>OZ012739.1:474902367-475599867 GCA_963859935.3 Lathyrus sativus
TGGAAAATTAATGGAAGAATCAAGATGATTGAATATGCATTTCAGTGCAAGTGTGTGTGTGTGTGTGTGTGTGTGTGTGTGTGTGTGTGTGTGTGTGTATGTGTGTGTGTGTATATATATATATATATATATATATATATATATATATATATATATATATATATATATATATATATATATATATATATATATATATATATATATATATATATATATATATATATATATATATATATTAATTGCTCAGAAAAATCATGCATATTCATCTTAAACCATTCATGCATCTTTTAAAATAATTTTGAAATTAATCATTTTGTTTTTGGTAACTTGTGGCATTTCAAATCGTTGTAATAGTACTTTAAAACCACCACAATTAGCACCATTTTTTAAAAGTGTAGAAATACCTTAATTTTTTGAAAATGTGTCATGTGTAATCGGTAACACCATTTATGGTAATCGATTACCACTGAATGAGTGGATTTTTTTCATGAAAATTCCAATGCAAACGAATTTTTTAAAGCATTTTTGAACCTTGGCATCTTTTCATGCATTGGTACACTTTTAGAAAAGTGTTAAGGTACTATATAAACCATGCACGTCAGAATTTGAAACTCATCTCTCTTTCATAGAAATTCAAACTCATTACTCTCTCATTTTCAAAACAAGTGCCTTGTGACTTAGCTTTTTGTTTGAAACTTACTGCATACATTTTTATTCATCACTGAAAGTTTTACCACTGTAATCATTGAGCACTTGTGTTACATATTGTGACGCGACCACTACCGCTTTTGGTGCTACTTTCTGATTTCTATATTTATCCTATGAAGCTTAAAAGGAAGGGGAAGATATCTTAAACTAACCATGCGCGCAGGTGTTTTCCCTACAAATGCAAAGAGATCTGGAATCGGGGATTGGTTATACAAAGGGAAGCTATTAACACCCAGAGTATCTATAGTAATTTATAGGAACCTGTATTTGCATCTATTTTTACTGTTTGAATTGCTTTCTTGAGTCTATTTGCTGTCGGGTGAGGAAAGTTTCTCCTTTGAGGAAATGTTTTGTTGTTTTAGGGTTTTCTATTGTTTTTGGAAAGGTATCTGGACCTAATATTTTTGACTAGTGCGCTCGCTAAGATTTAGCAATCTTATGCCTACGTATTCCCGTAAAGAGATTTGGAGAAATCAGAGCGTTCGTAGTTCCTCCTATTCTATATGAGGAAAAATGTTTGGTGTCTTGTTCAAAGCCCAGTATTGAAGCTAAAAGAGTATTTGTGTCTTGTTCAAAGCCCAAGATTGAAGCTAAAAGAGTTTGTGTCTTGTTAAAAGCCCAAGATTAAAGCTAAAAGAGTTTTTGAGAGAGAATTTTTCATCTCTAAAAGGAGATATCTCACCTATTCATCATTATCATTGATGGATTGGTTATAATGGAAGTCAATTTAACTGGAATGTGTGGAATCCAGCAATGCCACGTTTTATTTATAAGAGAGTTGAAATGTCATGAAGAAAGAAGCTTTAACTTAGTGTAGAGCAATACCACTTTTTCCTTTATGAATCTTTGCATGCTAAGAGAGGGACATTGGCTTGGATATGTAGAATCCAGAGGCTTTCCACTTACATTAATTAGATGGAAGAGAACTTTGGTCATGATAAGGGAGGGACTCCAGCTTGGATTTTGAATCAACAAGTGTGTCACTTACATCAATTATCTGGAAAAAAGGTTTTTATTGTTTGTTTTGCAATGTGATGTATAGAGGAAATATCCTCCTATAGAAGGGACTCGGAGTCTCATATGTGGGGATGTTGAATTTTATGCCTTGATCAAAGCCCAAGGTTGAAGCTAAAAAAAAGGTTAGAAACTGACTCAAATGGGGGAGTATTATATTTGTCTTGTACAAGGCCCAAGATTGAGGCAGACTGGGGAAATCCTTATATGAATCCTAAGAGGAGGCTGAGGGAATTTAAGTGGAGACTGACTCTTGTTGAGGAAAATTAAATCCAAGAGCAGGTTCCAACTGCTCTAAGGAATCAAAAGAGAAACTGACTCCTGCTGAAAATTTAGAAGAGAGTTGGATTTATTGAACTGCCATAAAGGCTTTGATTCTTTTGAGGATTTGTTGAGTGTAATCTGACCCTCGATGGGGATTTTAAGGTGGAATTCAAGCCTTGTTGAGGATCAGAAAAGATTCAAAGGATGAGTTTGAATGTCTTAGAGGTTTTGACTCTTCTGGGGATTGGTGTAGGGATATGGATAACTAAAGTCTATCATGTGCTTTTAGGAAGCCTGATGGTCCTTGTATGAATCCCAAGAGGAGGCTAGGGGTGCTTCTAGGAAGCTTGAGGGTCCTTGTATGAAGCCCAAGAGGAGGCTAGGGAATTTAAGATTGTCCAAGTCTTAAGAGTTCAAGAAAGGTTTCACCGGGAAATAATCATTTCTTTGTTGAACTGTTCCAAGATTAAATGGGTTAAAGAAGAGGTTTCACTGGAAAATAATACTTTCTTTATTAAAGTTTTTCAAGGTTGAATCAATTGAACAATGCCCAAGAGGAGGTTGAGTGTATTGGGAAGAATAATTCCTTTGTACAGGGGGGAACTAGTTGTTTAAACTAAGTTATACTGATTGACAAGGATCTTATGGTTTGAACTAGTCTAAACTAAGGATGACTTAAGTGCTAAGAGAAACTTAACAAGATATGTACAAGCATATATACAAAGATATGAACAGGTATATAAACAAGTATGGGTTAAATTGAGAAAATTGGTGGGTCTTATACTTTAGATATAGGCCCAAGTGTATTGTGATTGATTAGATGTTTTCTTCAATACTGGGTTAGGATTTTGAGAATTTGAATAAAGTTTTAACTTTGAAGATGAATTTATCTCTAAGTAAACAAAGGTGTTGGGTCTTACACTCTAGATAAAGACCTAGATGATTGTTTGTATCATGTACAAAGTCTAAGATGAATGAGGCTAAAAGATTTTATATTTACAAAAAGTGTTGGGTCTTACACTCTATCAGAGGCCCAAAGTTATTGTTTAAAACAAAGTTTATGTACAGAGAGATGTTACTTACACTCCTAGCAGAGGCCCACAGATTTTTGTGAAAATAGTGATCGCACCGTGATTTTGAAAAGCGCAATGGGACTTATACTATAGTAGAGGCCCTAGACTTATAGCTTATTTACAAAGAGGGTTTGGTCTTACACTCTAATAGAGGCTCAAAGTTATTTGAAATAAAGTTTGAAAGATTGAATCAGAGGAAAAACCCTAATTTCATTTTTTAAAGGTATTTTTCAAAGAAATTCAATAAAAAAATGTATTTATCAAATGAATCCATTAATCATGTTATCAAAAATGATTAAGGTTTATGAAAAAGGTATTTTATCCATATGAATATTTAAATTCATTTTGGTTTAAGAAAAATCAAAGAAAGAAATTATTTTAAAATATTTAAAACAATTCGAAATAATATTTTTAATATATTAAAAATATATCAAATAAAAATTATTTTTGTGATTTTTTATTGACTAAGTTAGTAGAGTATTTAAATGACATGTGTGAAAAAATTGGGATTAAAAATGATTAATCTGATAGAAAAATACAATATTTGAAATTATTTTTAAAAATAATAAATTAAAAATATATCAAATATCAAATATTTTTTAATTTTTTTGGTGAATAAAATATTTAAATAGGTTTATTATATTTGTAAAAAAAATCATTTGAAAATAGTCAAAATTGGATGTAGAAAATGATTTTGAAAATAATATAAAAATATTAAAAATATTTAAAAATTCAAAATTTTGAATTATGGCGCAAAGAACATCTTGTTCCTCGCGCTCCGTCCCATCATCAGATTTGTAAAACCTCACTTATCTCTCTCAATGCGCAATGATTTTAAAAGATGTAAACATGAAAGTTGCTCATTTTTGAACAAGGAACACGATGGTACCAATTAATTTCATTTCTTTTAAGTGTGGAATGAGTTATCAAGTGATGAACAGATAAACCCTAATTTTTGCAAGAACACTATGAAATCCTATACACGATTGATACATAGCAATTGATTGAGGGAAAACATTCTATATAAGTGCAGAAACATGTTGGTAACTTAAAATATCAAAAATGATGCATGTTTCATGGAGTTTGGGAAGTTCAGGCTTACATGTGGAAAAGGAAATTGAATCCTCGGTAGTAGGTGTTAAAGATGTAAAATGATGACCTGGAAAGTTTTCCTAGACCTCAGGGAATATGTTGGTGTGCTTGGAATAGATTGAAACCCTCTAGCTAGATGGGTTCGACTCCAGCTGCAGCTTATGATGTATTTTGAGCAATTGGGGTATGACTTGATGATTTTGATGTTACATAAGTTATTTAAGTGCTTGGATCACTCATACATGATGTATGTGAGGTGTTTGAATCATTGGTTTGAGATAAGAAGCTCTGGTTTTGAAAACACGATTCTCACTTTTGAGAGTTTTGAAATTTTGAGCAAAAGCAAGAAAGGAGAGAAAACAAGTGTTGTGTTGTTTTGGTGTGATTAGAATGATCAGAAATGCCTTCTATTTATAGTATAATGGACTTGTCTTGGTTGAATAGTGATAACTTGAAGATTGGCTTGGATTCAAAGATTTTGACAAGATGTATCATTGCCCCTCACACAAGGCACCATAGCCCTCCACATGGCTAGCTTATCTTTTGACTCATTCCACATTCCTCATATGTTTTTATTGTTTTTTATGTGAGCATCTTAACTGAAAAGTGTACCTTTTTTTAATGTGCACTATTGCTCATAAATGCCTTTGAATTTAAGGCATAATGTGACAAAAATCCATTAATCCAATTTGAGATATCTCTTGACCCTTTGACCCAATTTTGCAGGTTTGTTATGATCCCTTATGTTATGCATTGATTTGAGTGGCATTGATCATTATACTTTGACAAGAAAATCGTGTATGGCAAGTAAATGACCAAACTGATTTTCCAAAACAAATTGCCGCAAGGTGTATTGATCATTCCATATCCCTTTGCTCAAGTGGAGTTATCTCATGCTCTTGGGCTCTTTGGAAAGCTTGTATATCATAATTCAAATTTGGTGTTTACATTTGGTTTTGATTCATCTTGGATCATAATGAAAAATGCCTCCAAAGTTGGACAAAACATAGGCAGATTCTGCCTAAAAAATTCTAAGTGTAAAAGTTCAAAATCTTATGAAACCCTAACTTTAATGCTTCAATGTTTCATATCTCAAAATATATGCATCTTTTCGGGGTAATTATGCTTTTCAATCTTGTTGTATGTAAGAAGATCTATCATTTGAGCTTTGGATGAAAAAAATGGTTGCTTGGATCACAAGTTATGGCCTTGCAAGTTAGGTAAAAACCATGTTCCTTCCATAACTTAGTGAAATTTTAAGTTTCTCAAGGTTTCCCTTTTTGCAAGTAACCTAACTTTTCTTGATTTTTCTTGATTGATCATGATCTAAATCACAACTTAACATTGTTCTTGACCTAAAGAGGCCATGTTTGCCATAAAATCCAAAAAGTCAAACTTGGGTTTGATCACAGTTGACTTTTTACATTAGATGAAACTTGAACTTTGTGACCCTTTATGAAATCAAGTCCTTGGTCTAAATTAAACCTAATGGATGGATTCCAAAGGTGTTTTTTAGTGGCTTTAATCATGCCCCAAGGTTTGAGATCATGCTTTATTCAAAAGTCAAAGGCATGGTTGACTTTTTCTTAGGAACCCTAGTTTGTGGTCCAGATGAATTTGAATCCTTGTATTGCTTATGAATCAAGTTATTTAAATAAATCAAATCTTGTGAATGTTAAATATGATGTATTTGAGGTCCTTAAATCATATCTTGAGGTATTGGATCATGCCTTACTCCAAAAGTCAACTTAGGGACTGAATTAGGTTAAAAACCATAATTTCTGATTTTTTGATAGATGCATCCCCTAAGGCTAATTTAAACTTATGAATGGAATCATGAGGTTCTTTTGATATTCTTGAAACATATATTGAAGTATTGGCTCATGCCCAGATGAAAATTTCTCTTTGGAAGCCTTGGTCGACCAAAACGTTAATTTGGTGACATTGATGGTCCTAAGGCTTGATCAACTTGAAATGATGCAATCTTGTGTTAGATCCTTGATGCAGGAAACCTATTGATTCTTCATGGATGTTTGATAGGTTTGACAAGTTGAAGATCATATTAGTTATTGATTGATCATTTTCCTGAATGCTTTGAGAGGGCTCAAAACCCTAATCCTTGGTTAAGGTGAATACTCAACAATATTTGAGAAGATTGGTGAGGTATGAAAATACATCCATATTGTGGTGATGATTTGCACAATGATTTGAATTCTTATGGTCAAAATTTAGGGTATGACAGATGCCCCTATTTAATTTTCTTGGACCTGAAGGTATGAATAACGAAGACATTCGGACATTCAAGGTAAAAGATGATTAAATATCAGAATACCCTAAATTTTGATTGTGGGTGTGAATGGTAGCAAATTCCCAATTTTGCTTATCCATCTTCTTTTACTAAATAATATTACTTAGAAAAGGGTAAAACTTTCCCTCGATCCTGGTCTTCATCCATGGAACTGGTCTTAGTTTCTTGAAATAAACCTTCCATTGATCCTGGTCTTCAGCCATGGAACTGGTCTCAGTTTGAAATAAACCTCCCCTCGATCCTAGTCTTCAGCCACAAAACCGGTCTCAGTTTGAAATAAACCTCCCCTCAATCCTAGTCTTCAGCCACAAAACTGGTCTCAGTTTGAAATAAACCTCCCCTCGATCCTGGTCTTTGTCCATGGAACTGGTCTCAATTTCTTCTTGTGAAGTTCTGCTTTTGACAAGGAAAGTTATATGTGAGGGTCTTCACCAAACTTTTCTCTGAAGTTGATCGGGGAGATAACCATTTGATGGAAAAATGCTTTTCATCATATTTCTCTTTGATGCTTCTACAGAGAGATTCCATAGGATGAGTAAAGTTTTGATGTCAGACTTGTTGGGTGTAACATTTGTCTGAACTACAGAGAGGTGCAAACTTCTATGTTGGAGATGTCGTTTGCTTGGAGAGATTACATCATACTTCCCTTCGATACTTCCTCAGAGTGATGCCAGGTGACGTAATTTAATTTGAGGTGTTGATTACTTCCTTGAAAGTAGGACAAACTTCTCAAGAAGAGATTGTTGTTTGTCGACCTACTAGGCATTTACGGGGAAAAATAGGCTTCTTAAGAGATGGCTCTTTGCTTTCCGATTGGTAGAGGTTTCTTGGTGGATGTGATGTCCATATTGCCAAGAGTATGTCATTGAGAGGCTTCCATCTGGGATTTTCCTTAATCCGGGAAAGCGAAATATCATCTTCAATGGCAAAGAGTGATGTTCCAAAGGTGCATAACCAAATCTCTTCTTGCCTTTTAGAGGTTCAAGTTATCAAAGTGATCAAGGACCAATTTCAATCCAGGAATGAACTGGAGTGATATTGTCTAAACAAGACATTTTCTGATGAGGAAAGAACTCAAACTAGGATTTTATCCTATCCAAGTGTGGAAAGGAAACTGAAGAAAAATCTTCCACGAGGATCAAACTCAGTGGGGATTTAGAAAAAGGCACATCATTTCTGCCTAAGGCTGACAACCCTAATAGAGAGAGGACAATTAGCACTTAGGGGGTAAATTACGCAACTTATGCATTTATGAATATTAATATGAATCAAATATGCATGATGTATGTATGAATGAATGCTTATGCTGACAAAGGGGGGAGAATGTGAAGATTAGTTCTTCTTGTCCTTGGTTATAGTTTTGATGAAGAAAAATACATCAACAAAAAAGAAGTCAAATCTTGACGACTAGAGCAATCTAGTTCAAATTAACAAAAAGTTTTGGAAAATTTATGGAAGATTCAAGATGGTTGAATATACATTACAATTCATGTGTGTGTGTGTGTGTGTGTGTGTGTGTGTGTGTGTGTGTGTGTGTGTGTGTGTGTGTGTGTGTGTGTGTGTGTGTGTGTGTGTGTGTGTGTGTGTGTGTGTGTATATATATATATATATATATATATATATATATATATATATATATATATATATATATATATATATATATATATATATATATCTTAATTGCTCATAAAAATCATGCATATTCATCTTAAACCATTCATGCATCTTTTAAAATGATTTTAAAATTAATCATTCTAACTTTAGTAAGTTGTGGCATTTCAAACCGCCATAACAATACTTTAAAACCGACACAATTAGCACCATTTTCTCAAAATATAAAAATACCTTAATTTTTGAAAATGCTTCAGGTATAACCAATAACACTATTTCTGGTAACTGGTTACCACTGAACTAGTGGTACTTTTTCATGAAAATTCTAATGCAAACTAATTTTTGAAAAGTGTTAAGGCACTATATAAACCATAAAATTTAGAATTTGAAACTCATCTCACTTTCATAGCAATTCAAACTTATTACTCTCTTATTTTCAAAACAAGTGTCTTGCGACTTAACTTTTTGTTTGAAACTTACTACATACATTTTTATTCATCTCTGAAAGTTTTACCACTTTAATCATTGAGCACTTGTGTTACATATTATGAATTGCTTACTTAATAGAGAATATCAATTCTAGGAATTGATATACTTTGTTATACAACTTCAAACACTTGTAAAAATTCAGATTGTTGTGATTTTCTTGTTGTCCAGGATTGTTAGAAGCAGGTGAGTGAATAAGGGAGAATTTTTAATTTTTACACTTTGTAAAGATCATAAGGGAATTTTCCTTATTAATTGTGTTGCTTATGTTAGAAGATTGTAGGATAGGTCATGGTGGAAGACTTGTACAAAGATCTGACATAGTGGAGAATCTCTCACAGGTAGTGAGGGGGCTGAAGCACTCTCGAATTGAGAGGGGAATCAGGATATATAGTTGTGTCCTTTACTTTTTGCATTTATATTTTAGCATATTTACTTTCATTTCAATACTGAAAAATAATAAAACAAGTGCTAACACTTCAGATTGAGAAAAGTCTAATAAATTTAATTCACCCATTCTTAGAGACCGTGCATAAAATTATATTGGCATCAAAGGAGTTTATAGGTAACTTATTCCTAAAAGGTTCAGAATGGCTTCCACAAATCCGGTTTTTAGAGACGGTGGTAGCAATAACAAACCTCCATTGTTTTGTGGTGAATAATTTGATTTTTGGAAAATTCGAATGAAGGAACTGATGTCCTCACATCATTCAAGTGATGAAAAGCATGAGGTTAATGATTCTAAAACTGGTGATATTCCATCTTATGATGAATTACAAAGTGCTTTTCATGAATTACATGATGAACTTTTGAAACTTTCTAGAAAATATTCAAGTCAAAAGAAAACTACTTTAAATCTAGAAAGAAAGTCTAATAACATACAAGTGGAGTTAGACTTAATCAAAATTTTATATTGCAATAATTGTTCTTTTCTCGAGTCTAAAATTGTTGGATTAAAACAAGTAATTATGAAATATGAAAATGAATTCAGCAATGTAGAATAAAAGAAAGAACATGTTATAAATCATGATACAAGGTTTTATAATAAGAATTATATGTTTAGACCTACTTGTTTCTATTGTAAAGCAAAAGGACATACTACTAATGCTTGCTACATAAGAAATTATAGTATTCCTTGTAGTAAGTATGTATGGGTGAGGAAGGTGTCTAACCCAAAAGGATCCAAAGGAAGTTGGCTACCTAGATGTAACTAATTGTTTTGTAGGTAAAGTATGACAAGTAACATGAGTGCATTTAGATATCTGATCCATGTTGAAAACAATTCCATTCAACCTTTTAAGAGTGTGGGAACTACTTAGTCTTCCATTGGACCATATAAAAAAAGATCCAATAGTTGAAAGATGTAGTAGCTCATTAGAGTTAATCTAGTTCTGGAAATCTTGCATAGGCAACCTTGCAAGAGGGAAAGATCCTTTGTGCTCATGAGCACCAATAACCACATTGAAATCTCCAATGCTACACTAAGGAACTTTATGCTCTTTAAGAATGTTGGAGAGGTTATCCCACAAGGATCTTCTTTTAATATAGCTAGTTGAAGCATAAATGGAAATCAACCCAAAGATACGCTTATCAAGATTACAAGTAAAAGCTACAAACTACTCACCAATATCTATGATAATTTGAGTAAGGGGAAATTTGCAAAAGCACCAAATATTAGGGATATCATTATTTCTATTGTTAAAGGAAAACAACTTCAACCCAATCCTTAGGAGCCAAACTTGAGGGAACTTATCATAACTCATCCAAGGTTCATAGATGAAAAGGAAGTCAGGGTTGTTATTTTGAATAAGACCTTTAAGAGCCAATTTGGTGGGGAGATTAGCAATACTTCTTGAATTCTAACATATACAAATCATTGCAAAGGATTGGATTGACCAACCTTGGACCTGGTTATATAGATATTTCTGGATTTCAATTTGTTCTTCTTGTTTTTTGCCCTTACTAGGGTGAAACATGAGTTGTTTGAAGGTGGGGGTCATCATCATCCATCAACCCCTCTTCAGAAAAGTATGCGTCAGCAAGGTTGGCCTAATAATCCTAGAGGAATTTTTTGTTGCCCATTGTTGAGGGAATTGGGGAATTTTCTATTGTGTCAACTTCCTCATCAATCAATCGTGTAACATCTACAAATTCATTTCCAATGGAACTATCATCTGATTCTTCAAGCACATCTGCTACCTCAATGTTATAGTCATCAGGCTCTACATCGACCTCAAGGAGGGCCTCGATTTTGTTCTGCAAAGTATGAAACTTCTGCACCCCACTAGTTTCAGGTTGAGAACTAGTAACCTTTCCCTTGTTGCCTACATCCTCTATGTCGTCATTCTCTCTGATTTTTTCTTTCTCTTTTTCTATGTTCTTATTAGCACCCCTAACTTTAACAAACACCTTCTTAGTGTTTTCTTTGGGACCTTTCTCCACTAGCTTTGCATTAAGCCTCTTGCAAGCCTCCAACTCCAAGGAGTGACCAATCATGTTGCAATGAGGGCAGTATTTTGGAATATTTTCATACTCAATATTGAAAAAGAAGGTGTATCGTTGTCTTTCCACCAAGACGTTGTGAGTAAGTTGTGCAGAGAGATCCATGTCCACCAAAACTCGTAAAAAAAATGGCCAAATGCACGATCAGACATAGGTTTAGCAGCCATATCATCAGTGCAGATTAGGAGATCCAATATTCCTGAGTCAGACCAAACAACCTTATTCATACTTGGGCAGTTGATACATTTTACAAGTAAGGGTTGAAGTCATTTGTCCATTGGAAGAATTTAAGTGTTTCTGATTCAAGATTCCACGACACGGTTGACTTAACTCGTTTAACATCCTCAAGCTAAGAGAATGATAACTCATAAAATCCCTTACCTAACGATGTGATTCCCCAACGCCCAAGGTTTTCTCATAACGGTGAAAGCTTCTTCCTCAAGGCAACAACGGCCAACAACGTTGACCCTTTTGGCCAAATAACACGGTCGTGGAGGTTATGCTTGCAAACTTCGACACCTACCATGTATTCATTTTTTGGAATAATGATAACAACTTTATCCCCTTTGAAACACGGTTGAGGTAGTTGAGATACTAGAATGTGACATACATTGTCATCGGAGATGATACCTTGGGGACATGGCAGCATAACTCATACATGCGGGTACTCACTCAAACTCACCCCAAACTTGACAGGGAAAACCCACTTTGACTGGATTTAGGTTCGAGTTAGGATTTTTCTCGATTATAAAATACGGGACTGATCGGGTGATGGGAACACTAGTACCCATGCCGAACTTGTCCCAGAACCCACCCCACTTATTTTATTATGTATTTTATTATTTTAGTTTTGATAACTTATCATTATTAAATATGTGGTTAATGATTTGATACTCTGATTTGTATTTATTATTTAAAATATTTGAAATGTATGCATGAAATTTAAAAAAAAATTATTATTATTATTTGTAATGTTATTTGATTTTGAAAAAATAAATTTTTAATTAAAAATTATAATTTCACTAAATAAATGGTGGCGGGACGGAGATACTCGAACCCGTTTGGGACGAGTTTGGATTTTAATTCTCCATCCTCGATAAAGATTGAGGCAAGAAAAAAAAAATTTTCTTTTTAGATTCGAAGTTGAGTTTAGGGGAGGTAAAAATCATCACCGACTTGCCTTGTTGTCATGCCTAAGTTGGGCGAAAGTTTTTCAAGAATAACCGATACCTTCTTAGTTGGTTGGAGACACGATCATGGTATCTCTTATCTCAAACGTTGACATTGGTGGTCCACCACCCAAGGTTATCGTTAATATTGTTTTAAAAATCAGACCGCTCATCAAATAGGTGAGGAGATTAGATCACTGTGGTTCATTGGTCGAACCATTGGAACATCGGTCGAACTGCATAACTAAATCAAATTAAATCGAATAACTCGGTTAAATAAATAGATCTCTATAACAAAATTATATAGTTATTAAATTGATCGAATCAAATAATTCAGTCTTTAAAACAAATCACATCACCTACAAAATTTCAAATTTTTAAAATGTTATAATTTTACAAATATCATACTCTTTTAAATCGGTCTTTAAAACAAATCACATCACCTAAAAAATTTTCAATTTAATATCATAAATAGTATGATTTAATAGTATACTCTTTTTCTTGTATAAATAGTAGATTTATGTTAAATATGTTCCTAGCTTTTATGAAGATTTTGCTATAAAATTTATTCTCTACAAAAATATAAATTGTTTTGGTCTCGCAAATCCCTAAATTTGAGCTAAAATTAGATGGAAACATGTTGAAAAACAAGTTTGATAGATGATATTATATTCTAGATACTATATAGTATGTCTAAGTGTCAAATGATGCGATTCGAATAACTATTAACCGTATAATTACGTAAACTTCATCTATTGAAGTATGGATCAATACCTAATTATCAACATATTCTTCTGGGGTTAAGAATCGAATCAAACACAGCTTTGATCCAAAATATAATTTTGACACGTATACTTATGAGTTCCACAAATTTATGAGTTCCACACACTTTTACGAGATCCATATGAATTTCAACCAATAAAAGACAGTGAATTGGGAATGTGGTGTTAAAGAGATGAAAAGGAATATAGCCTATTTATGCTAGATTTTTTAATTTTCTTGGTAAGGGGTAAAACAGCCTAAAGAAAGTAATCATCAAATTCGGAGACAAAACAACCAAGGAACTATCAAACATAAGACAGCACAATCAAACATTCTACTACCGAAATCTAAATTGAAACATGCTTTGCTAGGTCATCTGCAACAGTTTTTTTTTTTTTGCACAAGTGATTCCAGGTTTTAGAATTGGACAACGATGATTAAGGTCATACACATAAAAAAGGTATTTGACCTAAAACTCAGATGATAAATTCACACCTAAATATGGCAAAATATAGATTTTTCGTCATCATCATTCATATAAAGTAATGTCAAAATCACAAGGTCAGTTGCAACCAAAAACAAAATCCATCAAGAGAATTCAAAGCAAATGATAAAAAGCAGCCAGAAATCAATTAATGTAAATCAATAACAAAAATACCAGATAATTGCTCAATCCACCCCCCTAAGTTTACCAGAAGTTTGGGTAATGCACTTTTGACAGCTTAGAAAATATAGCCAGACGGATTGAGAAATTATCAAAATATCAACCAAAAAAATCAACAAATAAAATTTTCCTAATATCAGAAAATCACCCTAATGCATCATATAACTGATGTATTCTTCTTTGAAATCCATCTCTTTTTGGCATTTTCTATGGCTTCCTCCCTCATCTTTACAAGTTCACGAAAACATTGTTGATACTGGGTTTCAATTGCTTCAAGCTCCAACTGTAGCTCGTTTAAATGATCACTGTCAAGAGAACATTTGCTTGACATGTAACTTGAGACTGAGTTCTCTGATTGTTTATTGTTTCCATTTTCTTGACCATAAATCCTGACATCTGAATTGTTGGAATTTAAGCCATTGGATCCCTTACAACATTCATGAAGAATATAACAATCAGGCTCTGCACCTTCAGAATCAGTGGCAATTGCAACACCATACTCAGCTGAAATATCTGATGAAATAGATTCTTGTTTGTCCTGATCTTCCCCATCAAGGTGTAACTGACCTAAATCCTCCTCATACATTGCTTTTAAATCAAAAATATCTGATCCAAATGTCGAATGGCAATTTGACTGTCCACCATCCTGAGCTTCCAAAGGCCTGTACATATTATCTGTTCCAGATGAGAGGTTCCCACATACGGGTTTCCAGTCAGGCACAAGCTCAAAAATCATGTTGTGTATAAGCTCAGCGATGACAGCTACATCTTCATCCTTGAGTTCCAGATGTTCCACCATTTCCTCGGCAATTGAAATTGTGGTGTCGGAATCAATATAGAATGGAAAATGGATATTCCTAGCTCCACCTACAGAAACATCATAATAACATTTAGCATAGAGTAGATTTTTAAAAAAAACATGAACATACTCACCATGAGAATCGGCAATTCGCAGTGTAAGTAAAATTGTACGATCGGCATTCTTCTCCCCTTTTAACCTAAACTCATTGTTCTCTGTCTTCCTCAGGAGATCAAGAGTTGAAACTTGAGAAGTTTCTTTAATCTTCTCCACAGAGGAGCCAGGTGATGTATGCCCGAGGTTTGAATCTATCTCCATGGGATGGGGCTCACATGCTGGTGGATTCATTGATTTGATGGGGGGATTAAGCAGCGTCGGGGTATCATGAGAGATCTTTGTGTTTCCAGTTGCGAGAAATGGGTCTTTCAGCAATTCAGATGCAGGCAATCTCATTGACACTGGAACTAAACATTTCTCTATAAATTGCTTCACTTCAGGATCACTCACTTTAGCAAGAGCAGCAGGCTTTATACCCTGAATAAAAAAAACAAGAGCTCAAGCTAAGAACAACATAAATCAGACAAAGTATTTTTATGAATGAAGAAAACATAAATGTGGAAAACTAAATGAACTCCAATGCCTGCAAAACTTACAGAGGTAACTTTCTTATATATTTGTGCCGGATTTTTGCATTCGATATACGGGTACTCACAGGTGATCATTTCCAAGATACACATGCCAAAGGAATATATGTCAACAAGTTCATTGTATTCTTCCTCATAAAGCTCCGGAGCCATGAATTCTGGAGTACCTGTTCCCAGCAAGATCAAAACACAATTATTCAATTACAAGGTTTAATCAAATGGAAAGTTTCAGATTAGCTCAAATATAATACCAATAACACTCCGGGCAGTAGGCTGCTGCATGATAATTGCCAATCCGAGATCTCCAATCTTAACTTGCCCAGTGTTTCCGTTAACAAAAATGTTATCGCATTTAAGATCCCTGTGAATAACAGGAGGATTGTGACTGTGCAGGAAGCACAAGCCACGAAGAACCTGCCTCGCCCAGTTCTTGATAGCTTTCATATCCACATTCTTATGTTTTCTCCGATACCTACAATACAAATCAATAACAATATAAAATCGATAGACCACACAAAACAAAAGTAGAAATCACAATGCAAACTCAATTCAACAAATCTTACTGCCTCAAACTCCCAGAGGTGAACAATTCAGTAATCATGTTAATAGTCCTGGTCTTCTCATCCACCCAAGAGCTATACAACTTAATAATATTTTCATGTTTCAGTGACTTAAGAAGGTGAACCTCAGAATACAACTTTTCCAAATTTTCAGGTAATTGCATAACATCCTCTATAGTAATTCGGTTCCAAGCAACTTCTGTTCCATCTACTTCATCAAAAGCTTTATACCTAAAATAACATTACGAATCAACAAAATAACTAAATAAATAAACAAACAAAAACAAATAAAATCCAAAATTGATAAAGAGGAAACCATACACAGTCTTAAACGCTCCTTTCCCTAACTTTTCATCATACTGTAAACAAACCAAAATCAATCAATCAATCAATCATAAACAAAAACATTAACATTAACATGAATAATACACAAATTCAAAATCAATTAATCAGCAATAACATTAACATACCCGTGCGTAACGCAAAGTAGGATCCTTCTCCACAACACCAACATCAACAGTTTCAGAATCCATAACAAGGCCAAAACACAAGAAATTCCCCCTCAGAAAAAAAATCAGAGAGGAATCGAACGATTATTCAGGTTATTAAAGGGTGAGAAGTCGAAGAGAAGGCAAAAGGCTGTGTTCAGAAAAGGCTTCGGAAGCAACTGAATAAGGATCGAATGCCGAACGGAAACGGAATCGGAAACGGCATCCGATGGAAGACATGTCAGAGGATTGAAATTGCATGGTGAAATTAGCGTTGTGAAAGTAGCGGCGTAACAGTATCGGAATGTTCAAGGGAAATTGAAACGCACGCAATTCCATACCTCTTTTATCTGCATCTTCTTCTTCAAAACAGCGATTAACCCTAACCCTAGCCCTAATTCTAACCCTAATATTCGAAAATGTAAAAAGGTTTGAATTTTGAAAGAGAAAATAGGTCGAGTCTCTCAGTGTTTGGTTCAGCTGATAATAACTAAATTTTTCAGCAAACCTTAATTTCTAGCTCTTGGGACGGTAGATACGGGACAAGCTCGGAAGCATAAAATAACCTTTTATTAGTTTGATTTTATGCTTAATTGTCGGCGATTAGTTTTGACCAATCATATAAATGATAAATGACCTAAAGGTAATGTTAACCTAACTTGTGCCTTGAGGTACAGGTTAAAAAAACTACTTATAATAAATTTATATTGAAAAAAATAATTTAAAAAATAATTTTATATTTTAATTAAAATTTATACACAATTTTTAAGATAATATTTTTTAATTTAGTTTTTAACCTGTGTCCCAAAGACATAAGTTAACATTACTCATGACCTAATAGATAATGTTTATTTGTGCCTTTGAAACACAGGTTAAAAAAATCACTTATAATAAATTTGTATTAGAAAAACGATTTAAAAATTAATTTATATTTTAATTAAAGTTTATACACAATTTTCAAAATAATGTTTCTTAATTTAATTTTTAACATGTGTCTAAGGACACAAGTTAACATTACTCTATAATAAAAATTAACAACAATTAGTATTACTATTACCAAACAAAAGAAAAACTTTAGTTATTAGAAAAGATGGGTGAGTCGACATAATTTTTTCTTAATAACAATATAAATATAAACTAATGTTATTATAATAAAATATATTTTTGTAATAGCTATGCTTTTACAATATAAAACGATTTTATATTATTATTCAATAAGAATTGATTATTCAATTATGTCATATAATAATTTAAAAATTATATTTTTTTCTGGTGAAATTTATGATAATAACTAATTGATATTGTAGAATTAATTTACAGGATTAATATACATTCTATTTTCCTTCAATTATAGTAAATCCTTAAAAAAATTATATTTTTATCACTTTAATAAATAAAAATTATTTTTAATTAATATATTATTTATTTCAATTTTTAAAAAATAAAATTTATTGATATTTATAATATATAAATAAATATTTATGTTAAGAATTAAACTTTGAATCAATAATTTATATTTATTTAATTCAACATTAATATTTTATTGATATCTTTAATTTTACTTTATCTTTTCTATTTTATTATTTTTAACGGTTATCTTTTTTAGTCTACCATACTATTTTTAAGAAACATATGCATGGTATTTTAATAGTGATTAAGATGATTTAATATAAGAAAATAAAAGACTAGAAAAAATGGATGATTGTTCATAATGTTTTTTTAATAAGATATATTTTTTAAAAAGAAAGTGGTTGATTTATAAATATCAACATCATCTATTTTTCTTTAGATTTAACGTATAAATATAAATAAATATTATCGTGAAAGACTAAATTCTTGACTAATAAATTATTCATCTCAACTTGCACATATTAATTGAATTATCATATCTAATTTTAAAATATAAATTTAAACTAATGTTCTTAAAATATAAATGTAAACTAATGTTCTTCTCAGTTATAAACCTTAAAAAAATATTTTAAATTTTGTTATTATTATAATTAAATAATTTCAATTAATATATTATTATTTAAATTTAAAGAATTATTTATTTATAAATATTAATAACTTATTTGCACTAATATATAAATATGAGTAAAAATTGTCTCTAAAGATTTAACCATAGGTAGTAAATATCATAAGCTACCTCACCCATACCTAAATTAAAAATATTTAATGTAGATAGTAGATTGAATATTTTTATTAAATTTTAAACAAACAATTTGATAAATTTATTTTATATTTTAAATAAAATGTAAACTATTAATTTTTTTAATAACATTAAAATTATTATTTTTGTTTTTAAGCAACCATTAATGAGGTTTCCAAATTGAAAAATGTAAACTTAATGGTTATTAATGTTATTGATATTTTTTTTAATAATTTATTTATTCAATTTAAATATCAAAATAATATTTTTTTAATTTATTTACCAAAATAACATAGTTTTAGAAAGTACACCCTCCATTATCTTTTATAAGCAAAATTTAACATTTTAGATTCATAAATAATTAATATATCTAGTTTATATATTGTTCAAATACATCATTTATTTAATTAATTAATCTAAAAAGTCAAAAAATTTCTTATAAAAGAGAATGAAAGGAGTATTGACAAGGAAATGTTATTTGATTTGGAGTGTATGTATGAATTAAAACTCATGTGTCATACATGCATGAGTAGCCAAATCAAATGGCGTCTACATGTTGCTATGGAGTGCATGCGTCATTTCAAATGGCAATTTCTCTTTCTTTTTTTCATTAGAAAATGTAATTAAAAGTAGGTTAAAAATATAGAGAAAAAATATATAAAAAAAAAAACAAAATAGAAAACAAATAAAAATATTATTAAAATACATTAAATATTATAATGATTGATTAAAAAATCAATGTCCGACACGATCAAAACGATATCTGATTTCACATCCTGGCGCATTAGCATGCCTCTGAGGTCTACCACGGTTTTGTTGAGTTATTTGTGGTCTTTGTGTATTGGCCTACGGAAAAGGTATTTAGTGCGTGGGTCCCGATATATTTGATATATTTTCAATCATTTATCCCCAATAGCCAGGGGATTACTACCAACGGCGCTGCCGTAATTTAGTTTCGTGCCCATGTTTTCCAAGTTGGGTCGCAGTGGTTGGGTTAGATGAGGACAATATGGTTGACCGAATTGGTACATTGAATCGTTTTGAAAATGATGCAATGACTGTTAGAACAAGATTTTGGTTCTGCATGCAATATTTAGTTTTGATGATAATAATACATATATTTCTTATGTAACAATTTTGTACTCTAGTGAATTTTCTTAAAGTATGCAGTTGTTTAGTGAAAATTGATTCTGGATAACTCACAAGATTTTCAAATCAGAATCTCAAGCATGTATCAAAGAATCCATCTCGTTCCTTTCTGAAGAAACATCAGCAGTTCTAATGAATGTTGAATGCCTTTATAGATAAAGTAATATGTGCTTCTAAGAAGAAGTTTCACTTCCAGCTCTGATAAACTACTCTGAAGACAAGGTTTTGATGAACGAAGTTCTGAAGATTCTAAAGACATCATTTCTGAAGATCAAACTCTAATGACTCTAAATACTAAGTTCTGTTGAATGTATTCTGAAAGACCTTAAAGACTCAAATATCACTTATTATTTTATTTTCTGGTCTCGCAAAGATAAAAGATTCATAAAATATGGTCAAGACAAAAATGTGTGATGGAAGTATCCGTATGTGTAGACTTGCCTATATTGATATAAATTGATTTTTAATCAGTACTGCTACATGGGATATGGTGAGAATTTGCTGCTATTATCTCTCACAGGTCAAATGTTACCGTTGCAACAGTTGAGATTAATAGTTACGCTTATACCCATCAAGGCTACTATGTCCAGCTATATAAAGAGATCACTCCTTATTGCAAAATAACAACGAACATATATACAAAAAGAAGGAAACACGTTCAATTTTATTCTATATACACAAGAGTTGTTGCTCATATTTGTATAATCCTTTGTACTTAAACTTTTGTTTCATCTGCTTTATAAAAGCAACATTGTAAACAAACTCTTTGTATCTTCGTTGATATTGATTTCCGCAAGTGACTAAGTGTTAGTTTGTAGACTTGAGAGGGCTAAGGTGTTTTTCTAAACACTTAGACGAACTTGTTGTAATCTGTCTAGATTATTGGATTAAGTCCTTGTTGAAGGCAAAATCACTTTGGCGGGTGGACTGGAGTAACTTCGTTAACAGTGAACCAGGATAAAAATATTTGTGTCTATTTGTTCATTCTTTCTTGTTAACCCTTTTGTGTTAAAAGTTTTATCAAAAACCCAATTCAAACCCCCTCTTTCTTGAATTTTTCTCTATCTTCAGTTGGTATCAGAGCTTCGGCTCTGTTATTGATTTATATATCACACACTTAATTGTGTAGAGAGATCCAGTGTGAGAAAAACTTATTGTTAGACGACGACTTGTCTATAAGGGGGGTGAATAGACACCCAAGGCAAAATCAACAGATAAAATTTAGGTTTTAAAGTTATTTGAAAAAAAGTGTGCGCAGAAGGTTTAGGTATGGATTGACAAAAGTCCTATATACAAACCTAGTTAGTGGAACTGGGTATGCAAAGCCAATTATGGAATGACAAACACAATACTTGAATTTAACCTTTAATCGAGTATCACGTTATTACTAGTTTAAACTAATCGACCTAGTAATGTTATTTCCAATGATAATAAGCAAAAATATTAAACTAAGCAATTTATCAAACACTTGGTGTGCGAACGAACTTTCAGAATTTCCTTTGTGTTGTTGTTGATATGAAAACCACTTATAATCAAAAGTGATTATAAGCTAACCAACAATCATGTTAAAATAAAAAGATCACAGGAAAATTATTACGAGTCGATCGATTGATCAATGCTATTTGACAAAATGCGTAATGAAAAATAAAGCGAGTAAGGAGATAATAGAGAGATCAACAGGAGGATTTGTTTACGCAAACGTATCCATTTTTGCGCATGATCGATTGCACTAATTGTTCCACAAGACTTCAATTTAATTTGTTATTCTCCGTTACTTCCTTTACGTTCTTTATCTCCAAAGGATCCTTTCTGTACTTTATCTCCAAAGACTTTCACAATGTCGCAATCCTCTCTTGAACGTCTTGCATGAAAACCCCCAAATTTATACACGATCTTGGAGGACAAACCCACGGTTTTTTCAGATGAAGACCCCTACAAATCTTAATCCAATATCTCGGCTGCACAAGAACCCAATTGGACCTTATCAGGCCTTCGCCTAGCTGGCACCCCAATAAAAGATTATTATGTGTGATTTATCAGTGTGTAGACATAGGACGGAGGTTGAAGATGATGAGAAAATGCAGGCTAATTTTATGGTATCACCAGTTTGGAATGAAGCATGGATGATGTATTTATAGTTTTGGAAGATTGGTGGCAAAGAGGTAATTTTCAGAGTAAAAAAAAGAACAAAATTGACCAACTTAAATAGCATGTGTCGGCCTGAATGTTGGATGTGCCGGCACATACTATCAAAAATACCAGCATGTGCCGACCAGAAACGACTTTGTGCTGACCCAACTGAAACATAACCTACAGCCTTATTTAGGATAGTATATGTGTCGGCCTAAAGCACGTACGTGCCGACCCAAATGAAAAAGAGATTATAACCTTATTTAGGACAGTAGATGTGTCGGCCTGAAGCACATATGTGTCGACACTTAATGTTGAAACTTCCAGTATGTGCCGACCAAGATGGTCATGTGTCGACCCAACCAAGTCAGAACCTACATACTTTAATATTAAGTTACATGTTCTGGCCTGAAATATGTATGTGCAGACACATGTAATGTATTTTTGTGTAGAAATCTGTTTTTCATGTTTTTGGGCAAGTTCAAGGTAGTTTTTTTATTATTCCTAAGACCTCTAATGCAAGGGAGCCACACATACTCAGAGTTGTTGTTCAATATACCAAAATGCAAAGTAGTTTCAATATTTTGACATCATGCAAAACATCTCATGGTGAAGTTGCACTCACACTTATGGCTACTAAGACAAATGAGATAGATAGTTACAATGCCAAGCCTCTTGTTTTTTATGGAGAAAAGTTTGACTATTGGAAATATAGAATAGAAAATTCCTTTCTAGGCTATGATGCAGATCTTTGGGATATTGTCATAAATGGTTATAAAACACATATATCTGCGATTGGTATTCCCATTCCCATAGATAGGATGAATGATGATAAAAAACGTGAGTTTAAAAATCATCACAAATCTAGAACCATCCTTTTAAATGTTATATCTTACAATGAGTACGAAAAAATCATCAATAGAGATACAGCAAAGGATATTTTTGATTCCCTGAGAATGACACATGAAGGCAGCACTCAAGTCAATGAGACAAAAGCTCTGGCATTGGTCCAAAAATATGAAGCCTTAAAGGTGAAACATGATGAACTTGTTGAGATCATGTTCTCAAGATTTCAAACCTTGGTTGTAGGACTTAAGGTTCTGGACAAAGGCTACTCTGCGGTTGACCATGTCAAAAAGATAGTAAGAAGTCTTTCGAAGAAATGGAGACCAATGGTTACATCTCTTAAACTATCCAAAGATTTAAACTCCATAAGTCTAGAAGAGTTGGTTAGTTCGCTAAGGTGTCATGAAATAGAACTAGAGGAAGATGAGCCTCATAAAAAGGGAAAATATGTTGCTCTAAGGTCTAGATTAGAAAAGAAAAAGTCAGAAAAGACTAAAGCCTTCCAAGCTAAGGAAGAAGAAATAGAAGATTCAGATGAAGAAGGCTCTGACGATGAAGAAAAATTGTCCCTTCTTTCCAGAAGATTCAAAAAACTCTGGAAGAATAAATAAAGCAACTTCAAAAAATCTAGAAACAAGGGTGATCGACCAAATTCATCTTCGAGAAGAAAATCAAGCAAAGAGATAACATGTTATGAATTCAATGAGCCAGGACAATATAGAAATGTGTGCCCAAAGTTGAAGAATGAAAGCTCTAGAAAAGAAAGGTTCAAGAAGGATGCTTTCAAAGGAAAAAAGAAAGTACTCATGGAAACCTGGGACGATTCTGACTCTGACGCATCAGAATCTGATTCTAAGGAAGAGCATGCCAATGTAGCACTCATAGCATCTATAAGAGACACAATAGAAAGTGAGTCTGACTCATAAGAGGTATTTTCTGAACTTTCCCGTGCTGATTTAGAATTATGCTTATCTGAATCTCTAAGTAGGTGTCATAAACTTCAACGCAAATTCAAAGACTTGAAAAAGTTTCATGAATATGAAGTTGAAGATTACATTAAGCTAGAGAAAGAGGTTTCTAAACAAAAAGATGACGATTTTGTCTTAGAAAAGGAAAATATTTTTCTAAATAAAAAATGTTTAAAATTGGAAGAAACTCTTTCTAAAGCTTCTCCAACTTCTAAAACCACATTATATAAATATGATAAGGCATTTCAAAAATTCTTAAACAATAGCCTAGATAGAAGCAAAATGGCTTTCATGATTTATGGTGTTAGTCATAATGGAAAGAAAGGAATTGGTTATGATCCTTTTGATGATGATCAGATCTCTCTTAAAGAAGAAAAACAAAAATCTCCTTTTTCTAATCAATACACACCTGCACAGACACAAAGATTTAGCAATGCACGAAGACCAAAAGTCATTAGAAATTCTAGAAAAGCTAATCAACAAGGGCCCAAAAGATTATGGGTATCAAAAGATAAGATAATGTATGTTGCAAATATCTTATGCAACAAAGTTACGACACCAATCATGGTACCTGTACTCTGGATGCTCGCGACACATAACGGGAAGAAGGCACATGCTCTAAAGCCTGTAACTTAAAGATGCAGGATTCTAGGTTTTAGAGGAAACCAGAAAGAAAGAATCAGAGGATCTGGAACAGTTGGTAACAGATCTGTTCCTTCAATTTCTAATGTATTTTTTGTTGAGGGTTTAATGCACAACTTGTTATCCATAAGTCAATTAAGTGTTAATGGTTATGACATTATCTTTGATCGGAAAACATGCAAAGTTGTAAGTAAAAAAGATGGCACTATTCTCTTCACTAGAAAGAGGAAAAACAACATTTATAAAATTAAACTTTTCGCTCTTAAAAATCAAGATGTTAAATGCTTAATGTCTGTTAATGAAGAGCAGTTGGTATGGCATAGATGCTTAGGTCACATTAGTATGAGAAGAATTTCTCAACTAAACAAACTTGAGTTAGTCAGAGGCCAGCCTAAGATGATGTTTACTTCATATGCTCTTTGTGAAGCATGTCAAAAGGGCAAGTTTTCAAAAACATCCTTTAAGTCTAAGAATGTTGTTTCCACCTCCAGACCCTTGGAGGTTTTATACATTGACTTGTTTGGTCCTATGAAAACATCGTCTATCAATGGTAAGAGTTATAGACTTATTATTGTGGATTATTACAGTCGATGGACATAGGTAAATTTCCTAAAATACAAGAATGAGTCACACTCTGTGTTTACCTATTTATGTTCTAAAGTGAAAAATGAATTTGATTCTAAAATTATTAGAGTCAGAAGTGATCAGGGTGAAGAGTTTGAGTATCATCTGTTTAAAGAGTTATTTGACTCTAATGGCATATCACATGATTTCTCCTGCCTTAGAACTCCACAGCAAAATGCAGTTGTAGAGAGGAAGAATAGGAGATTACAAGAAATGTCCAGAACCATGATCAATGAAACAAATGTGGCTAAGAACTTCTAGGCAGAAGTTGTGCACACGGTGTGTTACATTCAGAATAGAATCTCTATTATACCTATTATGGAGAAGACTTCTTATGAACTGTGTAAGGGAAGAAAACCCAACATTTCTTATTTCCATCCCTTTGGATGCTCATGTTTTATTCTAAATACTAAAGAGAAACTGAACAAGTTTGATTCCAAAGTATAAAAATGTATTATTTTAGGATATTCAAAACGCTTTAAAGGCTACATAGTATTTAATTTAGAAACACACATTATGGAAGAATCAATTCATATTTGTTTTTACGATAAGCTTGACTCAGAAAAGTCAAAGCTAATTGAAAGTTTTGCAGATTTAGAAATAAAACTTACAAGCTCAGGAGAAAGGACAAAAGATTCTAAAGATAAAGATTTAAAGCATACTAATATAAATATTTCAGATTATCCTTCAACTCAAAAAAGGCAAAGAAATAGGCAAATTATTTCTAAAGACTTGATTTTAGGAGATAAAGCTAAACCTGTTAGAACAAGATTCACCTTCAAACAAACTGAGGAAATGCTTATGGGATTAGTGTCAATGATAGAACC
Source organism: Lathyrus sativus (assembly GCA_963859935.3). Classification (NCBI taxonomy): domain Eukaryota; kingdom Viridiplantae; phylum Streptophyta; class Magnoliopsida; order Fabales; family Fabaceae; genus Lathyrus; species Lathyrus sativus. The sequence goes on from OZ012739.1 coordinate 474,927,847, forward strand.
AACACCTTATGATGAAGCACTTCAGAACTATTAATGGATACTGGTGATGCAAGAGGAGTTGAATCAATTCTCTAGAAATGACGTCCGAGATCTAGTACCCAAGCCAAAAGGAACTCATGTTATTGGGACCAAGTGGGTATTCAGAAACAAATTAAATGAGAAAGGAGAAGTGGTCAGAAATAAAGCACGACTGGTTGCACAAGGTTACAGTCAATAAGAAGGTATTGACTATAATGAAATATTCGCTCCAGTCGCCAGGTTAGAATCAATCCGTCTCTTAATTTATTTTGTTGTTAATCATGGTATTACTTTATATCAAATGGATGTCAAAAGTACGTTTCTAAATGGATACATTTCAGAAGAAGTATATGTTCATCAACCTCCAGGGTTTGAAAATATCAAGTTTCTGGAACATGTTTTTAAACTTAAAATATCCTTATATGGTCTAAAACAAGCTCCAAGAGCTTGGTATGAAAGAATAAGTTCCTGTATTTTAGAAAATAACTTTACCAGAGGTCAGGTGGACACTACTCTTTTCTGTAAGAATTTTGGAAATGATCAAATGATATGTCAGGTCTATGTAGACGATATTATTTTTGGTTTTGCTAATCCATTTGTATGTCAAAAGTTTTCTAAGCTAATGCAAGCAGAATTTGAAATGAGTCTGATGCAAGAATTAAAGTGCTTTTTAGGAATTCAAGTAAATCAAAATCCAAGTGTCATATACATTCATCAAAGCAAGTACACAAAAGAACTCCTGATGAAATTCGATATGTTAGGTAGCAAACTATCAAAACTCCCATGCATCCTACAAGCATTTTGGAGAAAGATGAAGTAAGTAAAAAGGTTTGTCAGAAGCTCTATCATGGTATGATAGACTCTCTTCTTTATTTGACTTCTTCTCGTCCAGATATTTTATTCAGTGTATGTCTTTGTCCTCGATTTCAATCATATCCAAGGGAAACTGACTTAAGTGTTGTTAAGAGAATCCTAAGGTATCTAAAGGGAACTTCTAGCCTTGGGTTGATGTATGAAAAGACATCAGAATATAAGCTATCAGGTTTCTGTGATGCAGATTACGCTAGAGACAGATTATAACGTAAAAGTGCCTCTAGAAACTGTCAGTTTCTGGGTAACAATCTTGTCTCATGGGCTACAAAAAGGTAATCAACTATTGCATTATCTACAGCTGAAGTTGAATACATCTCAGCATCACTTTGTAGCGCTCAGATGCTCTAGATGAAAAATCAACTTGAAGATTTTCAAACACATGAGATTAACATTCCTCTCTTCTGTGATAACACGACTGCTATTTGTGATCGAAAAAATAGCAAGTGTACTATTTTTTCCAATTGTAGTTAAAATAGGGGTTTATCCCTAGTATCGATCTCGAGGAATGCGTATAAATATAAGTTCTTGTAGTAATTCAATTAAATAAAAAGTACTTGGGGGTTTGAGATTTATTTGGAAAATTATAAACTAACAGTGAGAAAATAAAACAGAATAATAAAATTGAGTTTTTAACAAACATGAGAAGCATGCTAGGGCACAGTGTATGAATTGCCTTGCAACAACCTTAATCCTTATTTACGAGACATAGCTTAACACAAACCTTTACCGAATCTCAAGTGTATTTTCCCCTAAGGACTTAGAAAGAAAAATATTTGATATTCATCCTAAACCTTAAGTCCTTAGAGATTTAGGATGAAATCACGCATTTAGTTTTATCAAGAATATTACGGTTACTGCAGGGTATCCCTAGCCTTAGGTGATATCTATTATAGTATTATCGCACAAAAAGCGTTAACAATGGTTTGTCCGATCTAAAAGTTAACCGTAAATCAATTTCTATTTGTTCAATAGAAAAAGCATTAAACACATTGTACAATAAAAACGATTATGAAAAAGCACTTATGTCATTGAACAAAGGAAATCAAGGTCATAACAAAAGCAATTCTGGGATACCCCCTATCATTGGGGGATTTAGCTACTCATAATGTTCAAAGTAAATTCAACAATTAGATTAAACATTACAAGAATTTTGGATTACTTTGATCTTCAATTGCTCTCGCGCATGAAAATATTCAGTTCTCCCTTTTCTCTTGATCGCTCAATTCTTGATCGTGATTTTGCTCTGCAGTCAAAAGTCCTTTTTTCTATTTCCAAACTCATCTAAAATAGTCACAAGTCCAATACAGTAGTGGGAAAATACCGAAAATACCCTCACAAGTCCCTTAAGTGAAAAATCCAAAAAAATTAGAAGATGAAGCGTCTCAGCCAATACGGCCCGTGTCAGGTGACACGGGTGGCCGTGTTGGCCCTTTGTCATTCTACAAACAACTTTTTCTGCTCCAGGCTTACTCACACGGGCCGTGTCAGGTGACACGGGAGCCTATTGTCTCTTCTCTAGTTTGCATCCTTTTGGCCTCTTCCTGACACGGCCCATGTTAGGTGACACGGGTGGCCGCGTTAGGCCCTCGGCTTTCTTCCAAAATCTCTTCTGAAATCCCGAATTTTCCACTTTCTCGCTCTAATTCTTCTTGAATGCTTACCTGAACCTAAAAACATTGGAAAGACACAACCACGACATAAAATGCTCTAAATGGAAATAAAATACGACTAAACATATAAGAAGATTAACTAAAACTAACGGTAAAATAACGCATAAAAACCACCAATAAAACTCCCCCAAACTTAAACCTTTGCTTGACCTCGAGCAACAAGCTTGCATAATAATTTTTCATATCAAATAATGCACATCAAATGAAAGACTTGTGAAGGTAAGGTGTGTCGATACTCATATGTGAGCTTTTGTTCCGATCGGCTAAAACTAGTTCTCTTGGTAATCATCTGTTAACGAAGGTATTACACAAACATATACTGCGGTAAAACCACAGACCTAAATCCCCCTTTCAGTCTCCTCTCCAACTATGCTTTGGGCTTAAGTCTTCTCTTCGATTTTCTACCCCTTTCATTCAGATAATCAGATTAAGGCATTTTTGATCGTTTTCCCTCACATGTACAAGATTGATCGAGACTTTTTCTAGGAACCTTTATTATTATTTTTCTCGTCCATTGGCGTTTATTAGTCCACTTTAGGATGAAAATTAAGACTCAACCACCATTAGGCTAAGTAACCAGTTGAGGGTTACCCAACTTAGAAGGACCAGTTGTCTTTATCGCCATTATTCACTTTTTTCGGTGCCTTATGTCATTCTCTCAATAAACCCTATACATGAAATTCTTTTTAATCATGCCAGAATATCACTATGGACTAATCGAGGAATACTTCTCAAATCCAAGTACTATGGCACAAATCTACACGTTAGACTCGTTTTCTTACTCTGGGGACTCTTGGGTGTTCAGGACATACCTAAGTTTTCAAAATTTCCCAATGTCCCTAGTTCTAGCTTCTCTTCCCTCAAGCCCTATATATTTTCTCAACTACCTTAAAATCACAGTATTCACAAGAAATTTTTTTTACGGCTCTAGTTTAGGGAGAACTTAAAGTGGTTTCAATAAAATAACACACAAAAACAGAAATAACACGTACTAAATGGAAAAACTAAAAACAGTAAATCCTCCCCCAAACTTGAACTAAACATTGGCTCCAATGTATTAGAACACGAGTGAGAAGGGTTACTGATGGAGATCCTTACTTCGAAGCCGGAAGGTAGTGCAACACCAACTGCTGCATCATGGCCTGCACCTGTAAGATCTTGTTTATTACCTACCGACAAAACAAAACAAACAACAAAAAGAAAATGCTAAGTTGGTAAAAGTGTGGGTTGCCTCCCACGTAGCATTTCGTTTAATGTCGCATGGCTCGACAGTTCACTCCCCATTTTATGGGGGGTATTTCAGCTTTCACACCTTATTGTTTGACCTTTTTGCAACAACGAGCTGGTCTAGTTCAGAGATAAAACCTACTTTGTTCCTCAAGTCACCTCCAACTTCCATATCCTTACCTTTTCTTTTCGTGATCTCTTGAATGAATATTTGAGTTGTTATGCTTGGTGAAGCTGATAATGATGACACCCTATGAGATCTTATGCTTGAGACTTTTTCTAGTGGAGGTTTTTGGATTTGGTTTTCCCCACACGTTCTAGTCATACCAATAAGAGAGTGATTACCTTTTTCTCCCCCTTTAACTTCAAACATTTTCAATGTTATCTCTTCATCAAAGGATCTTAAAGTCAGAGTTCCTTTTTCCACATCGACGTTGCATCGACTTGTGAGCAAGAATGCTCGACCAAGAATGTTAGGGGTTTCTTCATCTCCGGGAATGTCCATGATCTCAAAATCAACTGGAAAGCTAAATTTATCAACTGTCACCAGTACATCCTCAGCTAGCCCATATGACCGCTTAACCGTGTGGTTGGTAAATTTTAAATTTGTCCCTATATGACTCACCTTTTCAATACCCAACTTTTTAAAAATCGATAATGGCATGAGACTCACACTAGCCCCCGAATCGATTATGACCTTCTTGAAAGTTCTGTTCTTTATAATGCATGGGATGGCTACAGATCCAGGATCTTTCCGCTTGATGGGGATTCTTCTACCTTGGTCTCTTTTTACCGATTACCTCTTTCATGAATTTTTTGTAGAATGGAATTTGCTCTAGTGGTTCAAAGAAAGGCATATTGATCTCTAAATTTTTGAACATTGTGAGAAATTTCTCAAAAGCTTTCTCCTTTGGATCCTTCTTTGTAACTCTCAGAGGGTAAGGTAGCTTGATTTTAGGTTTAACCTCCTCTTTCTTTTTCTCTTCAGTTGGCTTTATTGGTGGGATGACTTCTTCTGATTCTCTCTTATTCTCTCTCACTTCCAGATCCACCTCTATGCAATGATAATCATTTGTTTCTCTTTGTTCCTCTTCAACAACTTTCTGACTTCTTGTTGTGACAACATTAACATTCTCATGATTTTTTGGATTTGGTATTATCATGCTCGAGAAGGTTCCTTGAGTTTGCATTGAGACTTGTTGTGTTATATTTCCCATTTGAACCTCAAGATTTTTTATAGAAGCGGTGTTGTTCCTCTGATTGTTTCGGGTCTCTTCTTGGAATTTAATGTTGTGATCTGCCATCTTTTCAATAACTTTCTCCCACTCTACTTTATGAGGAGCCTTTTGTTGGTATTAAGGTTGACTCTGATATTTCTAGGAGAAGTTAGGATGATTCTTCCACCTTGGATTATATGTCTGAGAATAGGGATTATTTTGCTTCAGAAACTTAATTTCTTCAATTTGTTACGCGGTCGCAACGTAATGTGTAGTAAATTATGGTCTATTATAAATCTCAAAATTAACTGCTTGGATAGGTTGAACTTATGCCACAACTTTATTACCTACATTCATAGCTTTGAGTCTTCTTTCGACTTCTGCAACTATTTGATCTTCCATCTTTACCACTTGATTAGCCAGCTTCAAATTAATGATTCCTTCAGGTTGGCTCACGCTTCAGTCGTACAATTCCAAATGCTCATTTGCAGTAATGGCTTTAATGATCTTCTTAATATCAGTGGTTATTTTAAAGTTTGATGAGCCACCGACAACTGTATCAATGAGTTGCCTAGTCTTCATCCTGAGGCCATTCACAAACATCCGCACCTGTTCAGTTTGATCCATGTTGTGAGTAAGGCATGCTACCAGAACCTTCTTGAACCTTTTGTAGGCATCACCAAGTGATTCCCCCTTCTTCTGCTTAAAATTCACAATATCATATATTTTTCGAATATACACAGAGGCAGAAAATACTCATTTAGAAAAGCCTTCTCCATCTCTTCCCAATTAACAATACTCTTGGCAGGTAATGAGTAGAACCACTCTTCAGCATCTTCAAAAAGAGTGAATGGAAACATTCTTAATTTTTTCGCTTCATTAGTGTGCCCATCAATCTTGATATTAGTGCTCATAGTCAGAAACCTTTGCAGATGTTTGTTGGCATCTTCATTAACCTTTCTGGTGAATGGTCTCCTCTCAACTGGAAATTCGTCACATTCGCCTGTTGGTTCACAATTATTAACCTACCATCTGGTGCATTTGCTCCACCGTAATCACCAAGGAGTCTCTCTGCTGGTGGATCTTCACTCATAATCATAATATCTCTATCTGAGTCTGAACCTGTTTTTGGACCTGAATCTGAATGCTCTAAATGAACAGACACTCTTTCTTCTTCTAGTGCTTGAACTGAAGGTTCTGCTTCTGAAACTTCCAGTCTTGCTTGTCTACACCTTGCGTGTAAAGTTCTTTGATTTCTGTGTCAAAAGGAAAGTTAGCTAAGGATTCTCCTTGCATAAAAATGTCAGACGCTGATTAGTAGTAACAAAACAAAAATAACAACAATAAAACTGAAAATAAAATTTTAGTTGACGAGCAAACAAATTTCAATTGAACTAAAATTATAACTCTATATTTTGGCAGTCCCCGACAACGACGCCAAAAACTTGATCGAAAAAATAGCAAGTGTACTATTTTTCCGAATTGTAGTTAAAATAATGGTTTATCCCCAGTATCGATCTCGAGGACTGCATATGAATATAAGTTATTGTAGTAATTCAATTAAACAAAAAGTACTTGGGGGTTTGGGATTTGTTTGGAAAATTATAAACTAACAATGAGAAAATAAAACAGAATAATAAAATTGAGTTATTAACAAATATGAGAAGCATGCTAGGGCACGGTGTATGAATTGCCTTGCAATAACCTTAATCCTTATTTACGAGACATGGCTTAAATTAAACCTTTACCGATTCTCAAGTGTATTTTTTCCTAAGGCCTTAGAAAGAAAAACCTTTGATATTCATCCTAAACCTTAAGTCCTTATAGATTTAGGATGAAAAATCAAGCATTTAGTTTTATCAAGAATGTTACGGTTACTACAGGGTATGCATAGTCCTAGGTGATATCTACTATAGTATCATCGCACAAAAAGCGTTAACAATGGTTTGTCCGACCTAAAAGTTAACTATAAATCAATTTCTATTTGCCCAATAGAAAAAGCATAAACACATTTTACAATAAAAATGATTATGAAAAAGCACTTATATCATTGAACAAAGGAAATCAAGGTCATTACAAAAACAATTTAGAGACACCCCCTAACATTGGAGGGTTTAGCTACTCATAATATTCAAAGTAAATTCAACAATTAAATTAAATATTACATGAATTTTGGATTATTTTGCTCTTCAATTGCTCCCACACATAAAAACCTTCAGTTCTCCCTTTTCTATTAATCACTCAATTCTTGATCGTGATTTTGCTCTGCAGTGAAAAGTCTCTTTTTCTCTTTCCAAACTCATCTAAAATAGTCACAAGTCTAATATAGCAGTGGGAAAATATCGAAAATACCCTCACAGGTCCCTTAAGTGAAAAATCCAAGAAAGTTAGAAGATGATGTGCCTCAGCCAACACGACCCATGTTAGGTGACATAGGTGACCATGTTGGCCCTCTGTCTTTCTGCAAACAACTTTTCCTACTCCAGGCTTGCTGACACGGGCCGTGTCAGGTGACACGGACGACCGTGTTAGCCTACTATCTCTCATCTGGTTTGCATCCTTTTGGCCTCTTTATGACACGACCTGTGTCAGGTGACACGGGTGGCCGTGTCAGGCCCTTTGCTTTCTTTTAAAATCTTTTCTAAAATCTCGAATTTGCCACTTTCTCGTTTCGATTTTTCCTGAATGCTTACCTGAACCTAAAAACATTGGAAAGACATAACCACGACATAAAATGCGGTAAAGGGAAATAAAATGCGACTAAATATATAAGAAGATTAACTAAAACTAACGGTAAAATAACGCATAAAAACCACCGATCAATTTGCCTAAGTAAGAATCCTATTTTACACTCTAGGGCCAAACACATCGGTATCAAGCATCATTTTACTACAGATTTTGTTCAAAAAAGGGTAATCTCTTTAGAATTCATAGATACAGACCATCAGTGGGCTGATATCTTCACAAAACCCTTAGTTGAAGATAGATTTATGTTCCTTATGAAAATTTTTAAAATAGAACTCAGTCCAAAATGAACTTTTCTTTCTAATGTGTTTAACTCTATCTAAAATAGTGATTCTGACCTATGCAAATACCTTTATATCCTTCTAACTTAACAATATTTCTACGAAGTTAGAAAGATTCTTGGTCAGAACTATCTCAACTCAAAAAACCTTTTTGTATTCTTGACTCTGAGAACTTCTAAACCGTGTATTTTCAAATGTGTGGCTGTGATTTGTCTTAGACACCTGTCCATTTCAAATTATTCGCTACTCGTTGAAATGACACCTCGAGCGATATGATGTCTTAAGATTAGGTTTAAAATCATTATTACTATTTATTACTCTCCTTAATTTTTTAAAATATAATAATCATTTCTTTCATTTATATGTTCACTATACTCACTATCACACGCCTCGTTCACCTTCTTTCACATTTTATCCTTGTTCAAAATGAAAAACCCCTCTTCTCTAAAACCCTAATTTCTTAATGGATCCACAATAACAAGTTGTCTACAATTTCTTAAAACAATTGGAATAATCTGAATCCTCAAAACCCAAGCCTATCGGCGACATGCAACAAGAGTTCACGACTTCAAAGCAATCTCTGGGTACTTCTCAATAGGTCTTTATTCCATACATCCTTGATTGACCTGTAAAAATTCATATGGCAACACCCTTTGAAGAACTAGAAGTTCTCTATGAACTTTAAGTAGATTTCAAGAACTTAAAGGAAAATGGAATAGACTTAACCGAGTATCTTCAAAAATAAGGCTGGGGAAATTATTTTGATCTTCTCTATGATCCAGTTTTTCTAAGGTTAATAAAGGAGTTTGGGAAATTCGCTAATTATGATGACAAATTCATTGTCTCTTTTGTTATGGGAAGGAAGGTTGTCATCACAAAAAAATCAATTCCTACTCTACTTGGAATGGAGCATGCAAAAGGAAAACGAGTATACAACATGAACCATAGATCAAAAACACTAAGTGAAGAAATCATTCCTACCATTTGCTATGAGGATTCAGAAAGCAAAACAAAGAATCACGTTCTCCATAAGAATCTTAGAGTTTGGTTCAAAATCATTCTGGGATGCATTCATCACATACCTGCATCCAGTTGTTGAACCTCGAAAAATAGGATCCTCACGAAAGACGCAAAAAAAAATTCGAACAGAGTCGCCACCAAACTTTATTCATTCCAAGGAAGGAATAGGAAAATATTGATAAAACTTTTAGGGATAAGAAAATGATCATCGCAACCAAATTCTAGGTTCGGGAGTCGATTATGCAAATGGAAGGTTTTATACCCCAAATTTTGACCCCTAGATCATCATCATCATTCTAGGAGCATCAACATTGTTTATCTAACCTTTAACCTATTTCAAGTTTGTCTTTGTCAAGATGCAGATGAATTAGGGTTCCATACAGTCAGGAATCGGGGTTTCTATGGTTTGATCAGTCAATGTCTTGGATTGATTCTCCATAAAGCAACTCCCTTTATCATCAAAGATATCACATTGATTTAAGAATGAAACCAATTTGAGGTTGTTACCCAAAGAATAAGAGTAGTGCAGTCCAGGACCCCTGATTAGGGTTTCTAATTAGGAAAAGTCAATTGTGGTTTGACTTTTGATTTAAATGGTATTACAATGATGGAATCATGTTCCATGAAGCTTATATGACTTATTTAAGTCCACTCAATAAGTTTTAAGACCTCAGGGGACCCAGAACACTAATAGTCGATTCAGAGTTTTTCGATCGTTCGGTTCGTCTGACTGAAAAGTCAACTCATTGACCAACAGGGTTTTGACCCAAAATTGAAGGCAATTATGTTCCTAATGTTATATTGTATCTGATCATGAAATTTGGTGACCAATTGATCAAGAATTGAGGAGTAACCGAAAAGTTAGAAAATTAGGGTTTTGAAAGGGGCAAGACCATAACTTCCTAACCACAAATCCAAATGGAGTGGTTCAAAGCTTGTTGGAAAGGTCTTGAGAAGTCCTACAAAAGTGAAGAATCCAAGAGCAAAGCTAGGATTTTGGCCAAAGTTCATTATTAAATTCAAAACAAGTACAAAAGGTACAAGAGGAAAGAGAAACTTTGGAGTAAAATCTGGGTGCAGCATGGCTCTTACCCTATTGACACTCCTTTAGTCACTTCTTGTGGCTTGTGTACAGGTTTTTATGCAGCACCAATGCATTGGAAATACACAAACTTTTTGCATCAAGATTCTTGGACAAATTTGCTCCTTTCTCCCTCTAAAAAGACAAAAAGGCAAGCCATCTTCAAAATATGTCAAAGCCTTCCTCTCCTCTATAAGTAGAGACACTCTCCATGTATCAAACACATAAGAATAAACCATTACACTAGAGGAAACTCACCAAGAATCCTGCTAGCCACTTTTCTTTAAATTCAAGCAAGTTCACTAAAAACCTTCAAAATCTGTCTTGGACAGATTTCCTACTAACACCATTTCCAAGCATTGAGACTTACCACAAACCTTCCAAGCAACCTAAAAATGATATTTGGAAGGTGTTAAAGCCATTAAACCAGTCCAAGACCTCATATATCCAAAGGTCAACCTTCAACCTAACAAACTTTGACTTTTTACTCAAAATAAGGAAACCTTTTGCTCAAGCTGGTTTCAACCATCTTGACACTTCAAACACCTTTGGTTTGAAGTATACCAACTGTCAAAAACATCAAAGAACCTCTGCATCACTAGTTCTTTGATCTGTCACAAAGATCCCTCTATTTGCTTCAAGTACAAGAAATCCATTGGTTCACCAAGATTTGCTTGATATTAGTTGGAGCAGCTCTTCAAGGTATTCCCTACTAAAATAGCTTGCTTGGAAGTCTACAAGAGGTTAGTGATCACTATCTTAATTTTGAACTTCCGTGAACATGATTGATGTGCATTAGTAGGAACATGTTTGAATGTAAGTGTAACTCATGTATGAATCTGCCGTGATTTCTTGTTTTTGCTCATCAATATGTTTAACACCCTTTTAGTCATCATACAATGTTGTGCTGCTATGTGTTGTTCTTTGAGACTCTCTTAAATATTGACTTATGTCATGTATGAACATAAGGAAGAAGGTTCATAACTGTCATGTAGAGTAAATACTGAGTTTGCATTTTGTTTCTCCCATTGCTGAACTATTAACTGCTTCTGTTAGGGATAAATTTGTTGTCTTTGTTTAGAGTCAATTATAGGTCACTATAAACTTAGAAACCTTGATGGATTTTCATATTTATATGAGCAGTTTATGTAGGGTCTATTCAGGCCAATTTTTGTGTTGATTTAACTGTATTGAATGTGCCTACGTCTTGTACATGCCATGTCTTGTTGTAATTTGATATGAATAATAAGTGAATATCTGTCATGAACTATTATTCAATGGATACCACAAAACTCAGGCTTTGGTTCAAATGCATTGTAATTTCTATCTTTGGTGACAAATATCATTTTGTTCTGTTTCTGTTGCAAGCAAACTGTCATGACATTGCAGCCTCATGATTCTTAAGTTTTTTGCTATCAATTTGGATTAGGATCCCTATATGTTTGATTCGTGATGTGTTTGACATTGTATTGTTTGAAACTATGTTGGTTTTGGATCTGCTGCCATCAATTTTGGCCATTTTTTTTCAACTCATGTGCCTTTTTTTCCAACTCATATATCATTTTCAGTTCTAGTACATTTTTTAATCATCCTTGTGTACAAGCTTTGTATATAGCATGTTTAGAATGTGTGCACACTTTCTTTTTTATACAAGCATGTTGGATTTGAACTCAAGCTTTGAAATTGCTTTTCCAAAACATCATTATGCAGTCACTATCGGGTTTGGAGTTGTGTGCACAATTTGAGAAAACTAAAATCACTATCATATTCCTTGTTAAAAATCACACGAGATAGACTTTGAGTTTGTTAAAATTGATGATGTTTTGACATAGTTTGAATGTTCACGTTTTGTGGCATTTTTCATTTTTGACTTGCTTGATGTTTGCCCAGAATTCACACTTGGAGGTATATATTACACTAGGGTAGTTTGATACATTGGATGTATCACCACCCCAGTGGTCATGGCCTACGCCCTCATGTATTGCCTTGCCATAGTGTCCTGAGTTCGATCCGTGTGGAGATCAACTCTTTTGGCATTTTGCATTATTTTTCATGTCTTAATATTTGATCTTTCTCTTCCACTGAGTATTCACATGCGCACACTAGTTGAATTGGCAAAGTTTTAGGTTTGTAAACCAAAGGTTATGGGTTCAGCACTTGAATGTACAATTCCTTATTTTTTGTCACTTGGATTTTTATGCTTTATTCACAAACTTAAAAACCTTATAACTTTTTCATGTTTTAACATTTTTGATCCATTCTTTTTTCAAAATATTCTTAATTATGTCTAATTTTACATAGTAAGAAAATAATTCAAGGATTTTCATCCTAGAAATACTTTAACCCACTTGAAAGTCATGTTACCTTTTAGGGTTTTTACCTTGTTTCTTGTTGGAACTTTTTTTAAATACTTCTTGAGCTATCTTGTGAGACTTGTTTGATCCACATGTTTGTCAACTTGTTTGAGTGTTTGAGTTTTCTTCATTCAAGGTCTTATCATGTTTAATCTATGCTTTTGTAAGTGCATCTAGTTGAATGATACTATGAACCATGTTTATGAATCATGCTATGTCTCTTGATTTTGTAAACTCTTGAAGTGCATCTTTATGTCTTCTCTGTTTGTTTAGAAGTATTGTTGGGACTCTCATATGATAGGACTTGCTTCATTTTGGTTGTTACCATGAACTTGTATGTATTTCCCCATGAAATCTTGAACTTCTTACTTGAATTGTTGTAACATTTCTTGTATGCTTACTTGTACTTGATTGTCATCAATGCATGATTTTTGGTCTCATGTTGTTACATTTGACATTCTTTTAACACTATAAACATGCTTGCCTCAAGTTGTTACTTGCTTGCATTAAATTTATGTGAGTTATATATTGTTGTTTGTCTTGATGGTTGTTACCTCATTTCCCTTCATCTTTGTTAAGATGCTTCAAATTAACTTTACCTCATATGTTTGGTCTTGTGAGAACCTCTGCCATGTTCCCTCTCTAGATATTGTAATATCTTTATGTATTATTGGTTGTAAACATTTGCTTTGATTGTAGTCTTTGCTTGATGTTATCACATGCTTGCATATCTCTTCCTTGGTTGTTACCATACTCTATATGTTCATCATGTTTAAATGAATGCTTATGTATTACTTGTTAACTTTGTTAAGTTATTCCCCAAGTGATGGAACTTGTTAGTTCTCATCCAGTTGCCTCATCTTTTCCCCATTCCAAAGGAAAGTCTCTCTATTGACCCTTGGGTCATAGATAGCTTATTACCCTATCTTTGACTTTGTTAAGTCATCTTTGAACCATAACTTAGTGAAGTTAGAACCCATAGCCATTAAACTTTTGCTTTAAGTCTAAAAGACCTACCCCTTGTTAGGAGTATGTTTCAACTAGAACTTTAAGATAGAGTTTGTTAACTCTATGTAAGAATCATTGTCATGATTAGTTACTCCCCTCTTGGCTTTTGTCAAAGTCAATTCTTTGAGTGTACAACTTAGAATAGAGAGTTTTGTTAAAATTTATACAAGCATTATTATGTTTGCTCCCCTTTGAACCTTGATCATAATCAAGTGTTCATCTATCCCTTGTAAGGTGAACTACGGTTGCTCTGATTCTATCCTAGTTAGGATACGTAGGCAGAAGATGCGATATCTTTGCGAGCAAACTTAGAAACTATTCTAAGGATATTACCTAAACCTCTAACGTATACCTTATCCCAAGCCATAGCAAACATTTAGCATAACTTAGCATACAAACATACAAAAGGTTCCTGTAGAGTACTACAGATGTTTAGGATGTGAAATACCTACCATAGGCATAACCAACCCCCGATCCCCGATCTCTTAGCGTTGTTGTTACATCGCGCAAAAGGTCTTTCTTTCTTTAACCTTTCCTTTGGATAAATCAAAGTCTGGTTGTGAATTTAATGAATTAAAATTCAAGTTAATCAATAGCTTGGTATCACGATTCTCACCGCAACAGAAATGGTGACTTCGCTGGGGATGATACTTAAACTTGAGGGTTTAGCCTATTTTGTATGATTGTATGCTATATTTTTGAATATTTGCTTACATGTATATTTGTTAATATATATTTTTTTGTTATTGTGGACATTGGGTATCATGAGTGGTGAGATAAAGTCCTAGCCCGAACTTGAGTTACACATATGATAGGATGTGATATGATCAATAGTTAACTGTTGGGAGTAGTCCTAGAAAGTTTAACATATGATGTAATCACGCTCAGTGGATACCTCATTGAGATGATTGGTGATGTATGAGTAGTCATGCATTCATTAATTGTTTCAACCTGAGAGTCTGCGAAGCTGAGGACCTTGAGTAACCCTTTTACCCCCACTAAGCCTTTTTAGGACGTAATGCGGAAACTGTTAAGGAGTAGTCCTGAAATAGTTGTTACACGATACTACACTCAGACGAGTTTATCTTGAGAATATTGTCGACTCACATAAGTAGTTGTGTTGGTTGACAATATTCGAAGGATTTACTATGACTCTGGGAACTTTGATAGAACCCGTTTGGCAGGTACAAATAACTCATAGTGAAAATCCTTGGGGATGGGTAGACCTCAGGACTCCATGCTTTGACCTTGATCTTAGGAAGCCTTGTGTGTGCATATGCATTATATTTATGAATATTTGCCTTTGTGTTATGTGTGCATCATCTCATCATGGCATTTCATGTTGCAACTGGTTTTGTAAAGCTCAGTCGATTTCTTTGTGAAAAATCCTAGGTATATCATGGATATTAGATCAAGAAACACCAAGAAATATAATTTCAAGAAGCCTGATACATTCGAGTTGAGAAAACTAGGAACTATGGTGTCAGAAGAGTTTGGAAAAAGATATGGAAAGATTTTGAGCATAGTCAAGACAGGGATGGAAGAAGGAATCCTCAACACTTTGGTTCAGTAATATGACCCATCGTATCATTGTTTCACTTTTTTCGACTATCAGTTGGTGCCAACCTTGGAAGAATACGCTTACTACATGGGAGTCCCTGTGAAGGATCAGAAGCCCTACAGTGGATTGGAAAGCTTACCTCTACCAAAAGAAATAACAGATGCTCTTCACCTTGAAATATCTAAAATCAAAGCCACCTGTGCCACTAAAGGCAGAGTCAAAGGTTTCCATTCAGAATTCTTAGTCAAGAAAGCTTCCTACCTTGACAAAGAAGGGAGCATGGGTGCATTTGAAGCAATATCAGCTCTATTGATCTATGGATTGGTATTGTTTCCAGAAGTTGAGGAATTTGTCAATTTCTCTTCTATTACTATATTTTTAATGGATATCTTTAAAGAACTTGGCAAGCAACTTTGAGAGATTTATAAGTTTAGGTCCAAGCTTGTGGTGTGCATCCTTAAGTATTGTCACTTGTGCCATGTACTTGTAATTTGATGAGTTTCAAGTATGATTTAAAACATTCTTGAATAAATTTGGCTTGGATCCTGTATATTTAGATTTATGAAAGAATGAGTTGTTTTTCTATAATGTCCTTCTAAGTTTGATGACATATATTTGGAGTGAATGAAGTTGGCTCATGCAAATAGGGAAAGGTCTGTATGCTTCATGACTTGTACAAAGCTTTATATATGCCTAGGTCCCTCTTTTTAATGTAATATGACAATGAATGCAACAAAAATTGTTTTGAATCTTATTCCATGAACTTTTCTTCTCCTAAAGTGTTTTGTCAACTTCAAACAAAGTGAATTGATATCACCTTTTTTGTTATGTGGAGTAAATTTTGAAGAAGAATGAATCCATGCATGGCCAGGTTTTTGAACAAAAATTATTGAGGATATCCTTAGGCATGTTTTCATGTATGTGTTGCACCCTAAAATTTGACCAACCGGGTCCCGTATCTGGCTCGATGTTTCAACGCATTTCGCATTCGCATTTACATACTGCATATATTGCATTTTCTCAATCGTGGTGATTTTATCGGGATTACAGCCCTGCTGTCGCATTTCGGGTATTTCAGACCGGTTCGGATAATCGGAGGTTATTTTGAGAAGTCACGCGCTTCCTGGGTGTTTTCAGTACGCAGTAATTTTGGAGATTCTTGGCGTCCGGGTTTACTGCTCGCTTCGATCTGGTCTTGCGCTCTCTTTTATATTGGTTATTTGCCTTTGTTTGCATTTTTAGGATTTAATAGCCTCTTATCAATTTTAATATAGATTTTCTAGAATTTAAATAGATCTTTTTTTTAGCTTAAATCATTTTAGACATTAGTTTCTTTTAGATATTAGTATAGATTTTGTTAAGAAATAGCTTTTCTAGATTTTAAATAAGAAATTAATATAGATCTTTTAATAGTTTTTTTTATATAGATATTAATAGATAATAGATTTTAATACTTGTAGAATTTAATAGTTTTAGAATAGTTGTTAATAGTTTTTAGAATATATTAGATATTAAATAGAATGTTAATAAATAGTTTAATAGAATATTCTTTTAATAGGTTTTTTAAATAGAAATTAATATAGTTTTTTCTATAGGTTAATATAGATTTTATTAGAGATTAAATAGGATTTTAATAGATTTTTAAATAGGAATCATTAGAGTTTTTCTATTTTTATTAGTTTAGATTTAAATAGGAAATAATAGAAATTAATAGTTTTTTCATTAGTTTAGAGATTAACATAGATTAGATGTTAATTCCCTTTTAATAGAGTTTAATTAGAGTTTAATCTTAGTTAGATTTTAATTGAGTTTGTTAGAATTAATTAGGGTTAGATTAGTTTAATTTTCATTTAAGATTTAATTGCAATTTTTAATTTTAGTTAGAGTTAATTAGGCTTAACCATTAGTTAATTAGTTAATTAGGTTTTCATTTAGTCCTTAATCAGTTCAATTAGGTGTTATTAAATCCATTTTCATTGGGCCCAGTTCAGAGTTTGGAGGCCCATTCTCCAGTCCAAGTTCTCTCAGCCCGTTTTGTCCATGCCATGTGTCATCCTATAAAAGCTGCCACGCGTACAGTTTCAGAGGGGGCCACCTCATTTTGCCATTCACTGCATGCAAGACACCTCACCTTTCTCTCTCTCTCTCTCCCTCATCTCACGCGTGGCACTCCACTCAACGCTAACCCTTCCACGTGGCACACACGCATCCTTCCTCTGAATCCCCTTGACACCTGTCTTCACCCCCTCCCCGTTTCTGAATTGCTTATGGGCTGGGCCCAGTTCTTTTATTTTCTGCATTATTTTTGCTGTACCTCTGGCTGGGTTGGTTGCACCCCCTGGTGTTCTTTTCTTGTTTTTCTTTATTTTCTTTTCTTTTATCTTCATTTGTTTAGATTTCTTATATTAAAAAAATATATGAAAAGATATTGAAAAAAAGAGAATAAAAGAATATTTGAAAAAAGAATATCCATAAAAGAATATTGAAAAAAAGAGAATAAAAGAATATTTGAAAAAGAATGAAAAAGGAATATTTGAAAAAAATACAAAAATAAAAAATAGAGAATATATAGATTTTAATATTTTTCTTTTAGGATACAATTTTTCATAGAGTTTATTTTGCACCCTTTTAGAGGTAGAATTAAAAGTCCATTTGTTAGGGGACCATTTTCCATTATATTTTCCATGATAGTTGAATAGGATATTTTAGGAGTTTATTTCCCGTATTCAATCATTGTAACCCATTTTCAGAATATTAATAAAACGAGATTTGAGCTGTGGTCCCGAAAGTGGCTGAACTACAGCTGCTCCGATTTCTCGTACTGAACGAGAATATGTAGGCATAGGATGCGATATCCTAGCGAGCACACTAACAACTAACCTTTTGTTCTCTCGCTGCTGTGCGATCGAGACTTTCCCGCTGACGACTGATGTTATCCTTTTCTCTTGCCCTTGCGCATTTAAGACCAGACCGTAGTTTTAGTTCTCATAGGTTCCCGTACCTTTAAAACCAGCTTAATCTCTCACTTCCTATGTGATCGAGAACACCCTGCTTAGCCGTAGTTAGCCTGAACTACGAAAGCTCTGATCTTCCATGCTATGTGGAAGTACGTAGGCACAAGACGCGAAGTCTTGGCGAGCCAATTCCCTGTAGTTTCCCGAACTACGTTGACTCTGACTTTCTCTCTTGAGAATACGTAGGCATAGAGTGCGACGCTCTATCGAGTCAGTTTCCTTCCCGTTTAGATTTAGCAGCCGTAGATAGATTGTTTTGCATCCTTTAGACAAACTAAGCAAGCGTGGATCCCGTCGAGTACGACGGACGTGAGGGGTGCTAATACCTTCCCTTTGCGTAACCGACTCCCGAATCCAGGATTTGGTTGCGATGACCATTCCTTTCCCGTCTTTGCGGTAGGTTTACTTCGAGCGTTTCCTTTCCCTCCTTTGGGATAAATAACGCACGGTGGCGACTCTTCTGTTCAGCCGGCGCCGATTTTCACAGTAGCGACAACTGGCGACTCTGCTGGGGATCCAACGTCCCCTGGCTGCTAAGGACTGCGATAGTTCCTTATGCATTTGGGATCCAACGTCCCTTAAGAGAGTCAATCCTAGCGCTTGTTTGCTTGTCTATTGGGTGTTTATTATTTCTGTATTGCTATTATCTGTTGCTGTTGTGCTGTTGGACGGGGATGTTCCTTTGAGTGAGAAGCCAGACCCAGGCTTGAGTGCACCTTAGACTTAGAGTGGAAATTAGTGGGGGCGTACACGCTTTGCATGTATTAGTGTCCCGCGAAATCCACACTCGGACGAGGTTCTTCTGGTTGACTTCTTTTTCTACCCTTTGGGTCGAAGGGGTTGTTGGTTAGTTGGATTGTCGACTCCGGGAACCGATCATTTGGAAGTTAGCTAAGTGAGGCCTCTTCAAGACTTGATGATGCCACTCCTTCTGGGAATCGTATCGTCAATTTTGAAAGTCTGTGACACTGACGACCGCATAGGATGCCGTACCTTGACAGATCTAGGTCCATTACCCGTGAGTGGGAGGGTTTTTTGCAGGAACATTGACTTCCAACCTACCCATTATTTTGGTCTTCTCTTCAGAGCGAACGTACTCCGTCAGCAGCGCATCAGTGTTCAGATTGTGTGGGGGTTGTGATCCCGTTGTTTGCTGCATCTTGCATATCATTTGCATAAACGTGTTGCATCATATTGCATGTCATACTCCAGCTAGCCAGAGTTTTGATCCAGCCTTTGTTTCCTGAAGGTAATTACCCGGAGTTTGGATTGAGCAACTGTTGATTGTCAGAAGACGACCTAGGGGTTGAGTAGATTTGAGCAGAGTCGAGCATTGAAGTCAGTTGAAGATTATTGGTAGCTATGTCTGAAGGCAATTTCCAGTCTCCTAACACCTTGGCAGGGTTCACTATGACGTCCAACCCTCTGTATGATTCTATGGAAGACTTCCCGCAAGCGAACAACGTTACTACAGACCAAGTTGTGCAGCCTTCTGTTGAGAACCGAGATCGACATGAGCAGTTTGTTGCCCGAAATGAACGTCCTCCTCCTGTTAACAATCAAGGTGTTGTTTTCCCTGTGATGAATTACCGAAGAGATATTCCAATAGCCAGGACCGTAGATCCAAGAGCTCTTGAGATGGATAGAAAACTCTGAGCATTGGAAGAAGGAGTTAAAGCTTTGAAAATGAAAGATGCTGTTAACCTGAATGCTGCAGACATGTGTTTGGTTCCTGGCCTGGTGTTGCCTTATAAGTTCAAAGTGCTGAAATTTGAAAAGTACACGGGAGATAGCTGTCCGAAGCAACATTTGATGATGTTCTGTCAAAGAATGACTTCGTTTGTGCGAGATGACAAATTGATGATCCATTGCTTTCAAGATAGTCTGACTGGGGCATCTTTGAGGTGGTATATGCAGTTAGAGAAAAATCAGATTCGATCATGGGTGGATTTAGCCAGAGCTTTTCTGAAGCAGTACGATTATAATTTAGACATAGCTCCCCATTGCATGCAGTTGCAAGAATTGTCTCAAGAGAACAATGAACCTATCAGGAAGTATGCTCAGAGATGGAGAGAATTTGCTGCTAGAGTGCACCCACCACTGTTAGACCGAGAGCTGACGAGCATGTTTGTAGATTCCCTACAAGATTCGTACTTCGAAAGATTGCTTGGACTTCCGTTAAGTTTCTCTGACGTGGTAATATTGGGAGAACGCCTTGAGTATGCCATAAGAATTGGGAAAATTCAGATTATTTCAAGCGATCAAGCTGGTGAAACTGAATTTCATTGTGACTATCAGAACAAAGAAGAAGGTGTAATCAATGCAGTCATACCAAATGTTGAATATCCTCGAGACGAATCGGTGAATTTTGTTGGTTCTTCATCTTATCAGCGATCAGTACCTCCTGTGGCTTGTTATGCTGGACAGACAACTGTGCCTAGGGCACCATATCAGGAATCTTATGTCGCTTCCCTTGCAAAGCAACGAACTCGTGGTCGAGGTTATCAGAATCAGCGTCAGAATCAGAATCGACCTCGCAACAATTTGGAACGAAGGAAAGCTCCTTCTCACCCAGTGCCTACGCCGTATAGCCAGCTGCTACCATCTTTGATCCAGAGTTCTTTGGTGGAACCTAAAGCTCTTAAGCCAGTTCCAGAACCTTACCTTCCTGGGTACAATCCCCACGTTCAGTGTGGTTACCATGGCGGATCCCCAGGACATTCAACGGAAGATTGTAAAGCATTTCAGGCGAAAGTACAACAGTTGATCGACCAAGACCGCATTTTCTTTCGAGAAGGATTTCTGTTTGTTCATACCAACCGCTCAGCTGTCTAAGCTCGTAGATTCAGAAGGTTGTTTTCAAAGGAGCCAGTGATTCAGACAGGCGGGCGCCTCGACATTGGCAGTCCTCAGACTTTTATATCATTTGCATTTGTAGTTTTCTTTTCTGTTAGTTACTACTTGCTGTAAACATTGTATGTTTCGAATGGTGATATTAATAAGGTGACTATGCATTTTTCTGAATTAATCATGTCGCTGTCGCTCATTTATTGCATTGCACTGACACTTGCATTTTATTCACTCCACTTTGTCACATGATTAGCAAAGATTGTAGGGAGGATGATGAAATAAACTCATAACCGATGATCGTATGCTTTCAGATAAGACCTTGCCGATGACGTACAAGGCATTGTTTCAAATCCCCTAAACACTGGAGATATAAGGAGTTAGTCCCTTGTTAACCACTTCGAGCCAGGAAGTAGAAGTTTTTTTGGACTTTTTAACCCTCACATCTTAACCCGGGGCAGGGTAGTTGTCAGTAGCTTGACCAAGCGTTCAAGTCTTACAGAGGAGTGTTTCCATTCGAGGACCAATAACAGTTTATACCTCTCAAGAGGTCATATCTCGTCAACCACAATGGTTAAAACTCATCAATCAGGAGTGAAACAGTTGTAATCCTTTCGGAGCAATCAAGACAACCAGTGTCACACGACTTTGTGCCAAAAGGAAACGAAAAAAGAAACAAGAAAGCCCGCTAAGTAAAAAAAGAAATGAAAAAGTTGGAAAGCTAATACTTAGGCAAAAATTAGGGCATCCCGCTGGACTTCAAAAAAAAAAAATCGAAAGGAACTCTTAAGAGTCAGTCCAGGCAAAAATTAGGGAATCAAAAGAATAAAAAAGAAGGGATAAAAAAAAATAGATCCCCAGTGAAGGACAAAGTCGTGTATACAGACACCGAAAGCGAAAAAGGAGTAACTGTCGCTCCGAAAAACCTTGTGAAATTCTTGACCATGGTTCTTACCATTCAACCTACCTCTCGAAGAGGCGAGCGCTCGAGCTAAGTTAACTGAACATTAGGATCGGAGAACATCATGTAGAAGGGGTGGGTACAAATCAAAATTTGAGCCAAATATCCTTTGTTTCACGAACCGTGAACCCGACCACGATACAACCCTTAAGAGACCTAATTGAGGTAGGGTTTATTCTGAAAGCGCATTACGATAAGGTTGAGTAACCTGACTCCTTCTTGATTTGCTAATCATATCCTTGTTGTGTTTTTCACTGATCAAATAAGCACTACGTTTGAACTTAGTTTCATTCGTCACTCACAATCATGACACGTAAATGAGTGACAGCACAAAATTTTCAAAATCTGCATAAACATTGCATTAAAATTACCATTCGTGAATAGACAATTTTACTTGCAAGCTAGTAGTTGACACAAAGGAAATTCCAACCGGGAATAATCAAACAGGACTGAATAATACAGTAGTCTGAACCAGAATAGTATGTTGTGAAGCCCTATGAATCAAGGGCATTGAATTCCGGTAAGTTCAGAATCAGTTAGTCTGAGGACAAGGCCCGAAGCATCAGTTGATTATGGGGCAGTTTGTTTGAGAAGCAGTTGATCAGAAGTGAGTTCTCGAGGGCCAATCAAGGGCAGTTATACAGGATGCTGAGTTTTGAAATAGATACTTCAGGTGGATAATCAGATCAGGTTAGGTCGCTTATACGCTCATTCAGAGGCAAAGTCAGTTCAGAAATGTTGAAACCAGTCATGGTGATAGGTGTTTAATGGAGATTGAATTCTTTTGTCGTACAGATACCGGGGCAAATAATCTTGAGGTCGTCTCGTAGCAAGCTGTTCAGAGCAGGTATTCCCAAAAATTGGATTGGGGCAAGTTGAACCGTACTGGGGCAAGTTGTGCAAGCAAGTCTGTTTATCCCCAGCAGGAGTTGAGTATCGGGGAATCGTGTCAATACCATTATCAAAAACCTGAACCTTCCAAAAAAAAAGAGCCGTGTTGTCGGTGGATTGTTATCCTACAGTTTAAATCTGTTACCTGTCAGAACTCCGTAACCAAGTCGTTTCCAAAGCCCAGGTCTCGCCTGGCAAACCGGTAACCAGTTCTCGTCTGGCCCATGCTTCCGTAAACATCAGTTCTCGTCTGGTGTGGTTTATTGTGGCATCAGTTCTCCTCTGGTGCATGTTACCTTTTAACCAGTCCCTGTCTGGTCATCAATTCTCTAACCTGTTTGTTACATCAGTTCTCGTCTGGTGTATGTTATTGGTACCATTTCCCGTCTGGTCACCATTTCTTTAACCTATTGTTGTATCAGTTCTCGTCTGGTACACGTCAGCTTTCAGCCAGTTCTCGTCTGGTTGTCTTCTTCTTTGCCTATTACCCAGTCAGCCCCGGCTGACGTTCAAAACATAAAAAACCAGTTTTCGTTCAATTTTCCTAATCTGTTTTGCTATCAGTTCTCGCCTGGTAGTCTACCTTTGAATGCTAGTTCTCGTCTAGTATTTTCCATCTTGTTAATAACCCATTGTTATCCTAAAAAAAAAAGAAGTGTAAATACCCGATACAATAATATTGTCACGTTTCCCGATACGAAGCTTAATGGATGCCAGTTCCCCGATTAACGTTGAATACCGTATGAACGTTGTTAAATCAGAATTACTCCTCTTCAGCAGTTGAAAGTTGTGTATTGTTCCCGGAAGAATTGAGATTGTATTTTACCCCGCATCAGAGTAGGATCAGGAGTATCCCCAGCCGTTTAAGATTGATATCCTTGACAGAAGGGGCATTCCTCAACAGTGAGTCGGTTACAATCAACCCCTATTGGTTAATCCCCACAGAATACAGTTTGACAGTGGGTAGCAAGAATATCGTCGAAATGATTTGTGATAATTGATTACCTTCAGTGGAATCGACTTTGCCTTCAGCATTTATTTTGCCAAACGGTTTGTAGACATGGTGTTCTCTGGCAGCTAGAGCTTACATTAGCATTTGCATGTATCGCATCTATCAAAACGCATAGCATATTCATGCCGTATGGGGCATTGCATTTACGAGTACATAGCATATCCATGTCGTATAGGGGATTGCATTTACAAACGCATAACATTTACATGTCATATAGGGCATTGCATCATTTCAGACATCCGCATGTCGAAACATAGACCAGGGTGGTTACCTATTGGCTTTCGAATATGTTCACCTGCAGAGTTGTTTGGTTAAGCTTCTCTTCTCCCCCAGCGGAGTATTTCCTTCATATTTGGTTGTTACGTCGGCACCGAAAAAAGAAAGAAAGATTGACATATATCAAACTTCTGAAGCTGCCGCCTTCGTCGAAATAGGTGCCAGGCAGTTCAATTCAGAATTCCCCAGGAGAGTTTCCTCAGGTTCGCTGGAACCATGAGTCGACAGAAAAGATCCCATAGTAGATGTGAAGTGTTTGCTTTTTTGAAGCGTTATTCCGAAGAATCAGTGCCTGCGGCGTCACGCAGGTGATTGATGTTGAGAAAAAAACAACAGAAAATTTATCAGATAATTGACCAGTTGTTGCCGTGACAACCAGACTTCAGTTTATTAGACGCTATTTCTCCAGCAGTTTTGCAGTTTATTTTGCGGTTGGCAAATTCCAGGGTTTCATTTGTATTCAACCATCTTCTACCTTTGAATGATTAAAGGCTGGGCGCTCTTCAACCATTCAGGTCCAAGCCGCTTGAATAGGGGCAGCTGTTGCACCCTAAAATTTGACCAACCGGGTCCCGTATCTGGCTCGATGTTTCGACGCATTTCGCATTCGCATTTACATACTGCATATAGTGCATTTTCTCAATCGTGGTGATTTTATCGGGATTACAGCCCTGCTGTCGCATTTCGGGTATTTCAGACCGGTTCGGATATTCGGAGGTTATTTTGAGAAGTCACGCGCTTCCTGGGTGTTTTCAGTACGCAGTAATTTTGGAGATTCTTGGTGTCCGGGTTTACTGCTCGCTTCGATCTGGTCTTGCGCTCTCTTTTATATTGGTTATTTGCCTTTGTTTGCATTTTTAGGATTTAATAGCCTCTTATCAATTTTAATATAGATTTTCTAGAATTTAAATAGATCTTTTTTTTAGCTTAAATCATTTTAGACATTAGTTTCTTTTAGATATTAGTATACATTTTGTTAAGAAATAGCTTTTCTAGATTTTAAATAAGAAATTAATATAGATCTTTTAATAGTTTTTTTATATAGATATTAATAGATAATAGATTTTAATACTTGTAGAATTTAATAGTTTTAGAATAGTTGTTAATAGTTTTTAGAATATATTAGATATTAAATAGAATGTTAATAAATAGTTTAATAAAATATTCTTTTAATAGGTTTTTTAAATAGAAATTAATATAGTTTTTTCTATAGGTTAATATAGATTTTATTAGAGATTAAATAGGATTTTAATAGATTTTTAAATAGGAATCATTAGAGTTTTTCTATTTTTATTAGTTTAGATTTAAATAGGAAATAATAGAAATTAATAGTTTTTTCATTAGTTTAGAGATTAACATAGATTAGATGTTAATTCCCTTTTAATAGAGTTTAATTAGAGTTTAATCTTAGTTAGATTTTAATTGAGTTTGTTAGAATTAATTAGGGTTAGATTAGTTTAATTTTCATTTAAGATTTAATTGCAATTTTTAATTTTAGTTAGAGTTAATTAGGCTTAACCATTAGTTAATTAGTTAATTAGGTTTTCATTTAGTCCTTAATCAGTTCAATTAGGTGTTATTAAGTCCATTTTCGTTGGACCCAGTTCAGAGTTTGGAGGCCCATTCTCCAGTCCAAGTTCTCTCAGTCCGTTTTGTCCATGCCATGTGTCATCCTATAAAAGCTGCCACGCGTACAGTTTCAGAGGGGGCCACCTCATTTTGCCATTCACTGCATGCAAGACACCTCACCTTTCTCTCTCTCTCTCCCTCATCTCACGCGTGGCACTCCACTCAACGCTAACCCTTCCACGTGGCACACACGCATCCTTCCTCTGAATCCCCTTGACACCTGTCTTCACCCCCTCCCCGTTTCTGAATTGCTTATGGGCTGGGCCCAGTTCTTTTATTTTCTGCATTATTTTTGCTGTACCTCTGGCTGGGTTGGTTGCACCCCCTGGTGTTCTTTTCTTGTTTTTCTTTATTTTCTTTTCTTTTATCTTCATTTGTTTAGATTTCTTATATTAAAAAAATATATGAAAAGATATTGAAAAAAAGAGAATAAAAGAATATTTGAAAAAAGAATATCCATAAAAGAATATTGAAAAAAAGAGAATAAAAGAATATTTGAAAAAGAATGAAAAAGGAATATGTGAAAAAAATACAAAAATAAAAAATAGAGAATATATAGATTTTAATATTTTTCTTTTAGGATATAATTTTTCATAGAGTTTATTTTGCACCCTTTTAGAGGTAGAATTAAAAGTCCATTTGTTAGGGGACCATTTTCCATTATATTTTCCATGATAGTTGGATAGGATATTTTAGGAGTTTATTTCCCGTATTCAATCATTGTAACCCATTTTCAGAATATTAATAAAATGAGATTTGAGCTGTGGTCCCGAAAGTGGCTGAACTACAGCTGCTCCGATTTCTCGTACTGAACGAGAATATGTAGGCATAGGATGCGATATCCTAGCGAGCACACTAACAACTAACCTTTTGTTCTTTCGCTGTTGTGCGATCGAGACTTTCCCGCTGACGACTGATGTTATCCTTTTATCTTGCCCTTGCGCATTTAAGACCAGACCGTAGTTTTAGTTCTCATAGGTTCCCGTACCTTTAAAACCAGCTTAATCTCTCACTTCCTGTGTGATCGAGAACACCCTGCTTAGCCGTAGTTAGCCTGAACTACGAAAGCTCTGATCTTCCATGCTGTGTGGAAGTACGTAGGCACAAGACGCGAAGTCTTGGCGAGCCAATTCCCTGTAGTTTCCCGAACTACGTTGACTCTGACTTTCTCTCTTGAGAATACGTAGGCATAGAGTGCGACGCTCTATCGAGTCAGTTTCCTTCCCGTTTAGATTTAGCAGCCGTAGATAGATTGTTTTGCATCCTTTAGACAAACCAAGCAAGCGTGGATCCCGTCGAGTACGACGGACGTGAGGGATGCTAATACCTTCCCTTTGCGTAACCGACTCCCGAATCCAGGATTTGGTTGCGATGACCATTCCTTTCCCGTCTTTGCGGTAGGTTTACTTCGAGTGTTTCCTTTCCCTCCTTTGGGATAAATAACGCACGGTGGCGACTCTTCTGTTCAGCCGGCGCCGATTTTCGCAGTAGCGACAGTATGAAACCATCTTAATAATCATCTTAGTATCCATTTCCAAATGTGGCTAATGGGCATCTTAACACGGCTTGCCTTTTTGAATTAATAACATAATCTAACAAAAACATTCCTCATGCTTGAAACAAATTGTTGCGGTGAGAATCGTGATACCAAGCTATTGATTAACTTGAATGTTAATTCTTAAAATTCACAACTGGACTTTAATTATCCAAAGGAAAGGTCCAAAGAAAGAAAAACCCTTTTTCGCGATGTAACAACAATGCTAAGAGATTCGGGGATCGGGGGTTGGTTATACCTAGGGTAGGTATTTCACATCCTCTACAGGAACGTTTTGTTTATTTGCATGCTAATACTTGCTAAATGTTTGCTATGGCTTGGGATTGGATAAAAGGTGTAGGTTAAGACCTAAAGATAGTTTCTAAGTCTGCTCGCAAGGATATCGCATCCTCTGCCTACGTATCCTAACTAGGATAGAATCAGAGCAATCGCAGTTCACCTCACTAGGGATGAAGAACACTTGATTATGATCAAGGTTCAAAGGGGAACACACATTACAATGCTTGTGTAGAGTTTATCCAAACTCTCTAGATCTATGTTGTACACTCAAAAAACGGAAGTAAGTAATCATCTCCATGATTCTTACATAGAGTTAACCAAACTCTATCTTAAGTTCTAATTGAAAGAGCACTCTTAACAAAGGGTAAGCTTTTTAGACTTAAACAAAGTCTAATGGCTAGGTTCTAACTTAACTAAGTGTATAGATGACTTAACAAAGTCAAGGGAGGGTAATGAGCTATCTATGACCCAAAGGTCAATAGAGAGACTTTCCTTTGGAAGGGAAGAAATGAGGCAACTTGGATGAGAACTAAAAGAGTTCCATCACTTGGAGAAATAAACTTAACAAAGAAATAATCATTCAAACATGATGATTATAAGGGATATGGTTACAACCAAGAATAAGCACGCATATTACGATATCAAGCAATGATTTCAATCAAAATGAATGGTCATAACCAAAGAAAGTATTAATACATTATAAAATCAATGATTTCAATCAAGATAGATGGTCACAACCAAAGCAAGTATCAAGATATTACAATATCAATGAGGGGATAAGTTCTTTCAAGACTTAAAATGATGAAAAGGTAAAAACCAAAGCATATCTTAACAAAGACGGGGTTATATCTTAACAAAGATGGAAGGGGATCTTAACAAAGATAAAGATGTATCTTGATAAATATGAGGTTTCCTAGTCCTTACAAGATGTCATGTATACTTACAAACATCAGACCTAAATAAACAATGTCACAACAAATGTAAGTGAGAAGTTCAAAAACTTCATGGGGGAAAACTTCCAAGTTTTAAGAGAAGATCAAACACAAATGCTTACAAGCAAAGATTGAATTTCAAACTCAAGCACACAAAGGAATTAATAAAACCAAGTTCAAACCAAACTTCGAAAATAAACTTAATGAAAATGATATCCAAAGTTTTGAAATGAAGATTGAAAGATAGGAGGGTTAAAACCCTAAAACGGATCGCAAATTCCCCATAATGCAAAGTATTTCTAAAATAAATTTTTTAGAATTCTTTAAGCATTATATGAAAGTATTTACTAATACAAGAATTTAGAAAAAAGAATCACTAAAAAATGATTAAAAATGAAGGAGTTATGAATTTTTGAAATTTAATGACAATTAAATAAAAATCAAATAAATCCAATTATTAAAAAAAAAAAAAGCCTGCCCCAAGGCTTGAACCCAATACCTTGGGGTCATAGGCTTAAAAGTAAGCCAAACCAGCCACTTCAAGCGTGTGAACTATAATGGAAAGAGAAGAAAAAATATCATAAACTTGAAAAAACATGAAAAACAAGCAAAAATGCCTTCATTGAGGTCGAGCTCGCGCGCTGGTACATGGCAAAGTTCTTTAAACGAAAGGTTACAACCACTGGGGTAGCGATACATCTGTTGTATCAAGCAACCCCATGTTAAGATATACTTAACAAAGCGCATAGCTGGGCAAATGCAAGGCAAACTCAAGTGAAATGTAAAAAAAAAACGATTTCAATCAAACTTTGTCAAATCTCAACCAATTTCAGTGAAATTTAAGTCAAACATGCTTGTTTTTTCACGAGGATTGTAATGGTGCCAACCAAATTTTGAAATGATGCTCACACGTGAAAACACAATGGAACTTGCAAAAAAGAAGTTTGAAATGCATTTTGAAGTCCAAGGCTCAACTTATTCAATCTGGTTTTAAGAAAGATTTATGCAAGTTTCAAATGTGATATTGAATGAGTTCTAACAAGAAAACCAAACAAAATATCTAAGAACAAGGAAATTACGTGTGAGTTGTAACATAATCATGAGTTGAACATCAACAAAATAGTATGGTCTCAACAAAGTATTCTTGGTATTTCAATCCAATTTGATGAATTCCAATCAACATACTCTTTTAAAGACATAACCATGACAATCACTTTGGAAGAGATCAAGATAATTTAAATAAAAACTTGCTTAGAACACAAACGTCAAGACTTGAAACTATAATAACCAACAGCAGTCCACAACCTTTCCTTATTGACAAACATAGTGAGTTAACAAACTCCAATCAACAACAAACCTTGACAGAACTAAAGCAGTACTCACATGGCCAAAAACATAACCAAACAAACTCAAATGAATCTAGGCAGTCACCAAGACCTGAATCCTACAAGCTAAAAAGGAACTTACAAGACAAAGGAAACTAAAATCTGTCCTCAAACATCAACCATTAAAATGGCAGCCAATTCTCATAAGTGAATACAACCTCATAGCATAAATGCAATATCAGCTCATAATAGCATGAGTAGAATAGGTTGAACAAATTCAAATCAAGACAGCCTTACCAAAATGGCTGTGAGTTCAAGAAGTACTTACTTTATAAAATCAACAATGCAATTCTTAAACAACCAAAGTTCTTTTGGTACAGTTTTAATCATGTAAACTGATTGATCTAGGAAGAGCAGTCAATATGAATCCTTAATAGTGGATGTAGAGCAGAGACTTTAAACAAATTAATCACAATGAAATCAAAAGCCAATGCCTCAAAGGCATGAATCCAACAGCAACGTGGATTAACTCAAATTGTAACAAGCCATGAATCCAAGACACTTATAAATGGTAATTGAATAAAATATGTTGATAGCAACAACTACAAAACTTTAAGGCAACAATGGACTGCTAGCTCTAGGTGTTCCAGTCAATATCCACTGATGGATTCCCATCATAGCTTCCAACGGTAAGTGGAACAAGGTGAAAACCAAACAGACAAGGGTGTCTTTTTTTAAAAGGATCAAAACAATATTGATTCCTACTTTTAGTTCCAAGCAAAACCTTTCAAAGTATGACCATACTTTTAAATGATGAGAAACTCAAATTAAACCGCAAATATCTATGACTGAGCTGACACCTTCAAACCTCAAGGACAATCATTGGCAATATCATTTTAATCCAAACAATTGCCAAATCATTCTATCAAACTAAAGTCTTAGGTTACAAGTCAAGACAAAAGAACTAAAAGGTTAACTGATGCTCAAACGTTTAGCAACAACCCCTCTAATGCTGTAAAGACAGAGTAGACTCAACATTACAATGTTAAGTTAAACCAAAATTCAATTGTAGCAATCAAAATCTTTACAAAGAATGAGCATACATTCATGACATAAACTGGCAGCCACCTAAATAAATTCAAATATGAAGAACAAGTTTTAGCAGCAATAGGGCATTCATGCCCCAATCAATGTCTTTGCAAAGACAAAACAGACATTTATAAATCCAACAACACACTCAAGACAGCATAGCTAGAAGTTTAACATAACAATGTCTAAACCATCTAAACAAACCAAAAATTATAGACATGATGCATAATGAAGAGGTTTTGGGCTACATACCTCTTGTAGACCTCCTTGAGCAAGCTAGCAGCAAAGGAAACCAGAGATCCTTCCTTTTGAACAAGTTTGTGAAGCTTACTTCCTTTTGAATAAACAAGCAAATCTTGAGGACAGTTTGAGCAGATGAGGTTCCAGCTGTTGTTTGAGGTTTTAGACAGTTGGTATAACATAAGTGGAAGGTGTTTAAAGTGTTAAAGTGGTTTAAAATTTTTTATGAAGTGAGTTTTATCACTTTGTGCAGAAAAGTCAAACTAATGGGTGTGAGAAGTTAACTTTTGGTTTTGTGGTGTTTTTGATCAAAATAATGGTTAGAATACCTCCTAATAATGATTTGGAAGTTGTGTGGATGATTTTTAAGGTGGTTGAATGATTAGAAAGGCTGCTGGTATGAGGTTTGCACAAGGCAGTGTTTTGGTGGTTTTGGAATTCTCTTCACTTACAAGTAAAGCAAGGCAAGAATGAGAGCTTGATTTTCTCTTGGGTTTAGAGGGCTCTGGTGTGAAGAATGGAATGGGATGAAGTCTACATTTATAGGCTAAGAGAAGAGTTGGGGAAGAATTTTCATTTGGAATTGCAAGCTTGCATTTTGGTGGGAAACCTTAATATTTCAAAAGTGATTCCATATCTGCTGGTTTGAGATTAACTCCAACAGTTAATGCCCTCACTACCAGCTATCCTTAAGCTGGCTGTGCTGTCAAAATAGAGATTCTGAAGCAAGCCATGGCAGCAGCAAACCCAATGCCTCTTACACATGTACTTTATAATAATAAATAAGGGGATTATGGTTAGATTTTTAGTTTTGCCTTGGTTCTCTCCACATCTGGTTCAAAGCTAAAGTTAACACACCACACCAGACATTCCTTCATAGTTGGAAATGAACCATATGGTTAGAAGTTAAATCTATGTTGAAATTTGAAAAGTTGACAAACTAGTGCTCAGGCCCAACTTGCTCCATTCAAAACTCTCAGCTCACAAGGGCTATGGAAGAGTTCTAACACTTTTTGGAAAGCCCTCATGGAGCTCTACAACTTTCATCTTCACATGATCTCCAGATTCCAAGTGGAACTAGGTTAAAAAAACCCCTCCAAGTTGGCTGAAAACATGCCTAAAAAGGCCAGAAACTTAGAAATTTTTTAAGTGTTTTCCCCTCTTGTAATGACTTTGATCATAACTCCCAATCTACTCATTTTCTGCCCATGGACCATTGTGACTTTTCCTAATCGATCGATCGATGACTACTGAGGCAACTTTTCAGGTTCTGGGTCTTCTGAGGCCTTGAAACTTCTTGAGTGGACTTCACCAAGCCATATAAGCTTCATGGACCATAATTACATCATTGGAACACCTTTCAAATCAAAAGTCAAATACAGTTGACTTTTCCTAATTGAAAACCCTAATCGGGGATCCTGAACTGCACTGTCTTTAATCTTTGGGTGAAAACCTCAAATTGGATTAATACTTGACCCAATAGAGTATCTTTGATGATGTGGAGACTTATTTCATGGAGAATCAATCCAATACATTGACTGATTAAACCATCGAAACTTTGACTCTTGACTGTACGGAACCCTAATTCACATGTATCTTAACAAAGACAAACTTGAAATAGGTTACGTGTAACGCCCCGATTCTGAATTCCCATTAATTGTTGAGTCTTTTAATTTATTTATTTGATGTTTGTTTTAAATTGAGAAAATTATATATTGTTATGTAGTGTTTGCTTATTTGATCTATTTTTACCGATTCGGAGAGTTCTCGGGGAATTAGAGTAAAAAGGACATTTTAGACATTTAGCAATTTAGTGTGAGAATTGATTGGTAAGTGTTGGAAAGAATTTGAGAGGAAAGAAATAGAGATAGAAATAGAATAAGAGAGGAAAAGGAAGAGAGATAGTAACATAAGAATAAAAACAAGAGAAAGAAAAGAGGAGAAGAGAAAGAGAAGAGAAAGTGGAGAGGAAAACCTAGAATCATCAAGGGATCATCACCAAAGCTTGCAATCGACCGGTAAGGGTGTGAAACTCCATCATCTCTTTAATGTGTATGATTGTATGTGTATGGGTTTGGATTTTGTAGAGTTTCTACTCTTTTTCCACTTAGGTTAGAAGTTGGTTTTGTGAGTAGAATGAGGATTTAATCGGTTAGAACTCGGATTAGACGATGTAGTTTAGTTAGGTGATGGTTGGGTTGTGTTACTGTGACTGGTTTGGATTTAATCGGTCGGTTGTGTGGAGTTTGGGCTTTGAGACAACCATGGAAGTTCTGTCTTCGCAAGTTCGCCAGGCGAAGCCCAGCGAGCTGTAGCGAAGCAAGTCAGAAGCTAACACCCTGTATTCGCTGGCAAGATTCGCCAGGCGAAGTGAGTTGGCGAAGGTTCTCCAGGCGAGTGCGTAGCGAGCCTCAGCGAGTAATTCCAGAATTACTCCCAGTGGACTTCGCTGGGGAGTTCGCCAGGCGAAGGCCAGCGAGCATTCGCTGCGTGGCTTCGCCAGGCGAAGGTTGGCGAACCTGGCAGTGTTATTTTGTTTTGCTGTTTGTTCATAGCATGATGTTTGATTGATTCAATTATGATTAATGCCTATATGAATGATTGACGTGTGAACTGTTTTGACATGTCGTGCTGTGGGTGGCCGAAAAGCGTGAATCCTAGATTGTAGAGTAAATGGTGAATCCTGAATATTTGATAATCTTGCGTATTTGCTCGAATTGAATAGAAACGCATTGATAGGCTGATATGTGTGTAAACCATGTGTGGAATGGTGTATAATGTGAATGCAGGATAGATATATGCTATGTATGTGATAAATGCAATGAGTATGTTTGTGAGCATAGTATGCATTTTTGTGTCGATTGATCCCTCGGAGGATTTGCAGAACCTCGTATGATACGATGGTTATATTAGATTCCTTGGAGAATCGGTTGCATTGTGTGATTCCTCGGAGAATCGGTCATAACATGTAATCCCGTGGAGGATTGGCTAGAGTATTTGATTCCGTGGAGAATCTGCTGAGTACTTGATCCCGTGGAGGATCTGCTGAATATTCGATTCCGTGGAGAATCTGATGAATATTTGATTCCGTGGAGAATCTGCTGAGTACTTGATCCCGTGGAGGATCTGCTGAATACTAGATTCCTTAGAGAATCTGTTGAATGAGTCGGTACCGCATTTGCATCTGTATAGAGTCGTGTGTCGGTCTCTATGAGTTGCATGAGTCATCTGTGTATGATGCATTGGTTGAATGAATATAACTGTGTATGTTATATATGATTGTTTGGAGGAACATATTGTGAATGTTCATAAGCATGTGTATAGGCCTGATTATTTGTATATGTTTAACGTGGTGAGAACATAATTTGAGTATAACTTGTATGTTGCGGTGGAAATAGGATCACAAACTATCAATGAGTTTGAATCGCAATTCAATTCACAACCGCTCTTTGATTTATCCGAAGGAAAAGGTCAAAAGAGGGAAAACCTATTTTGCATCGTAAACACAATGCGGGGAAAGATCTAGGGTTCGGGGGTTGGTTAAATTTAGGGAAGGTATTAGCACCCTAAACTTCTGTAGTACTCTACAGGAACCTTTTGTTCAGATGTTTACTATTTTGCTTTATTTATTTGCTTAAGGTATATGTACAAAGGATTAAAAGTGAGAAAAGAGACCTAAGGGGTTAATTCTAAGTTTACTCGGCAAGACATCACATCTTGTGCCTACGTATCCTTACGGGAGTGGAATCAGAGTAATCGTAGTTCCCCTCAAAAGGGAGGTTAGAGACTTCTTGACTGTGGTCAAGGTCTCACGGGGAATAAACATGTCTTAAGGACACGCTTACGTGGAGTGTAGAAACTCCAAATCTCTATGTTGAATTGTTAAGTTGTAATTAGGGTTAAATTAGGGATTCCACGACGGGAAACCCTAAAATGAGCGCGGCGGCTCTTTGACCTAATGCTAGGGGTAAAATTGTAATCTTGCATGCGGCGAGGCATTTATGAAAATTAGGGTTTGTAGTTTGAAGTTTTGAGGGTTTGAAGTTGAGGACTATTGGCGCGGCGACCAAAAGCTAGACCTAACCTTCGGATGTGTGTAGTGTGACAGAATAATAGTGATGGAAGCGTGAGAAATTGAATCATGCAAACAGAAAATAATGACCTAATTTAACTATGCAAGCAGAAATTTAAAGGGCAGTAATTAAAGCGTGATTATTAGGATTCACGAGGTTACAACCGAGAAACATATACAATATGATAATGAACTTTGAGTGAAAAAATAAGATGAAATAAATAACGGTAAACGGAATGAGCTGCAAAATGAACAAACGACGTTAGTGGGCAGAGTTAGGCGGCAATCAAATGAATTATGAGACAATGAAGAAAAAGATGCAAATTTGAGATTTTTATTATTGTTTTATTAAAAAAATCTTGATTTAAGTTTTAAAAAAAAGAATTTAATATTAACTTGCAAAAAAGATTTAATTTTAATTAAAAAATGTTTTAATTTTTTAAAAAGAGTTTTATTTTTTTAATATTTTTAAGAAAAGTTTTCTTATTTTTATTTTAAAAAAAAAGTTTTTTGTTTATTCTTTTAAAAAAAGGTTTTAGTTTTATATTTTAAAAAAAGTTTTTAATTTTTATTTTAAAAATGTTAGTTTATTTAATTTTTATAAAAAAACCGAAGTTAGTGTTACAAGAAAATCTATTATTTAAAAACAAAATAAAAAACAACTTTAAAAAATGATGGGTTGGGCCGGTAATCACTTCCGGACCCAACCCGGATGGTGTAAATGAGGGACTTGTGGAATTAGGGTTTCAGAACCGCATTTTTTTCCTTCGCGGCGCCGTTTCGCTTCCTCTTCTTTCTCCTCGCTGCGATGCCCTTCTTCTTCCTTGTCTCCATCTCTCGTATTCTCTGCATATTCTTCTACAAAACATGAACAAATGAAAAAAAAAGATGAGTTAATGTGAGGGTTTACATTTGATTTGCGGTGATTTATAGCCGATGATGTATAGAGCTGAGGCTTAGAGTTGATTGCCCGCCGACGGCGAAGGCGATCTTCTCGTCTGTGATTCGCGGCCGTCTGTGATTCGCGGATGATATTGATGTTCGGTGATGATTGTTGTTCGCCGTCGATGATCTTCGTCGCTGTTTCTTACAAAGACGATGATGAGGACTTCGTTTCCTCTGAGTCTCGGTCGTTCTCCTTATTTGCGCCGCCTAGGGTTTTGCATGCGATTTTGTCCGTTCTTTCTAGGGCTTTCGCGATTCTCCGTTAGGGTTTCACCATGGTGAGATCGTCCCTTTTATAACTTCTCTTTTTGGGCTTTTTGGGTCTCTGATTTGTGTTGGATTTGCGTTACTCTTTCACTGAGATATAGTTTCGTATGATTTGATTTTGTCTGATTTGATTTTATCTGGATTTGTTTGGTTTGCTTTTCAGATACTGATTGGATTCCAATTGGATACGCTTTCTGATACGGATTGGATTCATCTGATACTGATTGAATCTTGCTTCCTCTTTTAGGATTTGATTGGGGGTTTTTGATTTCCAGCTGATATGGATTCTTTGATCTGATTCGAAGCTTTCCATTTTTGGGGTTTCTTGATTGAATATTACTTGACCCTATTTTCGGATATGGATTCGCTCGGATTTCATTTGATTTGTTTGATATCTGAACTGATTTGTTTTGATTTCACAGATGTGGATTGTTGTTAACTGGTTTCCAATTGGTTCTTCTGATGTAGGTTTCTGGTTTTGTTGCAGATATGGATTCTTTTCCTCTTCTTCTTTCAGAGAGAGCTGGTACTACGGCTTTGGTCGAGTCAAATGCTACCGAGAAGAGGGTATACGACGATGATGACAATGTTCTGAGCCTGATGAGGGATCCCATGATACTGCTGTTGCCTTTGATAATCTCTGTTGGGTTCTGTTGAATTTGGTTCAGGACATGAGTTCTGGGCTTGATTATGACTGATATTGCTTGGATGCGGGTTTTGCTTTGTGGTTTATCAGATGTGTACTTGTTACACTTCCATTTGAGTTGCCTTGTGATAATCTGATTTGTCTTTTTCTGATATAGGTCCAACTACGGTTTGATCATCTACTTTAACGTCAGGTCCGCTGCTTGTATCCAACTGCGAAGTTTGAACTCTATTTCTTGATTCTTCCAATTTCTGATGCGGAACTGAATTGGATATTGTTCAGTATCCTTGGCACCGGGCTGTGATCTTAGGGCAATGATGCTCTGACTGAGCCCTTGTCCTTTTCATGCGCCTCGCTTGACTGGTATGATTTGTGCTATGTTTTTGTGCTGTGATTCGGTGTGGTTTGTATTCTGAACTGATGTCGTCTGCTTTTCCTTTGATCTTGTTGGATACTTTTCTGTCAGTAGGAACTAAACTTTGTGCGACAGATTTGTTGGATGTTTTTTCGTGCTCTTGCGCATGACTTGAGTTTGATACTCACAACTCATTAGCCCCTCCTTTCCTTCCTGTATTCGGGCCATTTTGCATTGATGATGTTTGCTCAACTTTGGTGCAGTTTATGAGTTGTTTTGTTTATGCAGCTTATGAACTGTTTTGGCTTTGAGTTTGGTTAGGAACTTTGGAAAATTCTGATGTTGTTTTGTGAATTTCAGGTGTTGGATAACCTTGAAAACAACACGATTTAGACCTGCCGGCATCCGGGTCTGAGTCCAAATTTACCTTTGTATCAGTTTGGAAATCCAATTGCGGCAAAAGCGAATCAGTCCCGCTTCTTTTATCACTTCTATCTCTCGGATGTCCCGCATGATAAGAACGGATGTTACTTGATCTGACGCCAACGGCGCGGATTGGTAACGGGGGTAGGACGCAGCCTCGGTTGTGCCACTCCCGGCACTCGATGATGACGCTGTTCTGAGAGTGTCAAACAAATTCTAACATCTTTTCTTTTCTATTCTGTTTTGTTTCTCTTCGTGCAGGTTAATCGGAGGAGCATGGAGAAATGTCCAAGGGATGAACATCATGAAGACACCAATGAATGTTTAGGACTTAGGATTTTTAGGATATACAATTTTGATTTTCTCTTTTGTAACTTGTAATAAAAACATATTATGAATAAATTCAATAACATTCTTTATCCAAATTATTTCCTCTTTGTAGATCATGATAAAATATTATGAATAAACTTCAAATTTCTATCCAAATTCACTTTACAAATTGTAATAATAATAATAATATATTATGAATAAAATTCACATATTCTATTAAAATCATTTTCCAACCTCTTTTCCATGATTTAATTTGCGAACACCTCAACATCCGATTAAACCTCACCCGTCAAACATCCCTGAATAAAGGTTGAAATTAATTCGATACAATCTTGCATAACAAGCTTAATACCTTCAACATGAATAAGTTCCATTAACCAGTCGAAGTTTTCACTGCTTTCCCTCTAAAATGAAGTAAATAAATGCCTCAGGAATAAAACCTCATTGGGCCCAAAATTACGAATTATGCTTCAAAATGGCCAAAACCCCCCTTAAGAGTAATTCCTGCAAAACAAAACACACTCAATGATTGGTTAGCAAAAATGCAATGTCATGCGTCATGACTGACTAAATGTAAGGGTAAAATTTGGGGTATTACATTGTACAAATGTGAGTATATGTATATATACAATTTTATGCATTAACTGTTATGATGTTGTTTCTCACCCTTCTACTGTTTTATAATGCTCTATGAGGCATTGCAAAGTAGGAAGCTGGAGGTTCTTTTGT
This sequence comes from Lathyrus sativus, assembly GCA_963859935.3. Classification (NCBI taxonomy): domain Eukaryota; kingdom Viridiplantae; phylum Streptophyta; class Magnoliopsida; order Fabales; family Fabaceae; genus Lathyrus; species Lathyrus sativus. The sequence continues at coordinate 474,966,719 of OZ012739.1, forward strand.
GAAGCGATGTCTTCATTCTTTTTGGTCAATGGCTCTGATATGTAACATCTGGGTAGTTAGGAAGCCTTTGACTCTTTTGGAGTTACATTCGTTTTGATTCTTTTGTGATACATATGTGTATGTATCTGCTGTGGATATGTTGTAAAGCATGAATTAACTGATGGTTGTATATACTTTTGTGAATGTGATCGATTCAATATTTGGATGTTTCCGCTTTATTCTAAATATTGAGATGTGGGTTACCCATTGTTGCATATCTATTTTGAGCAGGTATCGTATGTGTTTAATTTCATGATAATGTGATGCGCCTCTTATATACCGTGTTTTAATTAAACTCTAATGAAATAAATTTTCTAAGTGCCTAATTGATTTATTTAATTTATTTGGGGGTATAGAAAGGGGGTGTTACATTAAGTGGTATCAGAGCCAGTGTTGAGTCAGTCATGTCTGTCTTGTTGTTGTTGGTTGAACGGTTGTTTAACCTTGTTGTTATTTTTGGGAATCCTCAGAATATGGCAGGTCGTAATGACAATGCTATGGCAGCGGCGTTAGAGGCTATGGCCAGAGCTGTGCAGGGTGCACCTAACGTGAATGCGAATGATGAGTTCAGGAAGTACCAACCACCGGTGTTCAAAGGGAGATTTGATCCGGATGGTGCTCAGATATGGTTAAAGGAAATTGAGAGGATCTTTAGGGTGATGGATTATGCTGAGGGGAACAAGGTGAGACTAGGGACTCACATGCTGAGAGAAGAGGCTGATGACTGGTGGGTCAGCGTGAGGCAAGTTCTTGAGGTCGACGATGAGGAGATTACGTGGGATTTATTTCGTACTGAGTTTCTAAGGAAGTATTATCCCGAAAGTGTTAAAGGGAAGAGAGAAATGGAATTTCTGGAGTTGAAACAAGGTAATATGTCGGTGGTGGACTACACCACTAAGTTTACCGAGTTAGTGAAGTTTCACCCTCACTATGATGCAGTTACGGCAGAATTTTCCAAATGTATCAAGTATGAGAATGGCTTGCGTCCTGAGATAAAGCAAGCGGTGGGTTATCAAAGGATACGAAGATTTTCGGATTTGACCGAGTGTTGTAGAATTTATGAAGAAGACAGTAGAGCTCGTTCTACTCATTATAAGGGTTTGAGCGAGAGGAGAGGGAAGCAGCAAGTACGAAGCGGACCTTATGTGACGCCTGCTGAGAAGGGCAAACATAGGGGAAACTTTGATAGGAGACCCGGAGGAGGTTCCGGTGCGATCAAATGTTTTAAGTGTGGCGTGATGGGCCACAAGTCTTATGATTGTGGAAATTTCAAGGCGAAGTGTTCCAACTGTGGACTCCTTGGACATGATGCAGCAGAGTGTAGAAAGAATGCTGTGAAGTGTTTTAATTGTGGCGAGGTGGGTCACATTAGCTCGAATTGTACCAAACCGAAGCAAGCTCAGGCGGGCGGAAAAGTTTTTGCATTAGCAGGTTCAGACGCTACTAATGCGGCAGATCGTTTGATTAAAGGTACATGCTTTATTAATGATATGCCTTTAGTTGCTATTATTGATACTGGAGCGACTCACTCGTTCATTTCTCTTGCGTGTGCTAAGCGGTTGGATTTGTGTATGGTTTCTTTGAGTAGTGGTATGGTTATTGGGACTCCCGCTTCGGGGTCGGTATCTACTTCTTTGGTGTGTGCAAGTTGTCCTTTGACCATGTATGGTAAGGACTTCGTTATGGATTTAGTGTGTTTGCCGTTGGAAGGTTTGGACGTAATCTTGGGTATGAACTGGTTGCAATTTAATAGAGTTCGTCTGGATTGCTATCACAAGTTAGTAACGTTTCTTTCTTTGGAAGATGGTGAGAACGAGAGTTTTCTTTCCACTAAAGAGTTGAAGAAACTTCTAGCGGACGAAGCTCAGTTGTTTGGTTTGTTTGCATCGTTGTCGGTGGAGAGCAAAGTTGAGCTCGACGTGTTTCCTGTGGTTTGTGAATTTCCTGAAGTGTTTCCGGAAGATGTTGCGGATGTGCCGCCAAAGAGAGAGGTTGAATTTTCTATTGATCTAGTTCCGGGTACTAGACCGATTTCGATGGCCCCGTATCGGATGTCGGCATCGGAGTTGGTGGAATTGAAGAAGCTGTTGAATGATTTGTTGGATAACAGATTTGTAAGACCAAGTGTTTCTCCTTGGGGTGCGCCGGTATTGTTGGTAAAGAAGAAGGATGGTAGTATGCGATTGTGTATTGATTATCGGCAGTTGAATAAGGTGACAATTAAGAACAAGTATCTGCTTCCAAGAATTGATTATTTGATGGATCAATTGGTTGGAGCCCGTGTTTTTAGTAAGATTGATTTGAGATCCGGTTATCACCAGATTCGGGTTAAGGAAGAAGATATTTCGAAGACGGCTTTTAGAACACGATATGGTCACTATGAGTATACGGTGATGCCATTCGGAGTTTCTAATGCGCCGGGTGTTTTCATGGAATATATGAACCGTATCTTCCACGAGCAGTTGGATCGTTTTGTGGTAGTGTTTATCGATGACATTTTGATTTATTCTAAGTCTCGAGAGGAACACGAAGAACATTTAAGGATTGTGTTGCGGATTTTGAAAGAGAAGAAGTTGTACGCAAAGTTGTCTAAGTGTGAGTTTTGGTTGTCGGAGGTGAGTTTTCTTGGACATATTATTTCCGGCAATGATATTAGTGTGGATCCGTTCAAGATCGATGCGGTAATGCAATGGGAGACTCCAAGATCAGTTACGGAAATTCGAAGCTTTTTTGGCTTGGCCGGTTACTACCGGAGGTTTATCGAAGGATTTTAAAGGTTAGCACTTCCGTTAACGCAATTGACTTGTAAAGGAAAGACTTTTATTTGGGATGTTAATTATGAAGAGAGTTTCATGGAATTAAAGAGAAGGTTAACAACAGCGCCAGTTTTGATTTTGCCGAATCCTACGGAACCTTTTGTGGTTTACTGCGATGCTTCTTTGTCAGGATTGGGTGGTGTATTGATGCAAGGTGGGAAGGTCGTGGCGTATGCTTCTAGACAATTGAGAGTACATGAAAAGAATTATCCTACTCATGATTTGGAGTTAGCGGCCGTAGTGTTCGTTTTGAAAATTTGGAGGCACTATCTTTATGGTGCAAGATTTGAAGTTTTTAACGATCACAAGAGTTTGAAGTATTTGTTTGATCAAAAAGAATTGAATATGAGGCAAAGGAGATGGCTAGAACTTTTGAAGGACTATGATTTTGGTTTAAATTATCATCCGGGTAAGGCGAATGTGGTAGCCGATGCCTTAAGTCGGAAGTCGTTGCACGTGTCTACTTTGATGGTTAGAGAGTGGGAACTCTTGGAGAACTTTAGAGATTTGAGTTTGGTTTGCGAGTTAACACCGAGTAGTGTGAAGCTTGGTATGTTGCATGTCACAAATGATTTTCTTGCTACGGTGTGTGAAAAGCAAAAGTTGGATTTGAAATTTGTGGATTTGATGACGAATGGAAATGAAGATTTCAAAGTTGATGAATTAGGAGTTTTGAGGTTTCGAGGTCGTATTTGTATTCCCGATGATGCGGATTTGAAAAAGATGATATTGGAAGAGGGACATCGGAGTAACTTGAGTATTCATCCGGGAGTGAATAAGATGTATCAGGATTTGAAGAAGACCTTTTGGTGGTCTGGATTGAAAAGCGATGTTGCTCGTTTTGTGTACTCGTGTTTGACTTGCCAGAAGTCTAAGGTGGAGCATCAGAAGCCTAGTGGATTGATGCAACCGTTGGATATTCCGGAATGTAAATGGGATAGTATATCGATGGATTTTGTTACGGGATTGCCGAATACGCAAAGAGGACATAATGCTATTTGGGTGATTGTTGATAGGCTTACTAAATCGGCTCACTTTATTCTGATTGATATTACTTATTCTTTGGAAAGGTTGGCCGAGATTTATGTTGGCACTATTGTGAAGCTTCATGGAGTTCCTAAGAGTATTGTGTCGGATAGAGATCCTAGATTTACTTCAAGATTTTGGGAAAGTTTGCAAGGTGCCTTGGGTTCTAAGTTGAGATTGAGTTCGGCATATCATCCGCAAACAGATGGTCAAACCGAGAGGACGATTCAATCGTTAGAAGACTTGTTGCGCGCTTGTGTACTTGAGCAAGGTAGTGCGTGGGACGGTTATTTAGCGTTGATTGAGTTCACCTATAATAACAGTTTCCATTCGAGTATTGGTATGACGCCATTTGAGGCTTTATATGGTCGGAGATGTCGAACACCTCTGTGTTGGCATGAGACAGGCGAAAAGTCGGTAGTTGGTCCGGAAATGGTACAGCAAACGACGGAAAAGGTGAAATTTATTCGGGAAAAGATGAGAGCTTCTCAGAGTAGACAGAAAAGTTATCATGATAAAAGGAGAAAGGATCTCGATTTTCAAGAGGGCGACCATGTGTTTTTGAGAGTTACGCCGGTTACGGGTGTGGGTCGTGCTTTGAAGTCGAGAAAGTTGACTTCTCGTTTTATTGGTCCGTATCAGATTGTCGCACGAGTTGGTGCTGTGGCTTATCGTGTGGCGTTGCCTCCGAACCTTTCGAATTTGCATGATGTATTCCATGTCTCGCAACTTCGGAAGTATGTTCCGGATCCGTCACATGTGATCCCGATGGATGAAGTTGAAGTAAGAGATAACCTTACAGTTGAAGTTTTACCGGTTAGTATTTTGGACAGTGAAGTTAAGAAACTAAGAGGCAAGGATATTGCGCTTGTGAAAGTGTCCTGGGGAGGTGCCGCGGAAGGCAACATGACTTGGGAGTTGGAGAGCAAGATGCGAGAATCGCATCCGGAGTTGTTTGAATAAGGTAATATTTTCGAGGACGAAAATTTCTAAAGAGGGGGAGAGTTGTAACGCCCCGATTCTGAATTCCCATTAATTGTTGAGTCTTTTAATTTATTTATTTGATGTTTGTTTTAAATTGAGAAAATTATATATTGTTATGTGGTGTTTGCTTATTTTATCTATTTTTACCGATTCGGAGAGTTCTCGGGGAATTAGAGTAAAAAGGACATTTTAGACATTTAGCAATTTAGTGTGAGAATTGATTGGTAAGTGTTGGAAAGAATTTGAGAGGAAAGAAATAGAGATAGAAATAGAATAAGAGAGGAAAAGGAAGAGAGATAGTAACATAAGAAGAAAAACAAGAGAAAGAAAAGAGGAGAAGAGAAAGAGAAGAGAAAGTGGAGAGGAAAACCTAGAATCATCAAGGGATCATCACCAAAGCTTGCAATCGATCGGTAAGGGTGTGAAACTCCATCATCTCTTTAATGTGTATGATTGTATGTGTATGGGTTTGGATTTTGTAGAGTTTCTACTCTTTTTCCACTTAGGTTAGAAGTTGGTTTTGTGATTAGAATGAGGACTTAATCGGTTAGAACTCGGATTAAACGATGTAGTTTAGTTAGGTGATGGTTGGGTTGTGTTACTGTGACTGGTTTGGATTTAATCGGTCGGTTGTGTGGAGTTTGGGCTTTGAGACAGCCATGGAAGTTCTGTCTTCGCAAGTTCGCCAGGCGAATGGCAGCGAAGCTTCGCCAGGCGAAGCCCAGCGAGCTGTAGCGAAGCAAGTCAGAAGCTAACACCCTGTATTTGCTGGCAAGATTCGCCAGGCGAAGTGAGTTGGCGAAGGTTCTCCAGGCGAGTGCGTAGCGAGCCTCAACGAGTAATTCCAGAATTACTCCCAGTGGACTTCGCTGGGGAGTTCCCCAGGCGAAGGCCAGCGAGCATTCGCTGCGTGGCTTCGCCAGGCGAAGGTTGGCGAACCTGGCAGTGTTATTTTGTTTTGCTGTTTGTTCATAGCATGATGTTTGATTGATTCAATTATGATTAATGCCTATATGAATGATTGACGTGTGAACTGTTTTGACATGTCGTGCTGTGGGTGGCCGAAAGGCGTGAATCCTAGATTGTAGAGTAAATGGTGAATCCTGAATATTTGATAATCTTGCGTATTTGCTCGAATTGAATAGAAACGCATTGATAGGCTGATATGTGTGTAAACCATGTGTGGAATGGTGTATAATGTGAATGCATGATAGATATATGCTATGTATGTGATAAATGCAATGAGTATGTTTGTGAGCATAGTATGCATTTTTGTGTCGATTGATCCCTCGGAGGATTTGCAGAACCTCGTATGATACGATGGTTATATTAGATTCCTTGGAGAATCGGTTGCATTGTGTGATTCCTCGGAGAATCGGTCATAACATGTAATCCCGTGGAGGATTGGCTAGAGTATTTGATTCCGTGGAGAATCTGCTGAGTACTTGATCCCGTGGAGGATCTGCTGAATATTCGATTCCGTGGAGAATCTGATGAATATTTGATTCCGTGGAGAATCTGCTGAGTACTTGATCCCGTGGAGGATCTGCTGAATACTCGATTCCTTAGAGAATCTGTTGAATGAGTCGGTACCGCATTTGCATCTGCATAGAGTCGTGTGTCGGTCTCTATGAGTTGCATGAGTCATCTGTGTATGATGCATTGGTTGAATGAATATAACTGTGTATGTTATATATGATTGTTTGGAGGAACATATTGTGAATGTTCATAAGCATGTGTAGAGGCCTGATTATTTGTATATGTTTAACGTGGTGAGAACATAATTTGAGTATAACTTGTACAAATGTGAGTATATGTATATATACAATTTTATGCATTAACTGTTATGATGTTGTTTCTCACCCTTCTGCTGTTTTATAATGCTCTATGAGGCATTGCAGAGTAGGAAGCTGGAGGTTCTTTTGTGAAGCGATGTCTTCATTCTTTTTGGTCAATGGCTCTGATATGTAACATCTGGGTAGTTAGGAAGCCTTTGACTCTTTTGGAGTTACATTCGTTTTGATTCTTTTGTGATACATATGTGTATGTATCTGCTGTGGATATGTTGTAAAGCATGAATTAACTGATGGTTGTATATATTTTTGTGAATGTGATCGATTCAATATTTGGATGTTTCCGCTTTATTCTAAATATTGAGATGTGGGTTACCCATTGTTGCATATCTATTTTGAGCAGGTATCGTATGTGTTTAATTTCATGATAATGTGATGCGCCTCTTATATACCGTGTTTTAATTAAACTCTGATGAAATAAATTTTCTAAGTGCCTAATTGATTTATTTAATTTATTTGGGGGTATAGAAAGGGGGTGTTACATTAAGTGGTATCAGAGCCAGTGTTGAGTCAGTCGTGTCTGTCTTGTTGTTGTTGGTTGAACGGTTGTTTAACCTTGTTGTTATTTTTGGGAATCCTCAGAATATGGCAGGTCGTAATGACAATGCTATGGCAGCGGCGTTAGAGGCTATGGCCAGAGCTGTGCAGGGTGCACCTAACGTGAATGCGAATGATGAGTTCAGGAAGAACCAACCACCGGTGTTCAAAGGGAGATTTGATCCGGATGGTGCTCAGATATGGTTAAAGGAAATTGAGAGGATCTTTAGGGTGATGGATTGTGCTGAGGGGAACAAGGTGAGACTAGGGACTCACATGCTGAGAGAAGAGGCTGATGACTGGTGGGTCAGCGTGAGGCAAGTTCTTGAGGTCGACGATGAGGAGATTACGTGGGATTTATTTTGTACTGAGTTTCTAAGGAAGTATTATCCCGAAAGTGTTAAAGGGAAGAGAGAAATGGAATTTCTGGAGTTGAAACAAGGTAATATGTCGGTGGTGGACTACACCGCTAAGTTTACTGAGTTAGTGAAGTTTCACCCTCACTATGATGCGGTTACGGCAGAATTTTCCAAATGTATCAAGTATGAGAATGGCTTGCGTCCTGAGATAAAGCAAGCGGTGGGTTATCAAAGGATACGAAGATTTTCGGATTTGACCGAGTGTTGTAGAATTTATGAAGAAGACAGTAGAGCTCGTTCTACTCATTATAAGGGTTTGAGCGAGAGGAGAGGGAAGCAGCAAGTACGAAGCGGACCTTATGTGACGCCTGCTGAGAAGGGCAAACATAGGGGAAACTTTGATAGGAGACCCGGAGGAGGTTCCGGTGCGATCAAATGTTTTAAGTGTGGCGTGATGGGCCACAAGTCTTATGATTGTGGAAATTTCAAGGCGAAGTGTTCCAACTGTGGACTCCTTGGACATGATGCAGCAGAGTGTAGAAAGAATGCTGTGAAGTGTTTTAATTGTGGCGAGGTGGGTCACATTAGCTCGAATTGTACCAAACCGAAGCAAGCTCAGGCGGGCGGAAAAGTTTTCGCATTAGCAGGTTCAGACGCTACTAATGCGGCAGATCGTTTGATTAAAGGTACATGCTTTATTAATGATATGCCTTTAGTTGCTATTATTGATACTGGAGCGACTCACTCGTTCATTTCTCTTGCGTGTGCTAAGCGGTTGGATTTGTGTATGGTTTCTTTGAGTAGTGGTATGGTTATTGGGACTCCCGCTTCGGGGTCGGTATCTACTTCTTTGGTGTGTGCAAGTTGTCCTTTGACCATGTATGGTAAGGACTTCGTTATGGATTTAGTGTGTTTGCCGTTGGAAGGTTTGGACGTAATCTTGGGTATGAACTGGTTGCAATTTAATAGAGTTCATCTGGATTGCTATCACAAGTTAGTAAGGTTTCTTTCTTTGGAAGATGGTGAGAACGAGAGTTTTCTTTCCACTAAAGAGTTGAAGAAACTTCTAGCGGACGAAGCTCAGTTGTTTGGTTTGTTTGCATCGTTGTCGGTGGAGAGCAAAGTTGAGCTCGACGTGTTTCCTGTGGTTTGTGAATTTCCTGAAGTGTTTCCGGAAGATGTTGCGGATGTGCCGCCAAAGAGAGAGGTTGAATTTTCTATTGATCTAGTTCCGGGTACTAGACCGATTTCGATGGCCCCGTATCGGATGTCGGCATCGGAGTTGGTGGAATTGAAGAAGCAGTTGAATGATTTGTTGGATAAGAGATTTGTAAGACCAAGTGTTTCTCCTTGGGGTGCGCCGGTATTGTTGGTAAAGAAGAAGGATGGTAGTATGCGATTGTGTATTGATTATCGGCAGTTGAATAAGGTGACAATTAAGAACAAGTATCCGCTTCCAAGAATTGATGATTTGATGGATCAATTGGTTGGAGCCCGTGTTTTTAGTAAGATTGATTTGAGATCCGGTTATCACCAGATTCGGGTTAAGGAAGAAGATATTTCGAAGACGGCTTTTAGAACACGATATGGTCACTATGAGTATACGGTGATGCCATTCGGAGTTTCTAATGCGCCGGGTGTTTTCATGGAATATATGAACCGTATCTTCCACGAGCAGTTGGATCGTTTTGTGGTAGTGTTTATCGATGACATTTTGATTTATTCTAAGTCTCGAGAGGAACACGAAGAACATTTAAGGATTGTGTTGCGGATTTTGAAAGAGAAGAAGTTGTACGCAAAGTTGTCTAAGTGTGAGTTTTGGTTGTCGGAGGTGAGTTTTCTTGGACATATTATTTCCGGCAATGGTATTAGTGTGGACCCGTTCAAGATCGATACGGTAATGCAATGGGAGACTCCAAGATCAGTTACGGAAATTCGAAGCTTTTTGGGCTTGGCCGGTTACTACCGGAGGTTTATCGAAGGATTTTCAAGGTTAGCACTTCCGTTAACGCAATTGACTTGTAAAGGAAAGACTTTTATTTGGGATGTTAATTGTGAAGAGAGTTTCATGGAATTAAAGAGAAGGTTAACAACAGCGCCAGTTTTGATTTTGCCGAATCCTACGGAACCTTTTGTGGTTTACTGCGATGCTTCTTTGTCAGGATTGGGTGGTGTATTGATGCAAGGTGGGAAGGTCGTGGCGTATGCTTCTAGACAGTTGAGAGTACATGAAAAGAATTATCCTACTCATGATTTGGAGTTAGCGGCCGTAGTGTTCGTTTTGAAAATTTGGAGGCACTATCTTTATGGTGCAAGATTTGAAGTTTTTAGCGATCACAAGAGTTTGAAGTATTTGTTTGATCAAAAAGAATTGAATATGAGGCAAAGGAGATGGCTAGAACTTTTGAAGGACTATGATTTTGGTTTAAATTATCATCCGGGTAAGGCGAATGTGGTAGCCGATGCCTTAAGTCGGAAGTCGTTGCACGTGTCTACTTTGATGGTTAGAGAGTGGGAACTCTTGGAGAACTTTAGAGATTTGAGTTTGGTTTGCGAGTTAACACCGAGTAGTGTGAAGCTTGGTATGTTGCATGTCACGAATGATTTTCTTGCTACGGTGTGTGAAAAGCAAAAGTTGGATTTGAAATTTGTGGATTTGATGACGAATGGAAATGAAGATTTCAAAGTTGATGAATTAGGAGTTTTGAGGTTTCGAGGTCGTATTTGTATTCCCGATGATGCGGATTTGAAAAAGATGATATTGGAAGAGGGACATCGGAGTAACTTGAGTATTCATCCGGGAGCGAATAAGATGTATCAGGATTTGAAGAAGACCTTTTGGTGGTCTGGATTGAAAAGCGATGTTGCTCGTTTTGTGTACTCGTGTTTGACTTGCCAGAAGTCTAAGGTGGATCATCAGAAGCCTAGTGGATTGATGCAACCGTTGGATATTCCGGAATGGAAATGGGATAGTATATCGATGGATTTTGTTACGGGATTGCCGAATACGCAAAGAGGACATAATGCTATTTGGGTGATTGTTGATAGGCTTACTAAATCGGCTCACTTTATTCTGATTTATATTACTTATTCTTTGGAAAGGTTAGCCGAGATTTATGTTGGCACTATTGTGAAGCTTCATGGAGTTCCTAAGAGTATTGTGTCGGATAGAGATCCTAGATTTACTTCAAGATTTTGGGAAAGTTTGCAAGGTGCCTTGGGTTCTAAGTTGAGATTGAGTTCGGCATATCATCCGCAAACAAATGGTCAAACCGAGAGGACGATTCAATCGTTAGAAGACTTGTTGCGCGCTTGTGTACTTGAGCAAGGTAGTGCGTGGGACGGTTATTTAGCATTGATTGAGTTCACCTATAATAACAGTTTCCATTCGAGTATTGGTATGGCGCCATTTGAGGCTTTATATGGTCGGAGATGTCAAACACCTCTGTGTTGGCATGAGACAGGCGAAAAGTCGGTAGTTGGTCCGAAAATGGTACAGCAAACGACGGAAAAGGTGAAATTTATTCGGGAAAAGATGAGAGCTTCTCAGAGTAGACAGAAAAGTTATCATGATAAAAAGAGAAAGGATCTCGAGTTTCAAGAGGGCGACCATGTGTTTTTGAGAGTTACGCCGGTTACGGGTGTGGGTCGTGCTTTGAAGTCGAGAAAGTTGACTTCTCGTTTTATTGGTCCGTATCAGATTGTCGCACGAGTTGGTGCTGTGGCTTATCGTGTGGCGTTGCCTCCGAACCTTTCGAATTTGCATGATGTATTCCATGTCTCGCAACTTCGGAAGTATGTTCCGGATCCGTCACATGTGATCCCGATGGATGAAGTTGAAGTAAGAGATAACCTTACAGTTGAAGTTTTACCGGTTAGTATTTTGGACCGTGAAGTTAAGAAACTAAGAGGCAAGGATATTGCGCTTGTGAAAGTGTCCTGGGGAGGTGCCGCGGAAGGCAACATGACTTGGGAGTTGGAGAGCAAGATGCGAGAATCGCATCCGGAGTTGTTTGAATAAGGTAATATTTTCGAGGACGAAAATTTCTAAAGAGGGGGAGAGTTGTAACGCCCCGATTCTGAATTCCCATTAATTGTTGAGTCTTTTAATTTATTTATTTGATGTTTGTTTTAAATTGAGAAAATTATATATTGTTATGTGGTGTTTGCTTATTTTATCTATTTTTACCGATTCGGAGAGTTCTCGGGGAATTAGAGTAAAAAGGACATTTTAGACATTTAGCAATTTAGTGTGAGAATTGATTGGTAAGTGTTGGAAAGAATTTGAGAGGAAAGAAATAGAGATAGAAATAGAATAAGAGAGGAAAAGGAAGAGAGATAGTAACATAAGAAGAAAAACAAGAGAAAGAAAAGAGGAGAAGAGAAAGAGAAGAGAAAGTGGAGAGGAAAACCTAGAATCATCAAGGGATCATCACCAAAGCTTGCAATCGATCGGTAAGGGTGTGAAACTCCATCATCTCTTTAATGTGTATGATTGTATGTGTATGGGTTTGGATTTTGTAGAGTTTCTACTCTTTTTCCACTTAGGTTAGAAGTTGGTTTTGTGATTAGAATGAGAATTTAATCGGTTAGAACTCGGATTAGACGATGTAGTTTAGTTAGGTGATGGTTGGGTTGTGTTACTGTGACTGGTTTGGATTTAATCGGTCGGTTGTGTGGAGTTTGGGCTTTGAGACAGCCATGGAAGTTCTGTCTTCGCAAGTTTGCCAGGCGAATGGCAGCGAAGCTTCGCCAGGCGAAGCCCAGCGAGCTGTAGCGAAGCAAGTCAGAAGCTAACACCCTGTATTCGCTGGCAAGATTCGCCAGGCGAAGTGAGTTGGCGAAGGTTCGCCAGGCGAGTGCGTAGCGAGCCTCAGCGAGTAATTCCAGAATTACTCCCAGTGGACTTCGCTGGGGAGTTCGCCAGGCGAAGGCCAGCGATCATTCGCTGCGTGGCTTCGCCAAGCGAAGGTTGGCGAACCTGGCAGTGTTATTTGTTTTGCTGTTTGTTCATAGCATGATGTTTGATTGATTCAATTATGATTAATGCCTATATGAATGATTGACGTGTGAACTGTTTTGACATGTCGTGCTGTGGGTGGCCGAAAGGCGTGAATCCTAGATTGTAGAGTAAATGGTGAATCCTGAATATTTGATAATCTTGCGTATTTGCTCGAATTGAATAGAAACGCATTGATAGGCTGATATGTGTGTAAACCATGTGTGGAATGGTGTATAATGTGAATGCATGATAGATATATGCTATGTATGTGATAAATGCAATGAGTATGTTTGTGAGCATAGTATGCATTTTTATGTCGATTGATCCCTCGGAGGATTTGCAGAACCTCGTATGATACGATGGTTATATTAGATTCCTTGGAGAATCGGTTGCATTGTGTGATTCCTCGGAGAATCGGTCATAACATGTAATCCCGTGGAGGATTGGCTAGAGTATTTGATTCCGTGGAGAATCTGCTGAGTACTTGATCCCGTGGAGGATCTGCTGAATATTCGATTCCGTGGAGAATCTGATGAATATTTGATTCTGTGGAGAATCTGCTGAGTACTTGATCCCGTGGAGGATCTGCTGAATACTCGATTCCTTAGAGAATCTGTTGAATGAGTCGGTACCGCATTTGCATCTGCATAGAGTCGTGTGTCGGTCTCTATGAGTTGCATGAGTCATCTGTGTATGATGCATTGGTTGAATGAATATAACTGTGTATGTTATATATGATTGTTTGGAGGAACATATTGTGAATGTTCATAAGCATGTGTAGAGGCCTAATTATTTGTATATGTTTAACGTGGTGAGAACATAATTTGAGTATAACTTGTACAAATGTGAGTATATGTATATATACAATTTTATGCATTAACTGTTATGATGTTGTTTCTCACCCTTCTGCTGTTTTATAATGCTCTATGAGGCATTGCAGAGTAGGAAGCTGGAGGTTCTTTTGTGAAGCGATGTCTTCATTCTTTTTGGTCAATGGCTCTGATATGTAACATCTGGGTAGTTAGGAAGCCTTTGACTCTTTTGGAGTTACATTCGTTTTGATTCTTTTGTGATACATATGTGTATGTATCTATTGTGGATATGTTGTAAAGCATGAATTAACTGATGGTTGTATATACTTTTATGAATGTGATCGATTCAATATTTGGATGTTTCCGCTTTATTCTAAATATTGAGATGTGGGTTACCCATTGTTGCATATCTATTTTGAGCAGGTATCGTATGTGTTTAATTTCATGATAATGTGATGCGCCTCTTATATACCGTGTTTTAATTAAACTCTGATGAAATAAATTTTCTAAGTGCCTAATTGATTTATTTAATTTATTTGGGGGTATAGAAAGGGGGTGTTACATTACGGTTAGATAATCAAATGAAAATTATCCTAGAATGATGATGAAGATCTAAGGGGTCAAAATTTGGGCTGTAACAGTTGCCCCTATTTAAATATCTTCACTTGATGGCAATGAGAGATGACAATCCTCATAGAATCGTAGTGAAAGGTATTTAAATATAGGAAACCAAAATATTTGTCCCTTAGATCCGATGGTACGTAAAAAGGACAAATGCTGAAATGCAATGAACTCTAAATGATGTTTTATGATGCTTGAATGCAAGACAGATGCAAACACACGAGCAAAAATAAAAGAACGACAAGACAACGAGTAACTACTCACCGGGGATGCTAGTATCCACTGGTGATGACCAAATTTTCAAACAGGAAGTACAAATATATCCCTCAAAACCTTAGGAATAAAAGTTAAATATCCTCAAAGCATTAGGATACATCAAATATTTCATGCAAATGCAACATTCGGGTCTCTGGAAATTCCTGAACTCAAAATCCAAAGTATACATCTCCAAAGGTACAAAACCTGAGCTTGGGATGGAAACAAACACTTCCAAAGGTACACAACCTGATCTTGGAATCCAAAGTATACATCTCCAAAGGTTAAAAACCTGAGCTTGGGATGGAAACAAACACTTCCAAAGGTACACAACCTGATCTTGGAATCCAAAGTATACATCTACAAAGGTACAAAACCCGAGCAAAAGTTCAAACATTACTAAAGATGCTACTCAAGGGGAATCTTTCACACAAGGGATGCAAACTTCACCGAGGAAGACAAATCTTCACTAGGGAAAAGGGAACACACACTTCACTGGGGAAGAAGGCAATTCTCCACCGGGGAAGCGAAAGATCAGAGACGCAAACCTCACAGGTGATAACCAAATGAGGAGTTTCCTAAAATGAAGAGTTCGAACGGGATCTTCAAGAAAGGACTAGAAATAAGACTAGACGCACCGGGGATGCTAGTATCCACTAGATCTCCGAGACTCGAATGGGGAAAGCAACGACTTTGCTGGGAATACTGGTGACAACCAACTTACGGTATTAATAACAAATTAGCTTTCAAGCAATGCCAGTAACCACTAGACTTAGAAGGGACTGGTGATGACCAAATTTTCAAACAGGAAGTACAAATATATCCCTCAAAACCTTAGGAACAAAAGTTAAATATCCTCAAAGCATTAGGATACATCAAATATTTCATGCAAATGCAACATTCGGGTCTCTGGAAATTCCTGGACTCAAAATCCAAAGTATACATCTCCAAAGGTACAAAACCTGAGCTTGGGATGGAAACAAACACTTCCAAAGGTACACAACCTGATCTTGGAATCCAAAGTATACATCTCCAAAGGTAAAAAAACCTGAGCTTGGGATGGAAACAAACACTTCCAAAGGTACACAACCTGATCTTGGAATCCAAAGTATACATCTCCAAAGGTACAAAACCCGAGCTTAGGATGGAAACAAACACTTCCAAAGGTACACAACCTGATCTTGCAGGCAAACATATCCAAAGGTACGAAACCTGAGCTTGGAGGCAAACATATCCAAAGGTACGAAACCTGATCTTGGAATGGAAACAAAGCGTGACTTCACTTGGAATGATACACAACCAAATCGTCAGTACCTGTTATCCATGGATTTTCCCAATGCCAATTACCAACTGACCTTACTTTGAAATATGATTGGTCACCACCAAATTAACTATACCAGTATCCACTGGACTTTTCAAACAATGCTGGTCACAACCGTGCCTCAACATCCCTAAGATAAGCTTCTCAAATGAGACTGCCACTCATCGTTTGCAAGGGATTGGATAAGCTTCTCAGAGAACGAGACTGCCACTTATCTGAAAAGGTAACGATGATATGCTTCTCATGGGAGATTACCACTTATCTGGGGATGCGGATAAACTGATAAGCTTCTCATGAGAGATTGCCACTTATCTGGAAAACATACTGAAACAAGCTTCTCGAGGGAGATAGCCACTTGTTGCTGGATATAATGAAACATGATAAGCTTCTCAGGAGAGATTGCCACTTATCTGGGAGGCACAACATGATAAGCTTCTCAGGAGAGACTGCCACTTATCTGGAGGTGAATAAGCTTCTCTACACAGATTGCCACTTATGGATAAGATTCTCTGCGGAGATTGCCACTTATCGTTGCATATGGATAAGCTTCTCTGCGGAGATTACCACTTATCGTTGCATATGGATAAGCTTCTTGCCAGAGATTTCCACTTATCGTTGCAGATGGATAAGCTTCTCGCCAAAGATTGCCACTTATCGTTGCAGATGAATAAGCTTCTCCTAAGAGATTGCCACTTATCTGGGAGGCACAACATGATAAGCTTCTCAGGAGAGACTGCCACTTATCTGGAGGTGAATAAGCTTCTCTATAAAGATTGCCACTTATGGATAAGCTTCTCTGCAGAGATTGCCACTTATCGTTGCAGATGGATAAGCTTCTCGCCAGAGATTGCCACTTATTTGGGAGGCACAACATGATAAGCTTCTCAGGAGAGACTGCCACTTATATGGAGGTGAATAAGCTTCTCTACAGAGATTTCCACTAATGGATAAGCTTCTCTGCGGAGATTGCCACTTATCGTTGCAGATGGATAAGCTTCTCGCCAGAGATGGCCACTTATCGTTGCAGATGAATAAGCTTCTCTACAGAGATTACCACTTATTGTTGAAGATGAATAAGCTTCTCTACAAAGATTGCCACTTATTGTTGCAAGGCAATGCAAAATGTCTTCTTGATAGATAGTGCAAAATAAATGTACGTCCAGGTAGGTTTGGCGACCAACAGGGACCGAAGTTCAATCTAGAACCAAGCTAGAAAGAAACCGTCAAACAAGACTCCAACAATTGAGGAATGAACTCGAATGGGGACACATCTTATCCAATCATGGAAAAAGATAGCTGAAACAACCATCATCCATGAGGATTAAACTCTATGGGGAATTGAGAAAGGATGGACGCTTTATGCTTAAAGGCTGACAAGTCTATTGGAGAGAGACAACACACCCAGTCACTTGGTGAAAAACACCAAAGTGAAACAAAATAGGTAATAACCAGAGATAACAAAAATGCACAGATGTTATGCATATGCTTTATGCCATGCTTATGTTTATGCTGACAAAACAGATAAATCAAAACAGGAGATGAAATAAACATCTCGACACGGATACCCAACCGACTTTACTAAGTTGGACAACAACGGGGATGATCATAAAGATCAATAATTCCACCTCACGGTTACAACCTTCTCTGGGAGAGAGTAATCTTCTTCAGACGCAATCGTCATGAATTCACTCAGATTGCCATCATGAGTTTGAATTCTTTGTTGGAGGAAAAATCACCAAGGGAAGTTCCAAGATCAACCGAAGTAACAACTTAATCGGAGCTAACAAAAGGGTATCATGAAAACAAAACACTTCTGCCCCATGATGGTACGATAATTCTCTTCAAGTGAGCAACGACTCTTGTGACAAACAGTCTTCAAACTTTTTTTCTGCCCCAGATTACATAGTCTGTGAGAAGAAACCATCAAGAGAATTTTATAAAAGAATTGGCATAAATATGCTTCAATGTCTTCAAACTCTTATAGAGAGAGATTTAAAAATCTCGACGTGATTGCCCCAGTTTAATGGTGCTTGCACAATAAAGTCTCAGACTGTGGAAGTAATGATTGGGGAACAAACTTGTCCCTGCTAGCTGGTAACTGCAACAGAGTTGCCCCAGACTAAACTGTTCTTTGAGAGCTTCATCTGATCTTGACCCGATCACTTCTGATTAGCCGAACGTTGTGACAAATGATTAACAAATATTTCAAATTGGTTTCCCCAGGATGAGCTTCCTTTATCAAATCAAATTCCCTAGCTGGCAGCTTTTGTTGGGATTCCTTTGATATTGGATTTTCTAGCAAACAATGTTGTTCATTAAAAGTTGGCAATTTTTAATGCAAAAATTCATGCAAACTTTTGAAAACAAATTTTGATGAAACACACGCGGCGGAGTGATCAAGTGATCAAAAATAAAAGCGATCCAATCATCTTACAAATGATGGATAAAGTGATTAACACACATAAACATCAAAGATCATTAGGAATCAGGTTATCCAACCTTGTTGTAATCTGATTTCAATACAAACTTACCTCAATTAGGTCTTTTAAGGGTTGTAACGTGACTTGGTTCACGGTTCATGAAACAAAGGATAAAGGCTCAAAGTTATTTGTCCCACCCAATCTCTATGATAAACTCCAATCCTATGCTCGGTTAACTCGAACTACACATTCAGGTTCTTACAGGCTTAAGAATTAAACTGATGATAGTTGGTAATGGCTTACAAATCTAGGGTAGTCACAACTCCCTTGTAACATTTAATAGCTTTTTCTATTTGAGGATTAAGAGTAAAGACTCTTACAGAGTTCCTCTCTTTTGTTATCCCTGACTTCTTTCTGAACTATATTGTTCGAATATACAGTCAACGGGATGCCCCATTTTTGCCTAAGTCTCCTTCATAGGTTTTGACTTAATAGGCTTTTTAATTTTCTTTTTTTCTTCTTCTCTTTTTTTTGAGAAAGGAGGTGACTACCTAGTTTAATAGCTACGGTGAACCATCATCATTTTTTGAACTTCGACACTTGCTTATTGTGTGCGAAGGAAAACCTGAATGCACCACTTTTATATGAAAAGTGTCTTGTATGCACATATCTCCAAGTTAACCGAGAACTACCCGCCCCAGGTTTGAGATTTAAGGTTTTTTGTTTGTAAAGAAAGAAAACTCCTACTTTTAGGCTCGAAGGGGCTAACGAGGGATTATCTTCCTTATTACTCCAGTGTTTAGGGATTGAAACAATGCCTTACATCACCGGTAAAGTTAAATTGAAAGCATATCAATAGCAGTTATGGATATAGTTTTCTTCATCCTCCCCAATCTTTTCTTTAAACAATAGTTTAGTAAAGAAAAGAAATATTTGCATTTGTCGTTTTCTTAAACAATGAAAGGAAAGAGAAAGAGTGAAACGAATGGACTTAATCAAAAGATGCACAAACATTTCATTAATCTTGCTAATTCAAAATGAACAACAGCTTACAAGAAATTCAAATGTAAAGAAAATACAATAAAATGGTGAAACAGTCTACAACTGCGAGCCTTAGGGAATTAAATTTGACAAAACATAGAAAAAGTACTACCCTTTGATATCATGAATCTAGGGCCTTCTTCTTTAATCCACCAAAAACAGGGAAGGGATTGCTTCTTCCTCAAGCAAAAGGTTGATCTGGACTTGAGGTTTGCATAACTTGAAAGATATGATCCCTACTTCGATCATTTTTTTCACCTTTCCCTTGAGGACATATCATTCCTCAATATCATGACCAGGCGCTCCATGGTAGAAGGCACTGAAAGCGTCGGTCGTGAAATAACTCCGGTGGGCCTGAGGGATAATGGGTGGAATCTCCTTCTAGATTAAGCCGTTCTGCAGGAGTATAGGGAAAAACCGGGCATAAGGTATAGGAATACCCCGAGATCCACTAGTTTGTTCTAGGGACTGAATGGTAGATGAAGAGGAACCCTCCTGTCGCTGGGATAGAACCAATTCTTTGACCAAGTTTGTCAAACTCTTTTTTGTACACTTCACTTTTGCTAGCTCGTCACTGAGCTTCTGATTCTCCTACTCTTGGGTATCCATCATATCTTTAACAGCAGCGGCGAATGCCTCTGTGTTATTCTTTAAACGAGAAACTTCTTCTAGGAGTGCTTGATTTTCTTGCTCAAGACGGTCCATCTTTTTGAGTGCTAGCCCTTATGTTATACTCTCTCCCTCTTTCTTCTGATATCAACAGAACACAGAATGAACCAGAGGACCAACGCAACGAAGTATGATATGCAAAATGCTGATGTAAGTGCAAAAAATGCAACTGGTTTTACAGAACTTAGAAGATTGATTAGGTCAAACCCTCGTTTCATTAATCGTTGGGAAAAGTTACAATTTTTTAAAAATACCAGAAAACAACTGAGCTTTACAAAACCAGTTGCGACATGATATGCTCATGGTGAGATGATGGGATGATGCACACCCAACAGAAAGCCAAGTACTCACCAATACAATGCACATGCACACACAAAGATAAGTATTCACAAATACAATGCATATTCACACACAAAAATAAGTATTCACAAATACAATGCATACGCACACACAAAGACTTCCTAGGCTCAAGGTTAAAGCATGGAGCCAAAGGTCTACCCATCCCCAAGGGTTTGTACTATGAGCTGTTTGTACCTGCCAAACGGGCTCTAACAGAGTTCCCAAAGTCATAGTAAATCCTTCGAATATTGCCAACTAACGCGAATACTCACGTGAGTCATCAATACTATCAAGATAAACTCGTTTGAGTGTAGCATCGCATGACAACTATTGAGGGACTACTCCCTAACAATTTCCGTGCTACATCCTAAAAAGGCCAAGTGGGGTAAAGGTGTCACTAAAAGTCCTCAGCTTCGCAGACTCGTATTGAAACGATTAGTGAATACATGACTACTCATGCATTACTAACCATCTCAAAGAGCCTCCACTGAGCGTGATTACATCATATGTCAGACGTATTGGGACTACTCCCAATAGCCCAACTATTGATCATACCATAATCCTATCTCACGTGTCACTCAAATCCGGGTTAGGATTTATCTCACCACTCAAGGTACCCAATGTCCATAATATAAACAAATATATTTACAAATGTACATGTTAAGCAAATATTCACAAATATAATATACAATCAAACAAAATAGGCTAAACCCTCAAGTTTAAGTTACGTCCCTAGTGAAGTCGCCATTTCTGTTGTGGTGAGAATCTTGATACCAAGCTATTGACTAACTTGAATCTTAATTCTTAAAATTAACAACCGGACTTTAATTTATCCAAAGGAAAGGTCTAAAGAAAGAAAAACCCTTTTTCGCGATGTAACAACAATTCTAAGAGATTCGGGGATCGGGGGTTGGTTATGCCTAGGGTAGGTATTTCACATCCTAAACATCTGTAGTACTCTACAGGAACCTTTTGTTTGTTTGTAAGCTAATACTTGCTAAAAATTTGCTATGGCTTGGGATTGGGTAAAAGGTGTAGGTTAAGACATAAAGATAGTTTCTAAGTCTGCTCGCAAGGATATCGCATCCTCTGCCTACGTATCCTAACTAGGATAGAATCAGAGCAATCGCAGTTTACCTTACTAGGGATGAAGAACACTTGATTATGATCAAGGTTCAAAGGGGAACAAACATTACAATGCTTGTGTAGAGTTTATCTGAACTCTCTAGATCTATGTTGTACACTCAAGAAAGGGAAGTAAGTAATCATCTCCATGATTCTTACATAGAGTTAACCAAACTCTGTCTTAAGTTCTAATTGAAAGAGCACTCCTAACAAAGGGTAAGATTTTTAGACTTAAACAAAGTCTAATGGCTAGGTTCTAACTTAACTAAGTGTATAGATGACTTAACAAAGTCAAGGGAGGGTAATGAGCTATCTATGACCCAAAGGTCAATAGAGAGACTTTCCTTTGGAAGGGAAGAAATGAGGCAACTTGGATGAGAACTAAAAGAGTTCCATCACTTGAAGAAATAAACTTAACAAAGCAATAATCATTCAAACATGATGAATATAAGGGATATGGTTACAACCAAGAATAAGCAAGCATATTACAATATCAAGCAATGATTTCAATCAAAATGAATGGTCACAACCAAAGCAAGTATTGAAAAATTATAATATCAATGATTTCAATCAAGATAGATGGTCACAACCAAAGTAAGTATCAATATATTACAATATCAATGAGGGGATAAGTTCTTTCAAGACTTAAAATGATGAAAAGGTAAAAACCAAAGCATATCTTAACAAAGACGGGGGTACATATTAATAAAGATGGAAGGGGATCTTAACAAAGATAAAGATGTATCTTGATAAAGATGAGGCTTCCTAGGATTTACAAGATGTCATGTATACTTACAAACATCAGGCCTAATCAAACAATGTCACAACAAATGTAAGTGAGAAGTTCAAAAACTTCATGGGGAAAACTTTCAAGTTTTAAGAGAAGATCAAACACAAATGCTTACAAGAAAAGATTGAATTTCAAACTCAAGCAAATAAAGGAGTTAATAAACCAAATTCAAACCAAACTTCAAAAATAAACTTAATGAAAATGATATTTAAAGTTTTGAAATGAAGATTGAAAGATAGGAGGGTTAAAACCCTAAAACGGATCGCAAATTCCCCATAATGCAAAGTGTTTCTAAAATAAAAATTTTAGTACTCTTTAAGTATTATATGAAAGTATTTACTAATACAAGAATTTAGAAAAAAGAATCACTAAAAAATGATTAAAAATGAAGGAGTTGTGAATTTTTGAAATTTAATAACAATTAAATAAAAATCAAATAAATCCAATTATTAAAAAAAAAAGAAATGCCTCCCCCAAGGCTTGAACCCAAGACCTTGGGGTCATAGGCTCAAAATTAAGCCAAACCATCCACTTCAAGCGTGTGAAATATAATGGAAAGAGAAGAAAAAATATCATAAACTTGAAAAAACATGAAAAACAAGCAAAAATGCCCTCACTGAGGGTCGAGCTCGCGCGCTGGTACATGACAAAGTTCTTTAAAGGCAAGGTTATAATCACTGGGGTGGCGATACATCCTTTGTATCAAGCCACCACATGTTAAGATATACTTAACAAAGCGCATAGCTGGGCAAATGCAAGGCAAACTCAAGTGAAATGTAAATAAAAAATGATTTCAATCAAACTTTGTCAAATCTCAACCAATTTTAGTGAAATTTAAGTCAAACATGCTTGTTTTTTAACGAGGATTGTAATGGTGCCAACCAAATTTTGAAATGATGCTCACACATGAAAACATGATGGAACTTGCAAACAGAAGTTTGAAATGCATTTTGAAGTCCAAGGCTCAATACTGATGCAATCTGGTTTTAAGAAAGATTTATGCAAGTTTCAAATGTGATATTGAATGAGTTCTAACAAGAAAATCAAACAAAATATCTCAGAACAAGGAAATAACATGTGAGTTGTAACATAATCATGAGTTGAACATCAACAAAACAGTATGGTCTCAACAAAGTATTCTTGGTATTTCAATCCAATTTGATGAATTCCAATCAGCATACTATTTTAAAGACATAACCATGACAGTCACTTTGAAAGAGATCAAGATAATTTAAACAAAAACTTGCTTAGAACACAAACGTCAAGACTTCAAACTATAATAACCAACAACAGTCCACAACCTTACCTTATTGACAAACAAAGTGAGTTAACAAACTCCAATCAAGAACAAACCTTAACAAAACTAAAGCAGTACTCACATGGCCACAAACATAACCAAACAAACTCAAATGAATCTAGGCAGCCACCAAGACCTAAATCCTACAAGATGAAAAGGAACTTACAAGACAAAGGAAACTAAAATTTGTCCTCAAACATCAACCATTAAAATGGCAACCAATTCTCAGAAGTGAATGCAACCTCCTAGCATAAATGCAATATCAACTCATAATAGCATGAGTAAAATAGGTTGAACAAATTCAAATCAAGACAGCCTTGCCAAAATGGCAGTGAGTTCAAGAAGTACTTAGTTTAGAAAATCAATAATTCAATTCTTAAATAACCAAAGTTCTTTTGGTAAAGTTTTAATCATGTAAACTGATTGATCTAGGAAGAGCAGTCAATATGAATCCTTAACAGTGGTTGTACAATAGAGACTTTAAACAAATTAATCATAATGAAATTAAAAGCCAATGCCTCAAAGGCATGAATCCAACAGCAACATGGATTAACTTAAATTGTAACAAACCATGAATCCAAGACAGTCATAAATGGTAATTGACTAAAATCTGCTGATAGCAACAACTACAAAACTTTAAGGCGACAATGGACTGCTAGCTCTAGGTGTTCCAGTCAATATCCACTGATGGATTCCCATCATAGCTTCCAACAGTAAGTGGAACAAGGTGAAAACCAAACAGACAATGGTGTCTTTTTTTAAGAGGATCAAGCAAAACCTTTTAAAGTATGACCATACTTTTAAATGATGAGTAACTCAAATTAAACCACAAATAGGTATGACTGAGCTGACACCTTCAAACCTCAAGGACAGTCATTGGCAATATCATTTTAATCCAAACAATTGCCAAATCATTCTATCAAACTAAAGTCTTAGGTTAAAAGTCAAGATAAAACAATTAAAAGAACAGAACTCAACAGTAATGAGTCAAGGATATAGTAAATACCAACAACGGTTCCAAACATGCCCTCAAAGGTTAACTGATGCTCAAACTTTTAGCAGCAACCCCTCTAATGCTCTAAAGACAGAGTAGACTCAACATTACAATGTTAAGTTAAACCCAAATTCAATTGTAGAAACCAAAATCTTTACAAAGAATTAGCATACATTCATGACATAAACTGGCAGCCACCTAAATAAATTCAAATATGAAGAACAAGTTTTAGCAGCAACAGGGCATTCATGCTCCAATCAATGTCTTTGCAAAGACCAAACAAACATTTATAAATCCAACAGCACACTCAAGACAGCATAGTTAGAAGTTTAACATAACAATGTCTAGACCATCTAAACAAACCAAAAATTATAGACATGATGCATAATGAAGAGGTTTTGGGCTACATACCTCTTGTAGACCTCCTTGAGCAAGCTAGCAGCAAAGAAAACCAAAGATCCTTCCTTTTGAACAAGTTTATAAAGCTTACTTCCTTTTGAAGAAACAACAAATCTTGAGGAAAGTTTGAGAAGATGAGGTTCCAGCTGTTGTTTGAGGTTTTAGACAGTTGGTATAACACAAATGGAAGGTGTTCAAAGTTTCAAAGTGGTTCAAACTGTTTTATGCAGTGAGTTTTATCACTTTGTGCAGAAAAGTCAAACTAATGGGTGTGAGAAGTTGAATTTTGGTTTTATGGTGTTTTTGATTAAAATAATGGTTATAACACCTCCTAATGATGATTTGGAAGTTGTGTGGATGATTTTTAAGGTGGTTGAATGATTAGAAAGGCTGCTGGTATGAAGTTTGCACAAGGCAGTTTTTTGGTGGTTTTGGAATTCTCTTCACTTACAAGTAAAGCAAGGCAAGAATGAGAGCTTGATTTTCTCTTGGGTTTAGAGGGCTCTGGTGTGAAGAATGGAATGGGATGAAGTCTCTATTTATAGGCTAAGAGAAGAGTTGGGGCAGAATTGTCATTTGGAATTGCAAACTTGTATTTTGGTGGGAAACCTTAATATTTCAAAAGTGATTCCATGTCAGCTGGTTTGAGATTAACTCCAACAGTCAATGCCCTCACTACCAGCTATCCTTAAGCTGGCTGTGCTGTCAAAATAGAGATGCTGAAGCAAGCCATGGCCGCAGCAAACCCAATGCCTCTTACACATGTACTTTATAATAATAAATAAAGGGATTATGGTTAGATTTTTAGTTTTGCCTTGGTTCTCTCCACATCTGGTTCAAAGCTAAACTTAACACACCACACCAGACATTCCTTCATGGTTGGAAATGAACCATATGGTTGGAAGTCAAATCTATGTTGAAATTTGAAAAGTTGACAAACTAGTGCTCAAGCCCAACTTGCTCCATTCGAAACTCTCAGCTCACAAGGGCTATGGAAGAGTTCTAGCAATTTTCGGGAATCCGTCATGGAGCTCTACAAATTTCATCTTCACATGATCTCCAGATTCCAAGTGGAACTAGATTAAAAAAAACCCCTCCAAGTTGGCTGAAAACATGCCTAAAAAGGCCAGAAACTTAGAAAATTTTTAAGTGTTTTCCCCTCTTGTAATGATTTTGATCATAACTCCTAATCTACTCATTTTCTGCCCATGGACCACTGTGAGACTTTTGTAGGACTTGTCAAGACCTTTCCAACAAGCTTTGAACCAACTCAATTGGATGTGTGGTTAGGAAGTTATGGTCTTGCCCCTTTCAAAATCCTAATTCCTGACTTTTTCGATTACTTTTCAATCCTTGATCCAATGGTTATGAAACTTCATGGATAGGTGTAATATGTTATTAGGAACATTTTTTCCTCAAACTTTGACGTCAAATTCCTTATTATTGAAGAGTTGACTTTTCGGTCAACCGAACGATCGATCGATGACTACCGAGTCGACTGTTCATGTTCTGGGTCTTCTGAGGCATTGAAAATTATTGAGTGGGCTTCACTAAGCCATATGAGCTTCATGGAACATAATTACATGATTATAACACCTTTCAAATCAAAAGTCAAACTACAGTTAACTTTTCCTAATCGAAAACCCTAATCGGGGATCCTGAACTGCCACTGTCTTTAATCTTTGGGTGACAACCTCAAATTGGATTCATACTTGACCCAATGGAGTATCTTTGATGATGTGGAGAATTATTTCATGGAGAATCAATCCAATACATTGACTGATTAAACCATTGAAACTTTGATTCTTGACTGTACGGAACCCTAATTCACCTGTATCTTAATAAAGACAAACTTGAAATAGGTTACGATTAGATAATCAAATTAAAATGATCCTAGAATTATGATGAAGATCTAAGGGGTCAAAATTTGGGGTGCAACACAAATTAGTCATATGCTTGAGACTAACCTTGTAGACAACCTTGCGTCTTGCCACCTTGAATAGCTCATCATAAACTAAAGGATCTACTAGAGTGGTTGATAGCATTGGCAAAGCATAGTAGCATTAACTAACGATCCATAATTCTTGATAAATTTTTCATGAATGATGTCATGGCTACGTGTGGATGAGAAACAAAACTTGTTTCAAGACTAAACATTGAAGTCGAATCCACTATTGTAAAACTTGAAATGTATTATGCTTGAATTAAATCCATGAGTCATTATTAAACCAAATCCAAGTCTTTTTTGATCATTGTGCGCATTATGGCCTTGAACCTTAAAGTTTTCTAGCTGAACCAAGTTTGAGTTTACATGCATAAAGCACTTTGAAATCAGAGGACTACAAACTGAGGCATGGACAACAACATATTGCCCAAACCCTAATTGGTAAATGAATTCATTTATGATGAACATAAAATGCTTGATTTGGTATAGCCTAACAACTTGGTGTCGCATCGCTGCGAAGAGGGGCCGGCAGAAGACAAAAGAGTCACTACCGTTTGTTATTTATCCCAAAGAGAGGGAAAGGAAACGATAAGATAAAACCTAACGAAAAGGGAAAAGACAGGTCATCGCAACCATATCTCGGGTTCGGGAGTCAGTTACGCAAGGGGAAGGTATTAGCACCCCTCACGTACGTCGTACTCGATGGGATCCACGTTTGTTGTCTAGCCTATGGGTGAAAAACAAACTATCTACGGCTGATAAAGCTAAACGGAAAGAAACTGACTCGATAGGACATCGCCGCCCTGTGCCTATGTATTCCCTCGTGCAATGGGAAAGTCAGAGTCAACGTAGTTCGGGAAACTATGGGGGGGGGGGATTGCTCGCCAAGACATCGCGTCTTGTGCCTACGTATTCTCGTCTGGTACGAGAAATCAGAGCAAAACGTAGTTCAGGCTAACTACAGGTAAACGGGGTGTTCTCGATCACACGAGGGTGAGAGAAGAGGTAGACGATACTAGCGTACGCATTCTAGCAGTTAGGTGTATTGCTGCTCGACCATTAGAGACTTAGGCGTTACCTGTTTGCGGTAGAACGGACGTAGTACGTCATTGGTTTAAAGGTACGTGTTACCTAAAGGGGGAAAAAGGAAAAGTGCTCGCTAGGATTATCGCAATCCTATGCCTACGTACTCTCAACAGATATGAGAGATCAGAGCAGCCGTAGTTCGACTTAACTACGGAAAACAGTCTTGACCGCACGGAGGCGGGAGAAAAGGGAGTCTCGATTGCACGGGGGAAAGAGAGGGGATCTCAATCGCCAGGATACGAGAGAAAGGATTCTCGATCGCACGGGGCGAGAGAAAAGAGGAACTAGGCCAAGACACGCCTAAACAGGAAGGAACTCGGGACACACACGCTAGAACCTAAAGCGTAGGAGCGAATGCGTTGCATATTGCCCAAAGGGTATACACTAAACACTCTAGACGAATGAGAGGAGGCCCCCCACTCATCATTTCCCATATATCTATTGCTTATAACTTACAATGCTCGGCGGTTGATAAAAAGACTTGAATTAGAAAGATGTTACCGAACGGAGTGGTTCCGTTGACCCTTGACATTGTGTGCAAGCTCCATTCCAATCTTCTCCTCTTTTGATCCTTCATGATGCTTCGAATCGGGATCAATGTGACGCTAAACCATCATAGCTCAACTTATAAGGGAAGTCAAGCTATATGAGTTTGCGTATTGATTTTCGTGCTATGGACAAGATAGAGAAACGATATTGAGGATCGTTCTCCAATTGAATCGTGTCGCACGGACCAAAAATAGTGGGATCTTGTCTTGCGGATACAAGACTTCATCGATCACAGAAAGTCAAAATAAAATCGAAAGATGAAGAGAAATGAAGAGAGAAAGAAGTGGTCTTGGATCCATTATTCATCAATAATTTGACTGGTAATGAATTACGGAAATGTCATCATCGACCAAAATAGATGAAATGACATAAAGTCGAAAATGAGAAAGAGGAGAGAAAGTCGGTCTCAAATCGTTCATTTCTCATCAATAATTTGACGTAGAATAGAAGGAAACTTCTTCATCGACCTAAAACAGGTGAATGGGACAAAATGCCCAATAACAAATGCGAAATAAAAATCAACTTCTAAAAAGTTATAAACTCTAATATAAATAGAATAAAAATCTAAAAGAAATATAATATAGTAAAACTAAAACTTAGGATATATATATATATATATATATATATATATATATATATATATATATATATATATATATATATATATATATATATATATATATATATATATATATATATATATATATATATATATATATATATATATATATATATATATATATATATATATATATATATATATATATATATATATATATATATATATATATATATATATATATATATATATATAAACTCTAAAAAAGAAGCTGAAGAAATACAATATATAATATATAGAAAAGAAAAAGTTAAGAAGAAAATGATATAAAAGTTTCTAAAAGAAAATATAAAGTTATAATATATACATATAATCTAAAGAAAATTAAAATAGAAATTAATATATAATATATACAAAAATAATAAAATATTAATATAAAAACATAATTAAAAAAATAAATTAACAAAAACAGGGGAGGGGAAGCTGATGGCAAAACGGGGGTACGGTAGAAACCAAAACGGGTGGGCTTGAGAAAGCCCAATACTCATAATAATGGAAATGGAAAAAAATCAGAAAGAAAATAAATTAAAAGAAAACTAAAAAAGGAAAACGTAAATCCTAAAATCCTCTCCTAAGCGCCGTACTCCTCTTTCACAAACTCAACCTCAACCTTTTCCATCTCAGTCTGCCGCCAACTCCAATCTCCTCCGCTCGCGGCTTCCTCACGGCTTCATCGTGGCTTCACTCTATATTCTCGCGGCTGTGATTCTTTCTTTTGCTTGTTGACGGCGGTGAATGGTGAATCATTGGCTTCTTGTTGTCGTTCCGATGAAGGTAGAAGAAAGTTCAAGGGATTTGTGTGTTTTGTGAGCTGTTGAAGTTTGAAACTGTTGAGATGGGTTGTCATGGTGGGGGATGTTTTGGAGGTGACGAAAGTGGAAGGAGGAACATGGGTCAGATGCGTTCTGGGTTTGGATATAAGGGAGGAAGTTTGTTGTTTGAAGTTGTGAGGGATGAAGGAAATGGGTCGATTTGAAGATTGTTTGGAATGGGTTACAGGTTTTGAATCTGGGTTTGAAGGAGGTGACGGAAAGGGGTTACCGATGATTTTCCAGTGAAGAGCTTGAATCGAAGGTTTTGAAGTTTGGAGATTAATGGGTTTGGATATGATGAGCTGTTGGTTTTTTGGTTCAGAGGCTTATAGGTCGGTTTCGGCGAAGAAGAAAATGCGACTGTGGATGAGTTTTCTGGTGGTGTTGGTTTTGTTTTCTGGGTTGCATGTTGATGTTCAAGTTTTATGAGTTTGTTTCTGATAGATCGAAGGAAGGTCGAAACAGTTGAAAGAGTTTCGTTGGTGCGCGAATATGGGTGTGGTGTTGGTTGTTCAAATGGTTTGCTGTTTTCGGTGAGAGAAAGTTTGATAAGAAATCTGGGTATTTTTGATTGAAGTTGTGGTTATGGGAGATCTTCTGAGTTGTTGAAGATGGAAATGGTGGGTAGGGGATGAAGATGGTAATGGTTGGATTGAAGGTCGTGTTAATGGAGGTTTGGCGTTGTTCTGATGTTAATAATGGAAGGTGTAGGGATATTGATGATGAAGTTTCGAAGTTTTCTGAAAATGGGTATTGGAAGTGTTTGATATTGATGAAGGTTGAGGATTTGAACGGATGAAGTTCTGGATTGTTGATTACTGAGTTTGCTGAGAGGAAGGAGGTGACACTGTAGCGGCGGCTACAGTGCTAGGGTTGGGGTCTCCAAGAGGGAGACAATGAATAGTGTATATATAAGGGAAATGCAGATACATGGCACGATTAAGACTTGGTTAATGACGGATGATTAATGATTGATTAAATGGTTAATGCTGGCTGATGATGATTTAAAAAAATGATTAACGTTAACTCCAAAACTAACTAATAATGAAAAAAGTTAATTAATAAAAACTAATATAATTCTTGATTAAATAGAAACTAAAAACAATGAAAATGATTAATTCTAATTAACATAATCTACTTTAATAACTAATTAATCTAACCAATTAATTAACTAATAAAGAAAAACTATTTTCTATTCAAAACAAAAATATTCCAAAGTATTTAAAAAATCTAAAATGAAACCAATTAATAATCTATTCTAATAAAATTAATTCTAAAAATTTATCTAAAAACAAATTAAACAAATTCAAATAAAAGACAAATAATTCTATCTATTCAAAAAAACAATATTAAAATCCTATTTAAAATATTTTCTACATGATCAAAAATATAAAACAAAAACTATTCTACATAATTAAATAAGACAAAAATAGCAATAAAAATGCAAAAATGCTATGGAAAACATGCGAGCAAAAAAATGCGTCAATATTATCAACACGGATTGAATCATCAAGAGAGAGACTTTCGCTCGACTTCGACACTGAACTTCTCGTTTGAATTAATTTGAATCGCCTGAAACGCGAGCAAAGTGGCTAAAATCCTGATAAATTCAATCCGGCTGATAACACGGGTAGAATGCGACCTAAATGATATGCAGATGAAAACGAAGCAAAATCCAGTCAAAGTCGGAAAACTGGTGGGCAAATTTTAGGGTGCAACACTTGGTAATGGTGTACCATCCTGTCGCTTTCGCGAAAATAAGGTGCCGGCACAACAGAAGAGTCGCCACCTTTCGTTATTTATCCCTCGGAGCGGGAAAGGAAACGATCGGAAAAACCTAACGAAAAAGGGTAAGACAAGGTCGTCGCAACCATTGTCTGGGTTCAGGAGTCGGTTACGCAAGGGGAAGGTATTAGCACCCCTCACGTCCGTCGTACTCGACGGGATCCACGCTTGTTGTGATTAATGGACGGGTTGGTTTATCTATCTACCTATCAAGGCTGGCTTAAACAGAAAAGAAAAAATGACTAGGCAAAGCGTCGCGCTTTATGCCTACGTATTCCCATCAGAGAATGAGAAATCAGAGTCAACGTAGTTCGACCTACGACGGGTTATGGGGAAGGTGGCTCGCCAATACATCAGTATTGTGCCTACGTACTCTCAACAGGCATGAGAGATCAGAGCTTACGTAGTTCGGGACACTATGGATTATTTCCTGTATTTTACGGAAGAAGTGTTTTTTATTGTGTTTGCAATTTCAATCGCACTAGAGACTATGACCTGAGAGTGAATGTGTCGCATGTCACCCAAAGGGTACCATACTAAACATCCAGACTGTGGAAAAGAAACTCTCCCACAATCCTTTCTCAGATAGCTTAAGGCTCATAACGTACGAAAGAAATCCTTCATGATTACTGTATCTTAAACTGTTTTGAGATGAGAAGAGAACAGGCCCAACTAGGAGGGAGACTATCAAGTCCTACTGTTGTCATGCCAAGGATTCATCCTATGGTTGAGGTTTGAAACAAGGAACTCCTAGAAGTTGTCATGCATAGGTTTCAACCTAAAGTTCTATCATCACTTCCTTATCAAAGGAAATGAGAGTCCTAAGGGATCATATCAATGATACACAGAAACAGATAAAGCATCAGCTTAAACAGTAAACAGTAATACGGTAAAATGCATGCAATGCAAGTGAGGGAGGAAATGTATGCGGGCATCAGCCTCCACAAGCTCATCTCAACCTCAAGCCAGAATGAATAACAGTAATCATACTGAAATAAAACATGCTATCAAGCAAGAACAGTAAACTGCAATCATACAGAAGAAATGAAATAAGATGTCATCAGGCAAACAAACCACATGGGCAAGGGAGCAGGGCTCTACCGAATACCCGCAAGCAAAGCCATACAGTAACAATACAAGCAGAGGGAACAACTCAACCTCTAGTGCAATCATGCTCCTAGATTAAAGTTAGTCTAGATATGAACTTATTCTAATGCATCAGGAAAGTCAAACAAGGCACATCAATACAGAGAAGAAAGCAGAAGAAAGCAGATCAACTCCTCTCTCAACTCCAAGCTTCAGCTCTTCTAACAGCAACTCAGTCTTCAGACTTCCATCACTCTTGATAAATATCAATTTTCTTCTCCAGGTTTCAACCCTTCAACATAAGTTTCAACTTATTCTCTTCTTCAAGCTTCAGCTCCTTAATCAGTTCCACCTTCAGGCTTCACTCTTAACCACAAGTATCAACTTGATTCCTTCAGGATCTCCAAGCTTCAAAGTAGGCATCAACTCATCCTTTGATCTTCAAGCTTCAGCTCTTCAGTTAATCTCAATTGCTTAGAAGTGTCAACTTCATCCTTCAGTCTTTTCTCAAGCCTCGGCTCTTCCTTCAGTCTTTATTGGATCTTCATTGGGTCTTCAAGTATCTACTTGATCTTCTGGCTCTTCAAGCTTCAACTGAAATGGCAATGCTCAAGGAATCATCCTCTTCCATACTCCTCAATGAAGTCTTCATCTTCACACTCAAGCCCAACATCTCTCAAGATACTCAAACCGGGAGAAATCACTTAACTGGATAAGCTAGGATGTTAAATTGCTTATTGACCACGAAAGGTGACCTATAAGGGTTTAACATCAAAGGAATGGTTCCCTCAAAGGTTCTACTTCCCAGGTACCATCACTTATACCTCCAAAGGAGGGAGGTGAATACCATGGAAGGACCTTGAATCATGGGGAGGAATGGAGGTAAAAGATACCATCCATGTTTAAGAAAGAACTTAACTAGGTCTAAACTCTTCCTAATTCCTAACCGTAAGACAACAACAAAACAAACAAGACTACAAGCTCTCAAGTTCCTTCTTCAATCTCCAAGTCTTCTACTATGCTCTTCCATGCCCCTTAAAGCAAGATCAAGCCTACCAAGCCCACAAAGCAAAGCAAACCAAAAATACAAGCCCACAAGGGCAACACAAACAACCATCAATTACAAAAATCAACTAAAAATAGTATACTATTGTAATACCCCAAATTTTGCCCTAAGATTTGTCGTCGCATTTCATTGCATTTTTATTGCATTTAATCAATTACTAACAAATTTGTGTAGTCGTTTAACTTTTTGCAGGTAAATATCATATGGCATGCATTTTTTTTTAAAAAGTAAAAATGGCACAATTGGCAAGAGGACATGTGTAAGGAGTTGTGAGTGTGAGAGGTTGAGAGTTCGAATCTCACCTTTGTCACTTTTTTGTTTTTTATTATTTTTATTCTAAATTTTTCTATCTTTCATTAAAAAATAACAAAAATAGTTTTTTTATTATTATTTAATTATTATTTTCGTATTTTAATTAAATCATTTTTTAAAATATTATTTTTTTCACTTTTTTCTAAATTATTCATAAAAATATCCAAAAAAATCATAAAATAAAAAATATTGGAAAAATTTTTGTTCTTTTTATAATATTTTTGATTTTAGGAATCAATAGGATTATTAGTTTTTATTTTAAGTTTATTGTAATTATTTTAAATTATTTAAATTATATTTTTTCTTAACTAATTATTTAGTTTGGGCTTTAAAATGGGCTTTAGGGACATTATTGACAATTTGGTGTTAACCCTAATTTGTTCCCTATATATACATGTGTTGCCTTGTTGAAAAAAGGGGTCAGAAGGTTTTCTTCAGAAAAGAGGAGAGAGAAATGGAGAAACAAAGGAGATCCCCAGAGAAGAAAGGCGGTCGTTCCCACAACTCGTCAGAAGGATTGGAGCTCTCCAGTGTTCCCTTATTCAAACCTTTTTCACATTTACCGAAGCAAACCTCCGCTTCGTAGGTTAAATTACTAAACCTTTTGACTTTTCATCTTTATGTGCATATTTTGCCATGTTAATCTCCATGTGTGTTTAGGTCCCTAGATTTTAATATCAAAATCCTTTTTTAACAAAACTTTTTTTTAAAATCAAAACCATTTTTTATTTATTATTAAAATCTTTTTTTAGTAAGACCTTTTTTAAAAACTGAAAAACCTTTTTGTTCCGAAGAAAAAAAAAACCTTTTTGTTCCCAAAAAAACTGAAAAACCTTTTCCCAAAAAAAAACTGAAAAACCTTTTCCTAAAAAAAACTGAAAAGCCTTTTCCCAAAAAAACTGAAAAGCCTTTTTCCAAAAAAACTGAACAGCCTTTTCCCAAAAAAACTGAAAAGCATTTTCCCAAAAAACTGAAAAGCCTTTTTTGGGATGAAAAGTCTTTTTTTGTTCTAAAAAAACTGAAAAGACTTTTCCCCCAAAAACTTTTTTTTTATAATTTAAACTTAATTTTTTTTATAATTTTAACTTAAATATTTTTTATTAAAAAAATTAAAGCTTTTTTTTTATAATTAAAATATTAAAAAATAAAAACCTTTTCGTAAGGAACTCCTGATGTTTGATGTTTGTCGGTCATTTTATGTACCCTTTTATTACTTTTCTTTCTTTTGGCATTTCATGTGCATGCTCGAGGTTGAGATGTGCTTGTGGTGGCCACAGCCCCACACTATTTTCCTCCCTCACTTCATTCTAAGTGTCATTACATATTTTCATATTCTTCATGTTTTCAGAAATGTTTCTTTGTTTCTTTATACCCTCTGCCTTTATTACTTTTCTTATTTATGTAACTTAATTATTCCTCCATATAATGATTTGTCATATTTTCACTTTTTTTTTTACAGTTTTATCCTTCCGAAGGATTAGGTCCAGCCTTTTGGCCGCCGAATCAATAGCCTTACCCCTTTAATGGATCAAACCCTGTTTAGCCTAGGTGTCCCGCCGTGGGCAAAATTGCTTTTATCCTAGTGTTAGGCCAAAAGAGTCGCCGTACTCTGTTTTAAGGTTTTCCGCCGTAGAATCCCTAATTTAACCCTATTTTAATTTTAATTAACATTTTTTTAACATAGAGATTGGAGTCTCTGAATAAACCTTGGCCATAGTCATGACGTTTCTAACCTCCCTTTTGAGGGGAACTACAATTACTCTGATTCCATTCCCGTAAGGATATGTAGGCACAAGATGCGATGTCTTGCCGAGTAAACTTAGAATTAACCCCTAGGTCTTTTTTAATTTTCAATCCTTTGTATATACCCTAAAGCAAAATAATTAATGAAATAAATAAAAAAAATAAACAAAAGGTTCCCGTAGAGTACTACGGAAGTTTAGGGTGCTAATACCTTCCCTAAATTTAACCAACCCCCGAACCTTAGATCTCTCCCTTTTAGGTTTTTCCTTTCTTTAACCTTTCCTTCGGATAAATCAAAGACCGGTTGTAAATGAATTAAGATTCAAGTTAATCAATAGCTTGACATCCAAATTTCACCGCAACAGAAAATGGCGACTTCACTGGGGAGTCCTAATTTTTGAGGGTTATCCCTATCTTGTTTATTTTTCTTCATATATTTGTTTCATTAATATTTTTACTCATTTGTATATACGTTGTTCAGGGTACTTGCTTGGGAGTTACTGTGTTGTGAGATAAGTCCTACACCCGGACTTGAGTGACATTATTATAGGATGGTGATATATTCGACGAGGCTTATAGGGAGTGAGTCCCGACTAAGTTGACTCGAGAATCACCGCTCAGTTGAGACACTTTCGAAAATGGTTCGGTTGATCGAGTGTAATCGTGAAAACTTTTACCATTATCAATTGGAGTCTGTGATACTGGGAACCATAGTACCTTTACACCATCTTGGCCTTATATAGGATGTAGTGCGGGAACTATGTGGGAGTAGTCCTACAATGGTTGCTACGCGATACTACACTCGAACGAGGTTCTCTTGAGAATATTATTGACCCTCGAGTCAGTCGGGAAGTCGATAATATCCGAAAGATGGACTGATGACTTTGGGCACTGATTTAGAACCCTTGTTCTGCAGGTACAATCAACCTATAGTACATACCTCTTTGGGAAGGGTAGACCTTAACTCCATTCGTTGTCCTCTAACCTAGGACCTTTGTGTGTGTATTTGTGCTTTGCATCCATAAAGCATCATATCATTTCTAGTTTCAAGGAATTCAAAAGTCCTTTGCAAATTCAAGAAGTCCTACATTTTAAAGTCTAACAGCTTTTCTCGCTTTCCTAAAAGGGAATGTTTGCAATCGACCGTTGAAATTATTGAGACCATTGCATGGCATTAGCATCACATTTTGCATTGCATTTATCCCCCAGTTTCTCCTTCTTGGTCCTATCGTCTTCTAGTGTACCTTTGAGTCGTCAAGCTGATTCCTCGACACAGATATCAGACCAGAAACGGAACAGGAGTCACTTTGATCCTATTCTCATGACTTACACAGAGCTATATCCTGACTTAGTCTGGCAAGGACTGATTACTACAAAGGCTTTACCACCTCCTCTTAATCCTCCGGCTGGATTTAGGGCTGATCTCCATTGTGCTTCCCATGAGGGTGCCCCAGGCCATGACTTGGAGCATTGTTTTGCATTGAAGGCTAGAGTATGTGAATTGGTTAGAACTGGAATACTTGATTTTACAGACAGCCATCCGGATGTTCAGAAAAATCCCTTGCCAGTACATCAGAAATGAAGTTTTGTCACTAGGCCTTTTGTTTCTCGTTGTTTGCACTTTCCTTATTTTGTTTAAGCTGTTTGCTTTCAATTATGTTTGTACTTTCATTAATGAAATAAGCATTGCGACTTTTGATTCAATTCATTTCCGTCCATTTATTTGCATCTTTATGCTTTATTTTTCAAATGTTTACTTCTTGTCCAAAATTTTGATATGCTAAGATCGGAGGAAGGATGACAAAAATGTTATACCCATAACTGCTGTCAGTATGCTTTCAATTAAACCTTGTTGACGATGTAAGGCATTGTTTCAATTCCCAAACACTGGAGAAATAAGGAAGTTAATCCCTCGTCACCCCCTTCGGGCCTAGAAGTTGGAGTTTCTTTCGTTACAAAAAACCCACAATTTTAACCTTGGGATGGGTAGTTCTCAGTTAACTTGGTTGTGTGTTCATACGATACACCTTTCATTAACAAATTTTCCTTCGCACACGTCAAATAAGTGTCGAAGATGTTTTCTAATTAAAAGGTCGATGATGGTTCACCGTAATCATTAAAATCAAACAGTCACTTTCCTTCACACAAAAAAATAATATAAAAAAATCAAAAGGAGCCCGCTAAGTCAAAACCTATGAAGGAGACTTAGGCAAAACTGGGGCATCCCGCTGACTGTAAACTCTAAAATAAACAGTTCAGGCAAAATTTAGGGATAATACAAAGAGATTTTTAAATCCTTATC
This sequence comes from Lathyrus sativus, assembly GCA_963859935.3. Taxonomy (NCBI): domain Eukaryota; kingdom Viridiplantae; phylum Streptophyta; class Magnoliopsida; order Fabales; family Fabaceae; genus Lathyrus; species Lathyrus sativus. The sequence goes on from OZ012739.1 coordinate 475,004,723, forward strand.
TTGAAAATCCTCAATGTCAAAACAATCAAATGTTATAGGGGAGTAGTGGCTGCCTTTTCATAGGTCCCTTTGACTTCTGAGTCATCATTGCTACGATCAATGAAATCCCTAACTTATGGAAACCTGAATGCATAGTATGAGTTAACTGAGCATATGACTGAAGATCATCACGTAGATTGGGTGGGTACAAATAAATTTTGAGCCTTTATCTTTTGTTTCATAAACCGTGAACCAGGCCACATTACAACCCTCAAAAGACCTAATTGAAGCAAGGTTATTTTGAAAGTATACTACAGCAAGGTTGCGTAACCTGACTCCTAAAGATCTTTGTGAATCATTTATTTTGGCAGTACACCTTTGTTTTAAACTTTGAGCGTCTTGAACCGTTGTGTTCTGACTAACGACTCATGTATTTTCCATCTTTCAAAAATAATTTTGATTTCAAAAGTCGCATGAACTTTGCATTACCATGTTTGTATGAATATTTTTGTTTGCAAACTGGCTTTCCTCTAAGGAATTTTCAAACAATGAGAAACTTGGTCAAGTGATCTTATCAGGGGCAAGTTCCTTTTACATCCTGTCAAAGAATTAGTTCAAGATTTGTTCAAGGCAATATCTTCTCAGATTTGGTTTATCCAGAGAATTGTTCAAGACCCAGACTGGGGCAAGCCCTCCGAGGATACAGCAAAACAGTCGATTCCATGAATTAGACAGCTGAAGCAATTATCAGTTCATTTGACCTGGGGCAGTTTACTTGCATAATCCCTAAGCAGTTATTCATCATTCCTACAGTGACTATCAACTTGATACAGTTTAACAGAATGACAGTGATCTCCGTGTTGAGGAATCAGTCCTCCAGTTTTGTCATCTCACCGAAAGAGTCGAGCCTTGTCGTCGATGTCTGCATTTGCATTTGATCATATCTCATAGCATAATTCCTATACATGTACATATCTTAGGTGCTTTACTCCCCATTTACATTTCTATCTTGGGTGCTTTACTCCCCATTTACATTTCTATCTTGGGTGCTTTACTCCCCATTTACATTTCTATCTTGGGTGCTTTACTCCCCATTTACATTTCTATCTTGGGTGCTTTACTCCCCATTTTACATTTCTATCCTGGGTGCTTTACTCCCCATTTACATGTCTATCTTGGGTGCTTTACTCCCTACTTACCTTCTATCCTTGGGTGTTTTATCCCCAATGTACCTTTATCCCGGGTGTTTTATTCCCCGTTTACCAGATATTCCTGGGTTTACCTAACATCATGGTGTTTTACCCCCATTTGCTTTTTTTTCTCCCTGAGGTCGTGTTTTACTCGTGTCTTACCTTGTGGGCAAGATTTATATACTTGGCATCATGGGTGTTTTATCCCCATTTGCGTTTTTCTCCTGAGCTCGTGTTTTACCCGCGTCTTACCTTGCGGACAATTTCTAATTTACTTGACACCTATCAACAATTCGGTGTCGTGTCTACCCGACGTTCTTCCAGATATGACATGTCTTCTTCCCTAGTGCAATTCCTCGATGGGTCGTCCCCTATGACGTTGTTTCGTCTGTATCCATGCATTTGTCATTTTCATCATACACATCATATCAGATTCATATCATATTTAGCATTATAGTTCGTTTTGTTTTGTCCATATCATTGCATAGCACTGCGTCTAAAGGCAAAATTTTCGGTTATCTGTATTTAAATCCCTCCACCATGATTTCTCGAGTCTCCGCTGCTCAAATCACCCGGTGAAGTTATTTAAATAGGGGCAACTGTAATACCCCAAATTTTGCCCTAAGATTTGTCGTCGCATTTCATTGCATTTTTATTGCATTTAATCAATTACTAACAAATTTGTGTAGTCGTTTGACTTTTTGCAGGTAAATATCATATGGCATGCATTTTTTTCTAAAAAGTAAAAATGACACAATTGGCAAGAGGACATGTGTAAGGAGTTGTGAGTGTGCGAGGTTGAGAGTTCGAATCTCACCTTTGTCACTTTTTTGTTTTTTATTATTTTTACTCTAAATTTTTCTATCTTTCATTAAAAAATAACAAAAATAGTTTTTTATTATTATTTAATTATTATTTTCGTATTTTAATTAAATCATTTTTTAAAATATTATTTTTTTCACTTCTTTCTAAACTATTCATAAAAATATCCAAAAAAACCTCCGCTTTGTAGGTTAAATTACTAAACCTTTTGACTTTTCATGTTTATGTGCATATTTTGCCATGTTAATCTCCATGTGTGTTTAGGTCCCTAGATTTTAATATCAAAACCCTTTTTTAACAAAACTTTTTTTTTAAAATCAAAACCCTTTTTTATTTATTATTAAAACCTTTTTTTAGTAAGACCTTTTTTAAAAACTGAAAAGCCTTTTTGTTCCGAAGAAAAAAAAAACCTTTTTGTTCCCAAAAAAACTGAAAAGCCTTTTCCCAAAAAAAAACTGAAAAACCTTTTCCTAAAAAAAAACTGAAAAGCCTTTTCCCAAAAAAACTGAAAAGCCTTTTCCCAAAAAAACTGAAAAGCCTTTTCCCAAAAAACTGAAAAGCCTTTTTTTGGGATGAAAAACCTTTTTTTGTTCTAAAAAAACTGAAAAGACTTTTCCCCCAAAAACTTTTTTTTTATAATTTAAACTTAATTTTTTTTATAATTTTAACTTAAATATTTTTTATTAAAAAAATTAAAGCTTTTTTTTATAATTAAAATATTAAAAAATAAAAACCTTTTCGTAAGGAACTCCTGATGTTTGATGTTTGTCGTGTCATTTTATGTACCATTTTATTACTTTTTTTCTTTTGGCATTTCATGTGCATGCTCGAGGTTGAGATGTGCTTGTGGTGGCCACAACCCCACACTATTTTCCTCCCTCACTTCATTCTAAGTGTCATTACATATTTTCATATTCTTCATGTTTTCAGAAATGTTTCTTTGTTTCTTTATACCCTCTGCCTTTATTACTTTTCTTATTTCTGTACCTTAATTATTCCTCCATATAATGATTTGTCATATTTTCACATTTTTTTTTACAGTTTTATCCTTCCGAAGGATTAGGTCCAGCCTTTTGGCCGCCGAATCAATAGCCTTACCCCTTTAATGGATCAAACCCTGTTTAGCCTAGGTGTCCCGCCGTGGGCAAAATTGCTTTTATCCTAGTGTTAGGCCAAAAGAGTCGCCGTACTCTGTTTTAAGGTTTTCCGCCGTGGAATCCCTAATTTAACCCTATTTTAATTTTAATTAACATTTTTTTAACATAGAGATTGAGTCTCTGAATAAACCTTGGCCACAGTCATGACGTTTCTAACCTCCCTTTTGAGGGGAACTACAGTTACTCTGATTCCATTCCCGTAAGGATATGTAGGCACAAGATGCGATGTCTTGCCGAGTAAACTTAGAATTAACCCCTAGGTCTTTTTTAATTTTCAATCCTTTGTATATACCCTAAAGCAAAATAATTAATGAAATAAATAAAAAAAATAAACAAAAGGTTCCCGTAGAGTACTACGGAAGTTTAGGGTGCTAATACCTTCCCTAAATTTAACCAACCCCCGAACCTTAGATCTCTCCCTTTTAGGTTTTTCCTTTCTTTAACCTTTCCTTCGGATAAATCAAAGACCGGTTGTAAATGAATTAAGATTCAAGTTAATCAATAGCTTGACATCCAAATTTCACCGCAACAACTATCATATTAAAATCTAATATAATTTCTAGGGGATCCTATATACCTACCCTTAATACCCTTATATGTCCCAATATCTAACTTAACCTAGAAACCCAAAATTCTAGTGTTTTTGTGGACCTATGTTAAGGATTGACCTAATTCTATACAACCTAAAGTCATCTAACCAAAACTAATCAAAAATTAATCACAAAATTATGGAATAAATCCAGAGGGTAGCTAAAGCCCTAATCTAACTATCCTAAAAAGAATGGCCTAAAAATTCAAAGGGAACTAGCTAAACAAAATTCTACAAATCTATGCATCAACATAAAAGAATTAAAAAGCTATTAAAAGAGAAAATACACAAAAAAATATTAAAAATGCATGAAATGCAAATATTTTTATTTTATAGTTTTCTAGACATGAACATGAAATAGGAGAAAAAATCCCCATGCAAAAATCATCATTTTTCTATTTATTATGATTTTTCAAAGATTAATGAAAATGGAGAAAAAGAAATTAAAATATGAAACCTTGGTGTGAATAGCAATGCCAGACAGTTCATTTTCCAGATGGGCTCAAACTGGGGGTACAATTAGTAAGGCGCGCTAGGCCCAAGGATTAATCAGAAATTCAATCAAAATCATAAAGAAAAAAGAAAAACCTACGGTGCATAAAGTAAAGAAATATAGTTCAAAACAACCATGGGCCATGAAAGGGGGTGGGGATATCAATCAGACCCAATGTCCCTTTTAATGAAACGACGCGTTTCATCATGTCTTCAGACTTCTCTTCACACGCGAAAATAGATCTCAGCCACACGATCCAAGTCCCAGTCAATGAGTCCAACATGATCCAATGGCTATGGCACTGTCTTCTTCCTCCAGCCATGGAAATGGAGGGAAAGCTCCATAGTTGCAGAGCTCAAAACCCCAATTCAAAATCCATCAAATCTCAACCAAAAACCATGGTTCAAAGCCCTAATCCACTCTAAATTCCATGTTGATCACAACCATGGCCTTAAAATCAATTGAATCATCCTAAATCTCCAAACCCGATTCAAGATCAAAGATATGCTCAAACTTCAGTTCTCACAATTCTTGAAATTAATTACCTCAGAATGATCACCACCTCACACTGGTTAATTCTTGATATCAAACTCATGCTATAGCTCACTATATCTTGAGTTCTTGGTCCAAACAAAAATGGTGTCACCAACTGAAACCTTACCAATTGATCTCAAACTTCCCAGAATCCAACACCTAATTGTCTCTAACCGTTCTAACCTAACAATTCTCCCTAATCATGCCTAAATCATGGTGTAGAAGAAAGTTTACTAACCTGTCAAATCTTGAACACCAGATAGGGTAATCCTCCACTTCAAGCTCTCAAACTCTTCAGAATCGATCCTTGAATGATGATAAAGCTTCTGTTTGCAAAAAATTGGGCCAAGAAAGCTTGAATCTCCAAACCCGATTGTGACTTGAAACCTTCAAAATCCAAGTGCTATCTCTTCAATTCTCCATGGTTTTGCCTCCAATTTGGTCTGCACAACTTCAGTGTGATCAAGGGAATGTGTTTGGACTGAAAGAAGAAATGGAAATGAATCAGAATGTAGAATTTGATTTCAACTTGCAATGGAAGCAATTGAAATGGCTATCTCACTCTCCTCTCAAATCTCTCACCAACCTTGCATCTGAGCAAGTTCTAAATCATATATTGAATGGTTTAGACTCATCTAGAACCATCTGGAACCATCCAATGAGAATTTGGAATTCTCATGTCATGAGTTTATGGATTCATCTCATCTCACATGCCATCTCATGCCATAGCTCTTGCAGCCCTTGTAACTGACTTGAAAATCTCCCTAGATGAGATATATGGTGTGTTAAGACACTTTACTAGCTTGTACATTGCCTTTCCTTGAGTTTTGCATTTGTACCTTATTATGCAAGCAAGCATTTTCCAAAGCAACCCCATGATCTAGGCCTCAATTCAAAAAAGTGGCTGAACCATTGTTTCTAAAATGTTCTTTGGAGTCAAAATGACCTATCATATGCCATGGTTTGGATGTGTAACTTGGAATTTCCAATTTCCAACTTCAACTTATTTAACTTATGCCTCCATTTTAGGTCATTTTTATCACTTTTTTCTACAAGCCTTTTCAACATCTCATGACCTCCATACTAGCCTTAAAACATCATTCTAATCAAGTTTGATGTTGAAGATTTTTCCATTTGAAGCTTGGAAATAGGAGATATAGCCTTATGCTTGAAATGACCTATAATCTCCAAATGACCAAAATGCCCTTGACTTGTCAAAGCCATAACTTGAGTTCTACAAATCCTATCAAGGACTTCTAGTACTCTCTAGAAATCTAAGAAGATGAGGAACAACATTCATGTTGACCAAAAGTTCATAGGAATCATCCTTCTTGGGCAAAAGTTGGATGCAAGTTGGGTGACTTTCAAGGACCCAGATTCACATACCTCAGATGACCTGTAACTTGTCAAAGTCTTAACTTGAGCTCTACAAATCCTATCAAGGACTTCTAGTACTAAAATTAAATCTAAGAACAAGCTCTACAACATTCATGTTGGGGGTAAGATGATATGACAATCACATCTTGAGCTAAACTGCCTTAAAGATAGGGATCAAACTAGGGGATTTTACACTGTCAAGCCTTAGAAACCCTAGCTTGAAACTTCTCAAACTCTTCAATCATGATGAGTTGATCTTGGAATCATCCTTATATCATCTCAATGCATCAATCCATGATCACATGGCTCTTGGATTAGGTCTCAACCCTCTCCAAATCATCAGTTGACCTAGGGTTGACCCAGTCAAACCCTAATTATACCACTCATGGCTGAGTCTTCTTAATCTTGTACAATGACCTCTCTAGGCCTCATGATGGCTTTCAAGACATCTCATAAGCTCTCTCAAAGCTTCAAGTCTATCCTCATGGCCTCAGAATCATCTAAGGAGCTCCCACAACTCTCAAGTTAGGAGGCACACAACCTTGGTCTCAACCAATCTCTCTAAGGATCTCTTAACTTCTCTGACAAAGGTATCAACCCTTGAACACTTGAATAACCTCTTGGCTAGCTTCAAAGTCTTGATTGGTACTCATACCTCTTGATCCACTGCATACATATCAATGAGAAGCAGATGATAATGCTAGTGAACACAAGCTAGGTAAAGAAATGTTGGTCAAATTTTGGGGTGCAACAGCTGCCCCTATTCAAACGGCTTGGGCCTAACTAGGTGAGGAGCGAACGACCCTCAGCCAATCAGGGTGCGAGACGGTTGAATACCGATAAACCCGGAAATTTTCCAACTGCACAAGTACACGGTACTCTGATGGGAACAAATCTTGAAAACGGAGACATTAGCTGCACGACAACTAGCTGGAGAATTGGTCACACGGTAACCGGTAATACATGGTCGATCATGCCGTCAGGCATCAAGATTCCTCGGGACTCATCAGGTCAACCATCAGGTTGATCACGTTAAATCATGCCGTCAGGCATTCAAAGAAAACTTTCGGGCATCAGCCGAACTTCATCAGCAAGTCGAGAATAGAATTCTTGGTCAATCATGAACCAATTGGGCATATCCAAACCTCTGCCATCAGGCACTCCGCATCAGCTGAGAGAACTGCTTCGTTAACACGGCCGGACTTCAATCATGAAGTCTTCGAGGGAAGTTTCAACTTCGCTGTTCAGAAACCTGCTGGGGATGACGCATCTCCGCTGGGGATTCTGGAGAACTATCAAGTAACTCTGCTTCGGGGATCCAGAAATCATTCTGGATGAATCAACTCTGCTGAGGACTTCAAGAATCATCTTGGACAAATAACTCCGCCGGGGACTTCAAGAATCATCTTGAACCGATAACTACTGGAGATTTCAGGAATCATCCTGAGCAAACACTCTGCCGGGGACTCTAAGCATCAGCTTGAGCAACCAACTCTGGAGACTGCACTGGGGATCTTAAGAATCATCTTAAGCAAACGACCTTGCTGGGGAATTCAAGAATCATCTTGAGCGAGCAACTTCGTTGGGGAGAATTTCAGGAATCATCCTGAACAATCAATTCCGCGACGGAACACCTGCAAAACAAGAACGGTAACAACCTAGATCATGTTTATTATGCGTATGCTTCGGCAATGGCACAATGCTCCACACGGTGGAAATGCTATAAATGTTATGCAGTCATGCACAATGATGCGATCCTGTCAGCAAAATAAATGCTGAAGGGAGAATCCTCCTGTCAAGGAGAAAGAACCACTCAGATAGAGGAATCATCCTGCTGAGGAGAACAAGGTCACACCAATCTCAATTGGACTCCGCAGGGGACACAACTTCAGTTGACTACTGCGGGGGGATGGAGCTCTACGAGAACCTGGACCTGCTGAGGGAAAGCGATATCAATCGCGGGAATAGACTGCACGGCCTTCACGGCTACTCTCTTGGAGATAATGACTCCGGTGGGGGAAACACAACATCAGCTATTCAACACTCCACTGGGGAAAACCATTCATGGCCCGAGCGGCTTCCAAGGATTCGGCTCACTTGGGGGATCTGCAAACCTGGCTGAGGAAGAAGAAATCATTCTACTTGCTGGGGAGAGCACGACTCTGTGGGGAATCTCAATTCCGCTGGTGAAGAAGGAATCATCCGGCTTCGGGGGAGAGTACGACTCTGGGGGGAATCTCAATTCCGCCGGAGACTTCAGTCTTGTACCATCAGTTGCTGCACACTTCAGTATGACTCAGCTGAGGAGATGACATTCCTTCAGGATGCATCTGATTGGGGAGAGAATCTTCTCTGCATGGGGAGACATATCAATGCTCACGATCTCGTGTTCAGACTCTGCGGGGAGAGGCTACTGAACTTTGCTGGAGAAGGAGGAATCATCCTGCTTGGGGATGCGCACGGCGCACTGTCTAGAATATGCTACACCTGTAACGAACAGACAAGATACCCTTCTCAAAGGGACCTATCAAGGTTATTATCTCGTGACAATGTTCAAGTAATTCATTGTTTCAACAATCAGTGGCCTAGGCCAGTAAGTTTATGTATGCGCATTTTATCAAAAACATCGGCGTTCTTTTTCGCAAACAAAACAGGTAAATGCTACACAGGCAAACAGAATTGCTGAATAGTATACATTTTATTGATAACGAACCCCTGAATGGGTAAAAATGTTTTACAACAGATGCAAGCTCCTGGAATGAGGAAGCCGCGCAAAAATAAAACATAAATATACATCAGTATATACAAATGTCGGCAACGAGGCGTAGACGAACACCATGAGTTGATCCCTCTATGACCCACTCGACTTCGATACTTCTGCGACGCTTCAGCTTCAGAAGAGATTGATTCAGATAAACGGCCCTCAGGTCTTCCAAACCACTAAACAAAGAAAGTCCACACGCGGAACGCAGTCATTTGCTTTTTCAAATCCCTAACTTTTGCGTGAACCGCCCTTTACGGGTTTTCAGTTCACCGGGATACCCTTTTTTGCCAAAGTCGCCCATCCGGGTTTTCGACTTTGCGGGTGTACATTTTTTCAATTTATATCCCTAATTTTTGCCCGAACCTTTTTCCTTTTTTATGGTTCGCCGGGATGTCCCATTTTTGCCTGGACTCTCTTTTTTCTGTCCAGCGGGTCGCTTTCAAGCAAAGTATTTTTTAATTGTGTCCGCGTTCACCGGGGATGCAAAATCTTCACCATCCATCGTGGATAACAACAAAGCTCTTCCCGAGAAGACCTTGCTGACAACGTACGGACCTTCGTAATTGGGAGTCCACTTGCCCCAGTGATCGGAGTGTGGAGGAAGAATCTTCTTCAGGACGAGATCACCCGTCTGAAAGCTTCTAGGATGCACCTTCTTATCATAAGCTTTCTTCATTCGGCTCTGGTATAAACGACCATGTGCAATCGATGCTAACCTCTTCTCTTCCATCAGGCTGAGTTGGTTCAGTCGGTTCGTAATCCATTCTGCCTCGTCGAGTTTCACATCAACCAAAACTCGCAAAGAAGGGATCTCCACTTCTAACGGTAGGACTGCTTCCATTCCGTACACCAAGGAGAAAGGAGTTGCCCCGGTTGAAGTACGTATCGTCGTACGATAACCGTGCAGTGCAAATGGCAGCATCTCGTGCCAATCTTTGTAGGTCACAACCATCTTCTGAACAATCTTCTTTATGTTCTTATTGGCCGCTTCAACAACGCCATTCATCTTCGGCCGGTAAGGAGATGAGTTGCGGTGTTCAATCTTGAAACTCTGGCACAGCTCCTTCATCATCTTGTTATTCAGATTCGAACCATTATCAGTAATGATCCGCTCGGGAATTCCATAACGACAGATGATGTCCCTCTTTATGAATTTAGCCACCACCTGCTTGGTCACATTAGCATACGAGGCTGCCTCCACCCACTTGGTGAAGTAGACGATAACTACTAGAATGAAGCGATGACCGTTAGATGCAGTGGGCTCGATCTTGCCTATCATGTCGATGCCCCACATGGAGAACGGCCACGGGGAGGACATGACATTCAACGGGCACGGCGGCACATGAACTTTATCAGCATAAATATGGCATTTATGACATCTCTTCGCGAATTTAAAGCAATCTGATTCCATCGTCAACCAGTAATATCCTGCTCTCAGGATCTTTCTCGTCATAGCATGCCCGCCGGCGTGCGTACCAAATGTGCCTTCATGGACTTCTTCCATGAGCATACTCGCCTCTTTCTCATCTACACATCTGAGTAGCACGAGATCGTGGTTTCTCTTATACAACACTCCATCAAGATTGAGATAAAAATTCCCAGACAGCCTCCTCAGAGTCTTCTTATCCTGGGTTGACGCACACGCAGGATACTCCTTAGTCATAAGGAAAGTCTGGATGTCATGGAACCATGGCTTGTCGTCGGCGGCTTCCTCGATTGCAAAGACAAATGCAGGTCTATCAAGACGAGAAAGGACAATTCTTGGAGCTTCATTCCAAAAATTGACTTTATACATCGAAGCCAACGTGGCTAAGGCATCAGCCATCTGATTTTCAGCCCTGGGCACATGATGGAGTTCCACTCGATCAAAGAATGGAAGCAGCCTTCTGGCATAATTCATGTACGACACCAAATTCGATTGGCGAGTCTCCCACTCCCCTTTAATCTGGTTGATCACAAGCGCCGAATCACCATATACGTCTAGATTCTTGATTCTCAAATCAATTGCCTCTTCTAGACCCATGATGCATGCTTCGTACTCCGCTTCATTATTGGTGACTGGAAACGTCAGTCTCGCAGTGAACGGGATATGGGATCCGTGGGGAGTCGTGATGACCACCCCTATGCCACTTCCGTAGGAATTAACCGCCCCGTCAAATATCAATTTCCACTGGGACTTCCTATCTGGCCCCTCGTCGGGCAACGGCTCATCGCAATCCTTCGCTTTGAGAAACATAATATCCTCATCAGGGAATTCAAATTTCATCGGCTGGTAATCTTCGATCGGCTGTTCAGCAAGGTAATCAGACAATACGCTGCCCTTGATGGCTTTCTGGGAAACGTACTGAATATCATATTCCGTCAAGACCATTTGCCATCTGGCAATCCTACCTGAAAGAGCTTGCTTCTCGAAGACGTACTTGATCGGATCCATCTTCGAAATTAGCATAGTGGTGTGATTGAGCATGTACTGTCGTAAACATTTGGCAGCCCAGGCTAGTGCACAACACGTCTTCTCCAGCATCGAGTAGCGAGATTCACAGTCAGTGAACTTTTTACTCAAGTAGTAAATGGCATGCTCCTTTCTGCCCGTCTCGTCGTGTTGACCGAGAACACACCCCATACTATTCTCAAGAACTGTCAAGTACATGATTAGAGGTCGTCCAGCCACTGAGGGTATCAAGATTGGAGGTTCTTGAAGATACTGCTTTATCTTATCAAATGCCTTCTGGCAATCCTCATTCCAGGTAATCGCCTGATCTTTCTTTAAAAGCTTGAACATCGGTTCACACGTGGCCGTGAGCTGAGAGATAAACCTTGTAATGTAGTTTATTCTGCCCAAGAAACCACGAACTTCTTTTTCTATTTTTGGCACTGGCATTTCTTGAATGGCTTTTATTTTCGCAGGATCAACCTCGATGCCTTTTTCGCTCACGATAAACCCCAGTAACTTTCCGGACCGTACTCCGAAAGTACACTTGTTAGGATTCAGCCTCAACCTGAATTTCCTAAGCCTCTCAAAAAGCTTCAGCAAATTGACCAGATGTCCCTCCTCTGTTTGGGACTTTGCAATCATGTCATCAACATAGACTTCAATCTCATGATGAATCATATCATGAAACAAAGTAACCATTGCTCGTTGGTAAGTGGCCCCTGCGTTCTTTAGACCGAAGGGCATTACCTCCGGCGCCATCTTGATCTGGTTGTAACCGGAGAAGCCATCCATGAATGAAAACACGGAGAACTGGGCTGTATTGTCGACCAACACGTCGATATGAGGCAGCGGGAAATCATCCTTAGGGCTCGCCCTATTCAAATCCCGATAATCGACGCACATGCGTACCTTACCGTCCTTCTTCGGTACAGGCACTATGTTGGCGACCCACGGAGGGTAAGTGGTGACCGCTAAGAAGCCAGCATCAAGCTGCTTTTGCACTTCTTCTTTGATCTTAACGGCCATATCTAGTCTCGTCCTCCTAAGCTTCTGCTTAACGGGAGGACAATCTTCTCGCAGCGGCAAGTGGTGGACCACGATGTCCGTATCAAGTCCAGGCATATCTTCGTATGACCAAGCAAAGACGTCACTATACTCTCTCAGCATCTCGACTAATCTCTGCTCGACATCACTCTACAGTACAACCCCTATCCTGACGTTTCTGACGAGCTCTTCAGAACCCAGATTCACGATCTCAATCTCCTCTTCATGAGGCAGAATAACTTTCTCCTCTTGTTTCAACAAGCGGGCCAACTCTTCAGGAAGGTCTTCGTCTTCATCAATCTCTTCTTCGGCTTGATAGATCGGGCAATCGAAGTCGAAGTGATCCGTAGAAGGTCCAGAGTCGATGTCATCTGTTATGTGGATCCTGCAATAACAAGGGTTAAGTTTAAAACAAGGATGTGCAGGTTAGCACAAACCCATTGCCATTTTATTATTTTTCAAAACAAATATAAAACAGGAATAACAGAGATCACAATATTTGAGTACGAAGAAAAATGCCTTTGATTTATTAACAAAATGCATGTACATAATCCAACAAGGCCCTGACAATAAAACCACTATGCCCCGGGTAGGACATAGGGTTGTACAATGATTGGAAAAAGTAAATCATTACTCTTCGCTTGTCATCTGAATGATATCCTTGACGGACCAGTTGATGAGGCCCTCGCCTGACTTGCTTGGCTGAATCCAAGAGTCGAGGTCACAGTCGCTATCTCCGCTGTCTTCAGACACCGCGTTGATGCTTTCGAAAATCATTCTGCCACTGGTAAACTGGATCGGCCCTTTACCTCGAGACGTACTGCTAGACGAAGAAGAAGCTTTAGCTCCAGGAGAATATCCCAACCCAAACTTATCTTGCTTGTTAGGTATCTCCAAAATTCGCCCCCAACCTGGGGTAGATCCGGCTTGGACAACGACCCGAGCTTCCTTGAATGAGGAGAGATTCATCTCTGGCTTTTCTGTGACTACAGGAGCTACGTCCTTCACTTTGACAGCTTCGAACGCTTGGCATAGAGTCTCATGGATTTCCCCATCCATCTCCACATACTTGAAGGACGACAAATGGCTCACCATTATGTCTTCCTCGCCACACACGGTTACGATGCTTCCCCCAACAACATATTTGAGTTTCTGGTGCAACGTGGAGGTCACGGCACCAGCAGCATGGATCCACGGTCGGCCCAAGAGACAACTGTAGGCAGGCATGATGTCCATAATATAAAAGACCATGTCGAACGTTTCCGGCCCGACTTGGATCGGCAGGGTCACCTCCCCGAAAACGTGTCGTTTAGTTCCGTCGAATGCCTTCACAACCAGATCACTGGGTGTGCAGATCACTCCACGAGTATCCAACTTCATTAATGCCTTCTTCGGAAGAACATTAAGCGACGAACCCGTGTCCACCAACACGTGCGACATAATCGTGCCCCTACACTCTATCGAGATGTGCAGAGCGCTATTATGGTTTCTCCCCTTCGGCGTCAGCTCCAGGTCCATGAAACCTATCCCGTTTCTGGCATTAACGTGGGCTACAACCTCTTCTAGCTGATTTACCGATATTTCTTGCGGTACATAGGCGGCGTTCAACACCTTCAGCAGCGCATTGCGGTGTGCTTCAGAACACAACAACAGGTTCAGAATGGAAATCTTCGAGGGCGTCTGTTGGAGATGATCTACAATCTTGTAGTCACTCTTTTTAATCAACCGCATAAACTCCTCAGCATCTTTAACAAGCAAGTCTTTTTCTACCCCACACGGGGCCTCTTCAACGACTTTACTTTTACCCTTATCGGCCGCATCAGCTCTGACCGCTTTATCTGTCACAACCTCTGGTGGTGCAAACACTCTTCCGCTGCGAGTAATACCACTGACTCCCGCAAGGTTCTCCACAGTCGTCCCAAACGGTTCTAGCTCCAACCTCTGTCCGTTGCAATAGACTTCAGCCCCATAATGCCACGGGACGGCGTTAGTGCTCTCAAAGGGTATCGGCCCAGCTTTGGTAATAGTAATCGTGGGCGGTCTGGGCGCAGAAATGGTTATCGGCCGGCGAGGGATGGTGATGGTGGCGACTTCATCGGCCTGCTTCAGCACTACCTCTCCTGACCCCCTTTCAGCCCTCCGGCTAAACTGCAGAATCCCCTCAATCATCAGACTTTGAATTCCTTCTACTAACTGCTCACATCCATCAAAACGTGTGGCACAGTCCATACATAGCTCTCCGCAACCTGGAAAGAACCCTTTTTTCAGCAACTTAGCTTTAACGAAGCTAAGCGGCGTCTTCAGATCTCTGACATCAGTCAATAAATATGCACTCTCGTCTTCGATAATGGCGTTCACCCTGCCTCCCCTATGATTCAGCATAGGATTCTTCGTGACATTTGGCACATTATCGGAGAAGTTGATGATCTTGGCATCCACCATGTCCTGCACCTTATGCTTGAAGGCTTTGCAGTTCTCTATTGTGTGGCCTGGTGCCCCTGAATGAAACTCACAAGTGGCATTCGCGTCGTACCCTGGCGGAGGTGTCCCTGTCAAGGGAGCCAGCGTCCTCTTCTGGATCAACTGTAGCTGAAGCAAAGTCTGCAAGAGTTGCGCGTACGACATGGGCGGTGTCTCGAAGTGACGGTTCGCCAAAGGTGCCCGATTCTGGTACTTCATGTACCCTTGTTGATTCGGTTGCTGCTGTTGCTGCTGCTGCGGAGCTGCCGGGATATTTATACTGGCCACCTGCTGATGAGGGCCTTTACCCTTCCTTCGAGCGTTGGTCACAGCGCTCGCTTCTCCTTCTCGTCTTTTGCCAGCATAAGGTTTCTTTCCGCCTCCTCCAGCTGAGGATGACTCACCTTGAATTTTCCCGATTTTGATCCCATTTTCGACGTGTTCACCCGTGATAATGAGATCTGAGAACGTCCCAGACATACCGCTGATTAACTTCTCATAGTAAACCCCTGGGAGGGTAGCAACAAACATCTGCACGAGCTCGCGTTCAACCATCGGCGGCTGAACCCTAGCTGCCAACTCACGCCACCGCTGGGCGTACTCCTTAAACCCTTCATTGTTCCTCTGCGACAGATTCTGCAGCTGAACTCGGTTCAGGGCCAAGTCGCTATTGTATTGGTAGTGGTGCACAAATGCTTCAGCAAGATCCTTCCATGTGCGCACGCTAGTGGGCTCCAGACCCATGTACCACTCGAGGGATGGCCCGGAAAGGCTGTCTTAGAAGAAGTGCATCAGCAACTTCTCATCCTCAGAATGGGCAGACATTTTTCTGTAGTACGATCTCAGGTGGACACGAGGGCAAGTGGTGCCCTTATATTTTTCAAAGTCAGGTACCTTGAACTTGGGAGGCACCTTGAAATCAGCAATTATCCCCAACTTGGACATACCAACGCCCAAAGTATTATGACTCTCAATATCTCTCATCTTATCTTCAAGTGCCTTGAATCTAAGACGCGCTTCAGCATTCAGCTCCCCTTCAGCACCTCTCTGAGAGAACACATTGTCTTGACGATCCTCTAGCCATGGCTGGGGCACAAACAGATTCCTGACACCCGCATTGCCGTTGCCCGGCCCGATATTGACATTAGCTCCCAGACTTCCATTACCGACGCCCGTCGTATTGAGTCCCAGATTGGCCATCACATTGCCGTTAGCACTGCCGTTTCCCCCGGTCACGGGGACACCATTCTGCGGAGTTTCAACTGGTGGAGGAGTAGGCACAGTCCCACCATGGAGTACGCTGTTGCTATCAACCCTCGAAATCAAAGGCTGAACCAAAGTTCTGAGCTGCTCCTGGCCATTAGCGACCGCTTGCATGAGCTCCATGAAGCGATCCATTCTTTCGCGGAGTTCCTGAACCTCAGTTTGTACTTGCTCCATGATCCTGATCTGATTAGCTCTAGTCGGATAGCGGTGAATAGGTCTCTGATCAATCCTGGAACCGCCTGAGACAACCTGAAACAACCTGAAATAACCTGCGACAACCTAAAATAACCTGGAAAACACAAAAGCGTTAGGAAAAACAACAAAATGCTCGTCATGCAAATGCTTCATGCAAATGCATGCGTGTGTCTGTGCGTTGGGGAGATCTCCCCCGATCCTAGTGCCTGAGTGCCAGTGCTGATAATAAGAAGAAGTCCAAGTCCAATCATGGAAATAACAATCTCATATATAAAGAAAGCCCATCACGGCAGTACACAACATCAGCGAGTACAAGATGAATCAACAGCGTAACCTCAGCTAACAAGCCTGGTGATGGTCAGCATACAACAATGATCAAAATAAAAGGAATACAAAAAGTCAAGTACGGCCACGAGCGCGATACTCTTCTAACAACTCCTTCGTTTCTGGATGATCATGCAGAGTGAGTAACCCTTTGACGAGTAATTCCCTCTGCACAATGGTGTACTGAAGTTCTTCAACCAAACCTTCCCATGCTCCTTCGCCGAAGCAATCTTCTAACTTCCGTTTCTTGGACTCAAACGTCAGTTTGCGCTCCTTCAGGTTAGCGAGAGCTCTGTTAAGCTGGCCTTCGGTGGCGTATCTACGAGCGGTTTCTTCATCAAACCTCTTCTCACTATCCTTCACCTGGGCTTCCAGCTTGGAGATCTGTAGCATCAACTTATCCTCCCGCTCTTTCGTGGTGGCCAGGGAAGCCTTCCAGTGCTGGTTGAACTTGGATATCCTCCGATATGCTTCGTCCAAGTGCTGCTTCTTCGTAGCCAGTACGTCGTTGACAACTTTGAAGTCTTGACCCATGCGTTCACGCTCGGCTATCTGCTTAGTCAGGTCTGTACCCAGCTGGTTCACCAGCTCTGTCTGCCTTTTGAAGGAATGAACGACTTCGTTCCTCTCGCTTCGGAGCTGAGCCAACTCTTTCTCCAGTTCCTCATTCACTCGCTTCAATTCATCTCGCTCAGCTAACACCTGATTATGCTGCTGAATGGGCACAGTAGTAGGCTCTTCAATCATTGGAGGGCTTTCTGGCTTGGCATGAGGAAATGGCATCCCTATGGCATCTGCCCTGGCTCTGATCCACGTCACATACGGAGGGTAGGCTTGATTGTTGCTTCTCTCCAGCAATGGCTTTCCTCGCTTGCTGATACCATTCCAGGCACGCTGAAGCTTGGATAACAGATCCCCCTCTAGAAGACCAGTGAGGTACAGAGATTCCTGCACCTCTTCATCCTTCGGCGGAGCTCTCAAAGCATACGCGAACTGTCGGACCAACAACGACGGATTGTAGTTTATACAGCCCTTCCTGCCTATCAAAGGCACGTTCGGAAACCCGCTGCAGCTGAAGATTTAGCAGTGCTCGCATCATTTCGTAACTGTTTCACAACAACATGACAACTATGCGAGAGAAACAATGCGGTTGGAGATGCGCATCGGTGATATCTTAATTTTGTTTTGCCTCAACAACGGTAGCAGCTCAAAGTTGTCCACCAATAAACTGAAGCTGTTGTTCTCGATGCCGGAAAATCATTCATCGACAAACAAATTAGACTCTAAGATTCTGTTTACGGACATTTTCACCGCTTAGATGAACACGTGAAAGTTGGCGCAAATCTGCAGCAGGAGTATTCAAAACTGATGACCGGCTAAGCAGCGGCACACACACCTTAGCAGATCAACGAATTCAACTCACGCTTTCGTATGAATTATCTTCTTGGAGCTTTCAAGCCTGCATGAAATGTCCTGATCTCATTTACTGATGAAAAAACCGTAAGCAGGTTCCATTTAAAAAAGAAAATGGCCAGTCAGTTACAGTCCCTCTTTTCCACAGTCAAGAAAACATTGCTGGAAAGATTACAATAGAACCAATGCAAGGGAAGAAGATTGATCACAATGGCATAAAAGTTGAGCTCCTTGGACAAATAGAGATGTAGAGGGAATTTTTATGACTTTACTTCCCTTGTACATGAGCTAGATGTTCCTGGAGAAATTTATGAAAGGAAAACATATCCATTTGAATTTTCTACTATTGAAATGCCATATGAGACATACAATGGGGTGAATGTGAGACTTAGGTATGTCTTGAAAGTGACCATTAATCGTGGTTATGCAGGAAGCATAGTTGAGTACCAGGATTTTGTGGTTCGCAACTATTCTCCACTCCCACAGATTAATAACAGCATCAAGATGGAAGTTGGAATAGAAGATTGTCTGCATATTGAATTTGAGTACAACAAAAGCAAGTATCACTTGAAAGATGTTATCATTGGCAAGATATACTTCTTACTTGTTAGAATCAAGATAAAAAACATGGCCTTGAGATTAGACGCCGAGAACCCACAGGATCAGGGACCAACACCCACGTGGAGACAGAAACATTGGCTAAATTCGAGTTGATGGATGGTGCTCCTGTCAGAGGTTGAGGAGTAAACATCAGCACGATTAACAAAGCCTCAAACTCAACCATCCAAGTGTAACACGGTGGGAGAACTGACTTTAAACAATGTTGCGGATAGCAAGAGTCGCCACCGACTTTTATTTTATCCATAAGGAAAGGTTATAAAAGAACAGGAAAGACCTTAGAGAATATTTTGGGTCCGGGGGGTAGGTTATGAAAAGGGAAGGTGTTAGCACCCTTTTCATCCATGGTTATCCATGGGCTCTTAGGTACTTAAGCTCACTTTTGAATTGTTTTGAAAGTGTAGTGTGTGAATAGCAAAAAAAATTCAGAATAGTTTAATAATAATCCGTGTATGGATGTGAAAAAAAACTTGTTTGAAAATTTTGTTGGAAATTTGTTTAAGTGTGAAAAAGTTTTGAAGCGAGCAAGTATCTAGGAGTAGCCTACCCTAATGTTTTAAGGTCTTTCTTATTCTTTATCCTTTCCTTAGTAAGACTATCCCTACTATAATGGAGTAGGTAGTCCTTACTTTGGATGTTAAGGGACATGTGAGGGACAATTGGATTTTTGAAGGCCATTGTGGGGTGTAATAAGCAAACTGGAGGGACTATCATCATTTTTCGAAAGGGACTCGATTCGTAAAGGCAACCATAAGGGACTTGGATGATTTTCTTTTTGAGGGACTTGCTTTATACACCCCACTTAACCAATATTCATAGGCAACTTGAGGGATATCCTTAGGAAGTGAGACGGCGATTAAAATCGACTTACGTGTGTGAAATGTTTAATTTAATTATCTTATATTAAAATGATCTAATTTATTTTTTTTTAAATATCATACATATTAGCACTCCCTAATTACTAACCATAATGATAATAATAATTAAATAATTACAATTTACATCCAAGAGGCAATTACAAAATTATAATAAATAAAATAAATAGTAAAATATAATCAAAATAAATATAATAAAAAAAAATAACAAATAAGTAAATAAAATATTGGGATTAGTAAATAATAAGAAAAATTAAATAAGGTTAGTAGAAATATAAAGTTAGTGAAAATAATTAGTTGAAACAATAATAATTAGAAAAATAGACAAAGTTAGAAAAAATAATAAGATAGAAATTTCAAAATAATAATAAGCAACAAAATATGATTAGCAATAATAATTAATTAATAACGTGATTAAACATAAAATTTGATTTTTATTTAGAAACATAAATGATTAAATAATTACTATAATATAAAGTTCTAAATATAACATAATTATAAATTTCTTAATCATTTACAAAATTTAATTATCTCTAATTATATATTAACAATTATTAAGAAAAATATTTACACATTATGATGAAAATAAATTTTAAATAATCAATAATCACATTCACAAAATTTTACATTAAGTATTTATAAGGTTTAATTTTATTTACAAAAATTTACAAGAATTATAATAAATATATACATAGAATTATATAGAAAATTAAAATTAGGTTTTATTTTTTTTAGAAAATAATTTTTAGGGCTTGTAAGAATTAGGGTTTATATATATACAAAAATTTATTTTTAATAATCACATAACATAATTTTAATTAATATAAACTATACAAATAAAATTTTAAATAAAAAAAACAAGAGTTTTATATTTTTTAAAAAAAAATTTTAATGCGTTTATAAAAAATAGTTTTTATTTATTAAAAAAAATGTTTTGAATTTTATAAAAAAAAAGGTTTTTATTATTACTTTTTAGGAAAACAATTTTCTAATTAATTTTTAAAAAAACTTAATAAACTTAATTAACTAATTATAAAAGAAAACAAAACATGAAAAAAAAAGGGGTTGGGCCGGTCATCACATCCGGACCCAACCCGGTCATGTTAATGGCAGCAAAGTGCTTGTTAGGGTTTCATAACCCTGAAACCTCTTCCGCGGCGCCGTTTCAGCTTTATCCTTCATCTCTCTCGGCCGTGTCTCATTCACGATATCACTCGGCTTCTGTTATATCACCTTCTCCACTCACTAAAAAAAATAGAAAAATGGTTAACAGGATGATAATGGAACGAAACGCTTACGGTGGGTTCAATCGGAGGCAATGATGATAAACTGAGCCTCGACGGATGGGATTTGCTCGTCGTGGCTTTAAATGGCGCCGGTGAATCCTCTCCCTTTCGCGACCACTAGGGTTTGCTCGCGATGGTGGTTTCGCCGTCGTTCTGTCTCTAGGGTTCTCGCGATTTTTCGTTAGGGTTTTGCTTGCAGTTGTTGCTCGCCGTTTTTTCTAGGGTTTCAACGAGGTGATATCGTTCCCTTTTTATATTCTTCTGATTTCGTTGCTATTCGTGGGCTTTTTGGATTTACGTTTCACTTTGGGCATTGATTTTTTCAGAAACCCTATTTTTAGATTTGATTGAGGTTTGATACGATTTCTTTCCTTTTCTGGTACTGATTGGATTGGATTTTCTGAACCTTCTTAACACAATCTGAATTTATTTTGATCTTCTTTGAACAAACCAGATTCGTTTTGATTTGTGGATATCCAGTTTCTTCGTTTCCTCGATTGGATTGAATTGGATTTCTCTGGATTCACGTTGGTTTTTCTGATGCAGGTCTTTCAGTATGGCTTTGATGTTCATGACAACTTTGTTGTCCACATGATTACGAACTCGGTTTCAATTATCCCTTGGCTGAGATGTGACCGTGAACTGGGCCATGATGTTGATGAACTGAGCCTTGAGCTCCTGTGCCTCGATTTTCCTACGCGACCCTGGGATTACTGTGACTGATATGAGCTGGTTCTGCTGTTTGAACTTGTTCTCCTCTTTTCCAGATTGAACTGTTTTTATTGCTTTCTTCTGGTATGATCTTGCGCATTCACTTGCTCCTTTTGGTATAATGTGTGATTTGGTGATTTCATTTTTGATGCCCTGTTTGGTTATTGGAACGTTCCTTGTTGATTCTTTGTAAACATTAATGTTGACCCTGATCTTCTAGTGTGGCTTGTTCTCTTTCTTATGGGGCTGATCTTGTTCCTGTTCTTATGGTCCGTTATGAGTTTTGGGGACTGCTGTTTCGAATCGTTTTCTGATATGGTTTCAAGTTCAATTTACTCTTCCAGTTTTAAGTTCACTGACCATCTTTTCTTCTTTCAGAATTGGTACTGATGCTTTGGTCGAGTTAAATGCCGCCGAGGATGGTATACGGCGATGATGATGATGTTCTGAGCCTGACGAGGGAACCTATGATACTACTGTTTCCTTTGATAACTTCTGCTGGGTTCCTTGCTTGTGTGAATTTGGTTTCTGAACAGGGTTTCTGGGCTTGTTGCGGATGTGTTATCCAAACCTGATACGCCTTGACTCTTCTCTGAATTTTACCATGATGCTGGGACTGAATTGATGGAACATGAGCTTATGCCATTAATCTTTTTGAGTTGCCCGTGAGTCTGGGCTATGATGTATGAACTGAGCCCAGACTTTCCCATGTGCCTTGCGCATTCGGTCGCAGGTATGACTTATCTTTACTCTGTCTGGTTGTGAAAACAGTCCTCTTGATTGTTGATTTTTTCGGTGTTAACGTGGACTCAGATTGGTTCCTTGATATGGTATATTCTTACATTCACGTTTTTTGTGACTTGCGAACTGACTACCTTTTGAGGTGTTTTGGGCTGTGATATCAAACTGAAACTTGACCTTAATTCTGATTCTTCTGAACTTTTGGATACAGTGTTTGATGCAATTTGATGCAGCTTGTTTTGTGTTTCATTGTTCTGTTTGAACTTGGTGTTCATGAACTCACTTATGTGGTTCAGACTTGATGCAGTTGTGCACTTTTAGTTTGAATTTCCAATTACCAGTGGCTGCAGCTTATGAACTGTTATCAATTTTGTACTGATGCTGTTGTGGAATTTCAGGTGTTGGAAACTTTCGAAAACAAAAGTGATTCAGACCTGCCGGCATCCGGGTCTGAGTCCAAATTTACCTTTGTATCAGTTTGGAAATCCAATTGCGGCAAAAGCGAATCAGTCCCTGCTTCTTTTATCACTTCTATCTCTCGGATGTTCCGTATGATAAGAACGAATGTTACTTGATCTGACGCCAACGGCGCGGATTGGTAACGGGGGCAGGACGCAGCTTCGGTTGTGCCACTCCCGGCACTCGATGATGACATTGTTCTGAGAGTGTCGAAAAAAATTCTAACATTTTCTGTACTGTCTGTTCTCTTTTGATGTGCAGGTTAGCTGAGGATTCATGGAGAAGTTCAAATACGAACATGAAGACCTTTAGATACTTTTAGGATTTAGGATAGATGCTTTAATGTAATCCCTTAGGATTTGAGAATTTTAATGTACTTCCTTGTAACAGTACTTTGCATGAAGCAACATCCCCATTCTTGTATGATAGCATTATTTATGAAATAAAATTCTCGAAGTTTTGAATTTATTTATATTCTATTCTTAGTTAAAAATATAAACAAATGTGAATAAATCCACAAGTATTTAATTCATTAACATAGGCACAAAACATAAATATTTCCAAGTGGTATTTGTGATCCTAATCTCATCATCCGATTAAAATGTTAACCAATTGTTTCATAACCAAACTCATATGGGCACCATGGTCACAACATTTTCAGCATCAACAGCAAAACTAATCGTAATTAAACTCCACTGACCAAATGCCAAATCTCAATATGATCAGAACTGGTGATTGATAAATGCCTCAAAACCATAACGCATCAAATGCCTCAGAATTTTAATAACAGCCCGTCTTCAAGGAATTGGTAGAATTTGTGTAAAATGACCAAAATACCCCTGGGACCAAATCTCTCTTTGATGTTGGCAAAAAAAATCATGAAGTTTGACTTTGGTTTGACCACAGTTGACCTCAGTTTGACTTTTTTAACTGCATTGACTGCTTTTGACTTATCTGATCATCTGACTGAGCAAACTTTTGAGAAAAGTCTTGAAACTTGACATGGGGGTTCTTATACACATATAAGATGTTATGAAGCTCACTTGAAGTCTTGGAAGTCCATTTAGCCTGATTAAAGTCAAGACCTTAGTTTTGGATGCACTGCTTAGGAGGTGCATTGTCTGAGGGAATTGTCAACTCTTCTGACCAATTGTGAACTTTGTGAACCTTGTGAATCTTCATAAGATATCTTGTGATACTCATGGGAGGTATTGTGAAGCTTGTGAACCTTGTGAACATCATGAAGTGGCTTTGTAGACCTCATGACCCTTAGGAAAGCTTTGTAAACATTGTGAATCTTGTGAACCTTGTGAACCTTCTTAGAACACAAAGTCTTGTATTGTGAGGGCAAATTTTGGGGTGCAACACCGAGTCGTTCGCAAGGGATTCCTCTTTGTAGTGGAATTGATCACTCTTCAAAGTTTTGTTTCCTTTTGGTTGTGTGTTGCTGGCGTTACTCACTGCGTAAAGAAGACGTCGGCGAAAATATCGTCATGAGCATTGTTGCTGTTGGACATTGAGGACGTTTTGAAGTCGGACCATAGATAAAAAAAGAACACTAGGATCTCTTGAGGGAGCCAACAGAAGCAGAAACTCTTTTTAAAAGCAGATGACAATACTAATTAGCATGTTCGTGAGATGTTGCCATACATTGCGGTGTCATTTTTTTTCTCTCTCTTTCTATTCATGACTCTATGATTTGTTTATGCTGTTAACTTTTCATTCTACTGATGCTGCCTTCTGGAAATTTTGATTCGATTTAGTCGCCGTGTGCGAATGCTTCACGTATTATCCCTTTAGGATTTGGTTTCCCGGTGTTCAATTTTTTTTAACTTCACCGGTTAATATAATGAGCACTGCCCTTTTTTCTTATGCGAACGTGGCAAATTCTCCGTTATGAAATCTCGGTGCAATGGGACTGCTTTGGATCAAAGCTGCAACAGCTTTATATTATTAACATTTCCAAAAATTCAGCAAGTTTTCAGCATTCCAAATTGGCTATTGCAACAAATTCAACATGATGGTTGCTGCTGCAACAAATTCACCGTTACCGTTGCAAACATACGGTTCCGCCAAACAACAACCACAATAAAATAGCAGCGACGTTGCTCGAGGATTTCGTTCTTAGTTTCGGTCAAAGCACGATGTCACCTCTATTTTGTTTTAGCATCAGCAATAAGATCTCGTCACTTCACTTCAAGCCCGAACTCGATAACAATTTACAAATCACCGCAACAGACGATTCCGCAAAGTAGTAGCAGCTTCGATGTCGGTAATCTTGTGAGTTTGAGCTATGATTAACAACTTGCCTTTAATGCTTAAAATTTTGAATTTACTTTGTCTTTAACGTTTGTTTGTTTATTTATTATTTTTTGTTTACATTATTAAACTAGCTTTTTGTTATTTAATTTATTTAAAGTTAAAATAAAAATCTTGTTTATTTTGGACAAAATTATAACATTTGAATTTTACACTCCATATATTTTCATGTGCTTTTAATTATCTTTTATTTTCTATTTGCATATTCTTTTGATTATTTGAGATTCATTTTATAAATTTTAATTAGAAACTAATCAATTGTTTAGATTTTGATTAAGTTGTGGTTTTAATTAGTTTTTTTTTAGATTTAAAATTATTAATCTAATTTTCATGTAATTTGGTTGAAATATTTGTATTTTCAAATTTTGTGGCTACTCATTAGATTGAATTCGATTTAATTGTTGCCTTATATTCTGTCCCCTATTTGATAACAATGTATCCCAACTCCCACAAGAATGTAATAATTTTTATTACTTTTGTCTTATTTATGCTTTAATGCTTCAAAACCCTTTTTAAAAATAAATTCTCGATTTATCGAGCCACTTTCTACCTTGTAAGTCGAGTGCTTTCAAAGCCTTGCCATCAACCTTTGATCACAATACACAATATTTTAAAGCTTAATCCTGGGCTTCCTTACAGTGATACCTATTTGATCAATTATTTCTAATTGGTCACTTAGAAGACTAGCCCACTTTGCTAGTGTACACGTTAAAACTCTAATTTCAAATCTCGATTCATATCGAGCATTTTCTCAAATCATCTTCAAAGTTATTTGATTGAAAGAGAGTTTAGAGTCTTCTATTCTCTCTCTCAGTTCACTTGTCCAATTGCTTAAGTGTGAGGAGTCTTCTTCATACTTAAACAATTGTTTTCCTGAAAACCCTTAAGTTGTTTCACGCAATTTTCAAACCTTGATTCATATCAAGCAATTTATTTTAAGTCAAACTAAGATACTTAATAACTATTTAAACACAATTTCAATATTAGATGAAAAAAGGGAGAGTTCCAAGTCTTTGGTTCTCTCTCCCAATTGTTTGGGTCCGAGAAGTCTTTCTTAAGCTCGAACAATTGTCTTCTAAAAACCATAAACAAATTCAAATATATTTTCTTAAATACATATATGAAAAAGAGAGAGCTCCAAGTCTTTGGTTCACTCTCCCGATTATTTAAAATCTGAGAAGTCTTTCTTGAGCTTTGAATAATCGTCATCCGATTAATACACTATAATATTATTAAACATCTTTCATAATATTAGATGAGAAAACGAGAGAGTTCCAAGTCTTTGGTTCACTCTTCTGATTATTTGAGGTCCAAGAAGTCTTTCTTAAGCTTTGAGTAATCCTCATCTGTTAAAATATTTTAACCACATGCTATCTTTCGAGTGCCATTCAAACAATTCCTTTTGCGATGAAAAAGAAAGTGTTCCAAGTCTTTGGTTCGCTTTCCCGATTACTTGGGTCCAAGAAGTCTTTCTCAAGCTTCGAGTAATCGTCATCCGATTCACTCACTCGTATCCAATTCCATTAACACTTGGATGAAAAAGAGAGAGCTCCAAGTCTTTGGTTCACTCTCTCGATTACTTAGGGACCGAGGAGTCTTTCTCGAGCTTCGAGTAATCGTCGTCCGATTAACCCACTCGAACCACATTCTATCCTTTCGCATTTGAGGTTGAAAAAGAGAGAGCTCCAAATCTTTGGTTCACTCTCCCGATTACTTGGGTCCGAGAAGTCTTTCTTAAGCTTCAGGTAATCGTCACCTCTAGCTAAACTTTTAATACATCTAACCAATCTTTTTCTCGCCCTGTGCAACCAATACCTTATAACCTATTGAAATCTATCCTCTTTTCCAAACCAAAATACTTAACCAATCAAAATCTACTCGCCCTCGTGCGATCCATAACTTAAACAACTCTTCTCAAAGAACATTGTTTAGTCCCTTCTTCCGCGCATAACAAACTCATGCTTCAGCCTCCCCTAGCGAGCAGACAAGCCAACGTTTAGCAGTTAGAATGCGACTTAAACTCACGTTCATTCCAAACACAAACCTTTTAGCAAACCGTTGTCGCTACTGCGAAAATCGGCGCCGGATGAACAGAAGAGTCGCCACCGTGCGTTATTTATCCCACGGGAGGGAAAGGAAACGCTCAGAGTAAACCTACCGCAAAACGGGGAAAGGTATGGTCGTCGCAACCAAAACCTGGATGTGGGAGTCGGTTACGTAAGGGGAAGGTATTAGCACCCCTCACGTCCGTCGTACTCGACGGGATCCACGCTTGTTTTCGGGTATGGATTGTTATTCTATCTAAACTACAGGTCAGGGGTTAAAAGAAAAGAAAATGACTCGGCAAAGTATCGCACTTTATGCCTACGTATTCCCGTCTAGAACGAGAAATCAGAGTCAACGTAGTTCGCCTACCTACTGGAAAGGAGGGGAAGGTTGCTCACTAGGATATCGCATCCTATGCCTACGTACTTTCATACAGCATGAAAGATCAGAGCAAACGTAGTTCGGGCTACGTACGACACAGGCTTGTCTGTTTTGATTGTTTTTATTCCTTCTGAAAAGGTTTTTTCTGATTACTGGCCCAAGCGGACAAAAATGACGTTTTGATGAGTTCACATTCTTTTACGGAAGAAGTGTCTTTTATTGTGTTTGAAATCTTTATTGTGTTTTTCTGTTTGTTTTTGAGAAAGAAGAGACAGAACTCTAACCTACGGTTGCGAAGGGAATCAAACTAACCTGACGTTGTCATGCATGGGTTAAGACCTAGTGTCTATCATGCTCCTCTCTTGCGCAGAGAGAAACAGAGATCCTAAGGGAATAGACGGAAACAAAAACAATAGCAGATATATACAGTAAAGCAGTAAAATGCATGGATGCAACAATACAAGCGAGGCAAGGGAGTCCCACTCAACCTCGAACCTAGAAAATAATAGGCAAAAGTGAACATAATTCACTTTCAACCCAACAGGTTAAACAGCAAACAATACAGTCAGGGAAAACCAAACAATACATCAGAAATGAACAACAAAAATAAACAGCCACAGCAGCTCTGCATCAACACCTATCTTCAAGTCATCTCCAAACAACTACAAGCTTCAGCAAGCATCAATCTCCATCTCCACAGCCTTCAAGCAAGGTCTTGATTATCAGTCTTCCATCTGCAATGGCTTTTCTTCAAGTCTCAAACTCCAAGAGGAATATCAGTCAACAAGATAGAATGAATGTTAAACAGTAAACTGCCTACCAAGGGTGGCTCATCAACTGTTAACATTATACAGACAATTTTCTCTCAAAAGTTCTATCTTTCAGATATATTCACTGATCCTTCCAAAGGAAGGAGGTGGATATTTGAAATAGACTTTGAATCATAGAGAAAGGATGGAGGCAGACAAAGCCTTCCATGTTTGGGAAACAAGCTTTCTAATCTAGAGCTCTGCCTAGCTCCTATCCCTATACTCCTCAACAGCTGCTAGCAAGAATCTCCTCATCAACTCTGGAAGTTGGTCTTCAAGCTCTGGACTCCAATGGACTTCATCATCAAAGGTCTTCAGCTCTCCCAATCCCCAAGCAAACCCAATACCCCAAACAGACAAATGAAATAATCCCCAGAGAGGGCACACCACACCAGTCAAGCAAATATAGACAGTATACTAATAGCAGTAGGGGAATCCTAATATTTTCTAAGGGGATCTATTAACTACCCATAATCCCTATAGTCCCATACCCCAAAAATTCAATCTCTAACTCCTAAGGGAAATGAACTAATTCACCTAAGTTATCTCCTAAACCCTAATTTTGATCATGTTATTCACACCTAAACAAATCACCTAAAATTAAGTCCTAAAAATATGAACTAAATTTTATATACAAGATAAATGTCTAAACTAACCAACCTAAAAATAATGGATTAAAAATGTTGAAGCATCTATTCAAACTAAAATTACCAAATTCATGTATCAAACTAAATGATATTTACACCTATTTAAAAGAAAAATACGCCAAAAATATAAAAATGAAATGAAATATTAATTTTTTTATGGGATAATTTTCTTGACAAAATTATGAACAACATAAAAAAAGAACCAATTAAAATCATGCATTTTCCATTTTTTTTATGAATTTTGAAAGAATTAATATTTTTTGAAGAAATAAAATGAATTAAAATTGGATGAGGGTGCATCTAGCATGAAAAATCAGTTAAAACAACAAACTGGGCCCAGACTGGGGTGCGCGCATAGCAAGCGCGTCTGGGCTTAATCAAACAGAAAATGATAACAAAAATTAAAAAAAAGTAAAACGGTGCAGAAAGCAATTAATCTAGTTATAATTGGGATTGGGCTTGATTTGAGGGGTGTTATTAGCAATGAATCCAAAGCCCAGTCTGATTGTTTTAATGAAACGGTGCGTTGCACCATTTGAATTTCCCTCCATTTCTTCTTTTAATCGTGGCCATTGGATCCTGGGTTCAGTCAAAGTCAGCATCACGATCGTGTGGCCAAAAGGTTGTCTTCAACCTCCAGCAAACCCTAGGTTCTGAAATTCTTCACCATGCATGCATTTTCCCTCGTTCTGTTCTCTCTCCATTCACCATGAAATCACACCATTCCAAAAGCAAAGTTGCTCTAAATCCTTCCCTCTACACAGCCACATCCTTAATTCCTTCTAAAACTCACGCAATAATTGAACCCGATGAGAATAACAGCTTGGATCCATCAATATCACCTGTCATCAACCATCTCAATTCTCTCCAATCTTTGACCTATCCTAATCTACATCTTATGATGATCATTATAAGCTATGGATCCATGATTATTATGCAATATTCTATGAGTTACAAGCTCCAACAGTTTGTGCACACCATTAACAACCTTCATGAAACCTCTTCAAACTTGGTGAAATTCATCATCTAACTTATCTTAACCATTCTATGCTAACAAATCTCCACAATTCTAACTAAATCATGCAATTCGAAGGAAGATACCAACCTGGTGTGATGATGAAAACAACTATGGAATCCTCTTGATCCAAGGCTTGCAATGATTGGAACTTGGTCCACACTACCAATTCTTGATTCTGTATGCAGAAATTCTGACTCAAACCTCTTGGATCTTGTGATTGAAAAGTTCTTGCTTCTTGATGGTTAACTTGTATGGCACGATCCGTCTTCAATTCTACTCAATTCTTGTGTGAATTCTGACCTATGAATGATATTGATGATGATCCAAACCAGAAATGTGAAAATTGATGAGAGTTTGATGAAGTTTGAGAAGCTTTTGCAAATTGGAAGAAAGGTATGAAACGTGGTGTTATGAGCAAAGTGATTCACCAAACATGGCATGGAGCCACTCAATGCAATATATACATGAGTTTAGAAACTCCTAGAACCTTGGAGAAACTTCCCATGCACATTTTCCCTTGGATTTGGATTATGTAACTTTCATTGTAAGTAACCATGCATATCTCTCAAATCTTGAACCAAACTCAAAATTCTACTTTTTCCAATGTTCTCAAAATGATTTTTCCAATCAAAATGACCTATAATTTCATCCCATTTGGCCAAATTATGAAAAATCTCATTTTTAGGTCATTTTTTATTCATTAAATCCACCAATTTTGAAACCTTGAGCTATGAGTCTTTCCAATCTTTCATGGTCACTTTTATAGACTCAAAATGTCATTTGGAGCAAGTTTGATGTTGTAAAGTTTTCCATTTGAATCTTCCTTGTATGAGTTTTGGGCATAGGCTTGAAATGACCTGTAATTCTCAGATGACCAAAATACCCTTTGCTTGCCAAGACCATAAGTAGAGTTCCACAAATCATATGAAGGAATACCATACCATTATAGAAAGATAAGACAATAAGGAACAACTCTTATGTTTACCAGAAATTCATTTGAAATCTCCTTGAGGGGTAAAAATTTCTTGGAAGACAAGTCACTTTCACAGACAAAATTTCAGATACCTCAGATGACCTGTAACTTGCAAGGACCATAACTTGAGTTCTATAAATCTCCTTGATGTCTTCCACCACTAAAATTAAAGGTCTTGAGATCCTATACAAGTTTCATGTTAGCCAAGGATCCATTTGAAGCTTGAATTTTGACTTATCTTGCTTGGAAATTTGACCTAAACTAGGGGATTTTACACAGAAACCCTAATTTAGAAACTCCACTTCTCCTTGATTTCTCTTGATTCCTTCTTGGCATATCACCATATCCTTATCTATATGTCAAATGATGAACCCCACATCTCTCCAATAGACCTTAATGCCCTTCAATCCATCCATTGACCTAGGGTTGACCTAGAGTTGACCCCAGATGAAACCCTAGTTGACTGTCTTCAACTGCAATTCTTGTGATCACATCAATGACTTGCCTCCTTCTCCAAATGACTTTCTAAGTCCTCCATGATGCCCACATACTCTTCATGCTCAATCCACAACTCACAATATCTTTGATGATCCTCAGACACCCTCAGGATAGGAGATAGACTCAATGCTTGATTCACTGACTTCCCAGCTTTCAAATTCTTTCTGATGACTTGAATGAGATTGAATTATAATGATAACCTCTTGATAGGCTCCTAGAGATGAGAATAATGATTGGTCCCTGTTGGATGATTTGCTATGCTATGTTATGCAGATGATTAGACTATGTACATGACTCTATATGCAAATGCTAATGATATTGAAACATAAACCAAGTGAATAAGGTTGAGCAAATTTTAGGGTGCAACAGCTGCCCCTATTCAAGCGACTTGGACCCGATTGGGTGAAGAGCGAATGGCCTTCAAACATTCGAGGTACGAGACGGTTGAATACTAAGAACCCGGAAATTTGCCAACCGCAGAAATAAACTGCGCCACTGCTTGGGGAACGATATTCATCAACTGAATCTAACTGTTTACACCAACCAACTGATCTCGTGCTGGGGATTATTTTTATCAGCCTGAAAAAAGATTCTATCCTCGAAAAACTTGTCCACGTTAGGACTCCTGTGTCGTCAACACGAAGAAATCTCAACTAAAACTTGTCCACGTGAGGACTCCCTCTGTCGTCAACCTGGAAGCATCTCGGCAACTCCGCTGGGGATAATTCGTCTGCATTTCACCAGAAATAAATCGTCCACGTTAGGCGTAAACTCTTCCACGTTAGGAATAACACCACCCACGTAAGGAATCATCTCTTCTGCATCTGTCCACGTCAGGACTAAACTCTTCCACGTCAGGAATAAACTTCGTCTAGATCTGTCCACGTCAGGACCAAACTTTCTAGGTTATGAATATATCGTCCACGTTAGGACTCACCCTTCCACGTTAGGAATAAACTTCTTTCCATCTTGTGAATAATATTTTTCCACGTAAGGAATGCATCTTTCCACGTAAGGAAACCATCGTTCTTTCCACGTAAGGAAACCAACTTGATCTGTCCACGTAAGGACTCCAATCTTTCCATGTAAGGAATAAATCTTTCCACGTACAATCTTTCCACGTAAGGAATCGCATTTTGATTCGTCCACGTAAGGACTCACACATTTTTTTTCACGTAAGGAATCACATCTTCGTTCCACGTCAGGAAACCAATTCTTCTTTCCACGTAAGGAATAAATCTTTTTTCCACGTAAGGAATCACATCTTCGTTCCACGTCAGGAAACCAATTCTTCTTTCCTCGTAAGGAATAAATCTTTTTTCCACGTAAGGAATCACAATCTTTCCACGTGAGGAATCAACCGTCTTTCCACGTAAGGAATCAATCTTCTTTCCACGTAAGGAATACTATCTCAATTTGTCCACGTAAGGACTCCAATCTTTCCACGTAAGGAAACGCTTTTCGTCTTGATTTGTCCACGTAAGGACTGAACTTTCCACGTAAGGAATCAATCTTCTTTCCACGTAAGGAATAACTTCTTTCCACGTAAGGAATAAACTTGCTTTTCCACGTAAGGAATCACAATCTTTCCACGTAAGGAATAAACTTGTCCACGTCAGGACTCACGTTTCGTCTTGATTTGTCTGCGTAAGGACTCACCTCTTGACTTGCTGAGGAGATAAAACTTGTCCACGTCAGGACTTGCGCGTCTTCGACTTGCTGGGGAAATGAACTCGTCCACGTCAGGACTCACCCTTTGCCAACAACACGAAGAAGGATAAACTTGTCCACGTCAGGACTCTCACCTCTTGTCATCTCGAAGAACTACAAACTTTGTCCACGTCAGGACGCACATCTCACCATTACGAATAGAGTGCTGGAAATAAATGGTCCACGCCAGGACACCAACACGAAGAGTAATCCATCTTGTCCATGTTAGGACTTCACATTCAACCGATACTGAGAAACCGAATCTGTCCACGTTAGGACTAGCGCATATCGTCAACTTGAGAAAATCATTCTGTCCCCGTTAGGACCCCACTTCTCTAGCACGAAAAAAGCCCGTCAATATAGGAATAAATTGCCCACGTCAGGACTCATTCCTCCATTGGTACCAACCTACAAACTTCTTAGCGCTGACGTTACAGCAACTTGAGGCGGACTCTACTGGGGATATCTGAAAACCAAACTACCGAACGCCTGTTCTGATAACCGGCGGCAGCTTCTGGAATTCTGATTCATGAACCCTTTGATGACAAATAACTCTGCTTGGGAATGAGGAGAGCTTTTGCTTACTAACTCTGGAGTGGAAAACAAGAGAAACTCACGAATAACTCTGCTCGGAGACAAAGAGAATTTCATCATGATAACGTTGTGGGGAATAATGCCAAAGCTGACACTTCATTGAATGTCTCACGTCGAGACCTCGAATGTTTGGTAATTCATTTGAGCAAGAACTCCTTCAACCTGCATGAGAAACAATACTTGAAACAAACGGTTAACCAACCTGGTTTATATTTCAAAATGCATATGTTTGACAATGACGTAATGCTCCATTCGACATGGAAATGCTACACGTTTTTTATTTGGGGGGATGCAAATATGACACTATATGCCAATGCAAATGCAGACTCGAACTGCTGGGATATAGAGACTGCTCCGGCATAAATGCTGAAGATAATGCCGACTCCGCTGGGGGATAGCCAGGTGCTACAGAATTATTCCAGCAAAATAAATGCTGGAAGGGTGAAGTCGACTCAGCTGGGAAATTGGGAACTTAAACCAAGCACCTCATTGAAGTAACACCCTGCTGGGGAATATAACTTTGTTGGGGAATAGCAGGCGCGCCTGGTATGATTGAACTTCTGCTGGAAAGTGAACGAATAAACGTCAGAGTCCCAAAACCAACTCTGTCGGGGAGAGTCTTAATCTTAGATTTCCACTGGGAGGAATGAAAACACTTGCTGAAAAGAGAACTCCAATGAGGATGGGATGATTCTCTTGGGGAAAATCGACTTACTCCGCTGGGGGAGAGTAAATGACCCTGCGGGGAAAGGTAAACTGTCTGAATACAGTTCACAAATATTAATCTTCTGCGGCTAAACCACTATGCTTGAGGTAAGGAATCCTCCTGGGGGACACCACACTGTCTGAATACAGCTCACCATCTTGGAATCACCAATTCTGCTGAGGATAAATTACTTTGGTGGAGCATGCCTTCTGGCACAAGCTACGACTAGCTGGGGAATTCGATCCTTGCTATCTTGGAAGCGCGACCTGCATGGGGGTCGAGTCTTTTGTTACGAGCTTCTGGTCCATGCCGCAATCTTTTGATCGTACTCTTCATACGGCTATGAACCCTGCAACAACACAAACAAGATAAGACAAGCCTATGCAACCAAATCTATTTAGGTTAGCGTTAGTGACATCGTTTTCAGTTAATTCAAAGTTTTAGCAATTGCTGGCAAGGGCCAGTAACGTTATACACATGCTAGTTTCATTAAACTTAGGCGTTTTATCATGCACAAAACAGTAAAGAACCAGCATCAAGTACTGAATAACATATTTTACTGATTGGGCCCCTGAATGGGCGGAGTTTTTTTGTACACGGGATGTAACTCCTGAAAAGAGGAAGCTACGCACAACAAATATACAAATATGCACAAGAAGCATAAATATGTTGACAAATTAAATTTGTACACATGTCGGCAACGGGATGCAGACGATCATCACGAACTGATTCTCCTATGACTCGTCCGACTCTAATGCTTTCCCGGTATCCACACTTCCGAAGAGATTGTATCTGATAATCGACCCCTCGAGTATATTCTCCCGCACCAAATCTCAAATGCAGTATCAAATTCGGACCGCAGTCATTTGCTTTTCAAATCCCTAACTTTTGCGTGAACCGCCCTTTACGGGTTTTCAGTTCACCGGGATACCCTTTTTTGCCGAAGCTGCCCAGTGTAGGTTTTCAACTTCGCAGGTGTACATTTTTTTCAATTTATCCCTAACTTTTGCCCGAACCTTTCATTCTGTTTTTTGGTTCGCCAGGATGCCCCATTTTTGCTTGGACTCTCTTTTTTCTGTCCAGCGGGTCAATTTTAAGCAAAGTATTTTTTAACTGCGTCCGAATTCACAGGCGACGTAAAGTCTTCACTGTCCATGGTAGACAACAACAAAGCTCCTCCTGAAAAGACTTTTCTGACAACATATGGCCCTTCGTAGTTAGGGGTCCACTTGCCCCTGTGATCTGCCTGCGGCGGGAGAATCCTTTTCAGCACAAGGTCGCCCGTCTGAAAGCTCCGAGGATGTATCTTCTTATCATACGCTTTCTTCATTCGGCTCTGGTACAAACGACCGTATGCTAGAGAAGCTAGCCTCTTCTCATCCATTAAACTCAGTTGGTTCAACCTGTCTTTCACCCATTCTGCCTCATCTAGCTGAACATCTCGCAATACCCTCAGAGAAGGGATCTCAACTTCCAATGGTAGTACTGCTTCCATTCCGTATACTAACGAGAACGGGGTTGCCCCGGTTGATGTGCGTACCGTCGTACGATAACCGTGCAAAGCGAAGGGTAGCATCTCATGCCAATCCTTATAGGTCACCACCATATTTTGAACGATCTTCTTTATATTCTTGTTGGCCGCTTCGACAGCGCCATTCATCTTGGGTCGGTAAGGGGAGGAGTTGTGATGTTCGATCTTGAAATTCTGACAGAGCTCCTTCATCATTTTGTTGTTCAGGTTTGAACCGTTGTCAGTGATTATCCGCTCGGGTATCCCATACCTGCAAATGATATCTCTCTTGATGAATCTGGCTACCACCTGCTTCGTCACATTTGCATAAGACGCCGCTTCCACCCATTTGGTGAAGTAATCGATTGCTACTAGAATGAACCGGTGCCCATTAGAAGCTGTCGGCTCGATCTTTCCAATCATATCGATTCCCCACATCGAGAATGGCCATGGCGATGACATCACATTCAGGGGACTCGGAGGCACATGGATCTTATCAGCATAAATTTGGCACTTGTGGCACTTCCTCGCAAACTTGAAACAGTCAGTTTCCATAGTCAGCCAGAAATAACCTGCCCGCAGCAGCTTCCTCGTCATAGCATGCCCACCAGCATGCGTACCAAATGTACCTTCATGTATTTCCTCCATGAGCAACTTTGCCTCTTTTTCGTCTACGCAACGTAATAGCACCAAATCGTGGTTTCTCCTGTATAAGACACCATCCGGATTCAAATAGAAATTACCCGCTAATCTCCTGAGAGTCTTCTGATCTTGACTGGATGTCCCAGCCGGATACTCTTTGTTCTTCAGGAAATTAAGGATATCAAAATACCATGGTTTGTCGTCGGATGCCTCATCAATAGCAAATACGAAGGCTGGTCTGTCAAGTCGAGAGATGATAATTCTGGGAGCTTCATTCCAGAAGTTGACTTTGTACATGGAAGACAAAGTGGCCAGGGCGTCAGCCATTTGATTCTCTGCTCGCGGCACATGATGCAATTCAACCTTGCCAAAGAAAGGCAACAATCTCCTTGCATAATTCATGTAATGTATCAAATTGGGCTGACGTGTCTCTCATTCCCCTTTTATCTGATTCACTACCAGGGCTGAGTCTCCGTATACGTCCAGATGTTTGATTCGCAAATCAATGGCTTCTTCAAGCCCCATTATACAAGCTTCGTATTCGGCTTCATTATTGGTAACTGCAAAGGTCAATCGAGCAGTAAATGGGATGTGCGATCCGTGTGGAGTAGTAATGATTGCCCCTATTCCGCTACCGTAAGCGTTCACAGCCCCGTCAAAGATCATCTTCCACTTGGAACCCAATTCTGGTCCTTCGTCTGGCAACGACTCTTCACAATCTTTCATCTTTAGGTACATGATATCCTCGTCAGGAAAATCAAACCTCATCGATTGGTAATCTTCAATAGGCTGCTCAGCCAAGTACTCAGACAGCACACTCCCCTTTATAGCCTTTTGCGAGACGTATTGGATGTCATATTCGGTCAAGACCATCTGCCAACGGGCAATTCTCCCTGATAACGCCTGCTTTTCGAATACATATTTGATAGGATCCATCTTCGAGATGAGCATGGTTGTATGATTCAGCATGTATTGCCTCAAACGCTTGGCGGCCCAGGCTAGCGCGCAACAAGTTTTCTCAAGCATTGAATATCGAGATTCACAATCTGTAAATTTCTTACTCAAGTAATAGATCGCATGCTCTTTTCTTCCTGTCTCGTCGTGTTGACCGAGAACACAACCCATGCTTCCCTCAAGAACTGTCAAATACATAATCAAGGGTCTCCCTGCCACTGGGGGTATCAAAATAGGAGGCTCCTGCAAATACTGCTTTATTTTATCGAACGCCTTTTGACAGTTTTCGTTCCACGTTACAGCTTGATCTTTCTTCAATAGCTTGAATAATGGTTCACACATAGCCGTTAGGTGAGATATGAACCGGGCGATGCAGTTCAACCTCCCTAAAAACCCGCGCACCTCTTTTTCTGTTTTAGGCGTCGGCATCTCTTGAATTACTTTTATTTTAGCAGGATCGACCTCTATTCCTCTTTCGCTTACGATAAACCCTAGCAGTTTACCCGATCTCACCCCGAAGGTGCATTTGTTAGGGTTCAGTCTCAGCCTGAACTTCCTGAGCCTTTTAAATAACTTCAGCAGATTCACCAGATGCTCTTCCTCCGTCTGGGATTTGGCAATCATATCGTCAACATAAACTTCGATCTCTTTATGCATCATATCATGAAAAAGAGTCGTCATTGCACGCTGATACGTTGCCCCAGCATTCTTCAATCCGAAGGGCATCACTTTATAACAAAATGTTCCCCATGGCGTAATGAAAGTAGTCTTCTCCATGTCCTCTGGCGCCATTTTAATCTGATTATAGCCTGAGAAACCATCCATGAAGGAGAATACGGAGAACTGAGCTGTATTGTCAACCAACACGTCGATGTGAGGAAGTGGGAAATCGTCTTTTGGGCTCGCCTTGTTTAAGTCACGGTAATCGACGCACATTCTCACTTTACCGTCTTTCTTGGGCAGTGGAACAATATTTGCGACCCAAGTGGGATATTTTGTGACAGCTAGGAACCCAACATCCCACTGTTTTTGAACTTCCTCCTTAATCTTCACTGCCATATCAGGCCTAGTTCTGCGAAGCTTCTGTTTAACCGGCGAGCACTCTTCTTTTAGCGGCTGACGGTGCACAACCATATCTGTATCGAGCCCTGGCATATCTTCATACGACCAAGCGAACACATCACTATACTCTCTGAGCATTCAACCAGTCTTCGCTTGACATCGCTTTGCAGCGCGGCTCCTATACGAATATTCTTCTCAACCCCTTCCGACCCCAAGTTAATGATCTCGATGACCTCTTCGTGAGGCAGAATGACTCTTTCCTCTTGCT
Organism: Lathyrus sativus; assembly: GCA_963859935.3. Taxonomy (NCBI): domain Eukaryota; kingdom Viridiplantae; phylum Streptophyta; class Magnoliopsida; order Fabales; family Fabaceae; genus Lathyrus; species Lathyrus sativus. Next base: position 475,043,591 of record OZ012739.1, read on the forward strand.
TCACCAACCAAGACAATTCTTCAGGAACGTCACCGTCTTTAACAATCTCCTCTTCGGCCTGAAATACCGGGTGTTCAAAGTCGGGACGAGTCATAGGTGGTTCAAGGATGTCATCTAAAAATGTTATCCTGCAAAAGGAATGGTTAAATGCTTCAAAATGCGTAGAAAGCGAATAACCACGTTGCCATTTTATTGAAAAACATAAAACAGGAAAAACAGAGATCGAAATATTTGCACATGAAAAAACGCCATTTATTTAATGATAAACACGCAATGTTCATAACAGCACAGCCCTAAGCAGATCATGATGCCCCGGGCAAGACACCAGATTGTTCAACAATTAAAAAAAACAAAGCATTACTGTTTAAGAGTCACAGGAACAAGCTCCTGAATAGACCAGTTGCACAAGCCCTGTCCTGGCGCGCTCGGCTGAATCCAAGCATCCATATCGTAATCGTTGTCTCCTTCGTCAGACTCTGAAGCAGCCTTGATGGTCTCATGGCAAACTCCACTGGCAGTGATGGTTATTGGTCCTCTGAAACGGGGTGTCCCCACAGCAGGTGTTGATGACGACGGTTGATATCCTAGCCCGAACCGGTCCATCTTCACAGGAATATCCAGCACTTTGCCCCAGCACTTTGTCTCTCCTGCCTCTACTAGAGCTTGAGCTTCTTTATATGACGAGACGGCTATCTCCGACACTTTGCTCGGCCCGAGACTTTTGTCCTTGATATGCAACCCTTCAAATGCCTGGCAGGGTGTTTCGTGAATCTCTCCATTGACCTCCACATATTTAAACGATGACAGATGGCTGACCAGGATGTCTTCTTCTCCGCATACAGTGACCACGCTGCCTCCGACCATATATTTCAACTTCTGATGCAGGGTTGACGTGACTGCCCCAGCCCCATGAATCCAAGGTCTTCCGAGCAGGCAGCTATATGCAGGCTGGATGTCCATGATATAAAATTCAGTCGCGAACACCTCTGGCCCCACCTGTAGAGGCAATGTTATCGACCCAAAGACTGTTCTCCGCGTGCCATCAAACGCCCTAACCACCAAGTCACTGGGCGTGCACAAGATTCCTCTGACATCTAGCTTCATCATCGCTTTCTTGGGCAGCACATTCAAAGACGATCCGGTATCGACCAATACATGAGACATGACTGATCCTCTACATTCGACAGATACGTGCAGCGCCATATTATGATCTCTCCCCTTCGGGGTCAAATCGAAGTCGGTAAAGCCCAAGTTGTGGCCTGCATTTACATGTGCTAACACTCCCTCCAGCTGATTTACGGAAACATCTTGGGGTACGAAGGAAGTATCCAGGACTTTCAACAACGCATTTCTGTGAGCTTCAGAACACAATAGCAACGACAGGATAGATATCTTGGACAGCGTCTGTTGCAGATGCTCCACAATCTTATAATCACTTTTACGGATCAAGCGCATGAATTCTTCCACATCTTTCGATGCCGATGCTTTTTTGCTTGCCTGCACAGGAACATTCTCAACCATCTTCCCCTTTCCCTTCGCCAGTCTTTCGGCCTCTACCTCAGGCGATATGAAGATCCTACCACTCCTTGTCATACCTCCTGCACCAACAACGCTGTCCACAGTCTCGGCTGGCTGCTTGTTAACATCAATCTTTATTCTGTCACAATACACTTCCAACCCATATGACCATGGGACTGCCTTTGTGCTCTCGTATGGGATTGGTCCGGCTTTAGTTATGGTAATTGGTGGTCGCTGGGCCGGTGCTGTTATAGTGATTGTCTTTCGAGGAATCGTTACAGTAGCCACATCACTCTGATTATCTGCTAATGCCCCTGCAGGCTCTTCAATTGCTGCTCGGTCAAACTGCAACATGCCGTCATCTATTAAAGCCTGAACACCTTTCTTTAAGTCATCACACCCCCCAGCTAGGGTCCAGCATTCTAAACAATACTCGTCACATCCTGGATAGACACCCCCTTGCAATAATCGGCTCTTTATTTCAGTCAACGGCGTCTTTAAATCATTGACATTCATAATCAGATTCAAACCCTCCTCAGTCAGAATGGCATTTGCCCCATGGTTAGGCATGGGTTTCTGCACTATATTCGGACCCGCCGTTCCGAAATTGATAGCCTTACTGTCTAGTAGATCCTGCACAACATGCTTAAAAGCATGGCAACCCTCTACATCGTGGCCCGGAGCCCCAGAATGGAACTCACAGTGCCTGCTTGCATCATAACCATACGGAGGAGTTCCCGTTATAGGCGCCAGAGTTCTTTTCTCTACCAGGTTCAAACCTAACAACGTCTGTAACAGATCTGCGTACGTTGAGGGCGGCTTTTCAAATACTCTCCTTGGCTTACCACCCTGGAATCTTCGCTAAGCAGGTTGTGCCCCCTGCTGTGGCTGCTGTTGCTGTTGTTGCATTGGCTGTTGTTGTTGAAACGGTATAGTAACACTCGCCACCTGCTGCGGCTGATTATACTGGTTTCGACCTCTGCCTCGGCCTCTGCCTCGGCCTCCAAACACTGCGCTTGCATCGCCCTGACGGCGCCCACCAAAAGCCTTCCTGTTACTTCCAGATGCAGTTGATTCCTCAGCCTGGAATCTGCCCTGTTTAATGTTACTCTCAATCTTCTCTCCCATCAGAATTAAGTCTGAGAAACTGGCCAAAGATGTATGAAACAATTTGTCATAAAACATGCCTGTGAATGTTCCAATGAACATGTCATTCATTTCCTTGTCTTCTAAAGGAGGACGGACCCTGGCAGCCATGTCGCGCCATCTTTGCGCATACTCTTTAAAGCTCTCACTCTTCTTCTGAGACAGCCCTTGCAATTGGACCCGATTGGGCGCCAAGTCGCTGTTATACTTATAGTGAGCTACAAATGCCTCTGCCAGTTGCTTCCATGTCTTTATATTAGTTGGCTCCAACCCCATGTACCACTCTAGGGAAGGGCCAGACAAACTATCTTGAAAGAAATGCATTAGCATTCTCTCATCAGTTGAATACGCAGACATCCTTCGGAAATACGACCGCACGTGCACTTTCGGACAGGTGTCCCCTTTATACTTATCAAATGTAGGAGCTTTGAATTTGATTGGCACCCTCAAGCCAGGTACCAGACCCATTGTTGACATGTCTAAGCCCACAGCACTCTGGTTCAGGACCCCCCTCATCTTCTCTTCTAGCATTCTGATCTTCTGGGAGTCATCCATTGGTCCCTCGAAACCTCTACCGGAGAAAGCGTCCTCCTGCTGATCTTCCTGCCAGTTACCATTCCCAGCTCCATACCCATCATATCCGTTGTTACGGCCAGCTCTCATCTGATTCATTGCCGGGCCTCGCCCTCTGTTGCCGTATCCCGGAGCAATTCCAGCAGGTCCAAAAGTCATTAACCCAGCGCCGTTTCCATTTCCGAATCCTCCGTAACCCTGATTGGTCACACCAAAACCGTCCTGCCCAAAGCCTTGAGCATTGAAACCATATTTCCCAGCATTATCGAATCCCTGATCATTGAACCCGAATCCAGCATTACCGAAGCCGTTGCCTCCCAAATTATCACCCAAGTTGATATCACCAAGCCCAACGTTATGGACAGCAGTCTCGTTCCCAACTCCGACGTTACCGTTCCCAGCAGCGGTAACATTGTTGACATTAGCAGCAGGTATATTGACTACAGGTGGAGCCACTGGCGTGGGAGTGCCATCCCCATGAACAGTGTCGACTCGCACAGACTGATGATCTTCATTCCCATGCCCAGAATTCCTTGCCAACAGAGGCTGCACCATAGCTTGCAAATTCTCCTGACCTTTTGCAATAGTCTCCATGGTCTGCATGAAGAGTGCCAACTTCTCACGCATATCTTGCATCTCGTTCTGCATTTGATCCATGATTCTTCGACAGTTGGTGCGAGTGGAATATCGGTGCGGGCGCTGATCTGCAATCCTGAAAAAGACCTGGTACAGAGCAGGAAATAAGATACCATCCAATGATTACCTGTAATGCAACATGAATATGAATGCAATGCAATGTGTCTGTGCATTAGGGAAGATCATTCCCCGATTCTAGTGTGAAGGTGCCAGTGCGGTGACAGTGCAAGCAATATAAAGATCGGAGCTGAATCACAGAAAGCCTCATATATTGCAGAGAAAACCAATAAGCCAATAATACAATATCACTGAGTACGATAAGAAGGCATGACCTCAACCAACAATCCTGGTGATGGTCAGCACTATGCAAATAAAGCATACAAGTTAATACATGAAATGATCAAGTACTCCCATACGCCCGGTACTCTTCTATTAACTTCTTGGTCTCTGGATGACCTGGTCGGGTAAGCAGCCCCTCAACAAGTTGATTTCTTCGTTTGAGAACGCGTCGCACGTCACCAGCGGTTTCTTCCCATGCCCCTTCTCCGAAGCGATCCTCTAGTTTCCGCTTCTGAGACACAGCTTCGTTTCTGCCTTCGATGGCCTTGTTCAATGCATTCTGGAGACTATACCGGGTCATCACTTCTTCTTCATACCTCTTAATGCTAGCTTTCAACTGCTCTTCAAGGTCGGAGATTTGCTGCTTCAACTTATCTTCCCTCTTCTTATTGTTGGTGAGCATAGCATTCCAAGTCTTGTTGCAAGAAGAGATTTCTCGGTGTGCTGCGTCGAGTGCTTTCTTTTTGGATTCCAGCATGTCATGGGAGCTTCTGAGCTCTTGCCCCAGACGCTCGCACTTCTTTTTCTCCTCAGTCAACTCAGCCCCTAGTCTGTTTACTGGCTCAATCTGCTGTTGGAAAGCATGCACGACCTTGTTTTCTCACTGCGTATCTGGGCTAGCTCTTGCTCTAACCCTTCATTGATCTTCATCAAGGCTTCTTTTTCTTTCACAACTTGCTTGTAGGCCTCCATAGAAACAGTGGCTGGCTCTTCTACCGGAGTATGAACAGGGACTGGTGCTGCCGGAAATGGCATCAGTAATTGCCTTGCTATCTCCTGGATCCAAACTCTGTAGGGTGCATAAGCCTGGCAATCATTCTTCCCTAACAGTGGCTTCCCTCTCCTGTTAATACGTGTCCAGGCATGCTGTAGCTTGGCTAATAACTCTCCCTTCAAATCACCTGTGAAGTACAGAGATTCCTGTACTTCTTCTTCCTTTGGTGGGCTCTTCAGCGCGTATCCGAACTGGCGAATGAACAGAGAAGGGTTGTAATTGATACACCCTTTTCTTCCTATCAACGGCACATTAGGGTACCCAGAACAACTGAAGATGAGCTCAGACCCCAGCAAGTCTCGGTCGAACCACTCAATGTCTTCGGAAGATAGCCTCATCAGGCGCTCTGACCAGCTAGCTGAAGTTGCACTATCCACAAATGGTCCCTTTTTGGGAAGATGACTCTTGAACCACATGTTCAACAGCGGCGCACAGCAGTAAACAACCTTTCCCCTTCTGTTTTCATTTTTATAGTGCAATGAGTGATAGAAGTCTCCAATCAAAGTAGGCACCGGATTGCCAGCAGCAAACAAATGGAAAGCGTCCAAGTCCACGAAATTGGGCAAGTTAGGAAACAACACAATTCCATAAATGCATAGAGCCAAAATAGCATTGAAAACCACCCAACATCCGCTCTTGGCATACTCCTGAGCCTTGCCAACCAGAAAATCAAGAGAGAAACCTGAAACCCCAAGCCAAGAAGTCACTAACAGTTCTGCAACGTTCATGTGCAAGGCTTTAGCTAAGTCCTCCAACTTGGGCTCAGCAGCAGAATGAACAAAGGGAACCTTGTTCTGTACTGGCAGCTCAGTAAACTCCACATACTCCTCCATGGTCGGCCCCAAGATAAAGTCAGCGAACGTGAAACATCTCAATGCGGGGTCGTAGAACTGCATCAGGGTGTAAAGCCCATTCCTCGCATCAGCCGTTGGCTTGCAGACTAATCTCAGCAATCTTCCATGACTCATTCTGAAGCTTCTCCTAACCTCCTCATCAGCAAGAGACATCAGACCAAGCAAAGGAGTAATATCAGGTGTAGGTAGCTTATACGCAACGGTCTTCCTCAAACCAACCATGATCAATACTCAGAAGTCAAGCACTAGAACCAGGGAATATGCAAATGAACCTGCAGCACAGACACACGTTAATGGGATGCAATGATAATGGGTATGCAAACAATGCAATGCAAGTAACATGCAACATGGGACCAAATGCCATAGCTGAATAGCCTGAACCATATCAAGAAGTCTCAGATAGACCCTTCAGAAGTCCTCAAACCCTGGTCCCTGATAGACCCGAAACAAAGCTCCAACACTGGTCTCTGACAGTCCCCACAACATAACTCTGATTAGTCTCTGATAGACCTCAAACCATATCTCCGACTGGTCTCTGACAGACCTCATAACTCTCCAACTGGTCTCTGATAGACCTTAGAACACATCTCCAACTGGTCTCTGACAGACCTCATAACTCTCCATAAATACCCAGGATCTCAGATCAAGAAATAACCGGTAGTCTGGAGGTCTAGTTACCTGCATAACCCCAAACCCTCTCACAGGTGGATGTCCCTATAACTGGCACAAGGTATGGCATCCTATGTGGTCGTCGGCGTCACAGACTTTCAGGGTTGATGATACGATTCCCAGAAGGAGTGGCATCATCAAATCCTGAAGAGGCCTCACTCAGCCAACTTCCAAATGATCGGTTCCCGGAGTCGACAATTCAGCTGACCAACAACCCCTTCGACCCAAAGGGTAGAAAAAGAAGCCAACTAGAAGAACCTCGTCCGAGTGTAGATTTCATGAGACACTAATGCAAGCAAAGCCGGCACGCGCCCACTACTTTCTACTCCAAGTCTAGGTGCACTCAAGCCCAGGTCCGACTTATCTCTCAATCATGGAACACCCATCACACCCCAACACAGCAATAATAGTCAATATATACAATGCTGAAAATAAAGGTCAGAAATATAAATCCATACAAAATCCTCGACGGGAAAACAAGCGTTAGGATTGACTCTCTTAAGGGACGTTGGATCCCAAATGCATAAGGACTATCGCAGTCCTTAGCAGCCAGGGGACGTTGGATCCCCAGTAGAGTCGCCAGCTGTCGCTACTGCGAAAATCGGCGTCGGCTGAACAGAAGAGTCGCCACCGTGCGTTATTTATCCCACGGGAGGGAAAGGAAACGCTCAGAGTAAACCTACCGCAAAACGGGGAAAGGTATGGTCGTCGCAACCAAAACCTGGATTCGGGAGTCGGTTACGCAAGGGGAAGGTATTAGCACTCCTCACGTCCGTCGTACTCGACGGGATCCACGCTTGTTTTCGGGTATGGATTGTTATTCTATCAAAACTACAGGTCAGGGGTTAAAAGAAAAGAAAATGACTCGGCAAAGTATCGCACTTTATGCCTACGTATTCCCGTCTGGAACGAGAAATCAGAGTCAACGTAGTTCGCCTACCTACTGGAAAGGAGGGGAAGGTTGCTCGCTAGGATATCGCATCCTATGCCTACGTACTTTCATACAGCATGAAAGATCAGAGCAAACGTAGTTCGGGCTACGTACGACACAGGCTTGTCTGTTTTGATTGTTTTTATTCCTTCTGAAAAGGTTTTTTCTGATTACTGGCCCAAGCGGACAAAAATGACATTTTGATGAGTTCACATTCTTTTACGGAAGAAGTGTCTTTTATTGTGTTTGAAATCTTTATTGTGTTTTTCTGTTTGTTTTTGAGAAAGAAGAGACAGAACTCTAACCTACGGTTGCGAAGGGAATCAAACTAACCTGATGTTGTCATGCATGGGTTAAGACCTAGTGTCTATCATGCTCCTCTCTTGCGCAGAGAGAAACAGAGATCCTAAGGGAATAGACGGAAACAAAAACAATAGCAGATATATACAGTAAAGCAGTAAAATGCATGGATGCAGCAATACAAGCGAGGCAAGGGAGTCCCACTCAACCTCGAACCTAGAAAATAATAGGCAAAAGTGAACATAATTCACTTTCAACCCAACAGGTTAAACAGCAAACAATACAGTCAGGGAAAACCAAACAATACATCAGAAATGAACAGCAAAAATAAACAGCCACAGCAGCTCTGCATCAACACCTATCTTCAAGTCATCTCCAAACAACTACAAGCTTCAGCAAGCATCAATCTCCATCTCCACAGCCTTCAAGCAAGGTCTTGATTATCAGTCTTCCATCTGCAATGGCTTTTCTTCAAGTCTCAAACTCCAAGAGGAATATCAGTCAACAAGATAGAATGAATGTTAAACAGTAAACTGCCTACCAAGGGTGGCTCATCAACTGTTAACATTATACAGACAATTTTCTCTCAAAAGTTCTATCTTTCAGATATATTCACTGATCCTTCCAAAGGAAGGAGGTGGATATTTGAAAGAGACTTTGAATCATAGAGAAAGGATGGAGGCAGACAAAGCCTTCCATGTTTGGGAAACAAGCTTTCTAATCTAGAGCTCTGCCTAGCTCCTATCCCTATACTCCTCAACAGCTGCTAGCAAGAATCTCCTCATCAACTCTGGAAGTTGGTCTTCAAGCTCTGGACTCCAATGGACTTCATCATCAAAGGTCTTCAGCTCTCCCAATCCCCAAGCAAACCCAATACCCCAAACAGACAAATGAAATAATCCCCAAAGAGGGCACACCACACCAGTCAAGCAAATATAGACAGTATACTAATAGCAGTAGGGGAATCCTAATATTTTCTAAGGGGATCTATTAACTACCCATAATCCCTATAGTCCCATACCCCAAAAATTCAATCTCTAACTCCTAAGGGAAATGAACTAATTCACCTAAGTTATCTCCTAAACCCTAATTTTGATCATGTTATTCACACCTAAACAAATCACCTAAAATTAAGTCCTAAAAATATGAACTAAATTTTATATACAAGATAAATGTCTAAACTAACCAACCTAAAAAGAATGGATTAAAAATGTTGAAGCATCTATTCAAACTAAAATTACCAAATTCATGTATCAAACTAAATGATATTTACACCTATTTAAAAGAAAAATACGCCAAAAATATAAAAATGAAATGAAATATTAATTTTTTTATGGGATAATTTTCTTGACAAAATTATGAACAACATAAAAAAAGAACCAATTAAAATCATGCATTTTCCATTTTTTTTATGAATTTTGAAAGAATTAATATTTTTTGAAGAAATAAAATGAATTAAAATTGGATGAGGGTGCATCTAGCATGAAAAATCAGTTAAAACAACAAACTGGGCCCAGACTGGGGGGCGCGCATAGCAAGCGCGTCTGGGCCCAATCAAATAGAAAATGATAACAAAAATTAAAAAAAAAGTAAAACGGTGCAGAAAGCAATTAATCTAGTTATAATTGGGATTGGGCTTGATTTGAGGGGTGTTATTAGCAATGAATCCAAAGCCCAGTCTGATTGTTTTAATGAAACGGTGCGTTGCACCATTTGAATTTCCCTCCGTTTCTTCTTTTAATCGTGGCCATTGGATCCTAGGTTCAGTCAAAGTCAGCATCACGATCGTGTGGCCAAAAGGTTGTCTTCAACCTCCAGCAAACCCTAGGTTCTGAAATTCTTCACCATGCATGCATTTTCCCTCGTTCTATTCTCTCTCCATTCACCATGAAATCACACCATTCCAAAAGCAAAGTTGCTCTAAATCCTTCCCTCTACACAGCCACATCCTTAATTCCTTCTAAAACTCACTCAATAATTGAACCCGATGAGTATAACAGCTTGGATCCATCAATATCACCTGTCATCAACCATCTCAATTCTCTCCAATCTTTGCCCTATCCTAATCTACATCTTATGATGATCATTATGAGCTATGGATCCATGATTATTATGCAATATTCTATGAGTTACAAGCTCCAACAGTTTGTGCACACCATTAACAACCTTCATGAAACCTCTTCAAACTTGGTGAAATTCATCATCTAACTTATCTTAACCATTCTATGCTAACAAATCTCCACAATTCTAACTAAATCATGCAATTCGAAGGAAGATACCAACCTGGTGTGATGACGAAAACAGCTATGGAATCCTCTTGATCCAAGGCTTGCAATGATTGGAACTTGGTCCACACTACCAATTCTTGATTCTGTATGCAGAAATTCTGACTCAAACCTCTTGGATCTTGTGATTGAAAAGTTCTTTCTTCTTGGATGGTTAACTTGTATGGCATGATCCCTCTTCAATTCTACTCAATTCTTGTGTGAGTTCTGACCTATGAATGATATTGATGATGATCCAAACCAGAAATGTGAAAATTGATGAGAGTTTGATGAAGTTTGAGAAGCTTTTGCAAATTGGAAGAAAGGTATGAAACGTGGTGTTATGAGCAAAGTGATTCACCAACCATGGCATGGAGCCACTCAATGCAATATATACATGAGTTTAGAAACTCCTAGAACCTTGGAGAAACTTCCCATGCACATTTTCCCTTGGATTTGGATTATGTAACTTTCATTGTAAGTAACCATGCATATCTCTCAAATCTTGAACCAAACTCAAAATTCTACTTTTTCCAATGTTCTCAAAATGATTTTTCCTATCAAAATGACCTATAATTTCATCCCATTTGGCCAAATTATGAAAAATCTCATTTTAGGTCATTTTTTATTCATTAAATCCACCAATTTTGAAACCTTGAGCTATGAGTCTTTCCAATCTTTCATGGTCACTTTTCTAGACTCAAAATGTCATTTGGAGCAAGTTTTATGTTGAAAAGGTTTCCATTTGAAGCTTCCTTGTATGAGTTTTGGGCATAGGCTTGAAATGACCTGTAATTCTCAGATGACCAAAATACCCTTTGCTTGCCAAGACCATAAGTAGAGTTCCACAAATCATATGAAGGAATACCATACCATTCTAGAAATCTAAGACAATAAGGAACAACTCTTATGTTGACCAGAAATTCATTTGAAATCTCCTTGAGGGGTAAAAATTGCTTGGAAGACAAGTCACTTTCACAGACAAAATTTCAGATACCTCAGATGACCTGTAACTTGCAAGGACCATAACTTGAGTTCTATAAATCTCCTTGATGTATTCCACCACTCAAATTAAAGGTCGTGAGATCCTCTACAAGTTTCATGTTGGCCAAGGATCCATTTGAAGCTTGAATTTTGACTTATCTTGCTTGGAAATTTGACCTAAACTAGGGGATTTTACACAGAAACCCTAATTTAGAAACTCCTCTTCTCCTTGATTTCTCTTGATTCCTTCTTGGCATATCACCATATCCTTCTCTATATGTCAAATGATGAACCCCACATCTCTCCAATAGACCTTAATGCCCTTCAATCCATCCATTGACCTAGGGTTGACCTAGAGTTGACCCCAGATGAAACCCTAGTTGACTGTCTTCAACTGCAATTCTTGTGATCACATCAATGACTTGCCTCCTTCTCCAAATGACTTTCTAAGTCCTCCATGATGCCCACATACTCTTCATGCTCAATCCACAGCTCACAATATCTTTGATGATCCTCAGACACCCTCAGGATAGGAGATAGACTCAATGCTTGATTCACTGACTTCCCAGCTTTCAAATTCTTTCTGATGACTTGAATGAGATTGAATTATAATGATAACCTCTTGATAGGCTCCTAGAGATGAGAATAATGATTGGTCCCTGTTGGATGATTTGCTATGCTATGCTATGTAGATGATTAGACTATGTACATGACTCTATATGCAAATGCTAATGATATTGAAACATAAACCAAGTGAATAAGGTTGAGCAAATTTTAGGGTGCAACAACCGTAAGCCGAACTACGGCTGCTCTGATTTCTCATTTATCAATGAGAATACGTAGGCACAAGATTGCGATGATCTTGGCAAGCACATTCCCCACAATCCCTTCTTTACCCGTAGTCCCACGAACTACGAATGCTCTGATTTTCCACTTCTTACAAGTGAAGATACGTAGGCACAAGGGCCCCAATCCTTGGCGAGCACCCTATCTTAATAATCACCTCCTTTTCCTATTAGCAAGCAAATCCCTTTAGAAGATACACAAACATAGTTAACTTTCTCTCGCGAATCGAATCAAGAGGTTCCCGTTGGGTACAACGGACGTAGAGGGTGCTAATACCTCCCCTCTATGTAATCGACTCCCGAACCTAGAATATTGGTTGCGATGACCATGTTATTATCCCTTTAAAGGTTTTATCGATATTTTCCTATTCCTTCCTTGGAATGAATAAAATTCGGTGGCGACTCTGTTTCGAACAGTATTTTCCGCGTCCATCGCGAGGATCGTATTTTTCGAGGTACGACAACCCTATCATATTTTGCCAGCAATATTGACACGATGTCGTAGTTTACAACGAAATCCTCACCGTATGTGTCATCATTGGTGTCTTTGTACATGTCCTCGTTGAAATCGCTCTCTAGTGACGGGTTATATTCCTTATCTGACTGGGGAGTTTACTCTGGTTCTTCCTCATCCACCTGGGGAGTGTACTCTGGTTCTTTCTTGTTCTCGACCCCAGATATGCATTTTGAACTCTGGGTTGACACCACCCTCTTCTCTGCTGACGCTTCCACAGTCACTGTCGTAGTTTGATTCGTCACGGTTTTCTCCTTCTCGACCCACCTTGCCTTTGGATATTGCCTTTTCAGTCCGGAGGTTCCGACAGACTTCAATTGTGAAGTCAAAGCCTCTTTGGTAGCCTTTTTATTTCATTGATACCACCTCCACTAGGTCCTTGTCATAGGATTCTTCTCTTTGTAGTTGGGGGAAACCACATAGCCCTTAGGTTTAGTCCTCTTGTCGGAGATCTTTGCCTCCTTCTCTAAATCCAACACCTTCCATTTCGGCCTCTTGCTCCCCTTATGGCTCACGGGTTCCACCCACTTATCTTGTGGAGTGTCTGATGGCGGCACAAAAGTTTTGGTCCGCGCCTGCTGGAACAACTTCCTGTATTCTTTGTTTCGACGAGGAGAACCATTTTGGTCGAACACAAACCTTGGGACTGGTGGCTTACTATCTTGCAGTGCAACTTTTTTACTCACTTCATACTTCTCAGCATCCTTTTCACCTAAGAAGGCGTTGTATTTCGAGCATAACACAACCTTCGACCCGCTCACCCTGCATATCTCTTGGAAATCCGTCAGACTTTTGCCAGCTTGAAAGTAAACTGCCTTGAGTTTCTCCTCCGGCTTCTTGTCGGGACCATCAATAGTCTCGACCATCATGCATTTAAAAGCTTCGGTTGTTAAGTGCTCGTTGAGACCCTCAGTAGTCTTAACCATCATACAGTCATACAACTCAGAGTATAAGGCTTATTCGACCTTCATAGGGTCCGTGTCAACTTGAATCTTTGGCCTTTCGCCAAATTGAAGTCGACCTTCCTTCAAAGCTTTCTACACCAAATCCCTGAAAAGAACACATTGAGATGTCTTATGACCAAGGAAATCATGAAATTTACAAAATCCTCTTTTCTTCTTTTGTTCTAAAGGGGGATGTTTTGCCCCAGGAGGAACAATAATCGGATCATCTTTAACTAATAAATAAAATATTTCGTCGCACTTAGATACATCAAACGTATACGTTTTCGCGACGTATTTATCGGTTTTTTCAGTTTCGACAGGAGTTTTTTCCATTTGATGGTTTTAATAGTTTACATGTGTACGAAGGCCCTGGCTTGAGTTCGGCTATGTTAACCTCGCTTTCGTCGAAGAGCTCCTCATCGTTAGACGATTATTCATCAGCGGTCACGTATGAAACTTTCTCTTTCTTGTGGTATCTGTTAGTCTGGGTTTTTTTTATTTTTTAAACATTCGACCTGCCGGACCCTATCAGCTAGCTGTGCCATATCTCTGAGATATTGCGTGTCTAACTTTTTTCTGATTGAATAGTCTAGGTCGCCAGCCGCCATCTCGACTAGTTCATGTTCAGGGAATTGCGTGAAGCATCGTGTAACACCCCAAATTTTAATTGGAATATTTAATTTAATTTATTTAAATAAGAATATTTGCATTTCGGTGATTTTTGGTGGTTTTGCGGAGTTATTGAAAATTATGCATTTTTGGGTTATTTATTCAACTAATAGTATATAATATGAATATATTAGTATTATTATTAATTAAAAAAAATAAGTGAAATAAGGGCAAATTGGACAATTGAAGAGGAATTAGTGAGGGTAATATTGGAAAGCCCAATTTTGAGGCCCAAGACTAGGTTTGACAAAAAGAAAATTATGATGGGATTAGGATTCATTTGTTAGACCGTGAGAAGAATTGAGGCCAGAGCTCTGAGGAGGAAGATTTGAGGCAAAAGCTTCGAAAGGTTCCCTGAAAGATTTGAGAAGGCTTTGATCAACAATTAAGGTATGGGAAGTATTGCCTTCATGATTTTCAATATGTAATTTCAATGTATTTAAGGTCGATTTAAGGGTTTAAGGGATTTTGGGGGATGATTATGAGAAAAAGGGATTTTGGCCTTCGTGGCCTAAAACTCTGATTTGTTATTTGGCAAACCCTGAAGTGATAACGATATTAGATAGTGAGTATGGGTAACTGTAAGGAAATGTGTGATTTAGGGCGTGAATATGATACGGGATTGGCCTAATAAACCGTAGGTTTTGTGCCTTTATCACCGTAAGACCTTAGGGATGATTTAAGGATGTTTTGGAGGCATTGGGGAAGTAAATCGTGGGACTTTTTGGTTGATTTTAAGTTCTGGTGCATAGCAGACTTTGATGTCATCGTGTTGTTCGCCTAGCGAAGAATGCTTTGCACAACGAACGATTTAGTCCCAGACTCGCCTAGCGAACGTAGCAGAGTTTCGCGAATGTAGACGTTGTGCAGCGATGCCTTGATGTTTTGATTCTGTGATTTCTTTGACAAATTAACATGAGTATGACTGTGAATTCTATGTGATGTATACACGATTACATGATGATTTCTATGATGCAATATGATGATATTACCATGAGTTTTGATGAATTCTATGATGACATGAGATATGATGATGATTATGATGAATGATGATGCACCTATGTTGTTATTATGAGGATGATTAGTGACGTGTGCATCATGCATTCATGTGCATCCGGACTTCGATTCAGGACCTTGATTACTTTGGCTTCAATCCCATTGTACGAATGTGAGGTATTTTGATGTGCTCCGATTCTCAAATAGAATTGATCCTATTGATGGGGATCTATGGAGGGTTGATGGCCCAGTGTCCATCGAGCTGTGATGATTGGTACCACATGCATTGAGTCTTGTTGCATTTGCATTTATGAGATGATTTTGAGTAAATTATGATGTTATGGCTTTGATGCCCATTGATGAATACGATGATGTTGAATATGATAATGACGCCATTTTATATGTTAATTTTCTACATTGATTATTATGAATCATTTTACTCACCCTGTCTGTTTGAATGTTGCCTCCACGTGGGTAACGTGCAGATGACCAGGTTTAGCTGTGAATGCCATTGAGAACTTTTGAAGTTTTGTGTCGTTGGCCTTTTGGTTAACTTAGAGGGTCTTGCTCTGATAGTCTAACATCGGGTTGGGGTCTTTGAGTTGAACCATGTTTTATCGATGTTATTTTGATTATCTTCCCGTATAAGGAAAACTTTGGATTATGCCTTTGAGTTCCGCTGCCTTTGTGCAATTTTTTATGCCTTTTGGGAAAACCTGATGTTTACGGAGCCTTGACTTATTTTGAGGATTTGGGAAATGTACGCCCTTTTGAGGTGGCTTTTATTAAATTTATTATTTTACTCTGATATCTGTGTTATTTTGCTATAATAATTGTGGGGTAGAAAAGAGTGTTACACATCGCACTTTCATGAGTCTAAACCTGTTAAGATATTGGTCCACCGACTCTGTGGCCTTTCGTTTGATATTGGCTAACTCTTTTAGACTAATTTTCGATTGTACCATGTATAATTGTTCATGAAACAACGTTTCTAATTATGCCCATGTATGGACAGACTGTGGGGGTAATGTGGTTAACCAAGTAAATGCATTCTTTGTGAGGGAACTTAGGAAATACTTCATTTTCAAGTCCTCGTTGTTTGTTATGTCACCAACTTAAGTTTGATATTTGGTAACATGTTTGACGGTGGACTCTTCGGTCTCTTTGGCGAATTTGGTGAACTTTGGAACCTTCCATCCCATAGGCAGCTCTGTGTGCAAAATAAAGTCTGGTTGTGGGGACGTATATGTTGGTCATTGAAGTCCTGGGTTCACTCTATTTCGAACCATAATCCATTCCACCATAGCTTCTAAGTTTGGTTCGCCAACCATGGCTTTGTATCGAACCTGTCTGACCATATAGTCTTGGTCTTGGTTCCTATGAACTAAAACACGGGAGGCCTTTGGGCCACCCTAGGTGTCTGTTCAACCTCATGGGGTTGTTGGTCAATTGTTTCATCAAAGACTTAGTCTTTTCGAATTGGCGTCTTCGGTCGAGGCGGAGGCATCTGTCGACCCGAGGCCCTAGGAGCGCCTAAGAAATCACCTATTTGTGTCATATGAGTCACCAATTGTTGGTAACTCTGGGTTAAATATTGTATTAATGGTCTTAATATGGTGCCCATTTGTTGGGCCAACATGTGAACCATTTCGTGATTACTTTCATTTATCTCATAATGGCGACGGAACTTGAGATGAAAGTTGGAATTGAATGTGATGGAAGACTAAACCCTGGGGGCCTAGTAACTTGGTTCGCCAAAGGCCCTAATCCTTGATACGGTGAGAAAGCTGACGATGAACTTTCTCCAAAGAGTGGGCCACCATGATGTAAGTTCGACATGAATTATGTCGGCATCAAAAAGGCTCGAGGCGTGAGCATTGTGAAACTAGGCACATATTGTCCCCCAGTCCCTATCATCATAGGCCTAGGTTTAGGTCAACATGGCGTCACTACAGGTCCACTATGTACAGTCGAAACCGTAGACACAGTGTCAACGCCAACATCGGTTGTTTGCGTCACAATCGTGATTCCTTCCGAAGACGGTTCTTAATTTGGACGTGATATCACCATATTACCACTACGTAAATGCATACACCCCAACCAACGGGTCCTACCAGGTGTGCCAATTTGTTCGCACGCAGTTTTCGCGCGAACAACCTCTAGCCTCCTAACGCAGGTTTGATTGCGGGACCAGCCAAACAAATCCCAGAACTGTCTGGTCGAGTCTATGTGATGTTGGTAGAATGGTTTTGTTTAGAATAAATTGGAAACAAACTTGAATAAAAATGTACACCGATTGAAGAAACAAGCAAACAAAATAAACAAGTAAAAAGACAAGGTATCTTAAAGTTTGGTAATGTAAATTACTTTTAAAAGGAAATGTAGAAGCTATCATGCATTTTGCCAGAGTGATCTGACCATTCTAATAAGTTCTCGTAACGCTCGGTACTCAGAGTATATTTCCTTCGTAATGTTACAAAATGCTACCCCTCCTAAATGAAAATCGACATTGCTTTAAATAGGAAAATAAAACAAATGATGTTTCCTTCATGTTGTTCTTGGTGGCGCCACGTGTCCCCCCACCATCTTTGTAACTTCCCCATGTTCTCAGCTTTCAAATTTCTTCCCGCTTAATGGTTCTCATACTTTGTGTCGGTTTCCTTGGCCACCAGTCAACACCTTTGACGGAATACCCTTGAGTCGACTTACAACCTCCTTCTGCTGGGGTCGACTTATATCGTTTCCCTCATCATCTTCCTAACATGTCGACCCACAAGTTAGCTCTTATGTCAACTTTTCCCAGTTGAAATCTTCCAGCCAACATAATGGCTTGTAATCAATACACGCGTGCTAAAATAAAATATAAATCAAAACAATAAAATGAGAGCGCAAAAAAAAGGCAAAACGGTGAGCAGCAAGGATCGAACCCTGGACAAGGCAATACAAGGCAAAGACAAGGCAAAGATTCTACCACTATGGTGGTTGTTACATCCAATAAGCATACGCTTCCATTTGTTTTTATTTTAAAACCATATAAAATAGCCAAATCAGTGCCCAGTTAGTGCCATGTCATGCGGAATGGTTTCCACTCAGCTTCATCTTCCTCTTTCATTATTCTCCTTCTCGTGCCTTAGAAAGCAACCATGGCCATAATTCCTTCTTCCCCTAACTCTATCATCACTCAATCATTTTCAAAACTGTAAAAACCAAACTTTGAGCATTTTTCACAAGGATTTTAAAGATGTTCTTATCTCACCCTAAAACTAATTGAGAAATCCAAAAATTATTCAACAATAATGCAATACCATAAGAGTTCAACATGTTATAACATGAAGCATTCAAACCAAACAGAGCAAGCACTCATTCAGAATTACAAAACACCAAACATACTACATTTTTCTATTCAAATAGCATCAAGTCAGTGCATGAATACGAGAGTTTCGAAGGTTAGAATTTCTTACCTCTTGGAGAAATTCCAAGGCTTCTTTTCAGCTACTGCAGATACAAAATAACAATTTCCTCAACTTCCTCAAGTCCTCTAGAACTTGTTAGAATGGTTGGATCAGTTGGTAACACCCTTGAGCACAGGTCACGATCCTTCTTACAATAATGGAGGTTGAAGATGGCACAATGTGTTTGGTGTGTTACAGAGCCACTTCAATGGATTGAATAAGGTCTATGGATGGTTTAGAGATGGTTTATGGTGTCTGTTTAGGAAATGCACAAGTAGAATGTGTTTGGCCAGAGGTTTTGCAAAAATAGGGTGTTCTTGCAAAACATGTTTGAGTGGATGGTTGCTGAGGTTTCAAGTGTAGATATTAATCTCCTCTGAACCTTGAGAGGGTCCTCTATTTATAGGAGTGCTCGTGGGATTTAAAGATAGTCAGAATGCAAAGTTCAAGAAGTTTTGGTTTGGTTGGGATTGAATTGGTAGTTTGGTGGATTGTGGTAGTTCCCATGCAAAGTACGATGCCTCTAGGGTGGTTGGGAGATTTCTTCTGACCCTTTGCAAAAGGGTTTTGCAGAAGGAACCATTTGGAGGCTCAAGACAAGTTGACACTGGCTTAAAGTAGATTTACAAGAATGACAATGTTACCTTTGTGCCAAAAATGGAAGTGTCTTCGAAATAAAGCTTCAGCCACTTGGATAATGCACCAAAAGCATGTGTACTTATATTATTAAAACCATATTAACAACTAATAAGGTCTGCTAAACAAAATCTTAGAGATTTGAGTGGTTTTGCAAAGTGAATCCATGGCCATGACCTAAAAATCAAGTTTTGGACCTCAACTTCCTTTCTTCGAAACTCTTTGCTCACACATGCTATGGAGGAGTTCTTGTACTTTTTGAAAAGCCCCAAACATTATCTACAACTTTCATGTTTGATGAATTTCTTGAATCTCAAGGTATAATGGTGAAAATTGGCTCTGAAGGTGTTTGCATTTGATGACCAAAATCTGCCTTGAAATTTCTCTAAGTATTTTGAAAATTTTCCAAACTTTAAAGCTCCATTTCTAAAAATCTAAGCCTCTTTTTCCCATGGTTAAATTAGGCACTTTTGTAATACAGATGAAAGATACATATTGTCCTTTAGAACTAAAAAAATGGATGTGTGAATTGAAAGTTATGATCTTTCAAAATTGACACCAAAACTAAGGTTTTTCTCCACACTTAGAAAAAATTTACTTCCTTAACTTTGCCCCTTTTGCAAAAAACCTCCCAAATCTTGATTCTTCATGCTCAAATCCATTTATAAAACATGTCTTGATGAAATTTGTCTTGAATGCTTCAATTTGGACCAAAAACCCAAAAAGTCAAATGGTTGACTTTTTCAAATAAAGCTCATGTATCAGATAAATTCAATTGTGTGATCTTCAGTGAACTTGCATATTTGAAATTTTTAAACATCATGGATAGAATCCAAGGAGGTATATGAACATGTTTAATCATGTCCCAAGGCTTGGGATCATGCTTGAATCAAAATCAGGGCATAATTGACTTTTCCTGTATGAAACCCTAATTTAGGGTTAGCTGAAGTTACGCTTCAATGATCTTGCAATGAGATTAATTAGCACTTTATTCCTGTTGAAAATAGGCCTCTTGAGTGTATGGAAACTTTATTTGATGATGATTAATCCAAAACATTGATTGATCAAGCAATAATCCTCTTGATTTTAAAGGTTCAAAACTCTAATTCAGATGGAACTCATACAAGAACAAACTCTGAAACAAAGTTAGGGTTATTAAATATGCTTGATGCTCCTATAATGGTGATGGAGTATAGGGGTCAAAATTTGAGGTTTGATATTTGCCCCTATTTAAATAGCTTTACCAGATGGTATGAGAGATAACAATCTCCATAAAATCATGGTGAAAGGTATTTAAATATAGTAAACCGAAAATTTTGCCCTTAGATGCAATGATATGCTAAGGACGAAAATATTATGCAAGTGATGACATGCAATGAACTCTACAATGATGCTTTATGATGAAAGATGCAAAATGCTGACGACAATAGCAAACAAAAAGAGAAAAAGAGCCAACACAAATGAGTAACCACTCACTGGGGCAACAAACACCGAGGCAATCTAAAGTGGTCAGGCACAGGTTCAAACATGACCAAACAAACACTCTATAGGAAGAAACTTCACAATGGAGGTAGAAACAACAGAACAACTCTACTAAGGGAAACCAAAAACACAGAACAAGAATCTTTACCGGGAATAAAACCGGAAAGAAACACGCTCTCCACTTGGGGACCAAATTGAATAAAAGGCTGACCTCTAACAAGAGAGCAGACATGACAAAACAAGCATCCACAGGGGTCCAAACCAAATGGAGAATTTCCTTACAGCGAAGAGCTCAAACGAGATCTTCATGAAATGACCGGAGGAGAAAACAAAAATAAACTAACTGGACTTACCTGGGGATATCGCTAACAACCAAACATCCTAAGATTTCACTGGGGATATTGGTAACAACCAATCATCCTAAAATTACAGGGTTTGGTGAAAATTGCCAAAAACCATTGGACTTGATAATGCCGATAATAATAGGGCTTTAAAAGGTGAACCGGTAACAACCAAATATTCCCCTACCAATAACCATTGGGTTTTAAACAAACGCTAGTAACGACTAGACTTCAAAAGGTGGATCGGTAAAAACCAAACATTCTACTACCAATAACTGTTGGGTTTAAGCAATCCCATCAACCCCTGGACTTTTATGGGGATTGGTAACGACCAAATCTACAATTGGGCAAAAATACTTTGCTTAAAACAGACTCGCTGGAAAGAAAAAGAAAGTCCAGGCAAAAATTAGGGATCCCAGCGAACCATAAAAAGAATGGGTTCGGGCAAAAATTAGGGATAAAAAGAAAAAATGTAAACCCGCGAAGTTGAAAACCTGAAAAGGCGACTTTGGCAAAAATGGGTATCCTGGTGGATCGAAAACACGAAAGGGCGATTCAGAAAAAAGTTAGGGGTTTAAAAGCAAACGACTGCGGTCCGCGTCCGATCCTATGAGCACAGTGGATTCTTGGAGGACCCGAGGGTTAACAAGTCAATCTTTTTAGAGGACGAAGCATTGGAGAAACATCGAAGTCATGCGAGTCATAGACGAATCGACACATGGTGGTTGTCTGTACCACGTTGCCGACATTTTGTATATCTGTTGCATTTTCTGTACTTTTTGCGCAACTTTCTCTTTTCAGGAGTTGCATCTGATGTAAATCTGCCTATTTACAGGCCATTTTCAATCAATGAGTATATTATCCAGAAAGCTTTCTTTTCTTGTTTTAACTTTTACTGTTTTGTTTACAAAAGACGCCCGACATTTTGATAAAACTTTACATACATAAACTTTTAGGATTTTGCTAATTATAATTGAAACGTTCATTTGTCTGAATAATGTCATGGACGATGACCGAAATAACCTTTATTACATACAGGATACATTGTTTGTTTGTCATTTGCAGGGCTCTCATCATTGAGATTTGTTTCAGAGGTGTATCCCCAGTGGAGTCACCATGTCTCTATCCCCACAAGGTGTAGATGTCAGATCAGAAGTATCTCGTCGGCGAAGATATGCAGGTTGAGACTAGTTTCTCCCCAGCAGTTTGAGACTAGTTTCTCTCTAGCAGGTTGAGATTGCACTTATCCCCAGCGGGTCGAGATTGAGATTCCCCGGCAGTGGTGTACACCTATCCCTTGGCAGGTAGATTTGGGACCGTTTCCCTAGCAGTGGAACAATTTCAGAATTTGTTTCCCCACAGAGTCATTGACTCATTCCCCAAGCAGAGATTGATATTTTTGAGTTTATTCTCATTTCCCCAAGCAGAGGTTGATGCTGATTCTCTCGATGAGTATTCCCCGGTGAAGTTGTTCTCCGCAGCAGAATCCAGTGGTTATTGGTATTCTTCAGAGCGAGATTTTGGGATGATTTCCCAATGTTTATTTCTCTCAATCTCCTTTAGAGAGAATTTTATCCCCAATAGAAGGGTTTTCTTTCTTAATTCCCCTCGGAGTGGATTTTCTTCCCCGCATAGTGGGATTGTCCTCAGAATGTTATTCTAGAAGGCCATTCAGGGCATTCCCCGCAGCAGAATCCAGTGTTTATCGTTGATCTTCAGAGCGAGTTCTTTGGGAGGGTTCCCCAATTAATATTTTTCCTAATCCCAGATGAAGTCGCCAAAGTGGATTTTCTTCCCCATAGAGTGGGATTATCCCCAGAGAATGTTATTCTCGATCCTCAGTAGAGAGAGTTTGGGATAACTTCCCAATAAATCTTATTCTTAATCCCTGGCAGATTGGATTTAATCTCCAGTAGAGTGGTATCCCCAGCATAGTGGATTTATTCCCCCAGCAGTTTGCCTACTCCCTGGTAGAGTCGTATTCTCGAAGGCCGTTCAAAGCATTTTCCCCAGTCGGGTGTTTTTGTTCCCCAGAAGATTTGTATCCTGGAAGGCCATTCAGGGCATTTTCTTCAGCAGATTTGGTTTGATCCCCAACGGAGTGGACTTTGTTCTCAGCAGAGCAATTATACCCAGGAGAGTTCTTCTCTAGGAGGCCATCCAGGCTTGTTTTTCCCCAGCATAAGTCCAACTGTACTTGGCACCCGGTCATCCCCAGCGGAGTTGGCTTCGTCTCTTCAACATTTATTTTGCTGGAGTGGTTCCTTTACATTTGCATTGTGCATAGCATCTTCCCAAACGCGTAGCATTTCTATTTCGTATGGAGCATTACGCCATTTTCAAACATATACATTTGAAACATAAGTCAGGTTGTTACCTTTTGTTTTCAAATGTATCTCCAAAAGATATACAGTATATTTCATGAGCCAGTGTGGTATCC
Organism: Lathyrus sativus; assembly: GCA_963859935.3. Lineage (NCBI taxonomy): Eukaryota > Viridiplantae > Streptophyta > Magnoliopsida > Fabales > Fabaceae > Lathyrus > Lathyrus sativus. The sequence goes on from OZ012739.1 coordinate 475,066,899, forward strand.
AGACCAAAGCAAAATATTTGACAGATGTGTTCATCTTATCATTTTCTCCTCAACAGAGTTTATGTGGTTAAGTTCATTCGTCTCCAGCGGATTTCTTCTTTCAGATTGTGAATCGGTAGATTCTTGTTACCGACTTCGTGTCGAGCCGACCTTAGGGTTCGTTGCCTGTTTTAATTAACGGATGCCTGCTTTGGACAGCAGATGTTACCAAATTCGTGTTGAGACGACCTTAAGGTCCGTTGCCTGTTTTAATTAACGAATTCCTATTTTGGATAACAGATGTTACCGACTTCGTGTCGAGCCGACCTTAGGGTTTGTTGCCTGTTTTAATTAACAGATGGCTGCTTTGGATAACAGATGTTACCGACTTCGTGGCGAGCCGACCTTAGAGTTCGTTGCCTGTTTTAATTAATGGATACCTGCTTTGAATAGAAGATGTTACCGACTTCGTGTCGAGCCGACCTTAGGGTTCGTTGCCTGTTTTGATTAATGGATGCCTATTTTAGATAACAGATGTTACCAACTTCGTGTTGATCCGAACTTAGGGTTTATGGCCTGTTTGATTAACGGATGCCTGCTTTGGATAGCAGATTTACCAACTTCGTGTCGAGCCGACCTTAGGGTTCTTTGCCTATTTTAATTAATGGATGCCTGCTTTAGATAGCAGATGTTAACAACTTCGTATCGAGCTGACCTTAGGGTTCGTTGCCTGTTTTGATTAATGGATGCCTGCTTTGGATAGCAAATGTTACCAACTTCATGTTGAGCCGACCTTAGGGTTCGTTGCCTGTTTTAATTAATGGATGCCTGCTTTGGATAGTAGATGTTACTGACTTCGTGTCGAGCCGACCTTAAGGTTTGTTTCCTATTTTAATTAACCTATGCCTGGTTTGGATAGCAGATGTTACCGACTTTGTGTCAATTCGACCTTAGGGTTTGTTGCCTGTTTTGATTAACGGATGCTTGCTTTGGATATCAGATGTTACCAACTTCGTGTTGAGCCGACCTTAGGGTTTGTTCCCTATTTTGATTATTGGATGCCTGCTTTGGATAACAGATGTTACCAACTTCTTGTTGAGTTGACCTTAGGGTTTGTTGCCTGGTTTGTTTAACAGATGCTTGCGTATTAGCAGATGTTTTTACCGACCGAGTGTCAAGCCAACTTAGTGTCGTTGCCTGCGTGTTAGCAGATGTTTTTTCCGACTACGTGTCGATACTTTCTAATTGGTGGTGGGTTAGCTTACCTTCCTCACAACTTTCAGATATGGTTTCTCCAGTGATTCTTTTCCCACTCCGAGGGACAATTCTACAGTTTACTATTGTGCGGTTGAAAAATTTTTGGGCTCTTTTGCATTCAACCACCTTTTACCTTGAATGTTTGAAAGTCGTTCGCTTTTCATCCCTTCAGGTCCAAGTCATTTGAATAGGGGCACATATCATGCCAATTTTTGTAGGTTACTACCATCTTCTGCACAATCTTCTTGATGTTCTTATTTGCAGCTTCGACATCTATGTTCATCTTTGGACGATATGAAGAGTTGTGATGTTCAATCTTGAAACTATCACACAACTCTTTCATAATTTTTTGTTCATATTGGTACCATTATCCGTGATGACTCGGTTATGGATTTCGTATCGATAGATAATCTCCTTTTTTTATGAAACGGGCAATCACTTGTTTAGTCACATTAGCATATGAAGCAACTTCCATCCACTTGGTGAAATAGTCGATAGCAACAAGAATGAAACAATGTCCATTGGAAGCCTTCGGCTCAATTACTCAAATCATCTCAATGCCCCACATTGAAAATGGCCAAGGTGATGACAACGCATTTAGCAAAGTTGGAGGTACATGCACTTTATCTGCGTAGATCTGGAACTTGTGACATTTCCTAGCATATTGGATGCAATCGGTTTCCATAGTCAACCAGTAGTATCCAACTCTTAGAATCTTCTTGGACATGGCATATCCATTGGCGTGAGTGCAAAATATTCCTTCATGAATATCTTGCATTAACGAGTCTACTTCTCGTCTATCGACACACCTAAGCAAGACCATGTCATGATTTCTTTTGTAAAGCACATCATTGCTGAGAAAGAACTTGGATGTCAATCTCCTCAAAATTTTCTTGTCAAGAGATGTAGCATCAACTGGATACTCCTGATTTTGAAGGTATCTCTTAATATCGTGAAACCATGATTTCTCATTTGTTTCTTCTTCCACCATCTGACAATAAGCAGGCTCAGTCTTCCTCTTGATTCAGATGAGTTTTGCTTCATTGACAAATCTGACCTTTCACATTGAGGCTAGCATAGCCAACGTATCAACGATGTGATTTTCAGCTCTCGGGACATGTTTGAAAGTGATCTCGTCAAAGTATTCGATCATTTCTAATATGTAATCTCTGTATGGGATTAACTTCTCGTCTCGGGTCTCCCGTTCACCTTTGACCTGATAAATTACTAAGTATGAGTCACCACTCACTTCAAGAATTTTAATGTGAAGGTTAATTGTTTCTTTGAGGCCCAAGATATAAGCTTCATACTCAACAATATTGTTGGTACACTCAAAGCATAACCTGGTTGTGAACGGAGTGTAACCACCATCTAGATTCATCAAAATGGCACCTATTCCATGCCTATTGTAGTTGGAGGAGCCGTCGAACATCATCTTCCACCAGGAACCGGGCTCGGGACATTCATCTGGACCTGGCTCTTCATAATCCTTCTTTATCAACATAATATCCTCATCGAGGAAGTCAAACTTCAGAGGTTCATAGTCTTCTACTGGCTGATCAGCAAGGTAATCTGATAAGATGCTACCCTTGATAGACTTCTGAGCAACGTACTATATGTCATATTCTAATAAAAACATGTGCCAACGTGAGAGTCTTCCTACCTGAGCAAGATTTTCAAAAATATACTTTATCGGATCCATCTTGGAGATCAACATAGTCATCTTCAAAGTCCTCCTCAACTGCGTTGATTTGGACACCCCCACTGACAAATACTTCCTTGATAATCTTCAGATGTCCTCTGGAAAACCTTTGTGTCTTTTCTTGAGTTGGTTTGTAACCCAACCCCTGGATATTTGTCTTCGCCCTCGTTTATACTTCAATAAGCTCTCCCCATCCTGCAGGAGTACCATTATCCAGTGCATACTTTATACTTTGAACAGATGCAAAAGATGGACCACCCTCGACCACAGCTTCCTCAATCATTATAGCATTGGCTATCTCCAAGGTTTGGAAAGAAGTCTCCCAGGCATCCTCGCCAGCTTCAATATATCTGAATGATGACAGGTTACTCACCATCAGATATTCCTCTCCATGAACAATCACTAACTTTTCATCCATCAGAACTTCAATTTCTGGTGTAGAGTAGAGGTTACTGCACCAGCAGCGTGGATCCACGGCCTTCCTAATAAGAATTTGTACACTGGATTAATGTCCATTACCTAGAAAGTAATGTCAAACACATGGGGCCCGATCATGACTGGTAAACCCACATCTCTTATCACTGTTCTTCTAGAACCATCAAAGGCTTTGACAATCAAAGAAGTAGGTCTCATATCAGCTTCTTTATACGTCAGCTTGACGAGTGTCCTCTTGGGTAATACGTTCAAAGAAGACCCAATATCCACCAAGACTCTTTCTAAAGTATCCTCTTAAAATTTTACTAACACATGCAGCGCACAATTGTGTTTACACCCCTCTGTAGGCAATTCTTTGTTGCTAAAGCTCAAGATGTTACATGCGGTAATGTTGGCAATCACTAAGTCAAATTGGCCGACTGTTATATTATTGGTCACGTGGGCTTACGCTAGTAGCTTTTTTAAGGCCGATCTATGAGCGGGAGAGCTTAACATGAGAGACATGATTGAAATCTTTGACGGAGTTTGGTGCAGCTGATCCACAGTTTTGTAGTCACTCCTCCTGATGATTCTCAATAACTCTTCGTCTTCTTCATTCAAAAACATCTCTTTACCTTTCGTAGGTTCAACAGTAATGAATTCTTTGGGAGGGACTGTAGTCATGTTAGGCCGATAAATCTGACCACTTCGGGTCGTTTTGCTTGTACCAGCGATGTTTATGACATTTTCGTGGTTACTCTTCACACCTTCATTTTGTACATCTTTTCCAGATTTCTGGTTGGCCCATGTCGTATTGTATTTCCAAGGCACTGCTTTGGTACTCTTGAAAAAGAAATGCCTAGGCTTTTGGGTGTTAACTGGTCTCGGCTGAATAGCTACCAGTGCGGTGAGCTTTTTAACATCGAACACAGGTTTGGCAGTGTTGGGTATTGGATCTGCTAAACTGGCATCAGGAACGTTGAATATAGGCACCTTTCCAGTTGCCTTTGGTACATTGAAAATTGGTTCAATTAGTGACATATCCTCTTTTTCAATTACTGACATTGAAAATTGGGATTATAAAACGGTGGGAGCAGATCCTGTGGTGACACCATTTTTCTGGTAGTAATTAAAACTTATTGCACCAAAGAGGGATACAACTCATTATAACTCATTGGAATCGGTGGGATGGGAGCTCTTGCCCCTGGCCTTTTATTTTGAACATTTTTTCAAGGGACTAGAACCCTTGGTTGTTGTTGTTGTTGATAGGTTGGGGCTTTACGTGCCTATTGATAGCCTTGTTGTTGAGTTTGTTGATATGCAGGTGGTTATTGAACTTGCTTAAAAACTAGAGTTTGGTTGTGGAACATGGGCGTAATGGTCGCCATGTAAGGTTGTTGAGTATATTGTACGGGGTACAAAGGTTGTTGTTGAAACTGTTGTTAACGTTGAGGCTTCCTAGATTGATTTCTTCTTTTTGTAGACATAACATTAGTTTCACCCTCCTTTTTCTTATGAAAATTCCCAGAGGTTTTCTTAGCAACATTTCCACTTGAACTGCTAACAACACTTGTCATTTTTCCATTCTTTAATCCCAATTCTACCTTCACACCTACAGCTACGATATCAGAGAAGTTGGCAGACACACTACTAATCATTCTTTCGTAGAACTCTCGCCTTACTGTATCGACGAACCAATCAGCTAATTCTATTTCGGCTAGAGAGAGGTTCCACTCATGAGGCGGTTTCCCTCCAACGTTGGGCGTATTCTTTGAAAGACTCAGAGCCCTTCTGAGTCATGCTCAACAACTGTCTTCGGTCTGGAGCCAAGTACATGTTATACTTATAGTGCTTAATGAAGGCATTGACAAGTCTTGGAAGCTGTGAATACGAGATTGATCTAAGCTCAAATATCATTTTGCTGAAGCACCCATGAGACTATCTTGAAAGGAATGGATCATTAGTTTATCATTGTCAACATAAGCATCCATCTTTCTCTAAACATGATCAGATGAGTTCTGGGATAAGTGGTTCCTTTATACTTATCGAAAATTGGAACTTTAAACTTTGGTGGGATCACCAGCCTAGAAACCAAGCACATCTTCTTTGCATCGGCCCCAAATACATTATTACCCTCCATAGCTCTTATCTTTCTTGCCATGGTTTCAAAATTCTCCCTCAACCTTTCGTGGCGCTCGTCCCCTTCTTCAGACGGGTCAGGGATATCATATAGTTGATGTTGGTTGTGGAAGTATGGATGCACTTGTGCTTGCACAGCAGCTGGAGTGTAGGTAGGAATAACATGAGGAAAATCAGACGTCAGAGGGGTGGTCTGTTGAGGTACTTGCTGAGTAGTCTTTATAGTGAATGATGGTGGTACAAAATTCAAAGGTCATCCATAGGGTCACTAGTGGCAAATACTGAAACTGGTGTAGGTTCTACTGTTGTGGCGTTGATCTCAGAAATTATAGTTGTCTAGGTATCCATCTTTGCATGGATCACTTATAACATCTCCATCATTTGCCTCATACTGCCTCGTATGTCTTCCAACTTGTTTTGACTCTATCAAACTCTTGCTCTTACTCAGCCATCTCCCTTCGAGCTTGAGCTCTGGTGTTGTAGGGATGTGGAGGACTTATTGTGATAGACTGGAGATAGAACAACACAAATAAGCCACAGAATAATGCATATGCAATGCTCATGAAATACTAAATGCAAATGCAAACGCTAACATTCAAGGAACCCCAAATTTATGTTTATGAACATTAATAATGGAGAAATAAGCATAAATCATTACAACATTTTCATTAACAAATGAATGTTTTACAGAAATAGAGACTACACATCAAAATCCAAAGGGTGGATACAAATTAACAACAAAATATTGAAACTAAAAGGCCTAGTCCTTCTGACGAGAAGATCCTTCCCCTCTTTGAAGCTTCTTCTTCCTTGCAATCTCTTCCTTCTGGTTCTGACGGGGCAACTTCTAGAGTTCTTCGTTTTCTTGAGCAACCATGAAGTGCTTATCCTCCCACGCTTTCTTCTCTTCTTCAGCTTTAACTAAAGCACTCCTCAATTCCTCCACAGATAGAGGCTCATTCGGAGTCGTCAGAACCGGCTCGAAGCGAGTGTAGAACATCTTCAAAGCTATCCTTTAGACCAAAGAAGATACGCCTCTAAGACGGTACAGTCTGGATTCCCCATAGCGGTTATCCCTTGTGTATTAAGGTGATGCCAAGCAGACGTAATTCGTGCTTTGAGATCTGGGTTTCTTCCTTCTTCCAAAAAACATCTCTCTAAAAGGACCGGATCAAGTTCTTCCTATGTTGGGTATCCTAGATGAGGTGAGCTAGGATATGGTTGTAACTAATACATCATTTCATTCCAAGAAGAGGCACATTATGGAAATCCCCACAACTGTGAATCATGGTAACTCCTCCATACATGGGATCGTAGCAACGAATGTTAGAGTGTTTGAGGGATAGAAGCTTTTTTGTCCACATAGGATTGTCCTTTAGATTCCATAGAGAGGTGGTCCTTGGAAAGTGCAAAATAAACCACTTATGAAGGAGAGCAGTACAGTAGATTATCTGGCCTATTCCATGGGAGCTCTTTAGAGGGATAGAGAAGTGTGCATCAGCTAGCAAGGTGGAAACGGGGTTCCTAATTAGAAAAATGTTGATGGTGTTTAAGTTAGCGAACTCGTCAACACTTGGGAAAAGAAGGAGTCCATAAATCAATAAGGCCAAGATGGCTTCAAAGACCTTTGTGTCTTTCTTATCAGCGTGGACTTCAGCTTTCTCCATCAAGAATCTTGCTTGCAAACCAGAGAATCCATCCTTGACATCTAAATGAGTCTCATATGGCTCTAGATGTAAGGCTTCATCAAAGAGTCTCCTATTTTTTCTTCTCTCCCTTCTAGAAAATGGTTGAGGAGTGACACACAACCCCATCAATGCAGAATACTCTTCCAGTGTTGGTAGCAGTTGATAGTCCGGAAACGTGAAGCAATGATAGATGGGGTCGTAGAATTTTACAAACTCTATCAACATTTCTTCATCTAATTGGAGCCTTAATAATGGCAAAATGCTTCCATACTTGTTGTCGAATGACAAAGGATTTTCTACTAGGCCTCCTAGTATTCTCATATTTTCCAATCTCGGGATTTTGAATGTGTATCTTGGAGTTGTTCTCTTTCTTGAATCCATTACAATGTCTGCAAAACAAGAGATTGAGCTCCTTTAATGTTAGCAAAAATAATGAGATGCAATGCAAAATGCAATTGGTTTTAAGAAAACTCAGAAGATAGATGTGAAAAAGAAACACTTTTGGAGCAAAAACCTTACTTCATTAATAGTGGGAAAAAGTTACAACTTTCAAAGTACAAAATAAGAAACTTAAAATACAAGAGGGAAAAACTAGACCTTAGGGTCTCAAAAGATTCTAGCTAAAAAGGTCTTATCCACGCGTTTTTTCTGTCTCTTTAACTCAGTGTTATGCAATACTAGCTTGTCGGTGATTCCCTTCCAAGCACCAGACATAGGAGGGATGTCAGAATACTCATGAGTACTAAGCATTGGCTAGACACTAGAGAAAAATAAATTCTCTTGTGCCATGTGTCTATCTACAACATGACTCTCGAGTAACTCAATCAAATCATCATTTTCTTTCAATTGGTTTTTCATCTCTAACTGCTCGGAATGAATAACGTGGTACTTTCCCTCCCAAGTATCTCGTTCAAGTTTCATCCTTGCCAATGTCTCTTGGTATTCCTCCATGCACTCAACAGGGATGATAGAGGAAGAAGTGAAAACAGTCTGTGAAGGTCTCTTTGGGAGATAAGGCATTTTGAGATCACGAGCTCGAGAATGAACCCACTGTGTGAAAGGCTCAAATGCTACACAGTCCTTCCTTCCTAAATTAGCCTTGGTATTCTTATGAATAGTCTTCCAAGCATCAGCAATGCTATCTCTAGACTCCATACTAGCTTCTGTGTTAAGATATAAGAAACCTGACAACAGGATATTGTTAGGCTTTTCCTTCATGAAAAATTCGAACTGACGTCTTGCCAGAACAGGGTTGTAGCTGATTCCCCCTTGTACACTAAGAAGAGGTATGTTGGAAAACGAACCACAACTGTCAATGATTACTCCCTTATCGTTAGTTGGGTCATACCGTCGTACATCATTCTGGGTCAGAGCTATGAGTCTCTGAGACCACCTCAGTCCATTTGAATTTTCTTTAAAAATATATGTCCTTGGAAAGTGTGCAAAAACCACCTATACAACAGAGGAGCACAACATAGGATAGTCTCATTTCCTATAAGAGTCATATAGTGAATAGAATGGTAGGAATCTCCAAGTAGAGTAGGCACGGGGTTACCATTCAAAAAGATCTGGATAACATTGATGTCAACAAACCCTTCCACTTCGGGGAATAAAACCAAACCATAAATAAGCAATGCAAGGATTGCTTCAAAAGCATCTAAATTGTTCTCCTTGGCTAGAAATGAAGTTGTCCTTATCAAAAATACAAAAGGTAGACCTCTGATTCCTTGCTTGGTAGTGAGGTTAGCTTTGACTTCGGAAGTTTCTAAGTGGATAGCATCGGCAATGTCTTTTGGTGAAGGGAGCTTCTCTAAACCACTGAACAACTTCTTGTCTAACACTGGAAGGCCAATCTAATATGAATACTCCTCCAAGGTTGGGAAGAGTTGATAATCAGGAAAGGTGAAACAATGATAGGGAGGGTCATAAAACTGCACAAGGGTGTCAAGGACTCCTTCTTCCATCTTGGCATTAACAATTCCATAACGCTTTTTGAAGTCTTCAGAACAAGACACTAAGGCCCTTAATCTTTTCAACCCTGTCAAATATGGTTTCTTGAAGTTGTACTTCTTAGTGTTTCTTTTCCCAAAATCCATGATACCTAAGATTTTTCCAATAAAGGAAACAACTGGGCTTCTTAAAACCAACTGCATGAATGCTATGATGAGATGATAATATGATGCACAGGAAACACATATATAAGTATTCACATATTCACATATATACAATGCATATGCACACAAAGGTCCAAGGTTTGGGTTACAAGCATGGAGCCATGGTATACCCTTCCCAACTGATATGTATTATGGGTTGTTTGTACCTGCACAACGGGCTCTACAAAGTTCTCAGAGTCATCGATAAATCTTATGGATATTGTCAACTAACACGACTACTCATGTGAGTCAACAATATTTTCAAGATAAACTCGTCTGAGCATAGTATCGTGTATCAACTATTCGGGACTACTCCCTCATAGTCATCGCACTACATCCTAAAAAGGCCAAGTGGGATAAGGGAGTAGCTAAAAGGTCCTCAGTTTCACGGACTCCCAGGTTAGAAAAAGTAATGATCGTACGTCTACTCATACGACATCAGTAATCCCAACGGGGCCTCAACTGAGCATGGTTACATCATATGTCAATCATGTTAGAACTACTCCCAATAGTCGACTATTGATCATACCATAATCCTATCATAAGTATACACTCAAGTCCGGACTAGGACTTACCTCACCTCTCAAGGTATCAACCCAATGCACACATGCAACCAAACATAACAAGTATAATATATATATATATATATATATATATATATATATATATATATATATATATATATATATATATATATATATATATATATATATATATATATATATATATATATATATATATATATATATATATATATATATATATATATATATATATATATATATATATATATATATATATATATATATATATATATATATATATATATATATATATATATATGCATAAAGCAAACAAACATAAAATAAAACACAAATACAAACAAGGTGGGCTTATTAAGCTATTAATTAACTTGAATCGGATATTAAGCTATTAATTAACTTGAATCATAAATCATTGAAGTTCACCACCGAGCTTTGATTTATCCAAAGGAAAGGGTAAAGATCGAAGAAAACCCTAAGTGTGCTACGTAACAATGAAGCTAAGATATTGTGGGGTTCAGGAGTTGGTTATACCTAGGGAAGGTGTTAGCATCCTAAGTATTTGTACTACTCTACAGGAGCCTCTTGTTTAGTATTTGTGTTATTGCTTATGTTTATTCGCTAATGGTTATCTGCTAAGGTAAAGGTGTTAAAGGTAAAGACCTATGGATATACACAAAGTATGCTCGCCAAGATGTCGCATCTCGTGTTTACATATCCTAACAAGAATGGAATCAGAGCATTCGTAGTTCACCTAACTAGGGTGAATAACTCTTGACTATGGTCAAGGTTCCAAGGGTAATAAGTATTCATAACAATGATATTTACATAGAGTTAACAAACTCTCTAAGTCTAAGTTGAAATACTAAACTGGGGGATGACTTTAACAAAAGTCAAAAATGGGGAAGTGAGTACACCTAACAATGGTACACACATAGATTTAACAAACTCTAAACCTAAGTTCTATGTTATAGGACTCCTAACAAGGTACGCTAAGGTCTTGACTTAGCAAAGCCAAGGGGATATAGGTTCTAACTTAAGGCTAAGTTGAAGGACCTTATGACTCTAACGAGGTCAAGGGAAGGGTAAAAGGACTATCTATGACATTAAGTCAATAGAGAGACTTTCCTTTGGATTAAGGAACAAAAAGTCAACTCCTTAGGATGGGAGCTAACAAGCTTCATCACTTGGGGAAAACTTAACAAATTTTAAGGGGTATCAAAAACAAGGTGATATTCAAGTACACTTCTCAAGCATATATTCAATCAAGTATGATGAAAACATATGATCATGATAACAACCAAGAAGATAAGGGCAAGTATGTGACAACATCAAGCAAGGATTTATAAAGTTAGCAGATGACAAGGTAATAACTAATCATACATTCAAATAAGTTTAAAATCAAACGCTTACAACCAAAGGTAATTTCAAACATGGGTGTTACAACATCTAAATAATCATGAAATAAGGTTCTCACAAGACCAAATATCATAGATGACAATTTGAAACACAAGAAAATCATGCATAATTCAAAACATTACTTATCATGGCAAATTTCATAACTCAAGATCAACATGCATAACTCATGACAATATTTAAAAGCATGGATACAAGCCAAATAAAATGGAGGTAACAACCAAACAATCTTGAACAAAAAAAGAGACATGCATGACAACAACATGTGGGTAGAGATATAAATATTCAAGGGACAGCATGTGAACATACAAATCAAGATTATATCACATAGGTCAAGTGGAAATAATACTTGAAAACATCATGGATGTGAGATGAACATGTTTAAACAAGTAGGTAACAACCAACATGTAAATTGAGGTTCAATAAAGGCTTTGAGGAAAGAGATGACATCTGAAAATTCTCTCATACAAACATGTATCCCAAGATAACAATCTAAGGCACAAAAGAATTTAAGAAACATTTCAACATGATATGATAAGCATAAACCACATGCATACAATATGGAAGAAGAATACATGTTGAGAGCAAGGTAACAACCAAAGCTTCAATGGCATGAACAAGAGAATATTTCAACATACATTTACATGTAAACAACATTTAAGCAAGCATGAAATCAAGGTGAATAAAAGAGGTACAATGTTACAAAATCATACAAGGTTTACACAAGATGCACAAAGTTCATACAAGTCCATAGGTACAAAGAAAACCAAGGGATCATTCAAAAGAAACAAAATAAATCTTAAGAAACCCTAAAAACATCATTCAATTTAAGCATGCCTAAGTACCCATAAAAATAAATATTTTTGGTATTTTCTTTATGCTACAATAAAATAGACACATATATGAACTCATAGCAAAAAGAATGAGTTAAAAAGCATAAAAAATGAAAGATTTATGATGTTTCAAAAATGTGAAGAAAATAAAAAGAACAAAGTAATAAAAAGAAAGGGAAATGTCCTACTTGGGACTTGAACACGCTCTCTTGGATTCAGGTTTAAAATCTTAACCAACTGAGCCATGTGAATGGCTTGTAATCAATACGCACGTGCTAAAATAAAAGAGAAAACAAAACAATAAAATGAGAGCGCAGAAAAAAGGCAAAAGGGTGATCAACAAGGATCAAACCATAGACAAGGCAATACAAGGCAAATGCAAGGCAAAGGTTCTACTATTGGGGTGGCTGTTACATCCAATAAACATACACTTCCATTTGTTTTTATTTTAAAACCACATCAAATGGCCAAATCAGTGCTCAATCAGCGTCATGTCATGCTAATTGGGTTTCCACTCAGCTTTATCTTCCTCCTTTATTATTCTCCTTCTCGTGCCCTAGAAAACAACCATGGCCTGAATTTCTTCTTCCCCTAACTCTCTCATCACTCAATCATTTTCAAAACTGTAAAAACCAAACTTGGATCATTTTTCACAAGGATTTTAAAGATGCTATTATATCACCCTAAAACTAACTGAGCAAGCCACAAATTATTCAACAATGGTGCAATATCATAAGAGTTCAACATGTTACAACATGAAGCATTCAAACCAAATAGAGCAAGCACTCATTCAGAATTACAAAACGCCAAACATACTACATTTTTCTATTCAAATAGCATCAAGTCAGTGCATGAATACGAGAGTTTCAAAGGCTATAATTTGTTACCTTTTGGAGAAAGTCCAAGGCTTCTTTTTAGCTACTACAGATACAAGATAACAATTTCCTCGGGTTCCTTAAGTCCTCTAGAACTTGTTAAAATGGTTGGATCAGTTGGAAATACCCTTGAACACAGGTCATGATCCTTCTTGCAATAATGGAGGTTGAAGATGGCACAGTGTGTTTGGTGTGTTACAGAGCCACTTCAATCGATTAAATGAGATCTATGGATGATTTAGAGATGGTTTATGGTGTTTGTATGGGAAATGCACGAGTAGAATTGTCGCGGTGAAAATCAGATACCAAACTATTGATTAGTTTGAATCTTTAATTCATTTTGCAACTGAACTTTAATTTGTCCAAAGGAAGGGATAAAGATCGAAATACCCACAATGCAATGCAAATGCAAGGTTAAGAGAGTTATAGGTTCGGGGGTTGGTTAAACTTTGGGAAGGTACTAGCATCCTAAGTTTATGTAGTACTCTACAGGAACCTCTTGTTTTATATTTGTTTATTGCTAAGTGTTTATCTGCTTAAGGTTTAAAGACCTAGGGGTTTATTTCTAAGTATACTCGATAAGATATTGCATATTATGCCTACATATCCTTACGGGAGTGGAATCAGAGTATCTGTAGTTCCCCTAAAAGGTTTGAGGAATTCTTTGATTGTGGTAAAAGTTCCTACGGGTTAAGGGTAGTTGTTTGATTGATTTTAGGAGAGACAGATGAGTCATCATTTTAAGAGAGATTCAACCGCCATGGGTTTGTAAGAATTGTTTGATGGTGTGGAGATTCTATCTCGCTTAAGATGATTAACATATATTTCTCTATTGTGTTCGAATAATTTGTATTGTGTTGTTTTGTTTTGTTTTCCTATGTTGTAAAAGATAAAAGAAAGGTCCTTCCTAAGGGGTAGGATCTATCCTAGAGATCGACTTGAATGGGATCAAGGATCAAGTGGGGAAAATGATGCAAATGATGTGCACTACACACAAATGTTGGATCATGTGTAGGTTTTTCCTTTGGACGGATGCGATGCGGAAATGTAAATGCGATAGTGTAAATTGCTTGTAAGAATAAATTGCGGAAAGTAAATCCATACACACGCATGAAAGCGCTAAAGTGTGTGAGAGTGCATTGTGAAGTGTGGTGCACGGTTAGGTAGCATTTTACGATGTGGGTTGATTTTAACTGGTGGAATTGATTATTTTAAGAAAATGTTTGAATTGGTGAGGTTAATTTGATTATACGAAAATGTTGTATTAATTTATGTGAATCGATTTTATTAGTTTTAATAAAAGGCTTTTTTTTTGGATAATAGCTTAATTTGAGAAAAGTTATTATTTATGATTTTTTTATGGTGTTAACTTGAATTAGAGGTAGTTTAAATTGGATAGAAGTATTTTTAGATAAATAAATTTGGTTTCTATAAAATAAGGGGTCTTTATTAAATTGAATTTAAAAAAGATTGAGTTTCTAGATAAAAAGATTACTATTAATATTAGTAAACAAATGCAGTTTTAAATTATTATAAAAAAAATAAATAGAAGTTAAATTAATAGGTTAAATATTATTATAAGAAAAAAAAATGGTTAATTAAATTATAAAAAGGTTGATTAAGATCAATATAAATTTTTTTTAATTACCTATTGGCACAAAGGTTAACTAATAGTTTTTAAAAAAACTTAACGATAAAAAAGCAATTAACGGTTTGTTAATGAATAGTTAATGCGATTAAAGGAGGGATTAAGGAGTGATTAAGCGTGTGGTAAGGGTGTAGTGTTTGTGCGTGTGGTGTGTATATCAAATTACAACTGCAAAAAACAAAGAAATGAGAGCAAAAGGAAAAACGCAGACAAAGCCATAACCCTAAGCCCTTCTATCATCTCCCCTGAATCGCGACCGGTTTCTTTCCCTCACTCTACTTAATCTCGCGATTGCAATTTCGCCTTCCTCTCTCACATCGTTCCTTCACGTTTGCACCTGAAACAACAAAACGGAGCATTAATAGTTCAAAACATGGATAAAAGTTGGGGATTACCGAAGGTTTGAGTGAGAGTGGCGGCGGCGGAGTGGATTCGTGGCGGTCGGAGATGGCCTCGACGGATGAAAGATAAGTTACTTTTACTCAAAATTCTCAGTTCGCACTTAGGGTTTTTTTAGTAGCTATCTTCGTGTTCCTCTCCTCCTTAGATAATTTTTTTCGACGACTTCTCCTCTTTCTGTAGTCTCCTTTTATAGGCTTTACCGAGAATAAAATGTGTTGATTGAAATTTGATTGATGCTTAGAATGTGGATTTAGGTTTTCCTATTTGGTTCAGACATGAATTTGAAAACTTTCCCCTTTCGATAATTGCAGTAATGAGCCATTCAATCTTTGATTCTGTACTTCAATTGAGATTGGATTTGATTTGATTCTGAATGGCATCTTCTATCTCTCCAGTGAATATTCTCTAACGGTTTTTACTAACTTGAATTGGCAATCTGGCAGGTGTGGGTAGTGATGATTTGGGCCAAGAGATTACATCAGCCCGAAGTGGATACGGTAATAGAGCTAGTGGGCCAAAAGCTTCATCGTTGGTGACAGCCATGAGCTTGCAAATTTCTTCACGTGAAATAGCTTGCTACTCTGTTTCTTTGACGAGCTGTGCTGACTAGATGTTGAGACCGCTGGTTGCGTAATTTCGACTGTGAGTTTTGCTGATACCACTGTTGACTGCTTGAAGTTTCATATGAGTAGCCTGTGTTACAAGATGAATCTTCGTTCGCACATGAGTGTTTGTTGTTGGCTGTTGTTGTTCTGGTAGGAACCATCTGGTTTGAAGTTGGTTATTGTTGTAATGCTTATGGCTGATATTGTTGACGTTGCTCCTCTATTGTGAATGTTTAGTCGCAGTTAGCATTGTTGTACTGCTGACTTTTCTCTTTTTCTTCAGGTTGCTGATGATTGGTTCAGAGTCCACTTGGTCCTAGCTCTGGTGCCGGGAAATGTATAATAGCGATGATGACCTGATGGTCTGAGCTTGCGTGCTTGAGGCTGTGTCGTTGGTGGTGTTGGCCTGTTGTGGTTTAACACTTGACGAATGCTCTGCTGTCTTCTTCTGTAATTAAAATGCTGGGCTATTTCGCTTCGAATTTACTGACTTTCTTCTCTTTCAGGACCCTGCTAAGGGTATGGAATCTGTCGGTTTTCGCTTTGGTTCGAGAAAGGTTCTGCGGTGGTAATGATGAGCTGCGCGTCTGAACCATGAAGAAGGATGCTTCTCATTTGTGTTTCTTATTATTGAGCTATCTGTTTAGTTGCTTTTCGCATCCGAACTCCAATCTTTGACGTTAGGTAGGAGGTTGGCGGCAGTTTCGGCTTGTCGCCCTTCCGGCCACTCGGAGTTTAGCCCGATGATGAGTTGAATCCTGAGGGATGAACACTTCTCAATTTCTTTTAGGATTTTGCTCGTTATTTCAGGAAAGAACCTGGCTGCACATTGTTGATTGCCGTCGGCGACTAAGAATTCGTGGCCTGCCTGGATTCTTTAATTTTCGTGTGGTCCTGAACATATACAACATGTCTGATAGCACTGCAGTGGTTTTGAAAGTGCCGAAAGATGATTGGATTGTCAGCCATTTAAACTGTTACGAACAAATGCTTGCACTTGAGTTTCCCTTATTATTATCCTCCTCTGTTTGATCACTTGTATGTCTTTTATGTGATGTGTAGCAGGCACAAAACACTGAAGTAGAGCAACCGTACTTTTCTGATATGGAAGTGGATATCAAGCGCATCATGCTGCGAATGGTCATGTATTGGACGGCAAAGCGACAAGATTCAGCTCCAACTATGTAGAAGATTAAGGAAGTAGTTGCTATTATGTAATGAGTTAAGGAATTTGTTCTGTAGACCAAATCGAACGGCTTTGACCGGCTTCGAACTTGTATGCTATAAAAAATTCGAACTTGTATGATAGATACCAACAATTCCAGGCTATTGTAATTGTAGTCAAATTTTTGTAAACACGAGGCAGGCGTTCACAGTGAATTATGCTGCAGACTTGTAAATCTTGAAACATATTTAAAACCAAAGTTGGACGTACTAGCGTGATCCTTATGCAGCCACAAGTAATAAATATGAGACATTGCCAAGTTGTAATCCGCGGGGTCCTCAATACAGCAAAGTTGAGAAAGGGCAACCTCAATATAAGTTCTTCCATATTTTAATCACTCGATATAGTCGGGAGCTTAGAGCTTTTAAATTTTGTGAAGATTAAGATTCATGAACTCCTTAAGAGGGTTCCTTGCCAAGGTTTGGCTCAAAATCTCTTGCAATGTCAACATCTTATAACGAATTTGATCATAAACCACCATTAAGAACGTTCCCGTTTCCTCTTTGACAATAAAGACAACACGTCCTGAACGGTCTTCCCTTCTGGGGTAGGTGTAGAGACTTTTAAAAGCTGTTGAGGAAAGGCAATAGAGAACCCCGTAATCAATCTGGATCGGGCTCAGGTGACCACATCTTGGAGTATCAAAATTGGGAGACTAAATATTATCTCTATTTGAAATCTTGTATCTGCACGAGTTGGTTAGTCGCATAAATATTAAAATAAAGTCAAATAACAACGTGAGAATGCAAAAAGAGGTGGGATCTTGCGGTCAAAAATTAGGGTGCGGCAGATGCCCCTATTTAAGTTTCTTCTATCCGGAGACATGGAGATTGAAATCTCCATCTCGACGAGATAGGAGGGACTTAAATACAAACATTGCGTGAATTTTTGGCCCTAAGAAGCCACCAAATGAAAATGATATGCAATGATATGAAAATGCAAGACAGACGGTCTCATGAGGAAGAGATGTCACAGGAGATAAACTGGACACAACATGCTAGACAGAAGAACAACAGACCCAACGAAGCGGAACCCTACGAGGACAGGAACAGGCACCAATGGGAAATCTCCAGACGTGTAATAGTAGCTCAAAACACCAAAGGTGCGGTGATTTCGACAATTCGTGATCGAAGGGTACTTTTACTACCAATGTGGTGGTCAGTAGTAACTCAAATGGATCTTCTTGATTGTGGCACAAATCAACTTTATTTCGTATTCTTTTCTTTTTTTCCCTTTTCATTTTTTTTTTGTATATTATTTTATCATTTTGTAATCCAACTGAAAGTAGTAAAATGCACAACCTCCCCGAGCGTCATGGTATGGGAACCATGAGTT
This sequence comes from Lathyrus sativus, assembly GCA_963859935.3. Taxonomy (NCBI): domain Eukaryota; kingdom Viridiplantae; phylum Streptophyta; class Magnoliopsida; order Fabales; family Fabaceae; genus Lathyrus; species Lathyrus sativus. The sequence continues at coordinate 475,085,112 of OZ012739.1, forward strand.
GGTCTCAGTCTCTGATGTCATTGTAGTTGTAGATGTTGTTGTAGATGTAGAACTTCCCCTTGCGTCATGGTATAGGAACCATGAGCTGGTCTCAGTCTCTGATGTAGGACTTCCCCGAGCGTCATGGTATGGGAACCATGAGCTGGTCTCAGTCTCTGATGTAGGACTTCCCCTTGCGTCTTGGTATGGGAACCATGAGCTGGTCTCAGTCTCTGATGTAGGACTTCCCCTTGCGTCATAGTATGGATGCTATGGGCTGGTCTCAGTCTCTTCCCGAAATGATGAAAGCTGGTGAGAGTATCTTCACAGGGGGTTGTAAATTTTGTAGATTGTAGAATCATTGTAGATTGTAGATGTTGTTGGAACTTTGGCTGTAAACCGTAATGTACTGGAGGTCGCAAAACTTCACCGGGGATCTTCGGGAGAGATGTGGGCCGGTTGAATTGTGATGTATGCCTTCTCAAATAAAGGGAGACTACCGTGATACACTCCCTCGACTTCTTCGGGGAAATGTCACTTGATGGAAATAAACTTGTGCGATGAACTCAATGGGGAATGCGTTCCTGTTGAGTGTCTTTGTGATTGCAAAATATTCTGTAAGCTCTCAAAATAAAGAGAGGTGTCTCGTAATGTCTTCGGTAGGCTCCTTTGATGAATTTATGAAGCGATACCTTTTGATGATTTGATGATGTTGAAGGACCCACTGAGGGTGAATGAACAGTCTTATAGAAAACACCATTTGTCGTTTTGAATAAGATCCTGATCAAAACGAGTTGCTCAAATAAAGAGATTATTTAGTCCGAATATGGATGCTCAAGAAAATCCTGTGATGCTATTGTTGAAGGAATGTCTGTCTTTCTAAACATTCTTTCTGAGGAAAAGGGTGCAAAATAAATGCATCCACGCTTAAAAGTTGGAGATGTCCATGATGCGATTTTCGAAGACCGAAGTTCAATTCAGGAAATAACTAAAGAGAAACTGTCAAGCAAGACTCAACCATTGAGGTATGAACTCAAATGGGATTGTACTAAAATAACCATCTTCCATGAGGGTTGAACTTCATGGGGAAAATGAAACATTGTGCTCTTTCTGCCTAGGATAGACGAATCTACGTGGAGGGATGAGACGGACCCACACACCTAGGGATAACTATAGCCAAAGCGATAGAATAAAACAAGCACAAAGAATGCGAAAAATGCACATGCCATGCTGTCTACTTATATGTTATGCATATGCCGACGGATTGGGAGAAGCGAAATAAACGCCTCAAACGAAAGGGTACTCAAGCAAAATCTCCATAGATCCCTTATCGCCTGCGAAGAAAGTCTTCGAACAGAGGCAACCTTCGTGTCTGGATAAGATAAATCCTCTTGCCCTGGAGAAGCACATAACATTGCTGTTTTTCCTCGGACGAAATAAACGTCCCCGGTCATCCTTTTGTTATTCATATATCAAGTAGAACAAAGTTTTGAAAAGGTTTAAATCAATTCGGATTTTGCTATCAAGAATACAAATTTATGATAAATGAAAAACTTTTTATTGAACGGTGGTCAGCAGAAAAGCGTGACTCGATGTTACAGTGTTGGAAAACAATAGCGATTACATAAAGGGAATAATGTCCTGCTTCTCCTAAACAAAGTACTTCTTGACAGCGTCCGTATTCACGGGGCGAGTGATCTCTTCTCCATCCATTGTTGCTAACATCAAAGCGCCTCCTGTCAAAACCCTTTTTACTACATATGGTCCATCATAATTCGGGGCCCATTTTCCTCTGACGTCGGTGAGGAAAGAATGGATCTTCTTGAGTACAAGGTCACCTTCCTTGAATACGCGGGGTCAAACCTTCTTGTCAAATGCCTTCTTCATCCTCTGCTGATACAAATGCCCATGGCATAGCGCAACCATCCTCTTTTCTTCGATTAAGTTCAGCTGATCATATCTGTTCTGACACCATTCAGCTTCTGATAACTTTGCCTCCACCAAGATCCTCATAGAAGGAATCTCAACTTCTATCGGGAGTACTGCTTCCATACCGTAGACAAGTGAAAATGGAGTTGCCCCAGTCGATGTGCGTACCATTGTACGATATCCATGTAGGGCGAATGGGAGCATTTTGTGCCAATCTTTGTAAGTAACAACCATTTTCTGAATGATCTTCTTAATGTTTTTGTTGGCAGCTTCAACAGCCCCATTCATCTTTGGTCTGTAAGGAGAAGAATTGTGATGCTCGATCTTGAATTCTTCACACAGTTCTTTCATCATCTTGTTATTCAGATTGGAACCATTGTCTGTAATAATTCTGCTTGGCACACCATATCGACAAATAAGCTGATTCTTGATAAATTTGACAACCACATGTCGAGTTACATTAGCATAGGAACCCGCCTCGACCCACTTGGTAAAATAATCAATGGCTACTAAGATGAATCGGTGTCCATTAGATGCTTTTGGCTCTATCATTCCAATCATATCAATTCCCCACATAGAGAACGGCCACGGGGATGAGATAACATTCAACAAAGTCGGAGGCACGTAAATTTTATCTGCGTAAATCAGACACTTGTGACACTTTCTAGCAAACTTGTAACAATCTGATTCCATTGTGATCCAATAATATCCAGTCCTTAAAAGCTTCTTAGCCATAACATGTCCGTTGGCATGAGTGCCAAAAGATCCTTCGTGAATTTCCGACATTAACATATTCGCTTCTTGTTTGTCAACACATCTCAGCAAGACCATGTCAAAATTCCGTTTATACAACACGCTGTTACTCAAAAGAAAATTTCCAGCCAATCTTCTCAAAGCTTTCTTATCTTTGTTGGAAGCTCCTAAAGGGTATTCTTGAGTTCTGAGAAAAATTTCGATGTCGTAGTACCAGGGTTTGCCATCTTCAACTTCTTCGACAGCAAAGATGTAGGCAGGTCTATCAAGACGTTTTACTTCAATCCGAGGGAACTCATTCCAAAAGTTTACCACGATCATCGAGGCTAAAGTTGCCAGCGCGTCTGCCATTTTGTTCTCATCACGAGGGATATGATGAAACTCAACCCTATCAAAGAACGGTAACAGTCTTCTAGCATAATCCCTGTATGGGACCAAATTATCATGTCGAGTTATCCATTCTCCAGTGATTTGGTTGATTACCACTGCAGAATCACCAAACACATCTAAATTCTTAATTCTCGGATCGATTGCTTCTTCAAGACCCATAATGCATGCCTCGTACTCAGCCTCATTATTAGTACACTGGAATGTTAATCTAGAGGTAAATGGGAAGTGAGTCCCTTGAGGAGTCACAATAACAGCACCTATCCCTTTTCCATGAGCGTTGACAGCTCCATCAAAGATTAAACCCCATTGAGAACCTGGCTCTGGCCCTTCACCATGTACGGGTTCTTCACAATATTTCATCTTTAAAAACATAACATCTTCATCAGGAAAGTCATCATTTGAGGGTTGATAATCCAAAATGGGTTGGTGAGCCAGATGATCAGCCAAAACACTTCCTCTAACAGCTTTCTGAGTATGGTACTCGATATCATACTCAAACAACAACATCTGCCATCTAGCAATTCTCCCAGTCAAAGCGGGCTTCTCAAAAATATACTTGATAGGATCCATCTTTGAGACTAACCAAGTAGTGTGATTCAACATATACTGACGCAAACGCTTGGCGGCCCACGCCAAAGCGCAACAAGTCTTCTCTAACATAGTGTACCTTGTTTCACAATCAGTAAACTTCTTGCTCAAGTAATAAGTGACATGATCTTGATTTCCTGTTTCATCTTGTTGACCAAGTACACAACCCATCGAAACTTCTAAAATGGTCAAATACATAATCAAAGGTCGTTCTTTAACTGGCGGTATCAGGATAGGTGGTTCAAGCAAATACTTTTTGATACTATCAAAAGCCTTTTGACAATCTTCAGTCCAAACGTACCCTTGTTCTTTCCTCAGAAGCTTGAAAATAGGCTTACATGTAGCGGTCATGTTGGATATAAACCTGGAGATATAGTTCAGACGTCCTAAGAATCCTCTGACTTGTTTCTCGGTGGCGGGAGCTGGCATTTCCCGGATAGCTTTCACTTTGTCAGGGTCTACTTCGATCCCTCTTTGACTAACAATGAAACCCAATAGTTTCCCCGATCGTACTCCAAATGTGCACTTGTTGGGGTTCAAATGGAGCTTGCATTCCCTTAAACGACCAAACAACTTAGCCAGGTGTTTAACATGGTCACCCTCGGTCTTCGACTTAGCTATCATATCGTCTACATACACCTCGATCTCTTTGTGCATCATATCGTGGAACAAGGTAGTCATAGCTCTCTGATATGTTGCCCCTGCATTCTTCAATCCAAACGGCATAACTTTGTAACAAAAGGTGCCCCAGGGTGTTATGAATGACGTCTTCTCTCTGTCCTCGGGAGCCATTCTAATCTGGTTGTAACCTAAAAAACCATCCATGAAGGAGAAAACTTCATATCTTGCAGTATTGTCCACTAAGATGTCAATGTGAGGTAACGGAAAATCATCCTTCGGACTGGCCTTATTCAAATCCCTGTAGTCTACACACATGTGAACTTTACCATCCTTCTTCGGAATGGGTACAATGTTAGCCAACCATAGTGGATACTCGGCAGTAACAAGGAAACCTGCATCAATCTGTTTCTGTACCTCTTCCTTAATCTTTAGAGCCATGTCAGGTCGAGTCCTTCTGAGCTTCTGTTTTATCGGCGGGCACTCTGGCTTCAACGGCAAATGATGTTCGACTATAGCTGTGTTCAATCCAGGCATGTCTTGATATGACCAAGCAAACACATCGACAAACTCTCCAAGCAAATCAATCAGCTGTTTCTTCACATCGGGTTTGAGCAGAGCTCCAATTTTCACTTCTCTACGGATTTCTTCTGATCCCAAGTTGATTACTTCCACCGGCTCTTGATGAGGTTGGATAGCTTTCTCCTCTTTCTCAAGTAGTCTGGAAATTTCTTCTGGGATATCATCCTCTTCGTCCTCAGCTTCGTACACAGGAAACTCAAAATTTGGAGAAGGTAGTCGATCATTATTCCCAGGTTGTAATTTATGTGGCAATCTGCGCAAGTGATGTGACTTTAATAAGTTTTTGTTTTGTAAAGTGGAAAGTGTGTGTACGCGAGATGCTACTTATTATTTTCCAACATCGTGAATAAATATAAAACGCAAATGTAAATGAAAGTAGTTTATTGATGATAGCAAAACCGAAAAGACACGCCCAACAAAGTCACCTTTGCCTTGGGTAGAGCAAAGGGAATTATTGAAAAGTAAGCCCTAATAAATGCAGTTTCGCCTTGGGCAGAGCGAAAATTTTAAACAAATGCTTTACTTAGATATATGAATGGCAGTAGGGGCTTCAACCGCACTCCAATTCTTGACTACAACGCCTGGGGTCACAAAGTCTGGAATGTCTTCATCTGGCTCTTCCTCGGTGACGGCATAAACTCCAAAGGTATAGTCAAATTCATCCGAAACATAGCCTGGATCTTCCATATAGGGCTCATAGTCTTCGTAAGGAATGGAGGACCTAGCGGAACCATTTGATATGTAGCCTTCAAGTTCATCCTCTAACACAACATTAATCTGAGAATGATGGACGACTCCTCCACTACGGAACACTTCATTGATCAGCGGAAACCCTTGACCTTTGGTGGTTTGTTGAGCAGAACTGCTGGTGAAACCGAGACCTTCTTTGTTTTTGTTCTCTGGCAAAGACAACACCTTTCCCCACATTGTTTGGTGACCACTGCTCACTACTCGCTGTGCGTCTTTGAATGATGACATGGATGCTTGAGACTTTTGGGCACCCTCACCCACAATAGACAGAGCTTGAAATTGCGTGCCAACCTCTTCCTCAGCTTCGACATATGAGAATGATGATAAGTGACTTACCACCAAAGCTCTCTCTCCACAAACTGTAACTATTTTCCCCTCAAAAACATATTTCAACTTCTGATGCAGGGTGGAAGTAACTGCTCCAGCTTCATGTATCCATGGCCTCCCTAGCAAACATCTATAGGCGGCACAAATGTCCATGACCTGAAACGGGATCATAAAAGTCTGTAATCCAATAGTCATAGGCAAATCAACCTCACCAATTACCATTTTCCTTGACCCATCGAAAGCTTTGACAATAACGCGACTTGGCCTCATCGGTGGTCCCTGATATGATAGCTTAGATAGAGTAGTTCTAGGCATTACATTTAGGGACGATCCAGTATCAACCAGCACACTGGATAAAGAGTCATTTCCACAGTTCACAGAAATATGTAGAGCCATGTTATGTTTCCTTCCTTCTTCTGGGAGATCGTCTTCATTGAAACCCAGATTATCGCTTGAAGTAATACTGCCAATGATGTTATCAAATTGTTCCATAGTCACATCCTGCTCGACATAGGCTTGTTCCAAAATCTTCTGAAGCGCTTCTCTATGAGCCTCAGAACTCATCAGCAATTGTAGCACAAAAATCTTCGATGGGGTTTGCAGAAGCTGATCTGCAACCTTATATTCACTTCTTTTGATTACTTTCAAACATTCATCGGAGTTGGATAAATTAGACCCACCAGATTTCCCCACAGTTGGGTCTTTTGAGCTTGATGGTTCGAACAAAACCTCTTTTTCTTTTGGTGGCACAGTCGGGTAGACTCGACCGCTTCTTGTCACTCTACTGACATCTGCAATATTAACTACTGAGGGTACAGTGGGCAAAGACACTTCTTTCCCATCCTCCACCATAGTAGCATTGTATCTGTAAGGGATGGCCTTACTAGAGGTATAAGGGACAGGTCCAGGCACATTGATCACTAAAGGAGTAACGGTTGGTTTCTTACTATTGTAAATGATCTCTATACGTTCCACTTCCTTAAAGTGGGGTACTATGACACAAACTTCTTCTGCCTCCTCATTTGAAACTTCTTGATCATCGATTTCCAAACAATCTTCAATCATATTGACAGAGGGCGAACCATGTGGTGGTAATGGATTCTTCTGTACATTAGGGTCGGGAGCCCTAAAAGACAAGATTCCATTTTTAATGAGCCTCTCGACATCCATCTTCAAACCGAAACAACTCTCAATATCATGTCCTGGAGCACCCTGATGGTAAGGACAAAACTTGTCAGCTCTATAAGAAGGGGAAGGATTCGTGGGAGCCAGAGGTGGAGCTCTCGTCTGAATGTGACCCTTTTTAATCAAAGCGGGGAATAAATCAGCATATGTCATTGGGATCGGATCAAATTTTATCTTTCTATACACACGAACTTGATTGTTGGATGGCCGATTCTGCTGAGGGTACTGTGGACTTCGCTGAAGTTGGGGTTGTTGAGCAACGGGAGACTGAGGTTGCTGATATGGTTGCGGAGACTGTAGCTGATAAGCCGGAGCATTAAACACTGGCGATACCGCTGCAACTTGATGTGGGGGCATGTACCTCTTTCTGAATTGTCCCTTTTGAATGGCATTTACACCTTGCTCTTTTTTCTTCATAAAACTGCTCCCATACCTTTTAGGAGCGCTCTCTCCTTTGGTCAATCTTCCTTCGCGAATGCCTTCTTCTAAATGCATTCCCATATTGACCATTTCAGTAAAGTCACTGGGCGCGCTGGCTACCATCTTCTTATAAAAGAAAGGACCCAGAGTCTTCAGAAAAATCTTGGTCATCTCTTTTTCTTCTAATGGTGGTGTGACTTGCGCGGCCAACTCGCGCCAACGCTGAGCATATTCTTTGAAATTCTCCTTGTCTTTTTGTGCCATTGCTCTCAACTGATCTCGGTCGGGCGCCATGTCCACATTGTACTTATACTGTTTGACAAAGGCTCCTCCTAGATCATTGAAAGTTCGAATCTTCGTACTATCCAACCCCATATACCACTTGAGTGCGGCGCCTGTCAAACTGTCTTGAAAGTAGTGAATGAGTAGTTGATCATTATCAGTTTGGGAAGACATATTCCTGACATACATAATGAGATGACTCTGAGGGCAAGTATTCCCCTTGTACTTTTCAAAATCAAGGACTTTGAACTTCGGTGGGACCTTAACGTTTGGCACTAAGCACAGCTCAGAAGCACTCTTACCAAATAAGTCCTTTCCACGGAGGGCTCTCAATTCCTTTTGACTTTCAGAAAATTGGTCTTGAAATTCGTCTATCTTCTCTTCTAAACCCACAGTTTCGGTTGGCGACCCATGTAAAATTGGTTCATCCAGAATATATGGGATAGCGTTCACATGCGGAGATGCGGTAGTCATCACAGCAGAAACTACAGGAGCAGCTTGAACAGTGGTCACAACAGGGATTTCAGACGCATGTGGATGATAACCAGCCGGAGTAAAATAAGGAGGCATCCCCCACGGGAAACCATGAGGCATACTGTAAGATACTTCAGCAACAGAAGACACCACTAGGATCGGTGTTGGTGTCACTTCGGATGCAACAGTCCTTGGGACTTCTTGATTGTTGATCGAGATTTGACTAGACAAGGATTCCACTAGACCATTCAACTTCTCCAAACTTTCTTTCATACTTGCAACTTCATCACGGAGCACTATGTTCTCTTGCTCTAGTTGATCCATCTTCTGGCGTTGACTAGCTCGAGTGTTGTATCGGTGATTCAGCTTGTTCTGCGGAGATGAAGCAAGAGTGAGACCCTGGAATGCAAATGAGTGTGAAATTTTCAAGAAACTCAAATTATTCTGGTATTGTAACCTTGGAAAAACTTATTTTATTTTGATGATCGAAGCATTACAAAACGGAGTACTCTTTTAAGATTTTATTACATTGAATCAAAAGCAAAAGAGAAACTCGGAGATCTACTCCTTATGCTCCTTCTGTGTACGAAGTTCTTTTTCTAACTGACTGATGCGTTCTTGCAACTCGGCCTTCTCTCTGATGAGTCGGTCGACACACTCCTTCCAAGCCATAGTATCTGGGGGAAGATCATCACTGGTGACAGCACTTGAAGAGGTGTGAGAGGAAAATAAATCCTCTCGCGCCTTTCTTTTCCTTGCGAGTTCAACTTCTGGCAGCCTCTGGGACTTCTCTTTCTCTACCTTGAGTATAAAAAACTTGTTCCTCCAAGCGGCTTTCAATTTTCGAGCTTCATCCAAAGCAGCCTTCAATTGATCTACTTCACTCACGTCAAACCAATCTGGATCGTGAAAGGCCAATACCATAGGTTCATGGAAAGGGAACGGCATCTTGAGGTCGAGAGCTCTTGCTCGTACCCAATGTAGGTATTCTTCAGAGACAGCACAATTGGGGTATCCTAAAGCAGCTTTTCCTTCCTTATTGATGTATTCCCATGAGTAAATTACGACGGTCTTCAGGTCTGGGTATTCTCCTTCCTTGAGAAAGATTCCTTCTAACAGAGTCTGGTCAGGTACTTCAATCATGGGATGCCCAAATTGGAGACGGGCTAGAGCAGGATTGTAACTTATGCATCCTTCTCTCGCAATGAGTGGTATGTTAGTAAATCCTCCGATTCTATGGATCATACATATACCCTCATACGTAGGATCGTACCACACAATGTCAGAGTGAGTAAGGGCCATAACTATCTCGGACCAATGAGGTGACTCCTCCTCTTCCCAAATAGACGGGTGCCGAGTTAGGCGAGCAATGAACCATGAATACAACAGAGCGGTACAACAAACGACATGTCTTCCTCCTCCTTCAGCATTCTTCGAGTGGATTGAAAAGTATGTGTCGACGAGCAAGGTGGGAACGGGATTCTTGAGTATGAACAGTTTAATTGCGTCCATGTCAACAAAATCATCGATCTTTGGGAACCAGAAAATCCCATAAACCAACAGAGCAAAGGTGGCTTCCATGATAAGGACTTCCTTTCTTTCAGCATGGTAGCGAACTTTTTCAATCAAAAAGTCAGCAGGGAATCCAAGGACTCCTTCCTTGGTGGTTAGGTGCGGTTGAACATCTGCCAAACTGAGATGAGTAGCGTTGGCAATTTCTTGATGACTGGGTGTGTCTTCCTGGCTGGTGAATACGGGACGGGCCGTTACGGGCATCCTCAAGAAATCAGAATATTCTTCCAGTGTCGGCATCAACTGGTAATCTGGAAAAGTGAAACAGTGGTACAACGGATCGTAAAATTGAACGAGGGTTTCCAACAACCCTTCCTTCATCTTGAGTTCGAGAAAACGGAAGACTTCTCCATATTCTGCTGCGAAGGCGTAACGATTCTCGATTAGATCAGCTAGCTCTCTCAATCTTTCAATGTTAGGGCTCTGAAAAGTGTACTCCACGACTTCTCTTTTGAAATCCATGGTTACAATACCTGAGAAATAAAATTGAGTTTCTTAAAATGAATAAAGAAAGAATGTAATGCAATATGAGTAGGACTTCATGGGATCCCCAACTATTTATAAGCATCGTAATAAAAGAAAACGTTTTTTTTATTAATTTCTAAACGGAATACAAATAATTGCTTTTAAAAGTCCCAAATAAAAGCTAGTAAAGACACTAAAGAAGTTTCGAATTCTGCTGCTTGAGCTACTCTTCTAGTTGCGTCTTCTCGCCGATAAGGTTGTCCACAATTAGTTTCCAAATAGTGCATTGTGGGTCGGAGAAAAATAAATCCTCCATGACTTTCCTCTTCTTGCAGGGGAGTAGCTCTTCATCCTTCAATTGTAGCTGTTTCTGAAGTTCATCCCTTTCCTTTTGAAGTTCAGCCTTCTGCTTCTGACAGTCACCATTTTCTGCCACTGCTACATGGTACTTGTTCTTCCAGGATTCCAGCTCATGTTGAGACTTCCTTAAGGACACCTCTAACTTCTCGGCTTCAGACATAAAGACATAAGTGGGCTCTCTCCTTGGAGCTATGGGATCTTGACGGGAATAGGGAATCTTTAGCTTGATTGCCCTTTCTCTGACCCACCGAAGGTAGGGTTCTAAAGACGCACAATTAAGCTTCCCAGGGCTTTCTTTCCCTTTCTTGTGTAAGTGGTTCCATGCAACTAAAACCTTGTCTAGGAGTTCCTGGTCTTCCCTAAAGAAAATGTTCTCTACTTGGACACTCTTAGGCGGCTCCTTCAATGGGAATCCCAATTGTCGACGGGTTAAGACCGGATTGTAACTGATCCCTCCATTAAAACTGAGTAATGGAACATTAGCGAAGTCGCCACAACCGTCAATAATTAAGGTTCCATCATATGCTCGGTTGTACCAAATGATGTCTGAGTGGGTCAATGCCATAACTCTTGGAGACCAAAGCCCTCTGTCGAGACTTAAAAAGGAAGTAGACCTTGGCAAGTGCGAAATAAACCACTTGTAGAGTAGGGGCACACAGCAGGTGATCATTCCTCCACCATAGAAGTTTCGGAGGTGTATAGAATGGTAAGCATTACCCAATAAAGTTGTTACTGGATTGTTCTTCAAAAAGATCTTAATTGCGTTGAGGTCGACGAACCCTTCAAAACTTGGGGAAAAAAACACTCCATAAACAAGTAAGGCAAAGATCGCCTCGAATGGAGTCTTGTTTGTATAATCGGCATAAAACATTGCTTTACTGATTAAGAACTTCGTAGTTAAACCAAAAATACCGCCTTTACTAATCAGATTTCCCTTGACGTATGATACTTTTAGACAAAGGGCCTTGGCAATTTCTCTTTCATCGGGGTCCTTTTCCAGGAAAGGGAAAGGATACTTTTCTAAGATAGGTAAACCAACCAAAAAGGAGTATTCTTCCAACGTAGGTAGTAGTTGGAAGTCCGAAAATGTAAAACAGTGGTATAGTGGATCATAGAATTGCAATAAAGTGGACAGGAGTCCTTCGTCTACTTGGCGACTCAATAAGGATATCAGCTTCCCATACTTGCTCTTGAATTTCTCTTGGTCTTCAATCAAGGTCACCAACTTCTTTAGGTCATCCAACTTGAGACTTTTAAAAGTGTATTTCAGAGTGTGTCTTCTATTGCGATCCATAATACCCTACAATGTTTATAAACAAAGGTAAATCCCATGAAGTCCAATGCGGTATGATGCTTTATGAATGCAACAAACATAAGTAGGCACATAGAAACATAAGGATAAACAGACAAAGGGGACCCTAGGTTAGCAACGAGCATGGGGCAAAGGTATACCCATTCCCAAAGGATTTGAACTAAAGGTTAATTGTACCTGCCGAACAAGGTTCTAATGAAGTTCCCAAAGTCATTAGCCCATCTTTAGGATATTATTAACTTCCCAAGTACTCGGGGGTTAATAATATTCTCAAGAGAACTTCTTTTGAGTGTAGCATCGCGTAGCACTATTTCGGGGGTACCCCCTCATAGCCCCGCACTACATCCTAATAAAGGTCAAAGTGGGGTTAATGTAACTACGGTCCTCACTATCATAGGCTCCAACATCGAATATAGTGCATGTTTTCACGATTAAAGACTCGTTCAACAATACATCTTTCGAGAGGGCCTCAATTGAGCGTGATTTTCAAATCAGCTTGGTCGGGATTCTACCCCCTATAAGCCTATTTGAATATATCACTATCCTATCTTAAGTTCACTCAAGTCCGGGTGTAGGACTTTGTCTCACCACTCAAAGGTATCAACCCAAAGAAATAAAGAACACAAACAAGTAAGCAAGTAAACAAGTAAGCAAATAAACGAATATATAAAGCAATAAAGAAATAAAACAAGATAGGGAAACCCACTAAGTGTCCCCAGTGAAGTCGTCATTTCTGTCGCGGTGAAAATCGGATACCAAACTATTGATTAGTTTGAATCTTTAATTCATTTTGCAACTGAACTTTGATTTGTCCAAAGGAAGGGATAAAAATCGAAATACCCACAATGCAATGCAAATGCAAGGTTAAGAGAGTTATAGGTTCGGGGGTTGGTTAAACTTAGGGAAGGTACTAGCATCCTAAGTTTCTGTAGTACTCTACAGGAACCTCTTGTTTTATATTTGTTTATTGCTAAGTGTTTATCTGCTTAAGGTTTAAATACCTAGGGGTTTATTTCTAAGTATACTCGATAAGATATCGCATATTATGTCTACATATCCTTACGGGAGTGGAATCAGAGTATCTGTAGTTCCCCTAAAAGGTTTGAGGAATTCTTTGACTGTGGTCAAAGTTCCTACGGGTTAAGGGTAGTTGTTTGATTGATTTTAGGAGAGACAGATGAGTCATCATTTTAAGAGAGATTCAACCGCCACGGGTTTGTAAGAATTGTTTGATGGTGTGGAGATTCTATCTCGCTTAAGATGATTAACATCTATTTCTCTATTGTGTTCGAATAATTTGTATTGTGTTGTTTTGTTTTGTTTTCCTATGTTGTAAAAGATAAGAGAAAGGTCCTTCCTAAGGGGTAGGATCTATCCTAGAGATCGACTTGAATGGGATCAAGGATCAAGTGGGGAAAATGATGAAAATGATGTGCACTACACACAAACGTTGGATCATGTGTAGGTTTTTCCTTTGGACGGATGCGATGCGGAAATGTAAATGCGATAGTGTAATTTTGCTTGTAAGAATAAATTGTGGAAAGTAAATCCATACACACGCATGAAAGCGGTAAAATGTGTGAGAGTGCATTGTGAAGTGTGGTGCACGATTAGGTAGCATTTTACGCTGTGGGTTGATTTTAACTGGTGGAATTGATTATTTTAAGAAAATGTTTGAATTGGTGAGGTTAATTTGATTATACGAAAATGTTGTATTAATTTATGTGAATCGATTTTATTAGTTTTAATAAAAGGCTTTTTTTTTGGATAATAGCTTAATTTGAGAAAAGTTATTATTTATGATTTTTTTATGGTGTTAACTTGAATTAGAGGTAGTTTAAATTGGATAGAAGTATTTTTAGATAAATAAATTTGGTTTCTATAAAATAAGGGGTCTTTATTAAATTGAATTTAAAAAAGATTGAGTTTCTAGATAAAAATATTACTATTAATATTAGTAAACAAATGCAGTTTTAAATTATTATAAAAAAAATAAATAGAAGTTAAATTAATAGGTTAAATATTATTATAAGAAAAAAATGGTTAATTAAATTATTAAAAGGTTGATTAAGATCAATATAATTTTTTTTAATTACCTATTGGCACAAAGGTTAACTAATAGTTTTTTAAAAAAACTTAACGATAAAAAAGCAATTAACGGTTTGTTAATGAATAGTTGATGCGATTAAAGGAGGGATTAAGGAGTGATTAAGCGTGTGGTAAGGGTGTAGTGTTTGTGTGTGTGGTGTGCATATCAAATTACAACTGCAAAAAACAAAGAAATGAGAGCAAAAGGAAAAACGCAGACAAAGCCATAACCCTAAGCCCTTCTCTCATCTCCCCTGAATCGCGATCGGTTTCTTTCCCTCACTCTACTTAATCTCGCGATTGCGATTTCGCCTTCCTCTCTCACATCGTTCCTTCACGTTTGTACCTGAAACAACAAAACGGAGCATTAATAGTTCAAAACATGGATAAAAGTTGGGGATTACCGAAGGTTTGAGTGAGAGTGGCGGCGGCGGAGTGGATTCGTGGCAGTCGGAGATGGCCTCGACGGATGAAAGATAAGTTACTTTTACTTAAAATTCTCAGTTCTCACTTAGGGTTTTTTTAGTAGCTATCTTCGTGTTCCTCTCCTCCTTAGATAATTTTTTTCGACGACTTCTCCTCTTTCTGTAGTCTCCTTTTATAGGCTTTACCGAGAATAAAATGTGTTGATTGAAATTTGATTGATGCTTTGAATGTGGATTTAGGTTTTCGTATTTGGTTCAAACATGAATTTGAACACTTTCCCCTTTCGATAATTGCAGTAATGGGCCATTCAATCTTTGATTTTGTACTTCAATTGAGATTGGATTTGATTTGATTCTGAATGGCATCTTCTATCTCTCCAGTGAATATTCTCTAACGGTTTTTACTAACTTGAATTGGCAATCTGGCAGGTGTGGGTAGTGATGATTTGGGCCAAGAGATTACATCAGCCCGAAGTGGATACGGTAATAGAGCTAGTGGGCCAAAAGCTTCATCGTTGGTGACATCCATGAACTTGCAAATTTCTTCACGTGAAATAGCTTGCTACTCTGTTTCTTTGACGAGCTGTGCTGACTAGATGTTGAGACCGCTGGTTGTGTAATTTCGACTGTGAGTTTTGCTGATACCGCTGTTGACTGCTTGAAGTTTCATATGAGTAGCCTGTGTTACAAGATGAATCTTCGTTCGCACATGAGTGTTTGTTGTTGGTTGTTGCTGTTCTGGTAGGAACCATCTGGTTTGAAGTTGGTTGTTGTTGTAATGCTTATGGCTGATATTTGTTGACGTTGCTCCTCTGTTGTGAATGTTTACTCGCAGTTAGCATTGTTGTACTACTGACTTTTCTGTTTTTCTTCAAGTTGCTGATGATTGGTTCGGAGTCCACTTCTTCCTAGCTCCGGTGCCGGGAAATGTATAACAGTGATGATGACCTGATGGTCTGAGCTTGCGTGCTTGAGGCTGTGCCGTTGGTGGCGTTGGCCTATTATGGTTTAACACTTGACGAATGCTCTGCTGTCTTCTTCTGTAATGAAAATGCTGGGCTATTTCGCTTCGAATTTACTGACTTTCTTCTCTTTCAGGACCCTGCTAAGGGTATGGAATCTGCCGGTTTTCACTTTGGTTCGAGAAAGGTTCTTCGGTGGTAATGATGACCTGCGCGTCTGAACCACGAAGAAGGCTGCTTCTCATTTGTGTTTCTTATTGTTGAGCTATCTGTTTAGTTGCTTTTCGCGTCCGAACTCCAATCTTCGATGTTAGGTAGGAGGTTGGCGGCAGTTTCGGCTTGTCGCCCTTCCGGCCACTCGGAGTTTAGCCCGATGATGAGCTGAATCCTGAAGGCTGAACACTTCTCAATTTCTTTTAGGATTCTGCTCGTTATTTCAGGAAAGAACCTGGCTGCGCATTGTTGATTGCCGTCGGCGACTAAGAATTCGTGGCCTGCCTGGATTCTTTAATTTTCGTGTGGTCCTGAACATATACAACATGTCTGATAGCACTGCAGTGGTTTTGAAAGTGCCGAAAGATGATTGGATTGTCAGCCATTTAAACTGTTATGAACAAATGCTTGCACTTGAGTTTCCCTTATTATTATCCTCCTCTGTTTGATCACTTGTATGTCTTTTATGTGATGTGTAGCAGGAACAAAACACTGAAGTAGAGCAACCGTACTTTTCTGATATGGAAGTGGATATCAAGCGCATCATGCTGCGAATGGTCATGTATTGGACGGCAAAGCGACAAGATTCAGCTCCAACTATGTAGAAGATTAAGGAAGTAGTTGCTATTATGTAATGAGTTAAGGAATTTGTTCTGTAGACCAAATAGAACGACTTTGACCGGCTTCGAACTTGTATGCTATAAAAAATTTGAACTTGTATGATAGATACCAACAATTCCAGGCTATTGTAGTTGTAGTCAAATTTTTGTAAACACGAGGCAGGCGTTCACAGTGAATTATGCTGCAGACTTGTAAATCTCGAAACATATTTAAAACCAAAGTTGGACGTACTAGCGTGATCCTTATGCAGCCACAAGTAATAAATATGAGACATTGCCAAGTTGTAATCCGCGGGGTCCTCAATACAGCAAAGTTGAGAAAGGGCAACCTCAATATAAGTTCTTCCATATTTTAATCACTCGATATAGTCGGGAGCTTAGAGCTTTTAAATTTTGTGAAGATTAAGATTCATGAACTCCTTAAGAGGGTTCCTTGCCAAGGTATGGCTTAAAATCTCTTGCAATCTCAACATCTTATAACGAATTTGATCATAAACCACCATTAAGAACGTTCCCGTTTCCTCTTTGACAATAAAGACAACACATCCTGAGCGGTCTTCCCTTCTGGGGTAGGTGTAGAGACTTTTAAAAGCTGTTGCAATAGAGAACCCCGTAATCAATCTGGATCGGGCTCAAGTGACCAAATCTTGGAGTATCAAAATTGGGAGACTAACTATTATCTCTATTTGAAATCCTGTATCTGCACGAGTTGGTTAGTCGCATAAATATTAAAATAAAGTCAAATAACAACGTGAGAATACAAAAAGAGGTGGGATCTTGCGGTCAAAAATTAGGGTGCGACAAGAATGTGTTTGGCAAAGGTTTTGCAAAACTAGGGTGTTCTTGAAAAATATGTTTGAGAGGATGGTTACTGAGGTTTCAAGTGTAGATATTGATCTCCTCTGAACCTTGAGAGGGTCCTCTATTTATAGGAGGGCTCGTGGGATTTGAAGCTAGTCAGAATGCAAAGTTCATGAAGTTTTGGTTTGGTTGGGATTGAATTGGTATTTTGGTGGATTGTGGTAGTTCCCATGCAAAGAACAATGCCTCTATAATGGTTGAGAGATTGCTTATGACCCTTTGCAAAAGGTTTGTGCAGAAGGAACCAGTTGGAGGCTCAAGACAAGTTGACATTGGCTTAAAGTAGCTTTGCAAGAATGGCAATGTTACCTTTGTGCCAAAAATGGAAATGTCTTGGAAATAAAGCTTCAACCACTTGGATAATGCACCAAAAGCATGTGTACTTATCTGATTTAAACCATATTAACAACTAATATGGTCTTCCAAACGAAATCTTGGAGATTTTAGTGGTTTTTCAAAGTGAATTCATGGCCATGACCTAAAAATCAAGTTTTGGACCTCAACTTCCTCTCTTCGAAACTCTTATGTTATGGAGGAGTTCTTGTACTTTTTGAAAAGTCCCAAAAATTCTCTATAAATTTCATGTTTGATGAATTTCTTTAATCTCAAGAAATCATGGTGAAAACTGGCTCCAAAGGTTGTTGCATTTGATGACCAAAATCTGCCTTGAAATCTCTCTAAGTGTTATGAAAATTTTCTAAACTTTAAAGCTCCATATCTCAAAATCTAAGCCTCTTTTACCCATAGATCAGTTTGACACCTTTTTATTACATGATGAGAGCTACAAATTGGCATTTGGAACTCAAAAAATGGATGTGTAGATTGAAAGTTATGATTTTTCAAAGTTGGCACCAAAATTAGGGTTTTTCTCCACACTTAGAAAAAATTTACTTCCTTAACTTTGCCTCTTTTGCAATAAACCTCCCAAATCTTGATTCTTCATGCTCAAATTCATTAATCAAACATGCCTTGATGAAATTTGGCTTGAATGCTTCAATTTGGATCAAAAACCCTAAAAGTCAAATGGTTGTCTTTGTCATCTAAAACTTATGTATCAGATGAATTCAATTGTGTGATCTTCAGTGGACTTACATATTTGAACTTTTCAAACATCATGGAAAGAATATAAGTATGTATATGAACATGTTGAATCATATCCCAAGGCTTGGGATCATGCTTGGACCAAAATTAGGGTACAATTGACTTTTCCTTGATGAAACCCTAATTTAGGGTTAGCTGAAGTTAGGCTTTAATGATCTTGCAATGATATCAATTAAAATTTTATTCTTGTTGAATATAGGTCTATTGAGTGTATGGAAACTTAATTTTATGATGATTAATCCAAAACATTGAATGATCAAGCAATAATTCTCTTGATTCCAAAGGTGCAAAACTTTAATTCAAATAGAACTCACACAAGAACAAACTCTGAAACAAAGTTAGGGTTAACAAATATGCTTGATGCTCCTATAATGGTGGTGGAATTTAGGGGTCAAAATTTGGGGTATGACAGTGGGATTCGAATCCGCGTAGCTAAAGACTTTTCCTCTCAGTTACAATGTTCAACTAAGGGGATTGGTGACACCTTTTATTTTCACGCCGATCTAATATTCAGCCAAGGAGAAAACTTGTTAGAAAATATATGTTTTTTTGTAGTGAACTTATGTCCATCCACTAGAATAAGCTTCCAAATACCTATGAAGGTTTGGTGTGAAAACCAATAGACTGTTATTCTTTAACGATTTTTCAAAGCTTTAAAATTTGCAAGTATCAAGCAAGAAAAGTTTTATAATAGAGATGAGAAATGTGTCTTCATTGATTATCTTGAATGTCTAAAAGTATACAAGTTTTGAAAAATGGGACCTAAAGGATCAAAGTTCATTATAAGTATGAATTTTACTTTTCACGAGACTCGTATGGGGAAGAAGTGGAAACATTTA
This sequence comes from Lathyrus sativus, assembly GCA_963859935.3. Classification (NCBI taxonomy): domain Eukaryota; kingdom Viridiplantae; phylum Streptophyta; class Magnoliopsida; order Fabales; family Fabaceae; genus Lathyrus; species Lathyrus sativus. The sequence goes on from OZ012739.1 coordinate 475,104,207, forward strand.
AAGGTTAAGGACTATAAAATAATGGTGGATAAAGATCTATTTGATGTGGGGGCTCCTACTAGTGTAACTGGATATGAGAAAGATGTTTAGGCTCCCACTTCTAATCCTAGGGAAGGCAACCACCAGTAAATCCAAACTATCAGACCTGTGATAGGGTAATGAAAGAGATTGTACCAATTCAAAGATATAATTATGTTAGTCTAACTTATTATGATTTAGATGTGGATAAAGGTTTTAAGACTTATAACTAAATACCTTCATTCTGGAATTTGATAACAAAGAGTTTCATAGATGATTGAAGGCGGTAAATGACAAAACATGTTCGTTAGTGAAAAACTAGACTTTGGAACTTATGGAACTACCTAAGAGGTAAAGGGTTATTAAATCTAAGTAAATTTTCAAGAATAATAAGAAAGACATTATGAGAATTGAAGAACCAATATATAAATTAAGACTTGTGGCAAATAGTTTTACTCGGTTGAAGGGGAATTATTACAATGAAATCTTTTAACATGCGGTAAAACATTGTTCCATAAGAGCCTTTATGGCTAATCTGAATCAATATAATCTTGAAATGGAATAAATATATGTAAAAAAATATGTTACATGAATGGAATAAATATATGTAAAAAAATATGTTACATGGATACCTTGAAGAAAAAATCTACATAGAACAATGTGAAGATTTTGAAAATGATAAGTCTAAGGTATATCTTTTGAAGAAATCTTTGTAAGTGTTGTAACAAGTTATTGGGCAACTAAATTGTCTGTTTGATGAATTTCTTCCAAAGAATAGTTTTGTGGGAAATAGGTATAAAAATTGTGTATGCGTATTAAAGAAGAATATGGAAACCAATATATGTTTACTTATATATCTTGATGGTATCTTAATGGAATGCTAGCACAAAAGAGATCGTTAAGCTCAAATAGACATTGAATGAAGAATTTGAGATGAAATATCTTTGTGAGGTTAAGAGGATACTTTGGATGAATATCATGAGAAACTAAGAAATGAGTGGGTTGTTTTGTTTGAATCTAGTTACTTGAAGAAAGTGGTAGAGAGGTTTAAAATGTTTGATGTTAAAACTATCAAAGGTCATTTGGCTCATCGATCATACAAAGATTCTAATCATGTAATGTTCTTGATCTGAGTATGAAAAGAAGGAGATGAAGAGTACTACATGGTCAAGTGGAGTTAAAAGCATCATGTATGATATAGTTTGTAGTAGACCAGACATAACATATTTCATTAATACATAAGGTAATTTATTACAAATATAGGTTGAGGGCATTAGGAAGCTTTGAAATGGGTTTTAAGATGTAGGAATAGATCTTTAAAGGTGGTTGTAATTACACAAAGAAAATATTTTTGGAGGGATATGTTAATGCTGACTATGCGGAAAATTTGGACACTAAAAATCTTTATCAGGTATTTATGTTTACATTGTTTTAAATGACTATTTGTTGGAGGGCATGTAACTAATTTATTGTAACTTTATCTACAACTCAAGCAACTAATTTGTTGTAACTTTATCTACAACTCAAGCAGGGTATATTTCCCTAGTTGAAGATTTGAAAGAATCCATTTGATTAGGAGGTATGATTAGGGAGTTAATAGTCATTCAAGAGTATGTGAAGATATATTGTGATGGTCAAAATGTAATCTATTTAGATATTCCTTATGTGTGTCGTAAAAAGACAAAGCACATTGAAATTTGTTTGCGCTTGAATAATTATTAAATCAAAGTATTTTGTGGTTGAGAAGGTTGTTTTGAAAGATAATTCAACGGATGCGTTCACCAAATTATTATATAGGTCAAGATTCAAGTATTGATAAGAATTGATTTATTTTATTGAAGAGTGATTAAATATTAACTTCAACATCGATTTGAAAGGAGATGGAGAATTGTATAGTTTTCCTCAAAAATCTCATGCAATTTCAAGCGGCTGGTGAAATGTTTTGCATCATTTGCAATGGTTTCATGCTTTTTAGACAGAGGAACTTAGAGAGAAAAAAATAGAAATACTTAGGATTTTAAATCCTAAATATTGGATGATTTTTTGTTGTAATCTAAGAGTTATGAAACACATTTAAACATATTGAGAGATTGAATGATTTATATAATGAGAGATTGAGGGATGGAATTAAGAATTATTCTTATAAATTTATTGAGCTAAATTTTTAAAATTTATTTATAATTTCTTCTTGGAACTTTTGATTAGTAGTAAATCGAAGAGTAAAAATCTTCTTCAAAATAGATCATTATTAAATTGAATCAGATAAACAATTTATTTGTTTGCGGATTCTCTCCATTTATTTTTATTCTTATTAACATATAGATTTGCATACATTAAAGTCTAAATTTTGTTTGTTATTAAATTTTCAGCAATGTACAATCAAGTTTGATACCAATTCTTACACTGAATACATTGTTTAATGTATAAACATGAACAATATTATTTTTAAATATAATATATTATTTAAAAAAATAAATATTAATTTTATAATATAAATATAAAATTGTATCATTAACCAATTTCGCTATTATATTAACTGAAAAAATATTTATTTTACTTATAATTCATTAACCAACTTCAATATTTTATTAATCAATAAAATACATAATATTAAACAAGTTTTGATATTAAATTATGAAATACAATTATCGTGAACAGTGGACATGCACATGAACAATGATCATGAACAATAATTGTTAGTAGTAAAATAAAGTTGATTAATAAAATGTAAAAAATTGATTAATGAAATGATAAAATTGATTAATAAATATTCAGATATTAGAAATAATTTTTAATAATAAAACAAAGTTGATTAATAAAATATAAAATATTGATTAATAAAGTTATAAAATTATTTAATAAACATTTTTATATCAATGCCCCTTAATTTTAAATAATAATAATAATAATAATAATAATAATAATAACTTTTATATTTAATAAAAATTATTTATTACTATAAATTTCAAATAATATATATATATATATATATATATATATATATATATATATATATATATATATATATATATATATATATATATATATATATATATATATATATATATATATATATATATATATATATATATATATATATATATATATATATATATATATATATATATATATATATATATATATATATATATATATATATATATATATATATATATATATATATATATATATATATATATATATATATTAACCCACACATAGTTTATTTGAAATTAGAGTAATAAATAATTTTTGGGTTTGGATGTCTGGGATGAAATCCACAACATTAAGTTCTCACATCATCAATGTTGAGGTGGGATGTCGACGATTAATCTTATTTATTAATGTGACTATTAATTTTTCTCTTATTAACATGCATTATTTCTTTCTTATTAACTTGATCTAATAGTTATTGTCTGTTTTTCTCATCTCTTATTTTAAAATCTCTCTCATTAATTTGATATGTCTTTTTATATATATATATATATATATATATATATATATATATATATATATATATATATATATATATATATATATATATATATATTTGTTTTGTTTTGAAAATTGGAGAGAGAAACTAATGATAAAAAAGTTAAAATTGTATTGTATATGGTGTAGGCATCAGGTATAAAGATATTATTTTTGTTAAACTATACTGTCATTTGTTGTTTGTTTCAAACATTTTGAATAATTAATTATGAGAATTTCTTACCCCATCCTTTGGGATTCTTAGGCATCATGTGTGCATTCAAAAATATCCTCTGTTTTCGGAGATATATCTTTGAACGCATCTTTTTTTTATTTAACGTTGGTTTTTTCCGAAGCTACATCTACGAAATATTTCCGTTTATACAGCTCTGAAACAAATCAGAATACATTCGTGTCAGAGTCTCTTCTCCTCCCTCATTCTTCATTTTTTAACTTCTCACTCTCAAATTCTCTAAACTCTCTCAATCCTCAAAAAAAAACTTTTTCCACCAAACTTAATTGTTTTCAATCAAGTTCGACAAGGAGCATTCATCTCAATGATCAAGACATTCCAAATTATTCAAAGCTCGATATAATCGGTAAGTTTTTGAGTTTCCGAGTTATTTTTTAGTATTTCCGTAAACGAGTTAGAATATAGTTTTAGGGGTAGAAATCGTTAGATATTTTAAAAACATAGTTTAGAGACAATGTAGGTATTGTTTGTTGGCTAAAATGGACGATCAGAGCTTCAAAAAACCGATTTTCATGGGTGGCGGACGCTATTGACGTTGTTGTTGGACTTGCAGGAAGTTCTGGAGCTACATATACGGAACAAATTAACGTTAGAGCATTTCTGGAGATGCGACTATGGAACAAATCTAACTTTGAATTTTGGGTTTTTTCACATGTATACATCCAGAAGTAAAAAAAAGTTAATTTTTTTTCTTTTTTGTTTTTTAATTTATTTGTATTTAATTGTTTTTTATTGGTTATACCTTGTAGACATTATGTCAGACAAAGAAGATAGATTGCGACTTGGACGAGTTTCACAGCATGCATCTGTGAGACGCGAGCGGAGCCAGGTCACCTTTACCGAGGCCGATACAGTTGAGACACATCTTTCTTCATCACATACCCAGGATATTCCAGCAATCTTGTATCCCACATCATCATCCACTTCTTCATTATGGAGGCGTCGGGATTCAGCTGAGGGTTCATCACAGGCCCCGTCCTCTCGCAGGTCTCGTCGGGATATTCCTGGTTCTCCTCCTGATGTTGATCTGGTGCCACCTCTAGAGGATGATGACCCACCACTAGAGGATGTTGGTGAGGCCGATGATGAGTCTGAGGGTTTCTCAGGAGGTCCCTCAGATATGTCCCTGCTGATAGGGTACGTCGACCATACTGCCAGACATGTCTGGGATGGAGAGGTAACATTACTCATATTGTTTTTTTCATTGGAAATTTATAATTTGTACCATTGTTTCTTATTAACATTGTTTCTTATTTATAGAAAGTTTCAGACTCGTCAGCCGCAAAAGTTCTATAACCACAGGCGAAAGATATCATCTTTGGAGCAGCCACATGAGGCTTAGTTCCAGGATGTCCTTGCCGCCTCGGGTTTGAAGCACCTTTGTAAGATTGGTTACAGCGTGATCTACAACGAGATGCTGATGGACTTTGCAGAGAGATGGCACCCTGAGACGTCCTCCTTCCATCTATCACACGGCGAGCTCATGATCACACTGGACGACATCTTCTGTCTACTACATATACCGATCAGGGGTACCCCCTCCATTACGGTAGGATGAGGAAGGAGGATGTGTCGCACCTCGAAAATTCATTCGAACATACGACCCTCGCGCTAAAGGCGCGGAAATGCGGTTCGATGATTGCGAATTTCCGAGTCTAATCGAATTAACTGCAAGTGTACAGTCTATCGCGTAGTAATAAAGATATCGATCCCACAGGGACTCATAATCGATCTAGTATATTCGGACGTTACTGTGTTTAGCTAGGTTGTTTATGGTTTTAAGGGGAAATATGCAAAAGTAAAGGCTAAATTAAAGAAAGGCAAAAAGGTTTCTTAGAATATTAATGCGGGTAATCGGTATGCAATAACTTAGTGCTTCGAGGCTTCGACAAGTTACCGGCGTGGTTTAATGATTTCAAAAGGATTTTCAAAAGAAAATAACAGTTTAAAGACCTTTGTCTCACGATGGTTGTTGACGCTAGTCGCAACTCTAAGGCGGAACGTATGCTTTCGCTATCCCGTTCGGGGTTAAAATTGATTTTTGAAAACCGTTGAGTTCTAATCTCTTTTAAAATGCTTTCTCTATGTTTAAAATAGATGCTTAGTTTTTACTATCTGGTCCTAGCCTCAGCTTTCGCATGTCGGTTCATACCTTAGTGAATCTCCCATTGTCGTGGCGAGGTTACTTTAAATAAATTCTCGTTTTCGCGACGAAGTTTAGTTTAACAAATTTGATTTAAAAACTAGAGCCAGAAACAAGTTTGAAAAAGGAATTTTACGCCGGTTATTATCGAACCTCGTTCTACTAGTTCATTACATACCGATCGATGCGGGTTTAGCTAGACATGAAGTTTAAAGCATGCATAATTAAATTAATAGAGCAGAACTTGTAAACATACATATTAAAGCAAATATAATTAATTAATAATAACGGAACCTGTAAATAATTTTGGTTCGGCACTTGGATAATCCCCCACAATGTCGGCAGGATTACTCTTGTGACAATTAATTGTACGAAAAAGTAAAGAGTGAAAATTACAACTGAATTCTGGAAAGGAAACAAAGGAAAAGGAAGCAAAACAGAAAAGAAACAAAAACAAGAAAATATCTCTGGTAGTAAATCCGGCAGCACTTCGTGGTCTTCAATGAGGCTCCCTTATTTCAGTCCCCAAGCTCTCCTTTTATAGTGAATGAATTGTACGTGAACTGCTTTTGGAAGTGCAATTGAGGGTCAGAAAATCCAGGGAGTCGTGCATTTGTTTTGGGCTTCTGTTTGCATGTTTTTGAAAGCGGACGTTATGCAGAAATTGTGGGTGTGACGGTCGTAATGGAGTCATGACGCTCATAGAGGCCATGACGTTCGTGACGGTCATGACGGTCGTCACGCTCGTGACGGTCGTAAGGGACCTGTGACGACCGTCATATCAGCAAAGTTTATTTCTGCTACTTTTCTCGTTCTTTTTCTTCTGTTATATGTCTTTTAGTGCTTGTTTTCATTATCTTGCTTCATTTGAGTGTGGACTTTATAAACCTGCAAACCACTTAACAAACAATGCGAATGTGGTACGAAATCGGAGTGAAATCGACCGTTAATAGCATGAAATTACGGCATTTAATATATATGTTTTCGCGTTATCATTCGACAGGGTCGCCACCGAACTTTATTATCCCGAATGAATGGGAGAGGAAAATATCGAGAAAACCTCTTAAAACAAAAAGGAACACGGTCGTTACAACCTTATGTTCCTGGGTTCGGGAGTCGGTTACGCAAGGGGGAGGTATTAGCACCCCTCACGTCCGTTGTACTCAACGGGAACCTCTTAATTCAAATTGTGGTGAAAGTTAGCTAAGTTTAAATCTTCTCTTCTCAATACTAAATACTAAACAATAATATAAAGGGATAAAGATGATAAGGGGAAAGGGGATGGTTAGAGGATAGGGTGCTCACCAAGGATTGGAGCCCTTATGCCTACGTATGCTCGTTCGGACAAGAATGAGAAATCAGAGTGTCGTAGTTCGACTACGGGAAAGGATGGGGAAATGGAAGATGGACGGGATTGTGGTGGAATAACGGAGGAAGATAAAAGTGTACTCGCCAAGATCATCGCAATCTTGTGCCTACGTATCTTACATTCGGACGAGAATGAAGAATCAGAGCAGTCGTAGTTCGTGGTAACAACCACGAAAAGAAACGGGGAAATAGGATGATGGATAGAAGGTAGCTAGCCAAGATCATCGCAATCTTGTGCCTACGTATCTTTCATTCAAATGAGAATGAAGAATCAGAGCGTCCGTAGTTCATGGTAACGACCACGAAAAGGTAAGGGATTGAATGGGTTTGAAGTGGGTACGGATGACGATTACTCAAAGCTTAAGAAAGACTTCTCGGACCCAAGTAATCGGGAGAGTGAACCAAAGACTTGGAACTCTATCTTTTTCATCTTGAAGATAAGGTTGTACTTGAAAGGGTGAGTTTGAACTGATGACGATTACTTGAAGCTTAAGAAAGACTTCTCGGACCCAAGTAATCGGGAGAGCGAACCAAAGACATGGAACTCTCTCTTTTTCATCACAGAAGGGAGTGTGTGAAAGGGTGAGGTTGATCGGATGTCGAATACTTGAAGCTTAAGAAAGACTTCTCGAACCCAAGTAGTTGGGAGAGCGAACCGAAGACTTGGAACTCTCTCTTTTTCATCGCAAAAGAAATTGTGTTGAGTAGTTGGACGATGGTTGAACGTTGTCGAGTTGTTAATGTTATTTAAAGGCGTCAATTATCCACACACGAATAAGATAACTCACATCCAAACAACCAAAAGCAAGATCAAAGACTTGAACCCACTCTTTACACCTTGAAAAGAATTAAATAGTTGTTAATTGATTGATAGTTTGTTATGAAAATCCGCTTAACGTTGGATCAAGGGTTTGACTTATTATCGTGTGCAAAACGTATATTGAAATGGAAATAGTTTGAGAAACGGAACCGACTTGACTTACGCATTAAGGATCGAGTTGTGAGAAACGATACTAGTCCCTGAGGGTGCCCCAAATATCGAAACCACGGTGAAGTGTGTGCAATAGGTTGATGGCGAGTGCGTATGAGCACTCGACTTACAGGGTGTTTGAAAAATGGCTCGATGAAAAATCGAGAATTAGTTTGAAAATAGTTTGATCTACGCTAGTCCCTATGGGTGCTCCTAGAAGATAAACTAATAATCAAAGAAATACGAAACATACATCAGAATGGGAGAGGGATACATGTAATTTACACGGGATTGCACGAAATAAAGGGGTCTCATTGTCAGGTAGCCCAAGAGAAAGACGTGTGTGTGCAATGTGTCCTAAACTATGCCTTGAGCAAAGTCTGGCACAAACTCGATGTTAGGGTTCTTGCAAATGACCAATGATCTAACAGTCCACCAATTAGGCTTTTACCGTTTTGATAGTTATTACGTGTTTTCGGATATGGGTGAGTTAGAATGATGAATATGACATGACAATATGAATAATATACAATAATATCCATAATAATATTTGACTGAAAAAAATAAAACAGTTGACATTTGACGGAAATTAAAGTTAGTAGTTAGTTTTGTTAGGAATTAAATCGGGACAAATGTAATGCTAAACCGTCGTAGCTCGACTTATAATGAAAGTGGGTCTATAGGAGTTTGTGTGAGTTGATATCCATGCTATGAACAAGATAGAGAAATGGTATTGAGAATCATTCTCCAATTTAATCGTGTGCACGGACAAAAGAAGGTGGATCTCGTCTTAATGGCAAACATTATGTCAATTAATCGAAGGTAGCCTATCACGATCCCAAAGTAGAGAAAATGACTCAAATGGTCATTTTCCATAGATTTGAAATCGAGAAGGTTATCGACTTCGATACACGACGCGTACGAATAAAAGACTTCATAGATCGCGGAAAAAATTAATAAAAAACGAAAGTGGAGAAGAAATGAAATAGAAAATGAAATTAGTCTCGAATAAATGATCATCTATCAATAGTTTGACCGATAATAATTTGTAAATATTCGTCATTGACCAAAAAATGTTGAAAAGAAATAAAATGGATAAAAATCAAAAATGAAAAGTTAAAAAGAAGTTGGTCTCAGGTTTATCGTTTTTCATCAATAATTTGACAGAAAAACAATTTTGAGGTCTCGTCATCGACCAAAAACGGTGAAAATGAAATAAGAATTGAAATAAAGTCAGAAATAGAAGAGAGAAAGAAAAGTGGTCTCGGATCTATCGTTTCTCATTAATAATTTGACAGAAAAACAATAGAAGTCTCGTCATCGACCAAAAACAGATGAAAGTGGAATAAAATGCTCAATAATAAATGAGAAATAAAATCTAACTTTAAAAATATGCAAACTCTTAAAACTTAAATTAAAAGGAAAATATTTATAAAATTTTTTCATAAGTCTAAGAATTAAAATAAACACAAGTTTACAAAACTCTAAATAAAATAAATATGATATATATATATATATATATATATATATATATATATATATATATATATATATATATATATATATATATATATATATATATATATATATATATATATATATATATATATATATATATATATATATATATATATATATATATATATATATATATATATACCAAAAACTGTTGGAAAAATAATATATAAATTAATTTACAAATAGAATATATTAATAATGTTTAATAAAAACTAAAATATAAAAATATATTACAATTTTTTAAAAGAGACTGGGGGTAAAATATGAGAAGTCTTTGAAACTCCACAAGCAGCACCATCGTACGAAACCGTTGATATGAATTAAAACAAACTAAAACAACATTGTGTCATCACTTTCAACAGGTCTGCAGCATTTTGACCTTGCAATATGGAATATTCGAACTCACAGCTCATCGAAACAAGTCGAAATCGAGGCCATTAGTTTCCTGTTAAAATGAAGAACACGTTGTTTGTATAGTGAGAGGGTCTTGTTGTATTTCGACATTGCTGTTGGCGACTGAATCAGAGTAGCTATGAAGATTTTAACAACACGGTGGAGGGAAAAAAAAGGGAGGGATGGAGAGTTGAGTTTTCATTTGGGGTTTAAAGTTTAAGGTTTCGGATGGGTGGTTTGTGAGTGGGTTTCAGCGAGTTTTGCTGAAGGTATTTCTGGATTTGGATGAAAGTGTTGGTTTAATGGAGTTTTGCTGGGAGGTTGTGAAGTGGGTTTGGCGAGTTTGAAGTTGCTATTGGAAGGAGTGGAAGGTTGGTGAGAAGAAGATGGGAGCTCGCGGTTGTAAATGGATTTGGAGGCGGAATGGGTTTTACCGGGATTTAAAGGTGGGTCGACGAAAATCTGGGTTTTCATTGAAATGGGTTTTGATTGAAGGTGGATTTGCAGCAGGTTTATGAAGAATTAAGAGTTTAAGAGAGTGGCGGATGAGAAACGGAAGGGAAGAAGTATGGTTCGTTTGGAGGTTGAAGGAGGTTTATGGAAGAAGAAGATTTGGGATGGTGGTTGAAGGATAAAGAGGAGAGTTTCGCGTTTGGTGAATGGCAGCGGAAGAAAAACGAGGATGAAGGAGATGATGTCTGTGATGAGTTCAAGGAAAACAAAAAGGGAGAGATGAAGGGATCTGCAGTGGCGCCGTGTTTGGAAAGAGTGAGATGTGAACACTGTTGGGGGCTAGGGTTTCTGAGCTTGGAGATGATGAATAGTGCAAATGGCCTTATATACACGACACGTGCTGCCGTTTCCTCCAGTTGTTTTGTCCTTCACTGATTTAATTAAATAACTACTATTATTAATAATTCTAAACATAAACTAACTCCTAATTCTAACTGTTAGTTAGTAATTAATTCTATTTTAACTAATATCCTAATCTAATCCTATTTGATATTAAAATCCTAAGTTCTAACTAATTTAAAATTTAATAACAAAATCTATTTTAAACTAATCTTACTTAACTAATTCTAAACTAAATTTAATAACAATTTAATTCTATGTTAATTTTAATTAAAAAAAATCATTCTAACTAATCTAATCTTATTTCCTAAATTAAAAACCTAATTTAAAATCTAATCTAAAGAATTAATTCTAATATTCTAATTAAAAAACCTAATATAAATTCTAAATCTAAATTAATTAAAATTCTATTTCTAAAATCTAATTAACTAAAAAAACTACATTCTATTTCTAATTTCTAAATCATTTTTAAAACTCTAATTTCTAATTCTAATTAAAAACTATTTTCTAATAATTCTATTTTCTAAATAAAAACTCAAATTCTAACTCATTTCTAAATAAATAAATCTAATTTAAATTTTAAATAAAGTTCTAATCTAAATTCTAATAAAAATAAAATATTAATATTTTTGAAAAGAAAAATAGGGAAATTAAAATTTACAAAAACACCCTTAGGCCACGTGTCATGCTCTCATTGGACAAAAAATGATAAAATTGAAAAACGTCCAATTGTGGGTGGACACGTGTCTAAATGACTTGATACTATGCAGGCAATGCAAAATTAAAAATAGAATCGAAAATGCAAAAATATTTAAAAATGGGTAGGACAAATTTAGAGTATGACAGGATGCAAGAGAGATGTTGGTCTAGGAGCTTGGGGGTGATCCACTGGATGCGTTAGAGGAGGTGGATAAGACCAGAGGGGCTCATGTTAGGTTCTCCTTTCTCACTTGTAGATTTGATGAGGCGCTCGTTGTTGCACGCTAGGTAGATGGTGATCCAACCGAGGTTGAGATACACAAGCAGCGTATGCTGAGATGTTATTTTCTATATTTCGTCGGCACTCAGCTGTTTGTGGACACTTCCTCCGCATATACGAATGTCACTTACGTGAAATACTTTTTGGATTCCACACGGATCCATGACTACAACTGGGAGACGGCTACCTTGGCTTACACGTATTTGAGGCTGGGAGAGGGATGTCTGTGGAAGACCAGGACTATGGCAGGGAGCGTGGCACTACTTGTGGTAACAATCTTATATCCTTTGACTTTTTTTCATTTCTTTTCATTCTATATTTGAGATGATGCTTGATCCTGATGTTTTTTATCTTCATTTCAGTCTTGGATATTCCAGCACTTTCTCATGGTCACCGGGTGGGGGAGTGTGCCTGATTACATAGAGCAGATGTTGTGTGTCTGTGCCTTTCTCCCGCTCAGGGGGAACTAGGTGGTCGACCCTTACAAAGTCTATCTCAACCACCTGTCTGCTGAAGACATCTGGTACAACATCTATGCTAATCATCGTATGACGCACCCATTTGATGACATCTCCCTATTCTCAGGATGGTTGGCATTCAATTCGATCATCACTGTTCCATATTAGCCCGAGCGCATCATGCAGAAGTTCAATTACACTCAGACCATTCCCAGACACCCAGCTGTCTCCGCTCCTCTCGACTTGACCCGTATGTAGATAGAGGAGATCAATGCCGACCACCAAAGGCGCATGGTACCTGACGAGACTCGGACGACCAGAGCGCCAACAGCCTGGAGCTGCGTTGATGACTGCATCATGTGGTTCTTCACCGTCTCACACCCCTACATGATGCCCACTGCCAAGGGATTATCATCCAGACCAGCTCATCAGGAGATCTTAAAGGAGCAATAGTCAGTTGGACCACACTCAAAATGTCCTACCTTGCTGACGTCAGATAGTGGAGATGGGCGGGCAAGCATTGCCGCCGATTTCTTCCCTGAGGGGTCTAACCTCGTGCGTGTGTGTAATACTTAATTTGTTTTTTTAATTGCAGTAACTATACTTAATAAGAACTACATAACATAACAATATATACTTGATACATTTCAAATTGTTAAAGGATAATATTCAATTATAACTATTATCAAATAATTCATATAAAACTATTTAACCGCTTCTACTTTGTAGTAAAATGATATTACTTATACATAGTTTTTACAAATTGCAAAACTGCATGTTTCCATCTAGCTAGGCTAGGATGAGCCTCAGAAAAATGTCATCCATATATCTTCCCGATACCATAGGGTATTTTCCAGGACTCACTTTACTAAGATGAATGAAGTATCCTCTTATACTCTCCGAAGGAGCCATGGAATGGTGCTACTCTTCCCTCGGATACAATCCACAGCTCCTCCACGCTACCAGAGATGAGATGCTCATCGTGACTCACCTGTCAAAAAGCAGAGGTCAATTTTGACATAAACTTGTTAACAGCATTCTGATCAAGTAGTATTAAAAGAATGTGGTGTTAGCAGAACTGAGCATTCAGTACCATGAGAATGCCTCCTTGGAACAGCACAAGACCTTGAATCAGCGCCTCAACAGCATCCAAGTCCTACAAACATTAAGATCACAGTCAATTTTGGATTTATAGTTTAGCTACTTGATCAAGATATCATAGTACCCGGTACATACAAGATCAACTTTGATCATCACAAAAGACATATTCACTTTATCTAAGAGGATTTTCCATCGGCTGAGTTTCATATGGTCATACCATCATAATTAAAGCAACATAATACGAGTTCTTGGGTTAAATACGAATTCAGTTCCCTATAAAATGGATGAATTTTGGTTTCATTCCCTAAAGATACTTCTTATTTGCTTTTCATAATTGCAAGGCTTATGAATTACATCCTTTGACTTTTATCCTTTTAAATGAGCAAATTTTGATTTTAGTTTCTAAACTAATATTTATTTTCATCCATCCGAAATCACCGGTTATGGTCCCATCGTATTCATTTCTGGGAAGATAAATATAATTTATCAGAATAGTCACATGCTGACATGGCATCTAGATCATTGAGTGTCATCAAAGATGGCCAAGCGGCCTCCAAATGTCACATGCTAATAACAAGTCTCATAACAGCAAGAACCAAAACAATATATTATAGGGACAGAAACACCTAACATTATGTTCTTTCATATATGTTTAGTCTAAACTTATAAGGCTGTGCATTAAGCAGCTTTGCCTTGTATTTGGGCAAGGAGAACACACACCCCGCCACGTGTGTCCCGTCCTTGATAAAATTCTCATAAAATGTGTAATATAGATATAAATTAAAAATATATTTTAATCATTTCAAATATATATTATTTTTTTATGTTTTAAATACTCCAAAAAATAACTGAACGAACAACTTAAATTACTGATTTTTCAATTTTCTTTCCAACTTTATTGGACTTTAGTTTATCATTTTCCAACCCAATTTGTTTACAAAAGGCTTTGTTTAGAGACAAATAGTATGAATAGCTTATGAGAAGTTCCAAACCCCTTAAAAGGAACTTTAACTATTTTTCAACACGGAAGTTGTTCAGATATCATTTTCAGATGAGAAGAGATAAGAATAAACATGATGAGATAAACACAAAAATAACAGACTATAGATTCAGCATACTATGCCTGCAACAAAACATGATAGTAAACAACCAATAAGTAGTAATAAACAATGTTGGAGAGACCTACCAGATGATTGGATGGCTCATCAAGCAATATTATGTGTGGCTTCTTAAAAGTTATCTTTGCAAAGGCAACTCTACTTTTCTGACCACCTAGTAAAGCATTTAGAAAAGTCAAGATATAATGCATAACAAAAAGGTATACGCACATACTCAACATTGAAAAACTACATCTGGCAGTATAAATGGGTTGAAGTTCAAAAGATATACCTGACAAAGTATACATGGGTTGAAGTGCAAGATTTCCGGTTACACCAAAAGAACCCAAGTGACCACGAAGTTTCTGCTCTGGAACTCCCTGCAGAAAATTCCAATAAGCAAAGTCAATAACTTAATTGCATATACAGGTACTGAAGTTCTAAAGAAACACCTGTTACAGCCTAACATCCAGATTTCTAACCTTATTCCTCCCATAAAAATAAAAATATAAAATAAGTAAATTTTAACTTTGTATCCAAAAATCTTAACATATGCAAAAAATAAAATAAAAACTTGTGAATCTTAACTAGTATTCAGTTCATCATGCATTCTTTACAACTTTACAAGGTTTTTAATGAATCTCAGTCTGCATAAGAACATGCAAATGTAATACATAGGTTGTGCCAGTCAGTCATAACTGCCTTAGCAGTCAATTGCAGGCACCATTTGTTCACAACATGACCGCAAGTCAGCAAACACAATTTGAAACCATATTTTTTTCTATAAAGGTAAACTATGATTATAATGAAGGAAATTCCGATTATAGTCAACCAAAAATATTTCAATTGAAGATAACTCCCCAAAAAGACAGTTAATTATCTCTAAGCACGAGGAACTCACAGGATAGCAGCGCATCATATAGAGAAGAGGATTTGAGGATAAGTCAAGTCCGTCAACATGGTGCTGACTGAAAACTGCTATACGAACCTGTAAACAGTGACAATGTGTAAATAATTATCCAAAATAATGCCAAAACATGAAAAAGATGTCATAAAGACCGAATAAATCTCCATTCTGATCATTTCTAGCTCCTGAATGTTATTGTAGTAAAATAAAGCACTACCATTTTCAAATCACACAAATAGTTTTAGAAATATATCTGATTAGTAAAATACAAGGATAAGACCTGGACTTTACCTGTGCTGACCTTGCCATGGATTAGAAGAAGAAAAAAACACATTCAAAAAATTAATTGCAAAGTCATGTAAGAAGCAGAAAATAAAGTCCTTCCTCCGTCTCATAAAAAGTGTCCTATTTGACCAATGTGCGGTTCTTCAAAAAATGATTAGATGTGTTGATTTTAATGATAAAATTAATACCATTTACTAGAATACCCTTATTAACTATAGTTAATAGAGTAGTTGAATAAAGTGAAAGTTAATAAATAGGGGTATAGTAGTGGAAAAATAATAATAAATGCTGCATTGGAATTGTAAAGGGACAATTATTTTGAGACAGAAAAAAGTGAAAATGAGACACTTTTTATGAGACGGAGGGAGTACAAAACATTAAAAAGTATGTGATGGAGGTAAAGCGAAAAAGAAGTGGCTTGTAATAATAAAGTTGTAGGACAATTTTACTGCTGTAATATAGATTACCTTGGCAGAACGGAAGACAGTCCCAGAACTTGGCTGTAGTTCCCCAGCAATTAACTTAAGTATAGTAGATTTACCAATACCATTCGGTCCAACCACTGCAAACATTGAGGATATGATATAAGCACATCAATATTGCCGGATCATGTCATAAATTTAACAACATTCCGCCACATGCATCAGTGTATTGAATACTAGTTTGCCAAAAGATGCAACCTAGGAACGACATGCCCATCACATGTTGAGAAACAAGGCTGTGACGTCATAAAAATGAATACTAGAAAATGCTAATACAATTTGAACCGAAAGACAAAAAAGAAAAGACATTCATAGGACTAGGATATGCATTCTTACTTGCAATACGGCTGTCAAGATCAATCCCAAAGTTCAAATTCCTAAATAGAATGGGTCCTCCAGGATAACCAAATGATGCATCACTGCACACACACCAAACAATTCCAAAAGGGATAAGGCCTAAGCTGTGTGTATGGTATTTATAAATCTACATCTACATTGTTCACAAAGCAAGTAAAATAAGAACGAAATGTTCTACCTGAAACTTATTATAGGTGCGCCTGGTCTATCATCAGGAGTTGGGAACTCAAACTTGTAGCTACACTCCACCATTAAAACATAGTTAAACACTTAAACATAGATAAAAGCATTCTCAACTTTTGATGCAATAGTGATAAAAGAATAAATAGTAATTCATACTCAGGATCATTAATAATTGCATCTACATGGCCCAATCGATCCAGAGCCTGAAATATTTTTCAAGGAAATAAAAGGTTATAGACATGAAATATATCTACTTAAATGATTATAACATAATATGAAAAACAACCAAACCAGTGAGCATATAGACAATACAAAAAAAAAGCATATACCATGGACACAAATTTGGGCATTTTAGTTTATAAGGTAAAGTGGCAATAACAAGTACCTTGATTCTAGATTGAACAAGTGATGCCCTCTTAGCATTATAACGAAACTTGTCAATGAAGGTCTGGTAGAAAAGCAAAACATCACATGTCAGAGGTAAAATAGAATCTTGAATAAAATGATACACATGCACCACATGTTCTATGAATTGCAAAACCTAGAAATTTTCTGATGGTAGGATAGTCAAGAAAATGTTAAAATATCTTAATATAGTAGCATATCGTATGTGACAGGGCCTGTTTGGTTACACCTTTTTCTTCTAAAAAAAGCATTTTTTTAATGAAAAATATCTAAAAAATTATGGAAACTTGATCAATTATTGAAAATAGCAAATAAAAATCGAATTTATACTTGAGAGACTACAAAATCTAAATCATAATAGTGCTCTTTTTCAAAGCTAGTTCAAGTGCACCATCAAACAGTTAGGAGCTAGCAATCTAAGAGATTTAGGAGTATATATCTACAATTAGGATTGAATTATTGAAACTAATACTTTTTCAAAGCTTATCCAAGCTCACAGCCAATTAGGAGCAATCTTTCAGAAAAAAACTTGGGAGTTTGTATAAGTGTAATTAGGAATTTAGGATCCAATCATTGTAATTAATACTAATACTAATATAAATAGAGATCATGTTTGAATAGTCTGGAGATAGGGTTGTTCAAAAAAACCATGAACTGAACTGCCGAACCGAACCAAACTGAAGTTAAAATAACCGAACCGATATATTTGGTTAGTGAACCAAACCATATTACATAAAAAGGTTCTAGAACTGAACCAAAACTATAACCGAACCAAACCAAAACTGAAACCGAACTAAACCAAAATTGAAAATGAAAAATACAAAAAATCAGTTTTAAATTTTTATTTTTAAATATGAAAAATAGATTAATGGTTCGGTTCGGAAAAAATTGTCTTCTAACGGTTCGGAATTTCTAAATGGTATACCAAACCAATTATTTTGGTTTGGTTCGGTTCTGAGTAAATTGAAACAGTTCGGTTCAGTTCGAAAAAACTTTTACTATGGTTCAGTTCGGTTCGGTTTTCTCACTGAACTGAAACGTGAACAGCCCTATCTGAAGATATAATTCATCCCTAATAAGATTTTCCGTAGCATTAAGTTGGCCAATAAAATGCATCAAGGTTAAATCCTAAGCCCTTATATTTTTACTTTAGCTTTAGATGTACTTATGGAACACATACAAAAGCTAACATTGAGATGTATATTTTTTTTTACAGATTATATAGTTCTACTAGGAGAGTTGAGGGAGGTATAAAATGGGAGGTTTACAGATTTTATAGTTCTACTTGGAGAGTCGATGGAGGTATTAAATGGGAGGTTGGAGACTTGCAGATGAGCTTTATAAGCGTATGGCTTTTGCTTGAGTAGAAGCAATACAAAATATATGGAATGTAACTTTAGCAAAAAACAAAGCATTTCTACCTTTTAGAGGAACCAAGCCTTATCCTACCAAGTGAGGTCGGTTGGTTTAAATATCTTGGATTCATAGTACAAAACAGTAGAGAAATAAAAAGAGATGTAAACCATCGAATTCAAGTTTGATGATTAAAATGTAGGATGGCCGCAAGTGTTGTAAGTGACACGAAAGTAATGCTCAGGCTGAAGGGGAATTTTATCAGACGGTTGTAAGACAGGCAATGTTGTACATAATAGAGTGTTGGACATAGTGTTGGATTGTGTGACACTCAATGGGGTGATGTCATTAAAAAAATTTGATACATTAAATGTCATGGAAAATAAAGAAACAAACCATAGGTGCCAAACTGAGGTAGAAGTTGAACATTGAGTGATAGTAACCGTGTGAACTCATCTAGTTATAGCAGTAACTCAGAATTTATAGTTTGTGAATCACAACCAATGAAACTCATGAGACGATCAAGTTGCATTACATATATCTTCAAAGCTTGTATTTCATAAAAGAATTAAATAATTAAGCATGTGGAAATTTACTGCTACTTTGGTTGAGAATGAGATAAAATTCAGTCTGGGATCACAAGAAGCATTTGTGAACTCTAAAGATTTGTGAACTCTAATGACCACTTTGTAAACATTTTTTCACTAAGACCCTTAGATGTCCCTGAGTCAACTAAATATGTGAAAACATTTGTACATGTGACCTATACAGACTAAACTTGGAGGGAAGTGTTAGAATATCCTAGATATTTGAGGTAACATATCATGTGCATATGATGAAATCAATTAGAAGCTGTCTTCAGAATAAATTTAGGATTGTATGCATGACTAGGATTGCATCTTTGTCATCACTCATTAATATTAAATACGCATAAAGACCTTGAGTGGAATGTCTAACACATATTCGGCCTTAACCAGATCATTCATAGTATTCTTGACTCATGTCTTACATCAAAGTCTTGTTTTTCCAATACTGCAATGGTGCATATTCAAGTATTTAGTACAATATAATATACGGTTACTCAATCTTTTGCTTAAAATAAAAGATATGGGTATACCTGTATAATGTATAATAGTATATATTAAACAAATATGTATGTTTAATTTGTAAATAAATAAATAAATAAAATTATCTTTTATCTTTATGTGATATCTTATCCCATTTCCAAGTGTCAACCCTTTCCTAACTCCTTGTGTAATAATTTTGAGATTGGCAAGTACTTTGAGGGTAGCAGATAATCAAAAAAAAAAAAGAAGAAGAAAGATATACCATAGTTGGCATGTGATATGACCATATGTATAGTATCATATCAAATACAATTGCCAATTGCATACTTCACCAGTTTAGGAGTCTGTCATAGTGTTTTTCTATTAAATATTATAACCAGTTTAGGGGTTTGCATCAGTGTTTTTCTATTGAAAATACATTTTGGAAGCCAGGTTCCACACATCATGCCGTCTGTGTAGTAATCTATAGCTTTCTATGTTAGTATACTACCAGAGCACAAGCTGGCATAGTTAGTAAATAAAACAACGTAGACAAATTTACCTCACTTAGAGAGATAATTTCGCAGTTCTTGTTGCCTAGATTCACAAATTAATGTGTAATATTCTAAATATCAAGCCAGTAAACTAACATTACTGACCTAGAACTCCTATTAGCACAATAACTTAAAGAAAAATAACTCAAATACAATGGGCTACGCACAATAATTATGATAAAATAAAGAGTGTAAGCTCCCACCAAAATGGAAGTGAACATACTTGTGTTCTTACTATCGTACAATGGGAAAACAAACCTCAGAATTAGGTAGGAAGAAACATAAAAATGTCCTTATGAAAAGGATAACTTTACAGTAAAAAATAATACCTGCATATGAGCTCTTGAGCGCTCATGTGCCTCTACTGCTTTTTGTTGGTTTTTAATCTGCTCTTCTCGAGTCCTCTCAAATGTATCATAATTCCCTTTATAAGTGGTTAGCTTTTGGTTTTGTAAGTGAATTATATCAGTAACTACCTGGAGATACAGTTGAGAAGAATAACTAAAAACTATGTTGGAATTTAGACAATGCATTAAATCAACGAAACATCTAAACAAAGCAAGAACAACTGGTATATTACCGTGTTTAAAAATTCTCTAGCATGAGAAACAACAATAAATGTTTTTGGCCATTTAACCAAGTACGATTCAAGCCATAAGACAGCGTGAAGATCAAGATGGTTCTGCAACAAAAAGAAAAATAGAATAATGTTCCAAAAATTCTATAAATTAAGGGATAAATGAATCTAACGTTGTCAATTGCAGATCGTGGAAATAGGGGTTTGTTCAAATTCAAAGTGCTACAGCCACTATTTAACAACTCTTTGTACTAAATTGTGTATTTAACAACTGTAGTTTGTTAAGTATTCACGACGCTAGAGCACCGCAATAGACATTATATGACAACACTGAATGAAAATATAAAAGAAAGTTATAAATTATAATGATGAGTTACCGTAGGCTCATCAAGAAGCAGCATATCAGGCTCTATAAACAGCGCACGAGCAAGAGCTATACGCATCCTCCACCCTCCAGAAAATGTTTTTGTTGCCTTCTTCTGCATCTCAGGAGAGAAACTCAGACCCTGAAAATACCATTGATCAGTAAGATGATGATTTGGAAAACTGTTTATCCAATAAATAATATGAATTCAACTAGCTCAAGTGACTAATATAAAATAAGGCCTGCGAACAAACAGCTTTGATAAACTATAAACTATGATACAACAAATTACTATAAACCCACCGCAAGTATAGATGCTGCTCGTGACTCGGCAGCATCAGCATCAATTAACTCAAGCCGCTTGTATATTTGCTCAAGTCTTTGTGAAATAGCATCTCCTTTCACACCTCCATTTGCATCATTGCCCTTTTCGGTACTGTCCTCCGATTCTCTCTATCAGAAAATCACAACAACATCGTTAGTTGTGAACTTACAATTTGTTATACTTACATATGGATGTATTTCATGCATAATCTAAAACATTGATCTACTATCACTACCCTACAGTTCATCCATACTAGTTCCTCACACCACACTTAAAAGAACAACATATGAAACCTGTTTGGCTATTAATTGAGCTTCTTCCTCCAGAAGCTGGGCTCTTTCAATATCAGTATTAAGAACACATTGTAAGGCGGATGTATTATCACCAACAACTTCTTGCTCAACGTGCAATATCTGACAATTCCTGGGAATGCCATCTATGGCATGCATGGCCATATGCCTTAGGAAAGTTGTTTTTCCCGTCCCATTTCTGCCAACAAGCCCTGTGTTGAGATTAATTCAAACTGAATTAGTTTTGTTAATTAGACTAAGACTTGTTAATATAGTTAATGAGGGTTAGTAAGAAACTAACTAATCAAGCATTACAAAGTATGCTTAGTCTAAGCAGAGTAAATATCAATAAAAAAAAATATATCTGATTCACCAAGTGTATGAATTTTATCCCCAACACTCTGCTTCAACATCACAAAGAACAGACAAAAAAAGCAAACAATTCATTTTATTTGATTTGATTCAAGTCCAAGTCCACACTGCATAGAAAAGAGAGAAGAAGACAGTAAACTTCACCGTAGTGTCTTCCAAATGAGAGTGTAACAGAACCATCAACGATGAGATCATGGCCACCAACAGAGATAGTGAAATTATCCATATGAATATCCTTCACAGTGTGTCCACCACCGCTCTCGTGCTTCACACACGCAACAGGCATCCCTGCTCTCACCGCTTCCATCTCCGCCAAATGCAATTGGAACTTTGCCTGTTCATAATCACTTGCAAATGAATACTACAAAGAAGAAAAACTGTGAAAAAAATTTAACTGAATTGAGATTCGGAACCTCTCTCTGGCGTTCGTCTTTCCTCTTTCTCCTTTCGATCTTTAATTTATCACGTTCAGATAAGAGAGGACCGTCAACAGGCTCCGGCTTCCTCTTCGGAGCTTCACCGTCGTCTAATCCCTCGTTCATACGAAAAGGCGCGGCAAGGCTTCGTACTGTTGGCTTCGCCTTCACCAACCCGTGCTTCCCAAATCTGTCAGAAAGTGTGCTGCATACCTAAATGAAATGAATCATGGTGAAATCAGTTAGTTGCTGGAGTTGTAGTGTGAATGATTAAAGCATAGATAGATAGAAATAGAGGTGAAGATTCACGAACGGAGCGACACTCGGAGAAGTCGGGGACACATCCGGCCGCAACGAGGAGATCTCCGAGAGCATCGAAGGCGCCTTCGCCGTCGAGTCCAAAATCGAAATCCTCGTCGGCGAGGACGTTAACGATGTAACTGACAATTGGTTCATCGACGTCGATGATTCCATCTCCTAAAACCTCATGAACCACTGTTCTCGCCACCTCCGTCATGTTCCGCGTTCGTACTTTCAACTCGCGACGGCTTCACCTCTGCACTGCAACCTACTGTTTTTCCTTTTCAGTTTTAGGAGTAAGATATTTCAGCCTAATTACGAATCTAAATCCACTGCAGTCGAAATTACGCCGCATTCACGCTGTCAAGGCATTATCAACCATTTGATCTTGATCGTACAGTTAAAAGAAAACAGATTTAATTTTACCAAAATTATCAGCTTTAAATCAAAATCATTCGATCTTGATCGGACAGTCAGCTACGCTTGAATGTGTGAAAGCGTTGTTTTTTCTCTGCAGGGAATCTGAGCCATGCAAATTACACAAAATGGCCATCTCTTTGATGAAAAATAAATAAATCAAAATTGCATTTGAAGTAGTAATTTAATTTTATTCTCTCTATTTTGAGAGGTTGGGAGTCATTCCATTTATTTCTCCCTTTATTTTCTTTATTACTATAGTTTTGTTTGTAAATAACACACATTTTTAAGACATCTGACATATAATTAATATTTAGTTAATTTTATATACAACAAAATTATACTAATAGAGAAAATAGAGGGACAAAGAAATGGAGTGGATCCCAGTCCATTTTAAGAGTGATGATATTTTAGACTCACTTACCCACAAATATTTTGTACATTTCTATGTCCGAAAGTTGAAAATTAAGTTTGTTAGTAATAATTCAACGTTTTTTTTATAAAGTATAATTTGACTTGTTTGGTTAATTAATCAAAAATATTGTAAATTAATATTTTATTTAAAATAATTAATTAATTAAAAAGTAAAAGTTAAACATTTTATAAATAAGAGGACTTATATATTTATCACTTTAATATGTAGTGTCTCTCTTATTTGTTTGGGTGAGTTTTTGACATTTAGGTGAGTGTTTGACCCGATGTGTATGTTTCTCCTTCATAATGGCTCATGAATGGTATCAGAGTCATAGTTCGAGTAAGAGACCCACTCCTTGTTACGAAAATCTTCTTGGCATGGTGATCAAGCGACGTGTTCCGTTGAAATTCTCATTACGAAATAAGGGTGTCTCTCAACGGTTGTACAAACATATGGGTGAAAAATCTCTCACTTGAGGGGTAACATAGTGGATGGACTCATACTTAAGAGGAAGATTGTTAGAAAATAAGTGTGAGTTATTTGGAGAAACAAGTGTGAGTTGTGAGTCTCACATTACTTAGAAAAGTGGAGGTTAAGCATTTTATAAGTAAAAATGACTTATATACTTATCATCTTAAAATTTTGAGTATTTATGTGGTATCTCTCGCTTGTTTGGGTGAGCCTTTAACATTTAGATGAGTCTTTGACCTAACGTGTATGATTTTCCCTCATGATGACCCATCAACTCCTACCAATATTTCAACAATACAAAGCTTGTGATATTTATTTGTAGTATATATTTAGCAAAAAGGAGACATATATGATGGTAGGAATACTATTTTGATAATAATAAAACTTGCAGGCTTTGACATGCCAATTTTACTACTACTGCACGTTTTCATAGTACCTTTCAATAAATTAGCTTACAACAAGATATTAAACATTATGTTGTATCCATTGCATATAGTAATTAAACTAACGATACAATTGATAGACAATTGAACTCTTTTATGTTTACTCCTACATGCTTTAGCCTTAAATATGAGTTGGTTTAGCGAATTGATTTATGCTTTGAACTAAGCATATGGACTGAAATGTTATTAAAAATAAAGTTTACAAGATTGTTTGGTCCTCTTAATTTATTAAATTTTCACAACATCAACCAACATGAATTCAAAAGTTATTACTAAGAGACTAACGGTTTAAATTGTATTATACAAATATATCTAACAAAATTATTTCTAAGTGCATTTTCTTAGTTAAATTCAAATTGTACTATATTGTATTGATCTTTCCAAATGCATTTTCTTTCATTTGAGCATTATATATATATATATATATATATATATATATATATATATATATATATATATATATATATATATATATATATATATATATATATATATATATATATATATATATATATATATATATATATATATATATATATATATATATATATATATATATATATATATATATATATATATATATATATATATATATATATATATATATATATATATATATATATATAAAAGTTTGTTAGTAACAATTCGACTTTTTTTTATAAAGTATAATTTGATTTGTTTGGTTATTCAATCAACTTAAATATTGTAAATTAATATTTTATTTAAAATAATTAATTAATTATTGATCAAAGATCTAAAAATGACATTTTTACAACAACAAAAAAAATTGATTATTTGATTCGAAGATATGAGTTTAACCTTACATTTAAATCGAGTTGTTCGTGAATTTGAAATAAATTGAGTTCTATCTAAAATAAGAGTTGTAGCAAATATGAACTAAGTTTTGAGATTAACCCATTTTTATCAAATCGAGTAGCGTTGAAGTAAGTTCCAGTCGACTCATTTCTAGCCTTAATCTCTCATGACATTTTTCTATTTATTTTGGATCTATATACTTGGAGGCATAGTAAGAAAGTGATTCAAAATGGTAAAACTTAATGATAGCAAAGATGCAAATCAACTAGTAATTGCTTAGTTTTGATGATGACAACACTTAAAGTCAAGTAATTGTTAAAGTTAGCTCAAGTGATTAAAGATATACAAGATGGTTGATTAAGATATCCTCCTGAATCAAGATAAAGACATATGTTTGAAGCCAACACTACATTTCAATGACTTTTAAGTAAAGACTCGGATTTATAGAATCACTAGTAGTTTAGATTTTCAAACTCTCAAATGATGGTAATAAACATGAAGATATATCAAGCCTCGTCAAGAAGACTCAAGGTTCTTGTGTGATGCAAAAACAAAAATATTAATGCCAAAACTTAAAATTCAGAAGTAGTTCCATTTGCGATGTGATAATAATGTGTGAAAGTTGCGACGTGATTCCCATGTGGGAAAGTTATTTATGGCTGTGGGTTGCGACGTGATCCCCATGTGGGAAAGTTGTCACATTTAATTCCTTCTACCAATGCGTCTGAAAAGTAAATGGAAAAGCAAAACATTTAATATTTGAAGTTTTGTGAAGTGAATTGTATGTGGGTAACTTGTGACCTGTTATTCACATGGGAATAAAATGACATTTTTGAATTTTCAGTTCCCATGTGTTATACACGCCACAAATGAATTTTTTAAAAATTCAAACTTTCCTCTCTCTTAAAATTCCAATTTTTGATGGCAGATTTTAGGTCTGAATAATTTAATATTTAAATAAGTTAGTGACATGGGAATCACTTGGCAATGTGTTTTCCCATGTGATTACCACGTCACTAAATCACTAGGGAAAATGAAGTTTTTCTTGTAGTGAGTATGAAAAAGAAAGAGTATGAAAGTTTGTCTGATCGTACTCGTCTGAGTGATCAATGTCTTATAAAGACACAAAGAGAATTTTTTAAAATATTATGGCTAAATAGCACACACATTACAAACATTGAGAAATTCCTCTTTTCAAAATTAAACCACGAAAAATTAGTTGTAAGGCCTACCCAATTGATTAAAGGATTGTCTGTTTGATTAAGAGATTTTTTTTTCTAAACTCTCTAATTGATTAGATCATTAATCTAATCAATTATATTATACCTAATCGAGTCTATAATCGATTATGATAGTCTCTTAATAACTGGTAATGTCTCTATATCAAAACCTCCTATTTTGGATCTGACAAATAGATTATTTGAAATGTCTACTCGATTAGAGCATTCAATTGACTCATGGATTATTTTCAAATTTATACCATACCTTGCCCTTAAATATAGAGTTTCTCTATATTTTTTCACATCCAAAAAACGTGAAAAACTTCACTTTTTATTTCTATCATCACCTTTTTATGTCTTTTGTATTTTTTTTCCACATATTTTAGTTGTAGTGCTTTGATAAAACTCATGAGTTTAGTGAGAAATCTTATTTTGGGTGAGACGAAAATTGTAAATAAATTAAGAGTAAATTTTTTTTTTTGAGTAAATAAGTTTTTTTTTATAATTAAATTATTTAAAATATTTTTGTTTGTACTTTGGATTAATTAATTATATTTTTTGTTTGATTTGTGAGCTCCGACATTTTTAAATGTGATATTTTATTTTAAAGTGTGGCATATTTAGGGAGTAAATGTTAAAAAGTGTGACATATGGATAAAAACTCGCATTGGCTATTAGATGAGATGAGTATATCTTAAAACATACTGTCAAATGAAATGAAAGAAACTTAAATTCACTCTCATTTGCTTTGCTCAATCAAAATTGCCTCTATTTATAGAACACAAACTTGAAACACTTCACAAGTCACAACACATCATGCAAAAGAAATGATCTACCAAATACCAGCATTAAATTAGTGCATCAACAGTGAAAGTGTTATACACTCATAATTAGCAAAATTCAATTTCTCTCTTCTGCTAAGAAACATGAGTACTGCAGAAATTGCTCGAACAGTTGTTGGCCTCATAGGTGGGTTATATGAATTTGTTTTGTGAGTTTTCATTAAAAACATGTATTTATTTATTAATCAATTAATTAATTAATTTGTGTTTTCATCATTTAGGTTATGAATAATCTCCACACCTTATTGATTTATTCATTTATCACTTTTGACAATTTTCTTCTTCTTCTTGACTTCAGGAAATATCATTGCCGGATGCATGTTCTTATCTCCAATGTAAGTTTATTTCTCAGGTTTAGTAATGTAATCAAAAATGTAATATATGCGTCGGTTAAGTGATGATTGACGCTAAATTTGCGAGAAAAAATCATAATTTCATCATTCACAATTGTAATCAAAAGAGAATTGAAATAGTTTGATGCTAAAACTAACTTTTAAACTAGATTAATCGGTTCAATAAATCAGATATTAGTAGTAAAAGAAAAACTATAATATATGCTAGAGAAAAACAACTCTGAAAAATTTCACTTTATTTTCTTTTATAAAACTCTTTTTAAAAATTTATTAAACTAATTGTTGTTTTTTTATTTATATATTTTTCTGCAAATAACCGTAAATACTATAATAAAAATATTAACTATTCTTTTTAAAGATAATTTTGTTTTGAAAAAATAATATTAATTAGTATAAAATTTAATGTTCTTGGAGGATTTTCTTATGTTAATGACTTTGTGTAATGACTCTCCATGCCATCTAGCTATCAGCCTCCCTTGGACTTATATTGAGCTATTTTTAACCATTACGTTATGTTTAGCTGTTTTTAAATTGGCAAATCTCTAAGTATATAATTTTATTTGTGTAGGATATAAAACAAATGTGCATTCATAATGATTTATTTATTTATTTTCATCTTATCCATTTTATTGGGGGATAATCTTTTTGGTTATCATTAAAGCTGTTGGGGCCTTATTTTAAACCAAAAAAGGGTAAATTTCTAAATTGGCGTTAGGACAAAACGTAGAGGTCTGATATTTGATCTTGAAGAATTTTAATAAATGCTAAAATCCTCTTAAACACCTTCTTAGCCTTCATATAAAAATTTCAATGACTAACTTCAACATTTTATTTTTTATGAACCAAATTAATAGGCATTCATATTTTTTGTCAAACATAATTTTGACTAGGAAATATTAAATATATTTTCATAATGCAAGAAAAATTTTACAGGCCAACATTTGTTGGGATATGCAAAAAAGGATCAGTGGAAAAGTACTCAGCAGTACCATACCTAGCCACGTTAATGAACTGCATGGTCTGGACTCTCTACGGGCTACCAATGGTGCATCCTCACAGCTTACTTGTGGTAACCATCAACGGTGCAGGATGTGTGATTGAGATCATTTATATCACACTCTTCTTCATCTATTCTGACAGCAAAAAGAGACTCAAAGTCTTTTTTGGTTTACTCTTGGAGCTTATTTTCATTTCACTTCTCTCATTTGTTTCATTGACCATGATTCATTCTGTTAACAAACGTTCGGCTGTTGTTGGAACTATTTGCATGCTCTTCAATGTTGCTATGTATGCTTCACCTTTATCCATCATGGTTAGTATATAATATTTCACGTCTAATAATTGGCTTAATTACGTGATCTTAATTAATTAATATGTATGGTTGCATGCACGCAGAAAATGGTGATAAAGACTAAGAGTGTTGAGTTCATGCCGTTTTTTCTCTCTTTGGCTTCATTTAGCAATGGAGTGTCTTGGACCATTTATGCTCTCATCCCTTTTGATCCATTCATTGCTGTAAGAACACTAATTATAATTAACATGCTATATATATATATATATTATGGCATTACTAGCTTTATACTTATTATGGTAAATGGATGATTTCTCTGCTAGATACCAAATGGGATTGGAACATTGTTTGCGGTTGTACAATTAATTTTGTATGCAACATATTACAAGTCAACGAAAGAACAGATAGCAGCAAGGGAGAATGGAAAAGGAGAGATGAATGTGTCAGAATTGGTAATTGGTATTAGTAACGTTAATGTTATTGTGCAAGATGAAACCAACATCAACAAGATAAAAACTCCTTCCACTATCAAATGACTATTGACATCACTCATGTATCCTCTTCCTCTGCCTAACCCATTGGGTAGTCTTTGATTTATAATCTTATTTTTTTGGATTAATTCTCATATTAATAACTTTACTTTTCAATTCTTAAGTAGTATTTGTCGAGCAATCTCTATGAACATATTTGAGATAAAACAACAAAATGATCTCAAGTTTTAACTTCTTTAATGAGAATTGTCCAAACAATTTTTTTTATACAATCTCTCTAAGCATAAATGTCTAATTAATTAAATGAACCTCAAATAAGAGTGAAAGAAATAAGGATGAAATATAAATGAAGTTTGGTGATTAACTAAAGCTAGTGTGATCAACTTAGTTAAAATGTCTAGTATCTACGCAACCTCCCTAATTCGCATTACTAAAGGCATGAATTTGCAAGTTAGAAGATTGTGACAGAAAAATACCTCGAGTTGGTGATCTTTTGAGGTATATCAGAACACAAAGTGCTTCACATTAGTGAGTATCTGCAGGTGCACTCATGAATTGCCTCAATTGTTGTGTTGTAAATGCAGTACCTATCATAGTAGTGGTGATATAAAGAAGGCTTCCAACCAACCTCCTATATGCAGTAACATCAGTGAATACAAATGTGGAATCTTGATGCAATCTAGTAGATGATTTCAAAGGTGTGGAAAGTGGTTTTGAACTAGTGAGGCTAGATTCATTAAGAAAATCCAAACAATATTTCATTTGCATAAATTAATACTTGGAAGATCGTTTTTCCTCAAGTCCTTGAAATTTTTTTAATTGACCAAGATGATCGATGTGAAAAGTTGTGTCCAATGCAAATTTTAGATCAGAAAACACGGTAAGAAGAGTACCAGCTAGGATAATATCACCCACATAGACAAGAAAAGTTGTAAATTGTAAGACCGGACTTAGTAAAAAGTGTGTGATCAGCGTAAGCTTGAACAAAACCTTGTGCATGAAGGAATGTGGTCAAATTTTCAAACCAATGGCGTCTTGCTTGCTTCAAAATACACAATAACTTAGTAACTCTACATACTTGACCTGGTTCGGAAGGAGTCATACCTTGAGGTACTTTCATATATACAACTTCATGTAAATCACTATGGGGAAATGCATTTCTTACATCCAATTGATGTAAATGCAAACCATGGATAGATGCTAAAGCAAGCAAGACTCTGATCGTAGATAGCTTAGCCATAGGTGAAAATTTCTCAAAATAATCCAAACCTTTAGTTTGTGTGAAACCTTCTGCCACAAGTCTTTCTTTGAATCTGTTAAATTTGCTACAAATTTCTAGAGAGTTTTTAAATATAATATGTAAGAAAATATAGAACATCCTAGAAACTATAAGGTGTATGAATATGGTAGAATAATCTAGATATATAAGTATATGGCAAAGATAGAAAAATCTAGATTTATCATGATAATAACCTATCATGAGAACTCTAGAATATTGACCACCATTGAAAGGTTGGTGACTTGAGCCTATAAATAGGCATTTGCTACATTGTAAACCATCATCCAAGAAATTAATCACAAAACCTTCTTTCTAAACTACTCTCTAAAACTATCTTCTACCAACTATCATCTAAACAATTTTAAACAGTGGCATCAGAGCTACGTTCGGTCATACATTGGGCGTAGTTATACTAATACCTACCATTTCATAATCCTGCAAACTACTTCAAAATATTTCCCTTATACTATTAACCCACTACAATATTTTTTCTAAGCCATGGATAACACTACTCAATCATCAACCATTTGTGTCTCTATTTTCAATGGTGAAAATTATGATTTCTGGCGTGTTAAAATGGAGACATATTTTTCATCTCAAGATTTATGGGACATAGTAGAAGAAGGCTTCATCGCTCCCATAGATACTTCAGCTCTAAATGCAGCTCAAGAAAAAGAGTTGAAGAAAAATAAATAGAAAAATTCAAAGACATTGTTCACCTTGCAACAAGCGGTGACTGATGCAGTTTTTCCAAGAATTATGGGAGCTAAGACTGCAAAAGAAGCGTGGAAGACGTTGCAGGAGGAGTTTCAAGGAAATGACAAGGTACGTGTTGTCAAACTTCAATCTCTAAGAAGAGATTTTGAACTATTGAAGATGAAGGAGTCTGAGACAGTTAAAGATTACTATTCTAAAGTTAAAGAAATAGTTAATCAAATGAGAGCTTTTGGGGAGGATATTCTTGACAAGAAAATTGTTGAGAAAATTCTAATTACTATGCCCCCAAAATTTGACCCAATCGTGACAACAATAGAGGAAACCAAAGATCTGTCTACTCTATCAATGACAGAACTAGTGGGCTCTCTTGAAGCATATGAGCAAAGACTACATAGGCATAAAGAAGATACACTTGAAAATGCCTTTCAGTCAAAGCTCAAATTTAAGTCCCAAAATAAAGAAAATGGAGGAAAGAAAAATTATGGTGAAACTTCCAAAAGAAGAGAAGTTCCTAGAAATTTCCAAAAGAACAATCCAGATAAAAATATTCCATGCAATATATGCAAACGACTAGGCCACGAGGAGAAAAGTTGTTGGTACCGTAATATGCCACAATGCAATCATTGCAAGAAATTCGGGCACATAGAGAAACACTGTCGCAACAAAAATAGGCATCAAGCTAATATCGCAGAGGAGCATGATCAAGAACAATGTATGTTCTATGCCACTCAAGAATCAATCAAAGAAAAAGGAGGAAGTTGGTACTTGGATAGTGGATGTAGCAATCACATGGCCAAGGATGAGACTATTTTCAAAAGCATTGATGAGTCAGTCAAAGTCAAAGTTCGACTAGGAAATGGAAGTGTGGTTGAGTCAAAAGGAAAAGGCACCGTCGTGGTAGAGACATATAAAGGTACGCGACTCATCCATGATGTCTTACTAGTTCCCAACCTAAAAGAAAATCTTCTAAGCATTGGCCAAATGATGGAGAGAGGCTACACACTTCACTTTGAAGGAGGTGTATGCAAAATCTTAGACAACAAGAATAAAAGGGCCGAGATAGCCGAAGTGAAGATGAATAAGAGCAATAGAAGCTTTTCGCTAAATTTAAAATATACAACTAACATTGCCATGAAGGTACAAGTTGATGATTCATGGCTTTGGCATCAAAGATTTGGCCACTTCAACACACATGCCTTGAAGTTGTTACATGATAAGAACATGATGAGAGATCTTCCAAGCATAAAGGATAACAATGAAGTGTGTGAAGGATGTCTCCTTGGTAAGCAACACCGATTTCCATTCTCAACAAGCGGAGCATGGAGAGCAAAAGATCTGTTGGAGCTGATACATACTGACGTCTGTGGACCGATGAGGACGCCATCACACGAGAACAACAGGTACTTTATACTCTTCATTGATGACTTCTCTAGAATGACATGGGTCTATTTCTTGAAATAAAAATCAGAAGTTTTTGGAGTATTCAAAAGGTTCAAGGCCCTTGTTGAAAATCAAAGTGGAAAGCGGATAAAAGTACTAAGAAGTGATCGCGGCAAAGAGTACACATCCCGCGAGTTTGATAGATTTTATGAGGATGAAGGCATAGAGCGACAACTTACAGTCGCATATTCTCCTCAGCAAAATGGTGTGTCTGAGAGAAAGAATCGCACAGTTATGGAGATGGCTAGATCGATGCTCAAAGAGAAGCGACTACCTAACACATTCTAGGCTGAAGCAGTCTACACTGCTGTTTACTTACTCAACAGATGTCCAACTAAATCTGTACAAGATAAGACTCCAATTGAGGCTTGGAACGGGAAGAAGCCATCAGTAAAGCACCTAAGGGTCTTTGGATCTATATGCTACATTCATATTCCAGACGTGAAGAGGCATAAGCTTGAAGACAAGACTATACGAGGTATCTTCTTGGGGTATAGCACAATATCTAAAGGCTACCGTGTATATAACTTGCAAACAAAAAAACTCATCATCAGTCGAGATGTTGAAGTTGATGAGAATGCTTCTTGGAATTGGGATGAAGAAAAAGTGGAGAAGAATGTTCTTATACCCACTCAACTACCTCAAGAAGAAGCTGAGGAAGAAGTCCTAGGTGAACCTTCTTCACCTACACCACAACAACAAGTTCAAGAACTATCATCACCAGAGTCTACTCCAAGACGAGTAAGATCTTTGAGAGACATATATGAAACCTGCAACATGGCCATACTCGAACCTGGAAGCTTTGAAGAAGCATCAAAGCATGAAATATGGGTCAAGGTAATGGAAGAAGAGATAAAGATGATCGAGAAAAATAACACATGGGAGTTAGTAAATTGTCCCCATGGAAAAGATATCATTGGGGTTAAGTGGGTCTATAAGACAAAGCTCAATCCTGATGGCACCATACAGAAACATAAGGCGAGGCTAGTAGCTAAGGGTTACTCACAACAACCTAGGGTTGACTACAATGAGACCTTTGCACCAGTAGCTCGTCTTGATACCATTAGAGCTCTAATAGCTCTTGCGACACAAAAAGGATGGAGTATACATCAACTGGATGTCAAATCTGCCTTCCTCAATGGTGTACTTGAAGAAGAGATCTATGTGGAGCTGCCACAAGGATTCATATCTAAAGGCGAAGAGAGCAAAGTGTTAAGACTAAGAAAAGCACTATACGGTTTGAAGCAAGCTCCTCGAGCATGGTATAGCAGAATCGATCAATATTTCATGGATTAAGGATTTAGGAGAAGCAAGAGTGAGCCCACACTATACATCAAGTCTCAAGGTCAGTACACTCTCTTACTCTCTCTATATGTAGATGACCTTATCTACACGGGAAACAATACTAAGATGATAACGGAGTTCAAAGAAGACATGATGAAGACCTTTGAGATGAACGACCTTGGTTTGATGAGTTACTTCCTCGGTATAGAGGTAAGCCAAAGAAATGAAGGGATATTCATCTCACAAAAGAAATACACAGAAGGCTTACTTAAGAAATTCAAGATGTACGGTTGCAAACCTGTCGCTACCCCACTCATAACAAATGAGAAACTACAAAAGAATGATGGAGCACCAGAAGCTGATGCATCCAAATATCGAAGTTTAATTGGAAGCCTCCTATATTTGACAGCTGCGTGGCCAGACATAATGTATGCTACAAGTCTTCTATCAAGATTCATGCAAAGTCCAAGTCAAATACACTTTGGAGCAGGAAAAAGAATTTTGAGATATCTACAAGGAACAAAAGAGTTAGGTATATGGTACTTTACCGAAACTAACTCAGGATTACTTGGCTACACCGATAGTGATTGGGCAGGTTCGGTAGATGACATGAAGAGCACCTCTGGCTATGCTTTCTCACTCGGATCAGGAATTTTCTCTTGGGCGTCGAAGAAGCAAGCTACGGTTGCACAATCCACACCAGAAGCAGAGTACGTGGCAGCTGCTGAAGCAACGAGTCAGGCTATATGGCTTCGTAGGATACTTGAAGACATGGGAGAAAAACAAGATCAGCCAACTAAAATCAATTGCGACAACAAATCAGCAATTGCAATGGCAAAGAATCCAGTGCATCACAGTAGAACAAAACATATAGCAATCAAGTATCACTTTATAAGAGAAGCTGAAGCAACTAAAGAGATCAAACTCGACTACTGCAGAACAGAAGATCAAATTGCAGACATGTTCACGAAGGCGTTGCCGAGACCAAGATTTGAAGAGCTACGAGCTATGCTTGGAGTCAAAGAAATTTGTATCAAGGAGGAGTGTTAAATTTGCTACAAATTTCTAGAGAGTTCTTAAATATAATATGTAAGAAAATATAGAACATCCTAGAAACTATAAGGTGTATGAATATGGTAGAATAATCTAGATATATAAGTATATGGCAAAGATAGAAAAATCTAGATTTATCATTGTCGCTACTGCGAAAATTGGCGCCGGCTGAACAGAAGAGTCGCCACCGTGCGTTATTTATCCCACGGGAGGGAAAGGAAACGCTCAGAGTAAACCTCGCACAACACGGGAAAGGCATGGTCGTCGCAACCAAAACCTGGATTCGGGAGTCGGTTACGCAAGGGGAAGGTATTAGCACCCCTCACGTCCGTCGTACTCGACGGGATCCACGCTTGTTTTCGGGTATGGATTGTTATTCTATCTAAACTATAGGTCAAGGGTTTAAAAAGAAAATAAAATGAAAATAAAAATGACTCGGCAAAGTATCGCACTTTATGCCTACGTATTCCCGCCTGGAACGAGAAATCAGAGTCAGCGTAGTTCGCCTACCTACGGGAAAGGAGGGGAAGGTTGCTCGCTAGGATATCGCATCCTATGCCTACGTACTTTCACACAGCATGAAAGATCAGAGCAAACGTAGTTCGGGCCACGTACGACACAAGCTTGTCTTGGTTGATTTTATTCCTTCTGAAAAGGGTTTTTCTGATTACCAGTCCAAGCGGACAAAAATGACGTTTTGATGAGTTCACGTTCTTTTATGAAAGAAGTGTCTTTTATTGTGTTTGAAATCTTATTGTGTTTTTCTGTTTGTTTTGAGACAGAAAAGACAGAACCCTAACCTACGGTTGCGAAGGGAATCAAACTATCCTAATGTTATCATGCATGGGTTAAGACCTAGTGTCTATCATGCTCCTCTCTTGCACAGAGAGAAACAGAGATCCTACGGGATAGGCAGAAACAGAAACAATAACAGATATATACAGTAAAGCAGTAAAATGCATGGATGCAACAGCACAAGCGAGGCAAGGGAGTCCCACTCAACCTCGAACCTAGAAAACAATAGGCAAAAGTGAACAGGCTTCACTTTCAACCCAACAGGGTAAACAGCAAACAATACAGTTCAGAAAACCAATCAATACATCAACAAATGAAATACAACAGCAAAAGAAACAGCATCAGCAGCTCTGAATCAACATCTGGCTTCACGCAATCTCCAATCAGCTACAGGCTTCAACAAGCGTCAATCTCCATCTTCATGACCTTCAGGCAAGGGCTTTGATCATCTGTCTTCCATCTGCAATGGCTTTTCTTCATGCTCAAACCTCCAGGATGAGGGATTAGTCACAAGAGTGAAGTGAGTAAATGTTAGACAGTTAATTACCTACCAAGGGTGGTTCATCAACTGTTAACATTAAACAGAAAGTTTCCTCTCAAAAGTTCTATCTTTCAAATATATTCACTGATCCTTCCAAAGGAGGGAGGTGGATATTTGAAAGAGACTTTGAATCATAGAGAAAGGATGGATGCAGACAAGGCATTCCATGTTTGAGAAACAAGCTTTCTACTCTAGAGCTCTGCCTAGCTCTTAAACCCTAGTCTCCTCAGCATCTGCTAGCAAGAACATCTTCTTCAACTCTGACAGTTGATCTTCAATCCCTGGATCTCCAATGGTCTTCATCATCTCAAGTCTTCAGCTCTCCCAGATCCCCAGACAATCCCAATACCCAAGCAAGCAAGCAAAAATCCCCAGAGGGCACACCACATCAGACAATCAGATATACAGCATATCAATAGCAGTAGGGGAATCCTGACTTTTTCTAAGAGGATCTAGTAACTACCCATAGCCCCTATAGTCCCATAACTAATTTAGTCAAACCCTAAGTCCTAAGGGAAAAAAAATCAAACTTCCTAAGTCATCACCTAAAAAACCCTAATTTTATCCATGTTATTTAATCTTGCACTAATTACCTAAAATTAATTTCTAAAAATGGGAACTAAATTGTTTCTACAAGTTCAACATCTCATCTAAACACCCTAAAAAGAATGAACAAAAAATATTAAAGCATTTGATAGAACAAAAATTAACAAATTTATGCATGAAATGAATCTATTTAAAATGACATTTATTTAAAAAATATGAAAAAAATATGAAATCAAAATAAAAATGCAATTTTATTTTTCTATAATTTTCTACACATCCTAAAGAAAATTATGTAAAAAGAATGAAGTGAAAATGATTTTTTATGAATTTGTTATGAATTTATGAAAATTGGTAAAAATTAAAGGGAATTAAGAAATTAAATTGAATTAAAATGAGGGAGGGGGGTTCATTAAGCAAGCACGCCCAGTTGATATTCTGTTGGGCCAGGCAGATAGGGGGTGTGGGTAGCGTTTTGAGTTAGGCCCAGAAAACTTCAGCAATATTGAAAACAAAAACCACGCAGGGGGGGTGAGAAAAGCATCAGATTCATGTTCAAATGGATAGTGGGCCTATGCACTGGGGGTGGGGATAGCAACACAATCTGAGGCCCGCCCGTTTCAATTAATGAAACGGTGCGTTTAGGGCTAACGCTTCCCTCCAAATTCTGAATTGAATAATGGCCACAGGATCATCCTCTTAGTCAAAGGTCACACGCGAAATGAATGGACCAGATTATCTCTTCTCCAATGGTTCTGAACTTAGGGTTTCAACCTCCATGAAACTCCATGCACGAGCAAGCTCCCCTCAATCGGTTCTCCCTATCCAGGCCATGAATCAACATGCTATAAACATGAAAACTGCTCAGAATTCCTCCCTCTACAATCCTATGGTCTTAATTCAGTCTGAAGTTCACCAAATCATTCAACCCGAGCACAACAAAATCTGGTCACCATGGAAATCCTCTGAGATGCACCACAACAATTCTCCCTCAAACCTAGACTAAACTAATCTATGCACAATGGTGATCAACCTGCGCTAACAACCTAGAATTCTAATACACTAATCCACGAGTTTCAAGCCCTAACAGTTTATGGCACCTGCTAACAATTGTCACCAAATCACTCCAAATTCATCCTACTTGCTCTACTAACCTTCTACTTCATATCTAAACTAACAACAACATGCTAACCTAATTGAATCAAGCTGTTTGAGTGAAAACGTACCTGGTGCAAAAGCTTGAAGACAGCTATGGAAACTTGTGGATCTGAAGCTTTTGAGACTTGGATCTTGATCCACAAACTCAGTACTCAATTCTGTATGCAACACTTGAGTGAGATTTGGCTTGAATTGTGCTATCCACTTGCAACTTCAATTTTGATGTTGATGATGGAAGTGCTCGAAAATGGATGATTCACACTTGATTCTTGATTGAATTATGATCCAGGATGATGATTGAATAAGATTGAATTGATGTGGATGAGAATTGGTGAAGGTTTTGTGAGATTGAAGTGAAATTGCCAAGAGAAAAGAATGAGAAAATTTGTGAAATTCTTGGTGCAAATGAGGCCAACCCTTGATCAATCTCCATTTCATGAATATATAGACCTCATATGAACATTCTAGATCCATCTTGCACATTCCCTTGCTTTCCAACCTTGATCCATTTTGGTTATGTTTCTTCAATTACAAGTAACCAAAGATAACTTTCTTTTTTTCTTCTAAACTCAAAAAAGTGTTTGAACCATTGTTCTTAGAATTGCTTTTCCATTCAAAATCATATATTGGAAGTCTCCATTTGGACTCATAAATCTCCCAAACCATTTTTCACTTTGAATTTCTTTGAATTATAAGCCATTTTAGTTCATATTTTGACCAATTCTGCAACTTCATGCTATGAGCTTTTCCAACAATTTGTGACCTTCTTTCTAGACTTAAAATCCCATTTGGAGCAAGTTTGATGTTGTAAGTTTTTCCATTTGAGGCCTCCTTGTATGAGTTTTGGACATAGGTTAAAATGACCTGTAATTCACAAATGCCCAAAATACCCTTTGCTTGCCAAGACCATAAGTTGAGTTCCACACATCATATGAAGGCATGCCATACCATTCTAGAAAGCTAAGACAATGAGGAACAATTCTTATGTTGACCAAGAATTCATTTGAAATCTCCTTGAGGGGCAAAAATTGCTTGGAAGTCAAGTCACTTTCACAGACAAAATTTCAGATACCTCAAATGACCTGTAACTTGCAAGGACCATAACTTGAGTTCTATAAATCTCCTTGATGTCTTCCACCACTCAAATTAAAGGTCTTGAGATCCTCTACAAGTTTCATGTTGGCCAAGAAGCCATTTGAAGCTAGCATTT
Source organism: Lathyrus sativus (assembly GCA_963859935.3). Taxonomy (NCBI): domain Eukaryota; kingdom Viridiplantae; phylum Streptophyta; class Magnoliopsida; order Fabales; family Fabaceae; genus Lathyrus; species Lathyrus sativus. The sequence continues at coordinate 475,143,823 of OZ012739.1, forward strand.
TGACTTATCTTGCTTGGAAATTTGACCTAAACTAGGGGATTTTACAGAGAAACCCTAATTTAGTAACTCCTCTTCTCCTTGATTTCTCTTGAATTCTCCTTGGCATATCTCCATATCCTCTTTTATATGTCCAATGATGAACCCCACATCTCTCCAATAGACTTGAATGCCCTTTAAATCAGTCAATTGACCTAGGGTTGACCTAGGGTTGACCCAGATGAAACCCTAGTTGACTGTCTTCAACTGCAGCTCTTGTGCTCTCATCAATGACTTGTCTCCTTCTCCAAATGACTTTCTAAGTCTCTCAAGATGTCTAGATACTCTCCATGCCTTCAATTCACAGCTCACAATCCTCTTGTTGACCCTCAGATACCCTCAGCTAGGAGATGGACTCAAGGCTTGATCTGCTGAACTCTTTGCTTTCAAATTCTTTCCTGATGACTTGAATGAGATTGAATTAGGATAATAACCTCTTGATAGGCCTCTAGAGATGAAAATAATGATTGGTCCCCTGTTGAATGACTTGCTATGCTTATGCTATGCAGATGGTTAGTCTATGTACATGACTCTATATGCAAATGCTAATGATATTGAAACATAAACCAAGTGAATAAGGTTGGGCAAATTTTAGGGTGCAACAATCATGATAATAACCTATCATGAGAACTCTAGAATATTCACCACCATTGAAAGTTTGGTGACTTGAGCCTATAAATAGGCATTTGCTATATTGTAAACCATCATCCAAGAAATTAATCACAAAACCTTCTTTCTAAACTACTCTCTAAACTATCTTCTACCAACTATCATCTAAACAATTTCAAACAAAATCGTTCAATAGAATAATCTGCATATATTTTGATCTTGTATACCCATATGTTTCTAATAGGTGAAACAACAATAAGTAAGTCAATAAATTCCCATGTATGATTCACATTAAGAGCTTTAATATTTATATAGCTGAAGTGTGTCTCGAATCTCTACTTGGACCTTGAAAGTTCAAAGGTCTAGTCTCACAAGAGAGATACATAATATAGGCTTGGTGGTTGGGTGAAAGTTTTGAGTAAGAGATGAAATTTGCTAGAGGATATTGACATGTGGTAGAGACATTCGAGGTTCAAACATAATCTTTAAAATATGTAGGCGATTTAGTAGGTCTAGTGGATTTTTCGAGTTCGGGTTGAGGGGTGTGTAGGAGAGTTATTTGTGTGAGAAGGTGAAGAAATTCTTTAAACATATGTTGCAGAAGACAAATAAGACGAAATCAGGTTATATATGCGAGGCTCAGGTGTATGGTCAAGTATGTTAGGCTTATGTGTATGGTCAGGTATGGCTACACATCCAATTCAAGAAATAGTTGTGGGTTAAGGAGTGTCCTTGTCAAAATTATAACTAATATGATTTTGATTTGATAGGAGATCAATATAAATATTGGTGGGTATAGACTCATTAGAACCAAAATGATAAGAAAATTCAAGATTTTTTTGACGTTTGTAGAGACTATTATCTCGTGATTAGCAATATCTAAAAAGACAAACTCCTTCATTCCCGCCTTATATTCCAAGAAAGCATAATTTCATGGTCTTAGATCAAACTTATATATACTATTTAGAAGTGTTGAAGCATAGCTCAAACAACCAAATACCTTCAAGTAACTGAGATCAAATGCACTACCATATGATACTTCATATGAAGACTTATTATGCAAGATCTTGGTTGGAATTCTGTTCATGAGAAACACTACATGCAATAATGAATAAGAATATTTTTTCTTAGGAAATCTAGATTGAATCATAAGAGCCCTAATAATATTCAAAATATGTTGGTGTATGGACTCAATCTTTTCCGCGTAAAGAATAAACTCGTCTTTCCACGTAAGGAATCACTTATGTTGATATGTCCGCGTAAGGACTACATTGTCCACGTTAGGAATAATAATTTCTTTGATTTGTCCACGTCAGGACACTGATCTCGTCTTGATATGTCCATGTTAGGACTCAGGCGTCTTCGACCTGCTGAAGAAATAAGACTTGTCCACGTCAGGACTCACACTGGTCTGATCTGTCCACGTCAGGACACCAACACAAAGAGTAATTACTTTTGTCAACGTCATGACCTCCCATTCCACTACTTTCGAGAAACCGAATCTGCCCATGATAGGACCAACACACCTCACCAATCCAGGGAAATAAACCTGTCCACGTTAGGACGCCCACTTCTGAAGAAAACCCGTCATTCTAGGAGTAAATTGTCCGCGTCAGGACTTAGTTCTCCAATGATCCTCACCCGCAAACTTCTTAGCACTGACGTGACAGCGACTTTGAGATGAACTCTACTGGGGATGTCTGGAAACCCAACTATTGGACGCCTGTTCTGATAACCGGCGGTGGCCTCTGAAATTCTGACTCATGGAACCTGTTGATGACAAACAAACTCTGCTTGGAGATAAGGAGAAACTTATCCTGGTAACTCTGCGGGGAAAATAAGAGACATTTGCATAAACGACTCCGTTAGAGACAAAGAGAATCTCTTCATGCTAACTCTGTGGGGGAATACCGCCGAAACTAACATCATCATTGGATGTCTCATACCGAAATCTTGACTGTTTAGTAATTCATTTGAGCAAGAGCCCTCTCCACCTGAACTGCTAGAGTACAGAAACTGCTTCAGCAAAATAAATGCTGGAAGGATAATGCCGACTCCGCCGGGTATAGCCAGACGCTACAGGATTATTCCAGCAAAATACATGCTGGAAGGGTGAAGTCGCCCCTGCTGGGAAATTGGGAACTCAAACCAAACCCTATTGAGATAACCCCCTGCTGGGGAATATAACTTCGCTGGGGAATAGCAGATGCGCATAGTTCGATCAGACTTTCTGCTGGAGAGTGAACTGATATCACACAGTATCCCGGACGAAATAAATGACAGGACCCACCATCAACTCTGCTTTGGGGAGTCTTGATCTTCGAGTTCCACTGGAAGGAATGAAAACGCTTGCAAAGAGAATTCCGCTGGGGATGGGATAATTCTCTTGGGAAAAATTAACTGACTCCGCTGGGGGAGAGTGTATGACCCTGCGGGGAAAGATGAACCTGTCTGAACACAGCCTCATGATCTTGGAATCGCCAAACTCTGTTGAGGACGAATAACTTTTCTGCTCCCTTTGGGTAAGCTACGGCTAGCTGGGGAGTTCTATCCTTCTTCCAGAGAAACATGCATGCCCTGCGTGGGGACTAAGTCTTTCGTTATCGCCATCTGTTGATCACCTTCCTCGTATGGTTATGAAACCTGCAACAACACAAACAAGATAAGACAAGCCTGTGCAATCAAATCAATTCAGGTTAGTGACGTTACACTCAGTTAATTCAAAGCTTTAGCAATTGTTGGCAAGGGCCAGCGATGTTATACTCATGCTAGCTTCAATAAACTTAGGCGTTTTATCATGCACAAAACCGTAAAGAACAGGCATCCAGTACTGAATAACATATTTTCATTGATCGGGCCCCTGAATGGGCGGAGTTTTTGTACATGGGATGTAACTCCTGAGAAGAGGAAGCTACGCAAAGCAAATATACAAGTATGCAAGTATGCACAAGAAGCATAAATATATTGACAAATTAAGTTTTGTACACATGTCGGCAACGGGATGCAGATGAGCACCACGAACTGATCCTCCCATGACTCGTCCGACTCTAATGCTTTCCCGGTATCCCCACTTCTGAATAGATTGTATCCGATAACTGACTCCTCAAATGTATTCTCCCGCATTGATGCTCATTGAATTCGGACCGCAGTCATTTGCTTTTCACATCCCTAACTTTTGCGCGAACCGCCCTTTACGGGTTTTCAGTTCACCGGGATACCCTTTTTTGCCGAAGCCGCCCAGTGTAGGTTTTCAACTTCGCGGGTGTACATTTTTTCAATTTTATCCCTAATTTTTGCCCGAACCTTTCATTCTGTTTTTGGTTCGCCAGGATGCCCCTTTTTTGCCTGGACTCTCTTTTTTTGTCCAGCGGGTCTATTTCAAGCAAAGTATTTTTTAACTGCGTCCGAATTCACAGGAGACGCAAAGTCTTCTCCGTCCATGGTGGACAACAACAACGCTCCTCCTGAAAAGACTTTTCTGACAACGTATGGCCCTTCGTAGTTGGGGGTCCACTTGCCCCTGTGATCTGCTTGCGGCGGGAGAATCCTTTTCAGCACAAGGTCGCCCGTCTGAAAGCTTCGCGGAAGTATCTTCTTGTCGTACGCTTTCTTCATTCGTCTTTGGTACAAACGACCGTATGCCAGAGAAGCTAGCCTCTTCTCATCCATCAAACTCAGTTGGTTCAATCTATTCGTTACCCATTCTGCCTCGTCCAGCTGAACGTCTCGCAACACCCTCAGAGAAGGGATCTCAACCTCTAATGGTAATACCGCTTCCATTCCGTATACCAACGAGAACGGAGTTGCCCCGGTTGATGTGCGTACCGTCGTACGATAACCGTGCAAAGCGAAAGGTAGCATCTCGTGCCAATCCTTATAAGTCACCACCATTTTCTGGACAATCTTCTTGATATTCTTATTGGCCGCTTCGACAGCGCCATTCATCTTGGGTCGGTAAGGAGAGGAGTTGTGATGTTCGATCTTGAAATTCTGACAGAGCTCCTTCATCATTTTGTTGTTCAGGTTTGAACCGTTATCCGTGATTATCCGCTCGGGGATCCTATATCGGCAAATGATATCCCTCTTGATGAATCTAGCCACCACTTGCTTCGTTACATTCGCGTAAGACGCCGCTTCCACCCACTTGGTGAAATAATCGATTGCTACTAGGATGAACCGATGCCCGTTAGAAGCCGTCGGCTCAATCTTTCCGATCATATCGATTCCCCACATCGAGAATGGCCATGGAGATGACATCACATTTAGAGGACTCGGAGGCACGTGGATTTTGTCAGCATATATTTGGCACTTGTGGCACTTCCTTGCGAACTTGAAACAATCAGTTTCCATCGTCAGCCAAAAGTAACCTGCCCTCAGCAGCTTTCTCGTCATAGCATGCCCACCAGCATGCGTGCCAAAGGCACCTTCGTGAATTTCCTCCATGAGAAGCTTTGCCTCTTTCTCGTCCACACAACGCAACAACACCAAATCGTGGTTTCTTCTGTACAAGACACCATCCGGGTTCAAATAGAAATTACCCGCTAATCTCCTGAGAGTCTTCTGATCTTGACTGGATGCCCCAGCCGGATACTCTTTGTTCTTCAGGAAATTAAGGATATCAAAATACCACGGTTTATCGTCAGATGCTTCATCAATAGCAAATACATAAGCTGGCCTGTCCAACCGAGAGATAGTAATTTGGGGAGCTTCGTTCCAGAAGTTGACCTTGTACATGGAAGACAAAGTGGCAAGGGCGTCAACCATTTGATTTTCTGCCCGCGGCACGTGATGCAATTCAACCTTGTCGAAGAAAGGCAACAATCTCCTTGCATAATTCATGTAATGTATCAAGTTGGGCTGACGTGTCTCCCATTCCCCTTTGATCTGATTCACTACCAGAGCTGAGTCTCCGTATACGTCTAGATGTTTGATTCGCAAATCAATGGCTTCTTCAAGCCCCATTATACAAGCTTCGTATTCGGCCTCATTGTTGGTAACGGCAAAGGTCAATCGGGCAGTAAACGGGATGTGCGACCCGTGCGGCGTAGTGATAATTGCCCCTATTCCGCTACCGTAAGCATTCACAGCTCCGTCAAAAATCATCTTCCACTGGGACCCCGGCTCTGGTCCTTCGTCTGGCAATGGTTCTTCGCAATCCTTCATCTTTAAGTACATGATATCCTCGTCAGGAAAATCAAACCTCATCGATTGGTATTCTTCAATAGGCTGCTCCGCCAGATACTCAGACAGCACACTCCCCTTTATAGCCTTTTGCGAGACGCATTGAATATCATATTCAGTCAAGACCATCTGCCAACGGGCAATTCTACCTGACAACGCCTGCTTTTCGAATATATATTTGATAGGATCCATCTTCGAGATGAGCATGGTTGTATGATTCAGCATGTACTACCTCAAACGCTTGGCGGCCCAGGCTAGCGCGCAACAAGTTTTCTCCAGCATTGAGTATCGAGATTCACAGTCTGTAAATTTCTTACTCAGGTAATAGATCGCATGCTCTTTTCTCCCCGTCTCGTCGTGTTGACCGAGAACACAACCCATGCTTCCCTCAAGAACCGTCAAATACATTATCAAGGGTCTCCCTGCCACTGGGGGTATCAAAATAGGAGGCTCCTGCAGATACTTCTTTATTTTGTCGAACGCCTTTTGACAATTTTCGTTCCACGTTACAGCTTGATCTTTCTTCAACAGCTTGAATAATGGTTCACACGTGGCCGTTAGGTGAGATATGAACCGGGCAATGTAGTTCAATCTCCCTAAAAACCCGCGCACCTCTTTCTCTGTTTTAGGCGTCGGCATTTCTTGAATCGCTTTTATTTTAGTAGGATCGACCTCTATTCCTCTTTCGCTTACGATAAACCCCAGCAGTTTACCCGATCTCACCCCGAAGGTGCATTTATTAGGGTTCAGCCTCAGCCTGAACTTCCTAAGCCTTTTAAACAACTTCAGCAGATTCACCAGATGCTCTTCCTCCGTCTGGGATTTGGCAATCATATCGTCAACATAAACTTCGATCTCTTTATGCATCATGTCATGGAAAAGAGTCGTCATCGCACGCTGATATGTTGCCCCAGCATTTTTCAAACCAAAGGGCATCACTTTGTAGCAAAATGTTCCCCAAGGCGTTATGAAAGTAGTCTTCTCCATATCCTCTGGCGCCATTTTAATCTGATTATAGCCTGAAAAGCCATCCATGAAGGAGAATACGGAGTACTGAGCGGTATTATCAACTAACACGTCAATGTGAGGAAGTGGAAAATCGTCTTTTGGGCTTGCTTTATTCAAATCTCTATAATCCACGCACATTCGAACCTTGCCATCTTTCTTTGGCACTGGTACGATGTTGGCAACCCATGAAGGATACTTCGTCACAGCCAGGAAACCAGCGTCCCACTGTTTCTGCACCTCCTCTTTGATCTTCATTGCCATATCTGGTCGAGTTCTGCGAAGCTTTTGTTTGACTGGCGGGCAATCTTCTTTCAGTGGCAGGCGATGCACAACCATATCTGTATCGAGCCCTGGCATATCTTGATACGACCAAGCGAATACATCATTATACTCTCGAAGCATTTCAACCAGTCTTCGCTTGATATCACTCTGCAGTGCGGCTCCAATACGAATATTCTTCTCAACCCCTTCCGACCCCAAATTGATAATTTCGATGACCTCGTCGTGAGGCAGAATGGCTCTTTCCTCTTGCTTTACCAACCAAGACAGTTCTTCAGGAACGTCGCTATCTTCGACAACCTCTTCTTCGGTCTGGAATACCGGGTGCTCAAAGTCGGGACGAGTCATAGGTGGTTCAAGGATGTCATCTGAAAATGTTATCCTGCAAAAGGAATGGTTAAGTGCTTCAAAATGCGTATAAAGCGAATAACCATGTTGCCATTTTGTTGAAAAATATAAAACAAGAAAGACAGGGATTACAGTATTTGCACATGAAAAAACGCCATTTATTTAATGATTAACGCGCAATGTTTATAACAACACAGCCCTAAGCAAATCCTGATGCCCCGGGCAAGACATCAGATTATTCAACAATTAATAAAGCAAAGCATTACTGTTTAAAAGTCACAGGAACAAGCTCCTGAATAGACCAGTTGCACAGTCCTTGTCCTGGCGTGCTTGGCTGAATCCAGGCATCCATATCACAGTCGCTGTCTCCTTCATCAGACTCTGAAGCAGCATTGACAGTTTCATGACATACTCCACTGGCAGAGATGGTGATTGACTTTCTGAAATGGGGGGCCCCCACGGAAGGAGTTGATGACGACGGTCGGTACCCCAGTCCGAACCAGTCCATTTTCACAGGAATGTCCAGCACTTTGCCCCAGCCTTTGGCTTCTCCTGCTTCCACTAGCGCTTGAGCTTCCTTATACGATGAGACAGCTATCTCTGGCACTTTGCTCGGCCCGGGACCCTTGTCCTTGATGCGCAAACCTTCGAATGCCTGGCATGGTGTCTCGTGGATCTCCCCGTCGACTTCCACATATTTAAACGATGATAGATGGCTGACCAGGATGTCTTCTTCTCCGCACACGGTGACTACGCTGTCTCCGACCATATACTTTAACTTCTGATGCAGGGTAGACGTGACTGCCCCTGCCCCATGAATCCAGGGTCTTCCCAGCAAGCAGCTGTACGCAGGCTGTATATCCATGATATAAAACTCCGTTGCAAACACTTCCGGCCCCACTTGCAGAGGCAAGGTAATCGATCCGAAGACTGTTCTCCGCGTGCCGTCAAACGCTCTGACTACCAAATCACTGGGTGTACACAAAATCCCTCGAACATCCAGCTTCATCATCGCCTTCTTAGGCAGCACATTCAAAGACGACCCGGTGTCAACCAATACGTGCGACATTACTGATCCCCTACACTCAACAGATATGTGTAATGCCATATTATGGTCCCTCCCTTTCGGAGTCAAGTCAAAATCGGTAAAACCCAGACTGTGGCCAGCATTCACATGTGCCAATACTCCTTCTAACTGATTCACGGAGACGTCCTGGGGTACAAAAGAAGTGTCCAAGACTTTCAGCAAAGCGTTTCGGTGAGCTTCCGAACACAACAGCAATGACAGGATAGATATTTTGGACGGTGTCTGCTGCAGATGCTCCACAATTTTATAATCACTTTTCCGAATTAAGCGCATGAATTCTTCGACATCCTTCGATGCTGCTTCTTTTTCACTTGCTTGTACCGGAACATTCTCAACCACTTTCCCTTTTCCTTTGGCTATCCTTTCAGCCTCCACTTCAGGAGATATAAAGATCCTGCCGCTCCTCGTCATGCCTCCTGAACCAACAATGTTATCCACAATCTCCGCTGGCTGTTTGTTAACATCAATTTTTATCCCGTCACAATACACCTCTAACCCATATGACCATGGGACTGCTTTCGTGTTCTCGTATGGGATCGGCCCGGCCTTAGTTATGGTAATCGGTGGTCGCTGAGCTGGTGCTGCAATAGTGATCGTCTTCCGCGGAATTGTTACCGTGGCCACATCACTCCGGTTATCCACTACTGCCCCTGCAGGCTCATCAGTTGCTGTTCTATCAAACTGCAATATGCCATCATCAATCAAAGCCTGAATGCCTTTCTTCAAATCCTCACACCCCCCAGCTAGGGCCCAACAGTCTAAGCAGTACTCATTACATCCTGGGTAAACACCTCCTTGCAACAGTCGGCTCTTTATCTCGCTCAGCGGCGTCTTCAACTCTTCAACATTCATAATCAGATTCAGACCTTCCTCAGTCAGAACTGCGTTTGCCCCATGATTAGGCATGGGTTTCTGGACTATATTCGGACCTGCAGTTCCGAAGTTGATAGTCTTGTTGTCTAAGAGATCCTGCACAACGTGCTTAAAAGCATGACAACCTTCTATATCGTGGCCCGGGGCCCCAGAATGAAACTCACAGTGCCTATTTGCATCGTAGCCGAACGGGGGAGTTCCCGTGATCGGTGCCAGGGTTCTTTTCTCTACCAGATTCAATCCCAACAATGTCTGCAATAAATCAGCATAGGTTGAGGGAGGTTTCTCGAACACCCTTCTCGGCTTACTACTCTGGAATCTTCGTTGAGCTTGCTGTGCCCCCTGCTGAGGCTGCTGCTGCTGTGGCATTGGTTGCTGCTGAACCGGTTGCTGTTGTTGTTGATACGGAATAGTAACACTCGACACTTGCTGTGGTTGACGATATTGACCTCTTCCCCTGCCTCGGCCTCGGCCTCGGCCTCCAAATACTGCGCTCGCCTCACCCTGACGGCGCCCACCATAAGCTTTCCTATTACTGCCAGATGCAGTTGATTCCTCGACTTGGAACTTTCCTTGCTTAATATTACGCTCAATCTTTTCCCCCATCAGGATCAGGTCTGAAAAACTGGCCAGAGACGTATGAAACAGCATATCATGAAACAGCCCTGTGAATGTGCCGACAAACATATCATTCATTTCTTTATCTTCGACAGGAGGACGGACCCTGGCAGCCATATCGCGCCACCTTTGCGCGTACTCTTTAAAACTCTCCCCCTTCTTTTGCGAAAGCCCGGCCAACTGGACCCGATTGGGTGCCAGGTCGCTGTTATACTTGTAATGGGCTACGAACGCCTCCGCCAATTGCTTCCATGTCTTGATATCAGTTGGCTCCAACCCCATGTACCACTCTAGGGAAGGGCCCGATAGACTATCCTGAAAGAAATGCATTAGCATTCTTTCATCAGTGGAGTATGCAGACATCTTTCTGTAATAAGCTCGTACATGCACTTTCGGACATGTGTCTCCTTTGTACTTATCGAACGCAGGCGCTTTGAACTTAATTGGCACCCTCAAGCCAGGTACCAAACCCATTGTTGCCATGTCCAGTCCTACAGCGCTTTGATTTAGGACTCCCTTCATCTGCTCTTCCAGCATTCTTATCTTTTGGGAATCATCCATCGGTCCTTCAAAACCTCCTCCAGAGAAGGCATCTTCCTGTTGATCCTCTTGCCACAGACCATTTCCAGCCCCGTATCCATCGTACGCATTATTGCGTCCAGCTCTGATCTGATTCATCCCCGGACCTCGGCCTCTGTTGCCGTACCCTTGAACACCTCCAGCAGGACCACAAGCCATAAATCCAGCACCGTTTCCATTTCCAAAGCCTCCGTAACCCTGATTGACCATACCATAACCATCTTGCCCAAAGCCTTGAGCATTAAAGCCATACTTGCCAGTGTTGTCGAATCCCTGATCGTTGAATCCGAACCCAGTATTGACAAAGCCATTGCCTCCGAGATTATCTCCCACATTGACATCACCCAGCCCAACATTATGGACAGCAGTCTCATTCCCCACTCCGACGTTACCATTCACAGCAGCGGTAGCGTTGTTGACGTTAGCAGCAGTCACATTGATTACGGGCGGAGCCACTGGCGTGGGAGTGCCGTCTCCATGAGCAGTATCAACCCGGACAGACTGATGATCTTCATTACCATGACCAGCGTTGCGAGCCAACAGAGGCTGGACCATGGCCTGCAAGTTCTCTTGCCCTTTTGCTATAGCTTCCATGGTCTGCATGAAGAGGGCGAGCTTCTCGCGCACGTCCTGCATCTCGTTCTGAATCTGGTCCATGACTTTTCGACAGTTGGAGCGTGTAGAATAGCGGTGCGGATGTTGATCTGGAATCCTGTTAAGTACCTGGTACAGAGCAGGAGATAAGACACCATTCAAAGATTACCTGTAATGCAATATGAATATAAATGCAATGCAATGCAATGTGTCTGTGCATTAGGGAAGTTCGTTCCCCCAGTTCTAGTGCGAAGGTGCCGGTGCAGTGACAGTGTGGACAATAGGAATATCGGAGCTGAATCATAGAAAGCCTCATATATTGCAGGGAGAATCAATAAGCCCAGGGCACAATATCACTGAGAGTACAAAGAAGGCATGACCTCAACCAACAATCCTGGTGATGGTCAGCACTATGCAAATAAAGCATACAAGTTACTACATGAAATGATCAAATCCTCCCAAAAGTCTGGTACTCCTCTATCAACTTCTTGGTCTCCGGATGGCTTGGTCGATCAAGCAGCCCTTCAACAAGCTGGTTTCTCCTCTTAAGGACACGGCGTACGTCTTCAGCAGTTTCTTCCCATGTTGCTTCCCCGAAGCAATCTTCTAGCTTCCGCTTCTGAGACACTGCTTCATCTCTGGATTTGATTGCCTTGTTCAGTGCATGCTGGACACTATACCAGGTCATCACTTCCTCCTCACACTTCTTGATGCTGGACTTCAACTTCCCTTCGAGGTCGGCGATTTGCTGCTTCAGCTTATCTTCCCTCTTCTTATTGTTAGTGAGTGTAGCATTCCAAGTCTTATTGCAAGAGGATATCTCTCGGTGTGTTGCGTCGAGCGCTTTCTTTTTGGCTTCCAGCATGTCATGGGAACTTCTGAACTCTTGCCCCAGACGTTCACGCTTTTTCTTTTCCTCAGTCAACTCAGCCCCTAACCTGTTTACCAGCTCGATCTGTTGTTGGAAAGCATATACGGCTTTGTTCTTCTCGCTGCGTGCCTGAGCTAGCTCTTGCTCTAACCCTTCATTGATCTCCATCAAGGCTTCTTTCTCCTTCACAACTTGTTCATAGACTTCCCTGGAAACAGTAGTTGGCTCTGCTACCGGAACCGGAACAAGAATTGGTGCATCTGGAAACGGCATCCTCAACTGACTAGCCCTCTCCTGAATCCAAACTCTATAAGGTGCATAGGCCTGGCAGTCATTCTTTCCTAACAACGGCTTCCCTTTGCGGTTAATACGCGTCCAGGCATGTTGCAACTTGGCTAATAACTCCCCTTTTACGTCTCCGGTGAAGTACAGAGATTCCTGTACTTCTTCCTCCTGAGGTGGGTTCTTCAGCGCATATCCGAACTGGCGAATGAATAGAGAAGGGTTGTAATTGATACACCCTTTTCTTCCTATCAGTGGCACATTAGGGTATCCAGAACAACTAAAGATGAGCTCAGATCCCAACAAATCTCGATCAAACCATACAACATCTTCGGAAGATAGCCTCATCAGGCGCTCTGACCAACTGGCTGAGGTTGCACTGTCTACAAATGGTCCCTTTGTGGGAAGGTGACTCTTGAACCACATATTCAACAGAGGAGTACAGCAGTACACAACCTTTCCTCTTCGGTTCTCATTCTTATAGTGCAATGAATGATAGAAGTCTCCGATCAAAGTTGGCACTGGGTTGCCTGCAGCAAACAGATAGAAAGCATCCAAATCCACAAAGTTGGGCAAGTTAGGAAACAGCACAATCCCATAGATGCATAGAGCCAGAATAGCATTGAAAACCACCCAACAACCGTTCTTGGCGTACTCCCGAGCTTTGGCGACTAAGAAATCCAGAGAGAAACCTGACACCCCAAGCCAAGAAGTCAATAACAGATCTGCAGCGTTCATATGCAAGGCTTTGGCTAAGTCCTCCAACTTGGGCTCAGCAGCAGAGTGGATGAAGGGAACTTTGTTCTGCACGGGAAGCTCGGTAAACTCCACATATTCCTCAATGGTAGGTCCCAGAATGAAGTCAGCAAAAGTAAAGCATCTCAATGCGGGATCATAGAACTGCATCAAGGTATATAGCCCGTTCATCTCATCAGCAGTGGGCTTACAGACCAATCTCAGTAATCTTCCATGGCTCATTCTGAAGCTTCTCCTAACCTCCTCATCAGCAAGAGATATCAGACCAAGCAAAGAAGTAAGATCAGGTGAAGGCAGCTTATACGCAACTGTTTTCCTCAAACCAGCCATAATCAATACTCAGAAGTCCAGGCACTAGAACTAGGGAAATGCAAATGCACCTGCAGCACAGACACACGTTAGTGAAATGCAAATGGTAATGGATATGCAGGCAATGCAATGCAAGTATCATGCAACAGGGACCAAAGCTGTAGCTGAATAGCCTGAACTCAATCAAGAAAGGTCTCAGATAGACCATCCAGAAGTCATCAAACCCTGGTCTCAGATAGACCTGAAACAAAGCTCCAATACTGGTCTCTGACAGACCTCAAACCATAACTCCAACTGGTCTCTGGTAGACCTCAAATCACATCTCTAATGGGTCTCTGACAGACCTCATAACACATCTCCAAATGATCTCTGACAGACCTCAGAATACATCTCCAAATGGTCTCTGACAGACCTCATAACTCTCCAAATGGTCTCTGACAGACCTCATAACCCTCCAAAAATAACCAGGATCTCTGATCAAGAAATAACCGGTATCTGAAGGTCTGTTTACCTGCATAACCCCAAATCCCCTCACAGGTGGGTGGCCCTATAACTGGCACAAGGTACGGCATCCTATGCGGTCGTCGGCGTCACAGACTTTCAGGGTTGATGATACGATTCCCAGAAGGAGTGGCATCATCAAATCCTGAAGAGGCCTCACTCAGCCAACTTCCAAATGATCGGTCCCCGGAGTCGACAATTCAGCTGACCAACAACCCCTTCGACCCAAAGGGTAGAAAAAGAAGCCAACCAGAAGAACCTCGTCCGAGTGTAGATTTCATGAGACACTAATGCAAGCAAAGCCGGCACGCGCCCACTACTTTCTACGCTAATTCTAGGTGCACTCAAGCCCAGGTCCGGCTTATCTCTCAATATCAGAACACCCGTCACACCCCAAATACAGCAATAATAATCAATATACAAAGCTGAAAATACAAGGTTAGCAATAAAAATAACTCCATACAAAATCCTCGACGGGAAAACAAGCGCTAGGATTGACTCTCTTAAGGGACGTTGGATCCCAAATGCATAAGAACTATCGCAGTCCTTAGCAGCCAGGGGACGTTGGATCCCCAGCAGAGTCGCCAGCTGTCGCTACTGCGAAAATCGGCGCCGGCTGAACAGAAGAGTCGCCACCGTGCGTTATTTATCCCACGGGAGGGAAAGGAAACGCTCAGAGTAAACCTCGCACAACACGGGAAAGGCATGGTCGTCGCAACCAAAACCTGGATTCGGGAGTCGGTTACGCAAGGGGAAGGTATTAGCACCCCTCACGTCCGTCGTACTCGACGGGATCCACGCTTGTTTTCGGGTATGGATTGTTATTCTATCTAAACTATAGGTCAAGGGTTTAAAAAGAAAATAAAATGAAAATAAAAATGACTCGGCAAAGTATCGCACTTTATGCCTACGTATTCCCGCCTGGAACGAGAAATCAGAGTCAGCGTAGTTCGCCTACCTACGGGAAAGGAGGGGAAGGTTGCTCGCTAGGATATCGCATCCTATGCCTACGTACTTTCACACAGCATGAAAGATCAGAGCAAACGTAGTTCGGGCCACGTACGACACAAGCTTGTCTTGGTTGATTTTATTCCTTCTGAAAAGGGTTTTTCTGATTACCGGTCCAAGCGGACAAAAATGACGTTTTGATGAGTTCACGTTCTTTTACGAAAGAAGTGTCTTTTATTGTGTTTGAAATCTTATTGTGTTTTTCTGTTTGTTTTGAGACAGAAAAGACAGAACCCTAACCTACGGTTGCGAAGGGAATCAAACTATCCTAATGTTATCATGCATGGGTTAAGACCTAGTGTCTATCATGCTCCTCTCTTGCACAGAGAGAAACAGAGATCCTACGGGATAGGCAGAAACAGAAACAATAACAGATATATACAGTAAAGCAGTAAAATGCATGGATGCAACAGCACAAGCGAGGCAAGGGAGTCCCACTCAACCTCGAACCTAGAAAACAATAGGCAAAAGTGAACAGGCTTCACTTTCAACCCAACAGGGTAAACAACAAACAATACAGTTCAGAAAACCAATCAATACATCAACAAATGAAATACAACAACAAAAGAAACAGCATCAGCAGCTCTGAATCAACATCTGGCTTCACGCAATCTCCAATCAGCTACAGGCTTCAACAAGCGTCAATCTCCATCTTCATGACCTTCAGGCAAGGGCTTTGATCATCTGTCTTCCATCTGCAATGGCTTTTCTTCATGCTCAAACCTCCAGGATGAGGGATTAGTCACAAGAGTGAAGTGAGTAAATGTTAGACAGTTAATTACCTACCAAGGGTGGTTCATCAACTGTTAACATTAAACAGAAAGTTTCCTCTCAAAAGTTCTATCTTTCAAATATATTCACTGATCCTTCCAAAGGAGGGAGGTGGATATTTGAAAGAGACTTTGAATCATAGAGAAAGGATGGATGCAGACAAGGCATTCCATGTTTGAGAAACAAGCTTTCTACTCTAGAGCTCTGCCTAGCTCTTAAACCCTAGTCTCCTCAGCATCTGCTAGCAAGAACATCTTCTTCAACTCTGACAGTTGATCTTCAATCCCTGGATCTCCAATGGTCTTCATCATCTCAAGTCTTCAGCTCTCCCAGATCCCCAGACAATCCCAATACCCAAGCAAGCAAGCAAAAATCCCCAGAGGGCACACCACATCAGACAATCAGATATACAGCATATCAATAGCAGTAGGGGAATCCTGACTTTTTCTAAGAGGATCTAGTAACTACCCATAGCCCCTATAGTCCCATAACTAATTTAGTCAAACCCTAAGTCCTAAGGGAAAAAAAATCAAACTTCCTAAGTCATCACCTAAAAAACCCTAATTTTATCCATGTTATTTAATCTTGCACTAATTACCTAAAATTAATTTCTAAAAATGGGAACTAAATTGTTTCTACAAGTTCAACATCTCATCTAAACACCCTAAAAAGAATGAACAAAAAATATTAAAGCATTTGATAGAACAAAAATTAACAAATTTATGCATGAAATGAATCTATTTAAAATGACATTTATTTAAAAAATATGAAAAAAATATGAAATCAAAATAAAAATGCAATTTTATTTTTCTATAATTTTCTACACATCCTAAAGAAAATTATGTAAAAAGAATGAAGTGAAAATGATTTTTTATGAATTTGTTATGAATTTATGAAAATTGGTAAAAATTAAAGGGAATTAAGAAATTAAATTGAATTAAAATGAGGGAGGGGGGTTCATTAAGCAAGCACGCCCAGTTGATATTCTGTTGGGCCAGGCAGATAGGGGGTGTGGGTAGCGTTTTGAGTTAGGCCCAGAAAACTTCAGCAATATTGAAAACAAAAACCACGCAGGGGGGGTGAGAAAAGCATCAGATTCATGTTCAAATGGATAGTGGGCCTATGCACTGGGGGTGGGGATAGCAACACAATCTGAGGCCCGCCCGTTTCAATTAATGAAACGGTGCGTTTAGGGCTAACGCTTCCCTCCAAATTCTGAATTGAATAATGGCCACAGGATCATCCTCTTAGTCAAAGGTCACACGCGAAATGAATGGACCAGATTATCTCTTCTCCAATGGTTCTGAACTTAGGGTTTCAACCTCCATGAAACTCCATGCACGAGCAAGCTCCCCTCAATCGGTTCTCCCTATCCAGGCCATGAATCAACATGCTATAAACATGAAAACTGCTCAGAATTCCTCCCTCTACAATCCTATGGTCTTAATTCAGTCTGAAGTTCACCAAATCATTCAACCCGAGCACAACAAAATCTGGTCACCATGGAAATCCTCTGAGATGCACCACAACAATTCTCCCTCAAACCTAGACTAAACTAATCTATGCACAATGGTGATCAACCTGCGCTAACAACCTAGAATTCTAATACACTAATCCACGAGTTTCAAGCCCTAACAGTTTATGGCACCTGCTAACAATTGTCACCAAATCACTCCAAATTCATCCTACTTGCTCTACTAACCTTCTACTTCATATCTAAACTAACAACAACATGCTAACCTAATTGAATCAAGCTGTTTGAGTGAAAACGTACCTGGTGCAAAAGCTTGAAGACAGCTATGGAAACTTGTGGATCTGAAGCTTTTGAGACTTGGATCTTGATCCACAAACTCAGTACTCAATTCTGTATGCAACACTTGAGTGAGATTTGGCTTGAATTGTGCTATCCACTTGCAACTTCAATTTTGATGTTGATGATGGAAGTGCTCGAAAATGGATGATTCACACTTGATTCTTGATTGAATTATGATCCAGGATGATGATTGAATAAGATTGAATTGATGTGGATGAGAATTGGTGAAGGTTTTGTGAGATTGAAGTGAAATTGCCAAGAGAAAAGAATGAGAAAATTTGTGAAATTCTTGGTGCAAATGAGGCCAACCCTTGATCAATCTCCATTTCATGAATATATAGACCTCATATGAACATTCTAGATCCATCTTGCACATTCCCTTGCTTTCCAACCTTGATCCATTTTGGTTATGTTTCTTCAATTACAAGTAACCAAAGATAACTTTCTTTTTTTCTTCTAAACTCAAAAAAGTGTTTGAACCATTGTTCTTAGAATTGCTTTTCCATTCAAAATCATATATTGGAAGTCTCCATTTGGACTCATAAATCTCCCAAACCATTTTTCACTTTGAATTTCTTTGAATTATAAGCCATTTTAGTTCATATTTTGACCAATTCTGCAACTTCATGCTATGAGCTTTTCCAACAATTTGTGACCTTCTTTCTAGACTTAAAATCCCATTTGGAGCAAGTTTGATGTTGTAAGTTTTTCCATTTGAGGCCTCCTTGTATGAGTTTTGGACATAGGTTAAAATGACCTGTAATTCACAAATGCCCAAAATACCCTTTGCTTGCCAAGACCATAAGTTGAGTTCCACACATCATATGAAGGCATGCCATACCATTCTAGAAAGCTAAGACAATGAGGAACAATTCTTATGTTGACCAAGAATTCATTTGAAATCTCCTTGAGGGGCAAAAATTGCTTGGAAGTCAAGTCACTTTCACAGACAAAATTTCAGATACCTCAAATGACCTGTAACTTGCAAGGACCATAACTTGAGTTCTATAAATCTCCTTGATGTCTTCCACCACTCAAATTAAAGGTCTTGAGATCCTCTACAAGTTTCATGTTGGCCAAGAAGCCATTTGAAGCTAGCATTTTGACTTATCTTGCTTGGAAATTTGACCTAAACTAGGGGATTTTACAGAGAAACCCTAATTTAGTAACTCCTCTTCTCCTTGATTTCTCTTGAATTCTCCTTGGCATATCTCCATATCCTCTTTTATATGTCCAATGATGAACCCCACATCTCTCCAATAGACTTGAATGCCCTTTAAATCAGTCAATTGACCTAGGGTTGACCTAGGGTTGACCCAGATGAAACCCTAGTTGACTGTCTTCAACTGCAGCTCTTGTGCTCTCATCAATGACTTGTCTCCTTCTCCAAATGACTTTCTAAGTCTCTCAAGATGTCTAGATACTCTCCATGCCTTCAATTCACAGCTCACAATCCTCTTGTTGACCCTCAGATACCCTCAGCTAGGAGATGGACTCAAGGCTTGATCTGCTGAACTCTTTGCTTTCAAATTCTTTCCTGATGACTTGAATGAGATTGAATTAGGATAATAAACTCTTGATAGGCCTCTAGAGATGAAAATAATGATTGGTCCCCTGTTGAATGACTTGCTATGCTTATGCTATGCAGATGGTTAGTCTATGTACATGACTCTATATGCAAATGCTAATGATATTGAAACATAAACCAAGTGAATAAGGTTGGGCAAATTTTAGGGTGCAACAATCATGATAATAACCTATCATGAGAACTCTAGAATATTCACCACCATTGAAAGTTTGGTGACTTGAGCCTATAAATAGGCATTTGCTATATTGTAAACCATCATCCAAGAAATTAATCACAAAACCTTCTTTCTAAACTACTCTCTAAACTATCTTCTACCAACTATCATCTAAACAATTTCAAACAAAATCGTTCAATAGAATAATCTGCATATATTTTGATCTTGTATACCCATATGTTTCTAATAGGTGAAACAACAATAAGTAAGTCAATAAATTCCCATGTATGATTCACATTAAGAGCTTTAATATTTATATAGCTGAAGTGTGTCTCGAATCTCTACTTGGACCTTGAAAGTTCAAAGGTCTAGTCTCACAAGAGAGATACATAATATAGGCTTGGTGGTTGGGTGAAAGTTTTGAGTAAGAGATGAAATTTGCTAGAGGATATTGACATGTGGTAGAGACATTCGAGGTTCAAACATAATCTTTAAAATATGTAGGCGATTTAGTAGGTCTAGTGGATTTTTCGAGTTCGGGTTGAGGGGTGTGTAGGAGAGTTATTTGTGTGAGAAGGTGAAGAAATTCTTTAAACATATGTTGCAGAAGACAAATAAGACGAAATCAGGTTATATATGCGAGGCTCAGGTGTATGGTCAAGTATGTTAGGCTTATGTGTATGGTCAGGTATGGCTACACATCCAATTCAAGAAATAGTTGTGGGTTAAGGAGTGTCCTTGTCAAAATTATAACTAATATGATTTTGATTTGATAGGAGATCAATATAAATATTGGTGGGTATAGACTCATTAGAACCAAAATGATAAGAAAATTCAAGATTTTTTTGACGTTTGTAGAGACTATTATCTCGTGATTAGCAATATCTAAAAAGACAAACTCCTTCATTCCCGCCTTATATTCCAAGAAAGCATAATTTCATGGTCTTAGATCAAACTTATATATACTATTTAGAAGTGTTGAAGCATAGCTCAAACAACCAAATACCTTCAAGTAACTGAGATCAAATGCACTACCATATGATACTTCATATGAAGACTTATTATGCAAGATCTTGGTTGGAATTCTGTTCATGAGAAACACTACATGCAATAATGAATAAGAATATTTTTTCTTAGGAAATCTAGATTGAATCATAAGAGCCCTAATAATATTCAAAATATGTTGGTGTCTCTTCTATACTTTACCATTTTGTTTAAGAGTATACACACAACTTCTTTGATGAATGATATCTTTTGAAGCATAGTCTATGGGTAATAGAAACTCTTGCTCATTATCACTCCTTATTATCTTTACTTTCTTTTCAAACCAAGTCTCTATCACTGCAATAAAATTCTTCACCTTCTATGAAACTTATTATTTAGACTTCAACATTACTACCCAAACATGCATATTGCAATCATCTAGGATAGTTAAGAAGTATTTAAATTAGTTCCATTGTAGAACCATAATTGGATGTAATATAATGGTGCAGAATCTCGAACCAGTGGTGTTGATCTTTGGTATGGTGGCACATGGATGGACCTACAAGGTTAGCACTCCAACGCCCAAGTCAATTCACGATTCAAGATTAGTGTAGTGAAAATTGGAGAACATAGAGTGTACCTTGCATTTTATGTAATATGACTTTTATACCTTGTGTTATGTGAAATGTATTTGCATTGATTTGGGCCTTAGAGATTCAAGCCATTGGAAGGACCAATACAAAAATTATGCACTAGTATAGTATTTAATGGTCCTCAAATATCAAGATGAATCAAATCAAACATACAACTAGCAATTTTATTGATAAGAAAAGGCAACATAATTTGTCTAGATTATTGAAATATATCATAGGTTGTATGAACACTAATAGAAATATAGATATACATTTCATTCATGCATTCCATCCTATCATGAGATACATGACCATGCCTAAGGTGCCATAACACTTTTGGTGGCACCGCTACATTCTCACATGATTTCTTATTAACAAAAAAGGCAAAAACTAACCCTACATTATTATTTTCCTGAGCTTCTAGATAGATGAGACCATCAAGCCCCTTATCCAAACCAGTCCTCTTCAAATCTTTCTTTGCCAAAATCACAAACCTATCAATCTTAAAAACCAAATTGTAACCTTGCTCTTTTCATAATTTTGACATTGATATTAAATTCACTTTCAATTGAGCCAAATAAAGCAAATTCTTTATTTCCAAGTCATTAGACAACCTTATATCTCCATATATAGATGCAGCTATAGAATTGCCAATAGGTCAATTCACCATTATATGACTAATTTCATCATGCTTAATGAACCAATCTAAGCAAAAACATATGTGATGTGTGGCTCATGTGTCCAATATCCAATTTATAATACTATGTTTCTATTAAAATTAACAATATGAGAATTGCCTCCCTTAGTAATATTTGATGCGCTTGCGCTTGTGCTAGGTTTGTTAGCATGTTGAATTAGGTCTTGCTTGTAACTCGATTGTTTAAGTTAGCTTGTACCCTAAGTTAGCTTGTAATGGGTAATTGTCAAAAAGCTCATTAGATTAGTGTGTTATTTTTCTTATAAATAACATGTTAGTCTCTCATATTGTATAAGGAAAAATAGGAAGATAAAATTCTAATTCAAGAGAGAGAGGTTATTTGTTATTCTTGTGTACTTGTAATCTTGTTTGATAGAGAAAGGAAAGAATAATAGTTTGAAATTCTGGTATGCAGATCTCATGTGTTCCAAGAACATTGATCTCTGCTCAACAAGGACGAGGACAAACCATGACCAATTTAAATTTATTTAAATTGTTTCAATGTCATGACCAACGTCATGACCTCTGTTGTAACATCTGCATACTGACAGACTATTTATCTAAACATTTAAATGGTGCAGAATTGTAAATGCTGAAAGATAAATAACACAGTAATTGTTTACCCAGTTCGGTGCAATATCACCTACATCTGGGGGCTACCAAGTCAGGGAGGAAATTCACTATTAGCAGAATCAATTCAAAGTCAAACAACTAGTTGATACTTCTCACTTAATCTCTACCCAATGACACTTCAACCTAGAGACACTCTAGACCTGAGTATTCCCACTCACTCCCCTCAATCACACCACAGTGATATCAGTACATAATTATAAAACAGTTGTGGAGATACACTCCAAACACACACCATGATCTTGCTTCACAGCTTTGATCAAGTGAGACACACGCTTGCTTAAAAGCTTTGAGTGACACTGTAACAACCCAATTTTTCAATAATTAATTATTCATGTTAATTTATTTATTTATTTGGATTATTTTAATTATTGGAATTATTGGTAGATATTTGAGAAGAGAATATATGGAAGGAAATAGAATGGAAGGAATATAAGGAAAAGTGGAAAGAAAAGGAATAGATAGAAATATAAGAGAAAAGAAGAGAAAGAAAGAGGAAGAGGAGAAAAGAGAAGGAGAAGAAGGAAAAGCTTGGAAAGCTCAAAAATCAACTCCTAGCTTCCGATTTAATCAAGGTAAGGGTGTGAAATGTTGTTATTCTATCAATGTCTATGATTATGTGTGATTGGTTTGGAATGTTTGGATGTTTTCTCCATTTTCCATTCTAGGGCATAAATGAGTTTAATCGGTAGAATCAAGGTTTTAACGGTTGGAATCGAGAATAAGTGTGTAGTTTAGTCGAGGGATGTTAGACTAAAACTATAGGAACTGGTTTGGTGAGAATCAGTTGATTTTGTGAAGAGTTGAGGATTGATGACAGTGAGGGTTTTTGAGTTCGCAGACGTTCGCTAGCACTTTCGCTAGGCGAATAGGTCGCGAGTGTTCACTAGCAACTCGCTAGGCGAGCAAGTTAGCGAGTGGTCCCAGACTTGGGCAGAATGTATTTGATCTGGTTCGCTGGTAGCGAGTGAGGTAGCGAAGGATTCGCTAGGACCTCGCTGCAGCGAGTAAGTGGCGAACAAAGTCAGTAGCTTCTGTTTGCCTTCGCGAGCTTGTTCGCTAGGCGAACAGGTAGCGAGTGTTTGCTAGGGACTCGCTAGGCGAGTAAGCCAGCGAGCGTGACAATATTTCATTTTCTTTGTGATTCCATCCGATGTTGATTGTTTGGTTCGATTGTGTTCGATCCTTATCGGAATGAATAGTTGTGTACTATGGTGTGATACGTTGTTGGTAGCCGTATGGCGTGAATCCTAGATTGTGGAATTGATTATGAAATGTGGTCTTTTGACAAATATATGCATTGTTTAAATTGATTAAAAGTGCATGATGATTGTGATTGAGTTCGTTGTCGTTGGCACGATGTTATTAAGAATGCATGAGAACATATTGTGAATATGTGTGCATTGCTTGTAATTGTATGGTAATAATGCATGAGAACATATTAGTGAATATGTGTGCATTGCTTGATAATAAGGTGATGATGATTTAAAGTATGAATACTTTGATTATGTGAAATATGTTGTGTGTGCAATCATGTTATAGTTCTTATGTGATGAATTATTGAGAATGCATGAGACTAAGATGCGAGAACGGTCTTAAGTGCATTTGGTTATTGATTGCATATGCCTCATTTAGTCAAGAGGCAATGCTTTCTAGTTTCGTGGAGACTAGTGACTTGTCCCAAGCCTAGAAGAGTGGGTTTGAAAGCTTAGAGGACGGGCTTTTGTTGTTATCGGTCTAGAAGAGTGGACCCGGTTTAAGTGTAAAAACCAAAAAATGATAACAAGTGTTGGTACCACATGGCATGAGTTGCATTAAGTTGTGTTGGGTCACATAGCATGGATATCATTGTTATATGAAAGATGCTTGTGTGTGGATTGTTGAGTTGAGAACTATGGATATGTGCATGATGAAACATGTTTTGTGATTATCCTTGTGTGTTTATACATGTTGTGAAATGTATGATGAATTATGAATGAATTATGGTGAGAAATGCGGAATATGTGTATTATATGCATTGATTATTATGATAATATTTCTTACCCTTCTGCTATTTTATAATGCTCTATGAGGCATTGCATATTAGTTTTGATGGAAGTCTTTTGGGAATTATAGCTTCATTCTTTTGATCGGTTATGCTCTGATATGTAGCACCGGGTAGTTAGGGCTGTATAGTATTCTTTTGGGATACATTTTATAGATGTATCTGATGGTAAATGTTTATGTAAACACGAATGATGTGATGAAACAAAATGAATGATATGTATTGATATGATTACATGTTTTAAGTGATTCAATGTTTAGATTTTCCGCTTTAATTCTAAATATTGAGATGTGGGTGTATGGACCAAGTTCCTCTGTTGAGCTACCCCACTGTTACATGTCTTTTATAGAGCAGGTGTTGTATGTTATTTTGTGCATGATGTGGCATACTTCTTTTATACCATGTTTTAAATTTACTCTGATGAAATTTTATTATGTGATTTATTTGTTTATTTGGGGGTATAAAAGGGGGTGTTACATTAGTGGTATCAGAGCAGGTCGATCTGTTTACCAAGTTGTTAACGTGTTCATTCCCTTATGCATTTGGTATGTGTGTGTAGCACTATCCATATGGTTGTTCTAACGAGGATTTGTTGTGGGAATCAAGAACTATGGTTGCAGGCAGGAATGATGAAGCGATTGTTGAGGCGTTGACGAGGTTGGCTGGAGCGATTGGGCAGAATCCTCAAGCCAATGTGAATGTTGGAAATAACGCTGATGATGAGTTTCGTGCTTTGGGAAAGTTCCAAAGGAACAATCCGCCAATGTTTAAGGGAACCCATGAACCTGACAAAGCACAAGTATGGCTGAAAGCGATTGAGAAGATCTTTTGAGTTATAAATTGTTCGGATGCGCAGAGGGTGCAATTTGACACTCATATGCTTGAAGAGGAGGCTGAGGACTGGTGGGGTAACACTCGCCAAAGGTTTGAAGAGGATGAGATTGTGGTTACTTGGGATGTTTTTAGAGAGGCATTTCTGGAGAAGTATTTTCCAGAAGATGTTCGTGGTAAGAAGGAGATTGAATTCCTTGAGTTGAAGCAGGGTAACTCAACTGTGGCCGAGTATGCGGCAAGGTTTGAGGAATTGATTAAGTTTTGTCCTCATTATAGCACTGCTAATGCTGAGAGATCCAAGTGTCTTAAGTTTGTGAATGGTTTGAGACCTGAAATCAAGCAAGTTGTTGGTTATCAGGAGATTAGGCGATTTTCTGAGTTGGTGAACAAGAGCAGAATTTATGATGAAGACAGTAGGGCTCGGTCGAGTCACTACAAGAGTTTAAGTGACAAGAAAGGAAAAGGTCAATTTAGAGGAAAGCCGTATGTGACTCCTGCGGATAAGGGGAAACAGAAAGCTGGTTACGGCAAGAAGCCGAGTGGGGGAGGAGCTTCCACCCTGGTGAGATGTTATAATTGCGGTGAAGCGGGACATCATGCTCCTGAGTGCAAGAGTGTTGGGATGAAGTGTTTCAAGTGTGGGAAGCCAGGCCACAAAGCTCTTGAGTGCAGAAGCGGTGCGAACGTGACTTGCTACAACTGTGGTGAGCAAGGACACATTAGTACCAAGTGTGACAAGCCGAAGAAGACTCAAGGGAATGGGAAAGTGTTTGCTCTATCTGGATCGGAGACTGCTAGTGAAGATTGATTGATCCGAGGTACGTGCTTCATTAATGGTATACCTTTGATCGCTATAATTGATACTAGAGCTACACATTCTTTTATTTCTTTGGATTGTGTTAAGAGGTTAAGTCTTGAGTTGTCTGTTATGAGTGGTGGTATGGTTATTGATACTCCTGTTATGGGTTCGGTAACTACCCTGTATGTGTGTTTGAATTGTCCGTTGAGTATTTTTGGTAAAGACTTTGGAGTTGATTTAGTGTGTCTTCACTTGGATCAACTTGATGTTATTCTTGGGATGAATTGGTTGGAATTCAATCGTGTCTATATTAACTGTTTTGACAAAACGGTTATTTTTCCTGAACCTGATGATGAAAGAGATTTGTTTATGGCTGCTAAGCAAGTAAAGGAATCACTGCAAAATGGTGCTAAGGTATTTTTGTTAATGGCAACGGTGAGCATTAGTGAGAGTGGAACAATTGATGCTTTACCAATTGTCCGTGATTTCCCAGAAGTTTTTCCTGAGGAGATAATAGATTTACCACCGGAACGAGAAATGGAGTTTGTGATCGACTTAATTCCTGGAACTAGTCCGATTTCGATGGCTCCATATCGTATGTCTGCATCGGAATTGAAAGAGTTGAAGGGTCAACTTGAAGATCTACTTGAGAAAAGGTTTATTCATCCGAGTGTGTCACCGTGGGGTGCACCAGTGTTATTGGTTAAGAAGAAAGAAGGTTCTATGAGACTCTGTGTGGATTACAGACAATTGAATAAGGTGATTATCAAGAATAAGTATCCACTTCCGAGGATTGATGATTTGATGGATCATTTGGTTGGTGCGAGTGTGTTCAGTAAGATAGATTTGAGATCTGGGTATCATCAGATTCGTGTGAAGGCTGAGGATATTCAGAAGATTGCTTTTAGAATAAGGTATGGACATTATGAGTATTCTGTGATGCCATTTGGTGTAACTAATGCACCAGGTGTATTTATGGAGTACATGAATAGGATTTTCCATCCTTATTTGGACAAGTTTATCGTGGTGTTCATTGATGATATTTTGATTTATTCGAAGAGTGAAGAAGAACATGCCGAGCATCTGAGGATTGTGTTATCTGTATTGAAAGAGAAGCAGTTATATGCTAAACTCTCTAAGTGTGAATTTTGGTTGAAGGAAGTGAGTTTCCTTGGTCATGTGATTTCGAGTAGAGGTATTGCAGTTGATTCGTCGAAGGTTGAAGCGATATCACAATGGGAGACTCCAAAATTAGTTTTTGAGATTAGAAGTTTTCTTGGTTTGGCAAGATATTATCGGAAATTCATTGAGGGATTTGCCAAGTTATCATTGCCGTTGACGCAGTTGACTAGGAAAAGTCAAGCTTTTGTTTGGGATGCAAAGTGTGAGGGAAGTTTTCAAGAGCTTAAGAGAAGATTGACGACAACTCTTGTTTTGATTTTACCAAATCCGACAGAACCGTTTGTTGTGTATTGTGATGCTTCTTTTATGGGTTTAGGAGGTGTGTTGATGCAAGATAAACAAGTTGTAGCTTATGCTTCGAGGCAACTCAAAGTGCATGAGAAGAATTATCCGACGCATGACCTAGAGTTGGCCGCCGTTGTATTTGTGCTAAAACTTTGGAGGCATTATTTGTTTGGTTCGAGATTTGAGGTGTTTAATGATCATAAGAGTTAGAAGTATCTCTTTGATCAGAAGGAATTGAACACAAGGCAGAGGAGATGGTTGGAACTTCTGAAGGATTATGATTTTGGTTTAAATTACCATCTGGGTAAAGCAAATGTGGTAGCTGATGCATTGAGTAGGAAATCGTTGCATATGTCGATGATGATGGTGAAGGAGTTGGAATTGATTGAGCAATTTCGTGATTTGAGTTTGGTGTGTGAGAAGACTTCTTATGGAGTTAAGCTTGGTATGTTAAAGCTTACTAGTGGTATTCTTGACGAGATTCGAGAAGGATAGAAATCTAATTTGAGTTTAGTTGATCGGTTGACTTTGATCAATCAAGGTCGAGGTGGTGATTTTTGGATTGATGAAAATGGTATCATGAGGTGTCATGATAGAGTTTGTGTTCATGATGTTGTTGAGCTGAAGAAGAGTATTCTTGAAGAAGGGCATCATATTGGATTGAGTATTCATCCGGGTGCTACTAAGATGTATCAAGATTTGAGGAAAGTGTTTTGGTGGCCTCGTATGAAGAAGGATATTGTCGAGTTTGTGTATTCTTGTTTGACTTGTCAGAAGTCGAAGATTGAGCATCAGAAACCGTCGGGTTTGATGAAACCGTTGTTTATTCCTGAGTGGAAATGGGATAACATTTCTATGGATTTTGTATCTAGGTTACCGAGGACGCCGAGTAACTTTGAAGCTATTTGGGTTATTGTGGATATATTGACCAAATCTGCTCACTTTATTCCTATGCGAATGGATTACCCGTTGGAGAGATTGGCCAAGTTGTACATTGATAGGATTTTCAATTTGCATGGTATTCCGTCTAGCATTGTGTCAGATAGAGATCCGAGGTTTACTTTGAGATTTTGGGAGAGTTTGCAAAGTGCTTTGAGTACAAAGTTGCGTCTGAGTTCAGCTTATCATCCGCAGACCGATGGTCAGACTGAGAGAACGATTCAGTCACTTGAGGATCTTTTGAGAGCTTGTGTTTTGGAGAAGGGAGGAGCTTGGGATAACTACTTACCTTTGATTGAATTTACTTACAACAGCAGTTTTCATTCGAGTATTGGTATGGCACCGTTTGAAGCATTGTATGGTAGATGGTGTAGGACACCATTCTGTTGGTATGAATCTGGTGAGAGTTCTGTGGTTGGACCCGAGATAGTCCAGCAGACTACCGATAAGATTAAGATGATTCAAGAGAAGATGAGGATTTCTCAGAGTCGTCAGAAGAGTTATCATGACAAGAGGAGGAAACCACTTGAATTTCAAGAAGGAGATCATGTGTTTCTTTGATTCACTCCTATGACTGGTGTTGGTAGGGCATTGAAGTCGCGTAAGTTGACGCCGCGTTTTATTGGTCCTTATCAGATTTTGCAGAAGATAGGGGAGGTAGCCTATCGTGTTGCTTTACCATCGTCGCTTGCTAATCTCCATAACGTGTTCCATGTATCTTAGTTGAGGAAATACATTGCGGATCCGTCTCATGTAGTCCAAGTAGATGATGTGCAGGTGAGAGATAACCTGACTGTGGAGACATCACCTATGCGGATAGAGGATTGAGAGTTGAAGCAACTTCGAGGCAAAGAGATTGCTTTGGTGAAGGTCGCTTGGGGAGGACCCGCTGGTGGGAATGTGACTTGGGAACTTGAGAGTCAGATAAGGGAGTCTTATCCAGAGCTGTTTGAATCAGGTAACATTTTCGCGGACGAAAATTCCTGAAGTGGGGGAGGGTTGTAACAGCCCAATTTTTCAATAATTAATTATTCATGTTAATTAATTAATTTATTTGGATTGTTTTAATTATTGGAATTATTGGTAGATATTTGAGAAGAGAATATATGGAAGGAAATAGAATGGAAGGAATACAAGGAAAAGTGGAAAGAAAAGGAAAAGATAGAAACATAAGAGAAAAGAAGAGAAAGAAAGAGGAAGGGGAGAAAAGAGAAGGAGAAGAAGGAAAAGCTTGGAAAGCTCAAAAATCAACTCCTAGCTTCCGATTTAATCAAGGTAAGGGTGTGGAATGTTGTTATTCTATCAATGTCTATGATTATGTGTGATTGGTTTGGATTGTTTAGATGTTTTCTCCGTTTTCCATTCTAGGGCATAAATGAGTTTAATCGGTAGAATCAAGGTTTTAACGGTTGGAATCGAGAATAAGTGTGTAGTTTAGTCGAGGGATGTTAGACTAAAACTATAGGAACTGGTTTGGTGAGAATCGGTTGATTTTGTGAAGAGTTGAGGATTGATGACAGTGAGGGTTTTTGAGTTCGCAGACGTTCGCTAGCACCTTCGCTAGGCGAACAGGTCGCGAGTGTTCGCTAGCAACTCGCTAGGCGAGCAAGTTAGCGAGTGGTCCCAGACTTGGGCAGAATGTATTTGATCTGGTTCGCTGGTAGCGAGTGAGGTAGCGAAGGATTCGCTAGGACCTTGCTGCAGCGAGTAAGTATCGAACGAAGTCAGTAGCTTCTGTTTGCCTTCGCGAGCTTGTTCGCTAGGGACTCGCTAGGCGAGTAAGCCAGCGAGCGTGACAACATTTCATTTTCTTTGTGATTCCATCCGATGTTGATTGTTTGGTTCGATTGTGTTCGATCCTTATCAGAATGAATAGTTGTGTACTATGGTGTGATACGTTGTGGGTAGCCGTATGGCGTGAATCCTAGATTGTGGAATTGATTATGAAATGTGGTCTTTTGAAAAATATATGCATTGTTTAAATTGATTAAAAATGCATGATGATTGTGATTGAGTTCGTTGCTGTTGGCACGATGTTATTAAGAATGCATGAGAACATATTGTGAATATGTGTGCATTGCTTGTAATTGTATGGTAATAATGCATGAGAACATATTAGTGAATATGTGTGCATTGCTTGATAATAAGGTGATGATGATTTAAAGTATGAATACTTTGATTATGTGAAATATGTTGTGTGTGCAATCATGTTATAGTTCTTATGTGATGAGTTATTGAGAATGCATGAGATTAAGATGCGAGAACGGTCTTAAGTGCATTTGGTTATTGATTGCATATGCATCATTTAGTCAAGAGGCAATGCTTGCTAGTTTCGTGGAGACTAGTGACTTGTCCTAAGCCTAGAAGAGTGGGTTTGAAAGCTTAGAGGACGGGCTTTTGTTGTTATCGGTCTAGAAGAGTGGACCCGGTTTAAGTGTAAAAACCAAAAAATGATAACAAGTGTTGGTACCACATGGCATGAGTTGCATTAAGTTGTGTTGGGTCACATAGCATGGATATCATTGTTATATGAAAGATGCTTGTGTGTGGATTGTTGAGTTGAGAACTATGGATATGTGCATGATGAAACATGTTTTGTGATTATCCTTGTGTGTTTATACATGTTGTGAAATGTATGATGAATTATGAATGAATTATGGTGAGAAATGCGGAATATGTGTATTTTATGCTTGTGTATATATATAATTATATGCATTGATTATTATGATAATATTTCTCACCCTTCTGCTGTTTTATAATGCTCTATGAGGCATTGCATATTAGTTTTGATGGAAGTCTTTTGGGAAGTATTGCTTCATTCTTTTGATCGGTTATGCTCTGATATGTAGCACCGGGTAGTTAGGGCTGTATAGTATTCTTTTGGGATACATTTTGTATATGTATATGATGGTAAATGTTTATGTAAATACGAATGATGTGATGAAACAAACTGAATGATATGTATTGATATGATTACATGTTTTAAGTGATTCAATGTTTAGATTTTCCGCTTTAATTCTAAATATTGAGATGTGGGTGTATGGACCAAGTTCCTCTGTTGAGCTACCCCACTGTTACATGTCTTTTATAGAGTAGGTGTTGTATGTTATTTTGTGCATGATGTGGCATACTTCTTTTATACCATGTTTTAAATTTACTCTGATGAAATTTTATTATGTGATTTATTTGTTTATTTGGGGGTATAGAAAGGGGTGTTATAGACACAATGAATACAACAGTTCATACCCAATAACCAAAGCAATTATATAACCTACAATTGCTTGGCACACAAGGAATCCTAAGACTCCTAGACACACGTGAAAAGCAACCTCTTCACTTACAAATATGTCTACCACAATGTATCAAAAGATACAAAGGGTGACTTACACACAAGGGACTCTCAAACCCTAGACCTTTATTTTACACTCTGATTTTTCTTGATGTGAGTGCTTGTTTTTCTTCTGCTTTGCTCCTCCTTTTATAGCAATGCAGACTGTGCTTGGGCTGGTCACAAGTAACAAACATTAGATTTAACAAAGTAAACCTAATTTCCACAATTCAAGGTGCTGTCAAATTAGGTCACAACAACTTTATGTTATGTCCATCCCTGACTTGAATCTCGCTTGAGATAACTAAGAAATCCTAACAGGTTTCCTGAAATCTAGCCTGATATATATATCAGGTATCATAACAGAAAAACAAACCCTGCTCGTCTGATGTCATATGATCAATGTCATAACATTGGTCATGACATTCAGCTTTACTTAAACTTGCTTTCCAGCTTGCCCTGCTGAACACTTTTGCAGAATCTTCTTCATGACAGTCATGGCTTCTTCCAATCTTCTACAGAATAACAGTAGGAACAAATACAAAAAAGTTTCCTAAAAGGTATCCAAAATCCTTTTACAAATATCAATACACTCTGTACTTGTTCCTAATCAATCTCCTTGACCTGTACTTATTGATGAGGTATATTCAACACAGTCTCATCAAACCACACCAACTCTGTCAAGAGATATACACTAGCAGCTCCTTCTGTTGTCATGCAGTGATGTCTTGCTTAAAACACATGACAACACACCTCACTCACCACCTGTGAGGAACTTCATCACAACTCAACATGTTGTGGCTACTGCTAACACATAGTAGCTACTGCTGTACTAGACATTGATGTCATGACACTCAACTCCTGCTAGCTCCTTCTGCATCCATGATAGCAATTATGTCATCAGCTCCTGCTAGCTCCTTCTGCATCCATGACAGCAATTATGTCATCAGCTCATGCTAGCTCCTTCTGCATCCATGACATCCATGACAACAGTTCTGTCATCAGCTCCTGCTGCACCAGTAGCGATGTCATGAGTCATCAGCCCCTGCTACACCACTAGTCCTGCTCTTTCTCACACATTACAGTAGTTCTGTCATGACAGCAGATGGATGTCACGACATTCAACATGACATTCACATTAAAACACTCCACAACAGTTCTGTCACCACAGCAGATGGAGATGTTATAACATCCTGCTTAATCATCAGTGCAGGATCATGTTTTACCAAAATTTAGCCAATCATAGAACCATGGACAATTCTATATCATAGAACCATGGAACTAA
Source organism: Lathyrus sativus (assembly GCA_963859935.3). Taxonomy (NCBI): domain Eukaryota; kingdom Viridiplantae; phylum Streptophyta; class Magnoliopsida; order Fabales; family Fabaceae; genus Lathyrus; species Lathyrus sativus. Next base: position 475,176,727 of record OZ012739.1, read on the forward strand.
CATAGTTTATAACCAATACTTGTTGTTTTCCCTTGTTTTCTTTGTTAACCCTAACCCTTGTGTGTTTATTGGCTATAAATAAACCGTTTATATTTTGTTTCAAGGCATTCTATTCACAACAAATTGGTGCGGTGAGCGTGAAGAAGATGCCTTCAACAAAGTATGAGATTGAAAAGTTCACCGGAGTGAACGACTTTGGTCTGTAGCGCTTGAAGATGAAAGCCCTACTAGTTCAGCAGGGTTGTTTGGAAGCGTTGAAGGGAGAGACAACCATGGACGTTGCGTTAACGACAAAAGAAAAGATGAACATGATTGAGAAAGCCCACAATGCAATATTGTTGAGTCTTGGTGATAAGGTTCTTCAATAGGTATCAAAGGAGACTACAACATCGGGATTATGGGTGAAATTTGGAAGTTTATACATGGCCAAATCTCTGGTGAATTGACTCTACCTGAAGCAAGCTTTGTATTCATTCAAAATGAGTGAATACAAAGTGTTGGCTGAGGAGTTGGATATGTTCAACAAGCTGATTCTTGATCTTGAAAATATTGATGTAAAGATCGATGATGAAGATCAAGCATTGTTGTTGTTGTTGTGTGCTTTTCCCGGAATACATGCTCACTTCAAAGAAACTCTCTTGTATGGAAGGGAGTCCCTGAGCTTTGAAGAAGTTCAATCAAACTTGTATTCTAAGGACTTGAATGAACGAAAGGAGCATAAACCTTCGATGGTGCGCGAAGGTTTGATTGTTAAGGGAGAATTCTTGCAAAAGGATGGTAAGTTCGACAAGAAGAAAGGTAAAAGTCAGTAGAAGTCTTATAGTGGCGAAACATCTGGTATTCGATGTTATCACTGTAAGAAGGAGGATCATACAAGAAAGGTGTGCCCTGAATGCCTGAAAGATCATGGAGGTAAGAATAATGGCAACGCATCCATTGTTCAAGATGACTTCGACTCATCTGATGTTCTTACGATTTCAAGTGGCGACTCAAGAAAAGAATGGATTATGGATTCAGGTTACACTTGGCACATGACTCCAAACAGAGAATTGTTCGAGGAGCTATGTAATCAAGATGGTGGATCGGTGCTGCTAGGAAACAACAAATCTTGCAAAATTGCAAGTATTGGATATGTGAGATTCAAGCTCCATGATGAGTCAATAAGGTTATTGACTAAAGTCAAGTATGTACCTGATTTCAAGAGAAATTTGATTTCACTTAGTGAATTCGACAGGAAGGGATATGTTTTTCAAGGAGAGAAAAGTATCCTAAGAGTCATGAAGAGGTCAAAGGAATTCTTGAGAGACGTGAAGAAACACGACTTGTATACCCTTGAGGCTGAGGTTGTAAGTGGTTCGACAAATGTTGCATCCATGAAACCTATGTTGAAGACAAAATTATGGCACATGAGATTGGGCCATGTCAGTGAAAGAGGCCTGGTCGAATTGGGGAAGCAGGACCTACTAGGAGGTGACAAAGTCGAAAAGTTGGAGTTTTGAAAATCTTGTGTATTTGGTAAATCCTGTAGGGCGAAGTTTAATAGGGGCAAGCAAAGAACACATGGATTACTAGATTATATTCATGCCGATCTTTGGGGGCATGCAAGGAATCCTTCACACTCAGGTGTAAGGTATTTTTTATCCATCGTTGATGACTATTCCAGAAAGCTATGGGTATTCATCCAGAAGACGAAGGATGAAACTTTTCAAAATTTCAAATGTTGGAAGGTTCTGGTCGAAACTCAAACTGGCCGAAAGGTTAAGAGGTTGAGAACCGATAATGGCCTTAAGTTTTGCAACAAAGCGTTCGACAATTACTGTGTTGAATATGGGATTGCAAGGCATAAGACTGTAGCAGGTACCCCTCAATAAAATGGTTTAGCTGAGAGATTTAATTGAAAATTCCTTGAAAGGGTTGGATGCATGTTGGTTAGTGCTGGATTGAAGAAGGTGTTTTGGGCGGAGGCTGTTTCGACAGCCTCCTATTTGATAAATAGACGTCCATCGACTGCCTTGGGACTGAAGACACCTGAAGAAGTTTGGTCGGGACATCCACCTAGTCTCGATAGACTGAGAGCATTTGGCTGTGTGGCCTATGCTCATATTAGGTAAGACAAGGTCGAACCCAGAGCTCTAAAATGCATGTTCATGGGATATCATGAAGTAGTCAAAGCTTATAGGCTATGGTGCCTAGAGCCAGGTCATATGAGGTGTATCACCAGTCGAGATGTAGTTTTCAATGAAGAAAATATGGCTTTCAAGAAAACTGATGATGCTGACGAAGAGCTGGAACAGGGAGAGATTCTTGTTGAGGTGGAACATATTGATTCTAAATTGCGTATCCCATATGAATTCAAACAAGACGCAAAAAATGGTGTTGAAGATGAGGAGACAGGTCGATGAGAGTCATCAAGCCACCTCAGATACTTGGGTATGCATATATTATAGCTTATGCCTTAGTCTCTGTAAGTGAGGTTCTAGAAGAAAAACCTAGAGACTATAAGGAAGTTATGAGGAGTCGAAAGAAGACTGAATGGATGACGACCATGGATGATGAGATGAAATCTCTTCATGATAACAACACCTGAGAACTGATCAAGAAACCTGCTGGAGCCAGGTTAGTCAGCTGTAAATGGATTTTCAAAGTTAAGGAAGGGATCAAAGGAGTGGCTTCGAAGACATACAAGGCAAGATTGGTCGCTAGGGAGTTTACTCAGAAAGAAGGTGTCGACTTTAATGATGTGTTCTCTCCTGTTGTGAAGCACATATCCATTCGAATGTTGCTTTCCACAGTGGCACAAATCAACCTTGAACTGGAACAGATGGATGTGATGACTGCGTTCTTGTATGGTGATCTAGATGAAACAATCCTTATGAGGCAACCTGAAGGGTATGTCAAAAAGGGAAGGAAAATTATTTGTGCAAAATGATTAGATCTTTATATGGACTTAAATAATCTCCTGGACAGTGGAATAAAATATTCGACAAGTTCATGACACACATAAGTTGCATTAGAAGTTTGTTCGACCATTATGTTTACTTCAGATTTTGACCTGGTAATTCATTTGTTATTCTGTTGCTTTATATGGATGATATTCTAATAGCAAGCAACAACGTCGAAGATGTAGTGAGGGTGAAGGCTGAACTCAATAAAGAGTTCGACATGAAGGATCTGGAAGCTGTGTCCAGAATTCTTGGGATTGGCATCCGAAGAGATAGAAAGCAGTAGAAATTATGCTTATCTCAAGAGGCATACCTACGGAAGATTCTCGAAAAGTGTGGTATGTCGAATTCAAAGCCTATTGTGACTCCGACATACCCTCAATTCATGCTGAGTATAGATCAGTGTCCCAACACTAATGTCGAAAGAACTTATATGAATAGCATTCCATATGCTAATATATTGGATTCTTTGATATATGTTATGGTTTGTACTAGACCCAACATAGCATATGCAGTAAGTCTTGTAAGCAGATAGATGGTGAATCATGGAAAGGCTCACTGGTAAGCATTGAAGTGGATTCTAAGTGAAATTCTGGCAACCACACAGTGGATGTTATCACGGATGTTATGACATCCACTGTAACATAGACTACTGGACTTAAGCAGTAAATGGAAAGCAATAAATAACACAAGTAATTGTTCACCCAGTTCAGTGTCAACCACACCTACATCTGGGGGATACCAAGCCAGGGAGGAAATTCACTATTAGTATAGTTAATTCAGAGTCAAACAACCCATTTGCACTCTTCACTTAAGACTTACCCAATGACACTTCAGCCTAGAAACCACTAGACCAGAGTTTCCCACCCATTCCCCCTCAATCACCATAGTGATTTCAATACGCAATTACAATTGAGATATGAAGATACACTTCAAACACACCTTGATCTTGCTTCACAACTTTGATCAAGAGACACAACACTCTTGCTTAAAAACTTTAAGTGACACAATGAACACAACAGTTCACTAACACTAAACCAGAGCAATCATCCAACATACAATTGCTTGGCCTACAAGGAATCCTAAGACTCCTAAACACACGTGAAGAACAAAGTTCTTCACTCACAAAATACACTCTCCAATATCTCTTTAGAAACTCTGCTTTATTATGAGTGATCCTTCTGTTATTTATAGCAGCAGACTTGCTTTGGGCCTTGATGGAGAAACTAGGTTTACCCAAGATAAACCTCTCTTCATGAAGCTGCGCACATCCAATTGAGTCAGGGGCATTCCAGGTTATCCTTAGCAGTGCCTGTTATGTCACCTAAGATATCTAGACTTCCTAAAATGTTTCCTGAAGTATAGCTTGAGCTAATAACAAAAAAACTAAAACTGCACGCCTTGATGTCATACTCTCGATGTCATAACATTCAGTCATGACATTCAGCTTCACTTACTCTTAGCTCTCCCTGTAGAACACTCTTCATGTATGTCATAACATCAGTTATGACATTCATACATACTCCAATGTTTTTCCGTAAAATGCAGTCAATCAAAAGCATCTACAAACTCTTTCTTTGGCAAATTTTTGGCTAAAAAACTCTGTTACAGTATCAGAGATTACAAGCAGCAGAAGTCATATAATTTATCATGCAGGAAAGCTAGATAAATCACACTCACATTGTTAGCTCTTAGCTTCTCAGGATCAACCTATTCACACACAATCATCTGTCAGTCAACACTACAGATGTCACAATATTTTGAGTAACATTCTGAGTTACTCCCCCTCCACTGATGCATACCATATCAACTATACACAACCTGCAGCCAACCTGCAGTCAAACACAAATTATCCAGGCTTTTCTGGATGTCAAGAAATTCAGGATGACATCCTGAAGAACACAATCACCTGTTACATCCTGTGCTACTCCCCTTGAAACAATGCACAACCACACACATATTCTGCAAACACCCTGCAGATACACACACAACTAGCAGCTATCCTACTACTAGGTTCCATCAAGGAACACACACACATCTTGGCATCTTCAGCAAACCAACACACACTTCTAACATACATTCCTACACTCATTAGGAACTCACACAGTTCTAACATCAGCAGCAGCAACTCAACCAAGTCTTTCAATTGTTCTTCCACCTGTGAACCTGCAGTTACTACCTAACACTTCTCCCCCCTTTTAGCCACAAATTAAGATCCACACCAATTAAATAGTATAGATTAATCTGAGGAACATTACAGAAGTTAGGGGTCATTACACAAAAACTGCTCATGTAGAGCATCACAAATAAAATTCATGCTGTCATAACAAACTTTTAACCAAAGAACCAAATAAAATCACATCAGCCGCACACCATCATCAGCTCAACAACCAACAACCTGAGCCCCACAACATTCTATCAGCTCACCACTCTTCCTCCTCAAAGGCAGAACTGGAACCAATGTCATTAGCACTGGTTGAGACATTCTTATCATAATCTTCACCTGACATACCCACACCATCAATATCAGCTGTATTTCTTTCAAGGCTTTGAATCAATGATTCTAGCTTGATCTTTCTTATAGTTGTTGTACTAATGGTTTCTCCCAAGTCCCTACATGTTTCCTTTAATTCAACAATTATTATTTCTTTAAAGATGTTGGCCTTCGCATCAGAAGTGAAAACCATATCAGGGACATGTCTCCCTACAAAGAGTTTGAAGTGCAGAGACAGTGCATACTCCCTCTTGCTGGCAGCATCACTTGAATTCAGGATCCCAGGGTATTGATTTAGGATGATCTTACAAATGAGGGAGGGAAAGGCAATAGGCAGTTTGATAGCACTGGTTGTGGAGTGCTTAACAGTCTGATCAAAGATGTATAGGCCAAAATCAAAGTTAACTTTGGTACCTATGGCATGAATGATCTTGCCTAGTCCAACAACAATGGTGGATGTATGGTTGGTAGGAACTTAATTAGTAGCTCTAATTCTATGAAGAATGGCATATTTTACACTGAGCAGAGCTGCAAACAGGTTCCCTTTGGATGGCCATGTTTTGACTTAATTTGCAGTGATGATCTTGTAAACCTGGTTGTCTGAAGCAACCAATTCTGTCTCACCATCATTTGCTCACCCCAGATATCTGTTGATCACAACAAGAGAGAATTGCACACATTTTCCTCTGACAAACACCTTCATGAACTCCTTGTTATTTCTATCTGAGATTGAGTCAGGTATGTTTACAATGAACTCCTTTACCAGACCTTCGTAGCATTTGGGAAATCCAGAGATTGTCTTGACCAGTCCATCCTTGTTGATTAGATCCATTACCTCCTTGATCTCCAAGGCATCCTTCCCCAATTCTCTCTTAAGGGTTATTCTCCTTTGATAGACATATCTCCATTTGGTTACACTGTGAATAAAGTGAAAGGAGATGTTGTCCAGAGGTGCAGCTGGTATAGGTTTCAGAGTTTTCTTGCCATGTGATTTCTTTAAATTGAATATGTTAGGGACATCTCTTACAACATCACTATCAGACTCAGTGTTACTATCAGTAACTTTCCTTTTCTTGGATGCAGATGATACCTTGCTCCATGGTTTGGATGGGCTAACAGGAGTCCTTTTTCTCTGACTTTTGGAAGGATTTTCTTCAAGTATAACTTTTTTTTCTTGGTCACTAGTTTCCTGGCTATACCAGGAGCAACATTTTTGATGAGTTCATCATCTGATGACACATCTATAACATGTTCACCATTTCCAAAAGCTTCATTCATCTCTTCCTCATTGCCAGTGCTCTTGGTTTCACCATTATTTTGGCCATCATCCTGACCTTCCTCCTGTACCACATAGCTAGCTAGATTTTCTAGATTCTCTGTGTTAGGGTTAGTCTTAACAGAGGAAAACTCAGATTATCCTCATGATTCTTATTAGAGATTGGGAAAGGATCAACCCTAGACAGAGGAATGGTGATTCCATGTACATTATGACCTTCATGGAGGATTTTGGAAACTAGTTCATTGACATACTCGACATCATAGGTAGAGTTCTTCATTCTATTATAGTTGTCCATGGAAGGTTCATGATTCTTACCTTCTTGGTCTGCATGTGAAGGAGCTGAAGTTTGGGCTTTATTTCCTCTTCCAAAGGCCATGCTTAGAGGAATGACATCCAGGATATCCTCCAGGGAGATGCTCTTGTGTTGATCCGAGTCATGCTTGGTAGTTTTGGGAGTTTGTTGTTGAGACATTATTGGTGACTTTGGCTGTAGAAGACGGGTTTTTCTGTGGTGGTTGTATGAGGTACGCAAGGAGTTGATTTTGTATGAGAAACCACAGTGGCAATCGGATAGAGTAAAGGGGCTAGAGGGATTCACTGGCAAAGGTGGAGGGAACTTAATATTTTAGCCAATCAGAATATGATTAATATTCAAAATACAATTCCCAGTCATCATTAATTGCTATAAACTCTCATAAAGACACGTCCGCAACTTGCTTTGTGAATTTTCAAAGTGAGTAGCCTTGAGACCTCTGGTAACCATGTCAGCACTATGTAGATCAGTGTTTCCAACCTTCATGGAGGATTTTGGAAACTAGTTCATTGACATACTCGACATCATAGGTAGAGTCCCTCATTCTATTATAGTTGTCCATGGAAGGTTCATGATTCTTACCTTCTTGGTCTGCATGTGAAGGAGCTGAAGTTTGGGCTTTATTTCCTCTTCCAAAGGCCATGCTTAGAGGAATGACATCCAGGATATCCTCCAGGGAGATGCTCTTGTGTTGATCTGAGTCATGCTTGGTAGTTTTGGGAGTTTGTTGTTGAGACATTATTGGTGACTTTGGCTGTAGAAGACGGGGTTTTCTGTGGTGGTTGTATGAGGTATGCAAGGAGTTGATTTTGTATGAGAAACCACAGTGGCAATCGGATAGAGTAAAGGGGCTAGAGGGATTCACTGGAAAAGGTGGAGGGAACTTAATATTTTGGCCAATCAGAATATGATTAATATTCAAAATACAATTCCCAGTCATCATTAATTGCTATAAACTCTCATAAAGACACGTCCGCAACTTGCTTTGTGAATTTTCAAAGTGAGTAGCCTTGAGACCTCTGGTAACCATGTCAGCACTATGTAGATCAGTGTTTCCAACCTTCACACGAACCTTTCTCAATTGATGCTTGTTATCCCCATGTTTGACTCTTTTAGCTTGTCTTGAGTTTGTATTGATGTTACTCTTAATGTCACAGTACAAAGTCATGACATCCTGAGTGACATTGCTTCTTTTTAGATCATTTGTCATGGACTCCATCAAATTCCGGTATAATAGGTCTAGGTTTCTATGATGTCCTTTCTTGACTTTCCTACTCGCCTGACATTTTACCCAACCTGTTCTATCATCTGGAGTTATCTTTGAAGTTTCTCCTACTGCTTCCTTGGATATGGCCTTCTTTATCCTTGGAAGCTGTCCACCCTTTTTATTTGACAGTTTATTCTCCTTTTCTTCTTTGATGAAGGGACAAATATTCAGGTTACTTTTAGGATCCCACAAGTAGCAATTGTTCTTAGCTCTAGACCCTCTCATGACTTTCACACCTTCTTCATTGGTGACAACATATTTACCCCTATTAAATTTGACATTGAGCCTTTGATGATAGAGCTAACTGATACTTATAAGATTCACAGTCAGTCCTTTCACCAACATGACATTCTCCAGTTTTGAAACACCAGGACAATCTAGTTTTCCAGCACCTATGACTTCTCCTCTAGCTCCATCACTAAAGGTTACATGGCTTGAGGTATGAGGTTTGAGGTTTATAAAAAGATTCTCCATTCCAGTCATGTGTCTAGAACAACCACTGTCAAAATACCAGTTTTCTTGGGTTGACATCCTAAGAGATGTATTAGCTACTAGAGCAACCTCCTTGGCAACCCATTGTTGTTTCTTGACCTGAGCAACCTTTTTTGGTCTAACTTGATGCTGTTTCTTGGCATGAATACTCTGTTTGGTTTTACCTTGATAAGGGTGACTGGGAAATCCATGCATCCTGAAGCGCAAAGGTTTAATGTGTCCAAGTCTTCCACAATAGTAACACCTATACCCTTGGAATTTATTCTTGGTCAGGTTTCTACTTATGTTCCCCTGATGTTGTGACATTGGTCGTGACATCCGGTTTGACCTCTAATTTTCAATCTTTGGCTTCTTGGACCCCAAGATGGGTTTCTGTTCACCAACAAATCCTAGACCAGACTTATTTCCTGCTTTAAGACCACTATGTAGTATTTTTTTTCTAGAGTGTCAGTCCCAGTGTTTAGCATCCTTAAGGATTTTGACATCTGATCTAGTTTAGATTCCAACAGGCTGACCTCACTTTTAAGAGAGTCTATGGTTGCCCGATGATCCAGTTTCTCAGCCTCTAATTCCCTTATGCTTTTCTTCTGGTGCTCTCGTTGCTGATATATTTCTGAACTTCTGATGCATAACTTCTTATATGAAGCTGCAAGTTCATCAAAGGTCAGCTAACTTTCACTTGAGTCACCATCAGATATGCATATACTGTTTAGAGTAGTGACATGTTTGGCAGATTCTTCATCTGATCCACTCTCCGAGTCTCCATCAGACCAAGTAACAGATAGGCCCTTCTTTTGCCTCTTGAGATAGGTGGGACATTCTGCTCTAATGTGCCCATATCCTTCACATTCATAACATTGAGCTCCTTTGTCTTGGTTGAACTTTTCTTCAGACTTGGCTCTTTTGTTAATGTCAGATGAGATGTTATTGACATTAAATCTACCCTTCTTATCTACCCTTTTCATGAGTCTGTTGAATTGTCTTCCAAGCATAGCTACAACTTCTGAGAGATTCTCCTTGCTTCCATCATTGTCTCCATCAGAGTCTTCTACTGAATTTGTGACAAGGGTTATGCTTTTGTTCTTCTTCTCAACCTGATCACACAATCCCATCTCAAAAGTTTGGAGTGAACCAATGAGTTCATCCACTTTCATGTTGCATATATCCTGAGCTTCTTCAATAGCAGTGACTTTCATGGCAAACCTCTTAGGAAAAGATCTTAGAATCTTCCTTATAAGCTTTTCTTCAGACATCTTTTCTCCTAAAGCACCTGAGGTATTGGCAATCTCAAGAATGTTCATGTAGAAGTCATGAATAGTCTCATCCTCCTTCATTCTCAGATTTTCAAACTTGGTGGTCAGCATTTGTAATCTTGACATCTTGACTTTAGAGGTTCCCTCATGAGTTGTTTTGAGAGTATCCCACACCTCTTTAGCCAGTTCACAATGATGCACTAATCTGAAAACGTTCTTGTCTATGCCATTAAATAAGGCATTCAAAGCCTTAGAATTCCCAAGAGCCAAGGCCTCTTGTTCTTTGGTCCATTCTTCCTCAGGTATTAACACAAATAATCCATCCTTGTCAGTCTTTACTGGATGTTCCCATCCTGAGTTTGCAGCTCTCCATGCCTTGCTGTCTAATGACCTCAAGAAGGCTATCATCCTAGGTTTTCAGTATTCATAATTAGAGCCATCCAGAATTGGTGGTCTATTTGTGAATCCTATATCCTTATCCATAGTACCAAAATTTTTCTTTCCTAGATCTCACCCAGAAAATGATAGGCAGGGTGCCTACTCTGATGCCAATTGAAATTCTGGCAACCACATAGTGGATGTTATCACGAATGTTATGACATCCATTGTAACACAGACTACTGGACTTAAGCAGTAAATGCAAATCAGTAAATAACACAAGTAATTGTTCACCCAGTTCAGTGTCAACCACACCTAAATCTAAGGGCTACCAAGCCAGGGAGGAAATTCACTATTAGTATAATTAATTCAGAGTCAAACAACCCGTTTTCACTCTTTACTTAAGAACTACCCAATGACACTTCAACCTAGAAACCACTAGACCATAGTTTCCCACCCACTCCCCCTCAATCACCATAGTGATATCAATACGCAATTACAATTGAGATATGAAGATACACTTCAAACACACCTTGATCTTGCTTCGCAACTTTGATCAAGAGACACAACACTCTTGCTTAAAAACTTTAAGTGACACAATGAACACAACAGTTCACTAACACTAAACCAGAGCAATCATCCAACATACAATTGCTTGGCCTACAAGGAATCCTAAGACTCCTAAACACACGTGAAGAACAAAGTTCTTCACTCACAAAATACACTCTCCAATATCTCTTCAGAAGCTCTGCTTTATTAGGAATGATCCTTCTGTTATTTATAGCAACAGACTTGCTTTGGGGCTTGATGGAGAAACTAGGTTTACCCTGAAGGTAGGAAAAACACTTAGAAGGGGGGTGGGGGTGGGGGGGGAGTTGAATAAGGGTTTCAAATAACAACTATGACAATAGTAAAAATAACAAGGTATTTTTATCCTGGTTCGTTTGAACTCAAACTACTCCAGTCCACCCTACCAAGGTGATTTGCCTTTCTCAACAAGAACTTAATTCACTAAATCAAACTGATTACAGTGATAACCACTAAGACAAACAATCTTAGTCTTCTCAAGAAATCTGACCACATTTGGTCTCTTAAGGAATCTTTTACAACAAGTAAAAATACAATGTGTGTTTAAGAGTTGCTTCTAAAAAGCTATATCACAACTGTGATTTTACACAAATGAAGACCGAATTAAATCTTAGAATGAAGTTGAGAGATGTTTGGATATTGTTCTTTGATTGTTCAGTAATTTGTCTATTCATCGACTTAGAAATGATATAGAAGTCTTGTTTAAATAGAACTTCACTTTCATTTCTTAAAGGGCATGCAACTGACATTGCGTCTTCTTTGACTTTTCTTTCCCAGAAGAGGAATGTTCAGATAAATCCTTTTTGTCTGAATTCTTGTGTCATGCAGGAATGAGGAAAGAGCCGTTTGGATAAGGACAAGGAATATACCAACGAATATTTATTTGAACAACATCTTCTTCAACAATTCTGGAACAGTCTTGCATCAGATCTTCTGATGATGTTCCTTGTTCTTCAGATCAGAGTTACTCTATCCAGAGTATTTGCAGCCATGTACTTTAGTGTGAATGATCTCTATCAGAGCAACTTGAATATCAGAGCCTCTGTACTTGCAGCATTAAGTACTTCCAGAGTCTTTTGATTCTTTACATTTGCTTTTTCGCTCAGAGTCTTCTGCAGCTTCGCTCAGAGTCTCTTTCAAGCAACATTCAGAGTTTTCTGATTCTTAACTTTCAGAGGAGTTTTTGCTTCCAGAGGAATATTAATTTTAATATCTGAAACAAAAATACTTGAATAGGATTAGAGTATATATTTACTTCATACACAATTTCATTAATGTTATCATCAAAACATATAGATATATTAAGAACTAATCTTTGTTCTAACAATCTCCCCCTTTTTAGTGATGACAAAAACTATGGGAAATTTTGTTCAGAGCATTAAAAAATATCTCTACCCCTGAGATTATGAGTCTCCCCCTGAAATGAATACTTCTAGAAAAAGTAAATACTTCCCTTTCAGCACTAGTATTATTTCCAGAGTCAGAGCAAACTTTGGAGACTCTCAGAGTTTGTTCAGAGTTACTCTATGAAATTTATCTGATGAAAAATTTGAGCTCTTAAATACTGAATTCAAAGTTAGTTAAATTTAAACATGTCTGAGTTCCATTTTAGTAACTGTTTATGTGAACAATTAGAATTTCCATTTTCTTCCCCTTTTTGTCATATCAAAAAGAAAAATGTTTGAAGACATGAAACAATAACAAATGAAAGACATAAAGCATATCATATAATTAGATGGAAAAACCAAACAGTCACATATGCATTGATAAGAAATTCAAAAGATAAACAAGACAAGCAAAACAACACAAAAGTGCACAGATAACAAAAACAACTAAGAAGAAGAACGAGAAGCCAAAATCTTCAGAAGATTCGTTATCTCAGAGATTGACTCTTCTTGCTTCGCCATCCAAGTCTTGATCTTAGATGTTGATTCCTTTTGCTTAGCCATCCAGTATTTTATTTCATCTGTTGTTTTCTTTTGTTTAATCATCCATGTTCTGAACTCAGCATTTTCAGCTTCTTGCTTTTCAACCTTAATCTTTAGATCTACACCTTCTTCTATCTTCAACTTAGAAGAGTCTGGAACACTCACAGAAGCAGATGCATTGTTAATAACCATTACAGATTCATTCTCTATTTCCATAGGAGAAGGTTGAGCAGATGCAGAAACATCTTCAGGAATAGAAGCCTCTGTGATGACTTTATCAGTCTGAGAAACCTCAGTCATCTGAAGTGTAACAGCTTCTTCAGAAGAAGAACACACAACCTTTGGGGGTGTATTTTCCAGAAGTAGAGTTGGGGTTCTTCTAACTCTCAGAAGAGTGAGTCTGACAGCTTCAGCAAATCTTACCTTTGCATCATCAGAGCAAATATCTTGAAGATTTGAAGCCACAAAGTTGAATCTAGTTCTAAATCTTATCCAGATGGATTCAAAATCAGCAGGATTTATGCTTGAGAAGCACTCCTTCTTAACAGAAGATAACCACATATTCATCTCTTTTTCAAAACCAAAAAACAGTGCACCAACATCTAGCCTAGGTTTGGGTTTCAGGTAGGCTTCTAAAGGTGATGTTTTAATGGGAGCAGAGTTTGAAGGTATAGAAAAAGTAGGAATAATGATTACAGGAGGATATGCTGAAGATGGAATATGGACAGATGAGGTATTAACAACCTTAGGTTCAGAGGGGATAACTGAATGGATGGTTTCAAGATTATTAGAAGAATGGATCGGGGAGTTATGAAGAGGTGAGGTAGCTCCTGATGAGTCAGAGTTAGATGAGTCTGAGGAATCAGATGAGCTAAGTGATCCAGATGATATAGGGTGTACGGTCATCAGAGGTTGAATGTCAAGTATCTCTGGTTCAGGATCAGATGGTATAGTTTCAGATTGTTGTGGTTCAGGATCAGATGGTATAGTTTCATATTGTTATGGTTCAGATGGTTGTTGTTCAGATGGTTGGTTTACAAAAGGGTTTGATTCAGAAGTGGTGTGTTGATCAGATGAAGGTGTTTTAGCAGAGGTTGTTTGATGATGGATGTTGAAGGAAGGTGTGGATGGTACAGATGTAGTGCGTTCAGATGATTGTGGTTGTTGTGGTTCAGAAGGTAGTGGTTGAGATTTTTGTGGTTCAGATGAAATGGGTTCAGGTTCAGAAGAAATGTATTCAGAGGTGTGAGGAGGAAAAGGTGTGGGAATTGGGTCATAAGGATGAGGAGGTGCAGATGTTGGTGGTTCTGTTACTTGTTCCGAAATAGAAGATAAATTTGCAGAAGGGTTACCTTTCTTCTTGAAGCGTTTTGTCTTTACAGAAGATGCTTCTCCAGAAGCTTTCCTCTTAGTCCTTGTAGATCTTTCCTCTGAGACCTTTCTCTTCTTTCTCTTGTTCTCCTCAAAGAAATCTGGTCCAAGTTCATTTGCTCTTTTTAGCAAGTCTGGTGGCAAGGGGGTTCCATCTGCTATGCATGCAGCAATGTAGTTCAGAAGAACTTCCTTTGGTTCTTCAGCAGTGAACATAGGAAAATCATCCACATGAATTCTTCTTCTGTGTACAGCAGCAGAGTCCATCTTGATTGGCTCTGATTGAAGTTCCTCTACAAGTCTCATCCTCTACAGACTTTTCCCATCCAGAGGCTTTCCTAGAATTGGAACCAATTCTTCTTTCTGACCTGCCTCTGTCAGATGTGCAACTAAACCATTTTCTGTCAGAATATCATAAATCAATCTGCCCATTGGGATCCAGTTTCTGATCTTTTGATGCTTTGTTCTAATTTCCTCTCTGGACTATTTTACATGGCTCCAAAGATGAGCAAATAACAAGTGTGGCAGATCCACCTTGATGTTATTTCCCAAGCAGTACAAAAAGTATATTTGTTCTGCATTGATGTAATCTGGAGAGTTGGTTAATTTCCTATGGTGAATACATCCCAAAAAGATCTTCGCTCAGATCTTGTAGTGCAGTATCAGATCTTTGATTTTTCTTGAGGCCAACCCAGTTGTAAAAACTTCTCTGTAGACATCATCCACGTCTATACGTCCAGCAGAGAGATTGTGAACACCATCTACTTCTTCATATCCAATTAATTTGCGAATCAAGTCTTCAGTTATGATTATCTCTTTACCCAGCACATCCGAAATAATGAATTTTGGGTATACCTTTGCATGAACCCATAATTCTTTCACCAAAAGAGGAAAGACTGGACCAAACAGTCTATCAAAATACTTAGTCCATCCTTGTGCAGAAATAATTGGTCGCAAATCAAACCCATTCTTTGCAATGCAGTCAAAATCAACCATTAATTCGCAAAGAACTTCCAAATCTTCAACGGGAGTGAGAAGGGTTCTTTCAGCTTCTTTGTAAGTGACGTTACCCATTTCAGATGTAGATCCAACCATTGTAGATGCAAGCTTTTGAGTTGATGATGATGAGGTTGCCATTGAAGAACTTTTGAGGTTTACTGAGCTTCGTTTATATTTGGGTTTAAGGAGATGAAGACAATGAAGAAGACAGAAATGCATAAAAGATTATGAACGAGAGTGAAAAGTGTGAGAATATGGAATATATAGGGACAAAATTTAGGGCATAAATTCACACTCAACAATTAATCACATTAAAAAAACAAAATAATTTTCAGCATTTAATGAGATTTGACAAAAGTGGGGGAAAACGAGAATTGTAATGATTCAAACAGTACCTCAAACGGCGTCTCATTGTTTACACTCCACCTTTTCAGATTCTGTGTGACACGTGTTTAATGTTTGGGTGTCTCTGAAACTTCTTAAGGAAATGAAACGTTAGCAGCGCTCAGATCCTCTGAAGGTTGTTAGTTCAGAGTTTCAAAAGAAATAAAGTAACAAATGAAATACAGATGAAAACACTCCAGAGTATAGACATTAATCAATTTTCTTCTGAGTAAATTTGCTTCTGAATAATAGTGTTATTTTGGACAGAAATCCATACTAATATTCTTCAGAATAAATTTAAACCTATCTTCAGCAAGGGGTTTTGTAAAAATGTCAGCCCATTGATGGTCTATATCAACAAAGTTTAAACTTATAATTCCCTTCTGAACATAGTCTCTGATGAAATGATGTTTAATTTCTATATGCTTTGCCTTAGAATGTAAAATAGGGTTTTTAGATAGGCAAATAGCTGAAGTATTATCACAGAAGATATAAATGTTACTCTCATATATCTGATAATCTTCTAGCTGAATTTTCATCCAGAGCATCCGTGTACTACAACCAGCAACATCAATATATTCTGCTTCTGTTGTTGAAAGTGCTATTGTGGGTTGCTTCTTGCTGAACCATGAGATCAGATGACTTCCAATAAACTGACAGCTTCCAGAAGTACTTTTATGTTCTACTCTGTTCCCAGCATAATCAGCATCACAGAATCCTACTAGTTTGTATTCATTAGATCTTCTGTAACACAGACCCACGTTAGTAGTACCATTCAGATACCTCAGAATCCTCTTAACAACTGTTAAGTGAGATTCTCTAGGATCTAATTGGAATCTAGCACACATACAAACACTGAGAAGAATATTAGGTCTAGAAGCAGTCAAATACAGAAGAGATCCAATCATACCTTTGTAGAGCTTTTGATCTACCTTCTTACTTACCTCTTCTTTTCCTATAATGCTTGTTGGATGCATTTGAGTTTTAGCAAACTTACTTTCTATCATGTTAAACTTCTTCAGAAGCTCCTTCACATACTTTGTCTGATGTATGTAGGTGCCTTCTGGAGTTTGATTGACTTGAATTCCCAGAAAGAATCTAAGTTCTCCCATCATGCTCATTTCAAATTCTTCCTGCATAGATTGAGCAAACTTCTTTCTAAGCATAATATTTGTTGTACCAAATATAATATCATCTACATAAATCTGACAGATCAAAATGTCTTTCTTAATTGATTTATGAAATAGAGTTGTATCCACCTTTCCTTTGATAAAATTGTTTTCTAGAAGGAAATTACTCAGCCTCTCATACCAAGCTCTGAGAGCTTGTTTTAGACCATAGAGTGATTTCTTTAATTTAAAAACATGTTCTAGAAATTTTTCATTTTCAAAACCAGGAGGTTGATGAACATAAACTTCTTCTTCAATTAAGCCATTTAAGAAAGCACTTTTAACATCCATCTGATAAAGAGTGATGTTGTTCTGTGCAGCAAAGGAAATTAACAAACGAATAGATTCTAACCTTGCCATAGAAGCATATGTCTCTGTGTAATCAATTCCTTCTTACTGACTATAGCCTTGAGCAACCAGTCTTGCTTTGTTTCTGACAACTTCTCCTTTCTTATTCAACTTATTTCTGTAAACCCACTTAGTTCCAATAATATTAAATCCTTTTGGTCTTGGAACCAGATCCCAAACATCATTCCTTGTGAATTGGTTAAGCTCGTCTTGCATAGCAAGTATCCAATCATTATCTTGCAGAGCTTCATCCACAGAGGTAGGTTTAATGATTGATACCAAACCAAACAATGACGTTCCAGATGATCTGAGAAAGGATCTTGTTCTGATAGGGTCATCCTTCTTTCCAATTATCATTTCCTCTGGATGAGAGGCTTTGATTCTGGAGGATCCTTTCAGAGGGGGTTCTTCAGAAATGGTCAAGTTGTCCATCTGAGCAGTCAAAGGAGTAGCATCTGACGTTGCTTCTGGTGCTTTTACTTGAGCTTTGTCTGCCTCTGAATCTTCAGAGTCTGTGAGAAACACTTCTCTATCTGCAGAAATTTCAAGCTACTTTGGCTTTTGATTGCCAAGCTTATCATCAAATCTAACATGAATTGATTCCTCTACAATCTGTGTCTCAGTATTGTATACTTTGTAGCCTTTAGAGCGTTTAGAATATCCAAGCATGAAACACTTCTGTGCTTTAGAATCAAACTTGTTCAGATTGTCTTTAGTATTCAAAATAAAACAAACACATCCAAAAGGATGGAAATAAGAAATGTTGGGCTTTCTATTCCTCCACAATTCATAAGGAGTCTTCTCCAAAAGAGGTCTTACATACACTCTGTTCTGAATATAACATGCTGTATTGATTGCCTCTGCCCAAAAATGTTTTGCCATGTTTGTCTCGTTGATCATAGTTCTGGCCATTTCTTGCAATGCTCTATTTTTCCTTTCTACAACTCCATTATGTTGAGGAGTTATAGGACAAGAAAAATCATGTGCAATGCCATTTTCTTTAAAATATTTTTCAAAATATTTATTTTCAAATTCTCCACCATGATCATTTCTGACTTTAACAATTTTAAATTCTTTTTCGTTTTGGACTTGTTTGTAGAAGTCAAAGAATACAGAATGTGACTCATCCTTGTGTTTCAGGAATTTTACCCATGTCCATCTGCTGTAGTCATCAACTATGACTAATCCATACTTCTTGCCTCTGATGGATGCAGTTTTCACTGGTCCAAACAGATCAATATGAAGCAGCTCTAATGGTCTAGAGGTAGAAATAACATTTTTAGCTTTGAAAGAAGATTTTGAAAATTTTCCTTTCTGACATGCTTCACAAAGAGCATATGAGTTGCACTTCAACTGAGGAAGTCCTCTGACCAGATTGAGTTTATTAATATGAGATATACGTCTCATACTAATATGACCCAATCTTCTATGCCAGATCCATTGCTCATCGTTAACAGACATAAGGTATTTTTCATTTTGAACTTTTAGTTCTGAAAGATTAATTTTGTAAATGTTGTTCTTCCTTTTCCCATTAAAGAGGATTGAACCATCTTTTTGACTCACAACTTCACAACATTTTTGATTGAAGATTATATCATAACCATTGTCACTTAATTGACTTATGAACAATAAATTATGTGTTAATCCTTCAATAAGTAAAACATTATATATGGAAGGGAGGTTACCATTACCAATAGTTCTAGAGCCAATGATTCTGCCCTTCTGGTTCCCTCTAAACTTCACATCACCTCCAGATCTAAGTTCCAGGCTTTGGAACATAGACTTTCTTCCCGTCATATGTCGTGAGCAGCCAGAGTCCAGGTACCATGACTAGTGTCTTAACTTTGCTGCTAAGGACATCTGCAACAAAGATTATTTTATCTTTAGGTACCCATATTTTCTTGGGTCCTCTGGGGTTAGTTGGTTTGAAGTTCTGTCTGAACTTCTTTCCTTTAAAAGCATCTTTGTTCTGACGAAATTTTGGTTTAACAAAAGTTTTAGTGTTCTGATTTGTACGTGTGTGATTTATATAATCCAGGTGACCATATTTAAAATGGGTGTACAGAGGAGAATACTTAATGATCAGCTTATCAATAGGTTTTGGATTTAAATCCTTCCCAGAGGGTGATTCATATCCAATTCCTTTTCTATTGTTTCTGCTTACATCATAGATCATTGAAGCCATTTTGCTTCTATCTAGGCCTCTGAACAGAAACCTCTGAAAACTATAATCATACTCTTCTAAAATGCTTTTAGAGCATGACATAGTATCTGAGTCATACTTTTGAGCTTTTTCTAAATCAGTTTTCATTTTAAGATTATTTGCTTTTATCTCAGCAACTTCTGATCTCAGCTGATCAGTCTCAAATTCAAGATAGCTTTGAAGCTTCTTGTATTTGAGTTTGATCTTACTGTAGTTTTCAATAATTTCAGATAAACTTTCAATAAGTTTAGCTCTGGTAAGTTCAGAAAATACCTCTTCTAAATCTAATTCAGATTCAGATGTTTCTTCATGGTCCTCCATGTCAGCCATCAGTGCCATATTTGCACATTCTTCCTCTGACTCTGATGAGGATTTAAAAGCATCTGAGTCATCCCACACGGCCATCAGAACTTTCTTCTTCTTTTCAAACTTCTTTCTGGGTTTGTCTTTCTGAAGTTTGGGACATTCATTTTTGTAATGACCTGGCTCCTTGCACTCATAGCATACAACTTCTTTCTTGCCAGATCTTTTGTGACCAGAAGATTCTCCACGTTGATTAAATCTCTTGAATTTTCTGAACTTCTTTTATTTATGCTTCCAGAGTTGATTTATCCTTCTAGACAACAAAGACAGTTCATCTTCTTCTGAGGAAGATTCTTCAGAGCTTTCTTCAATTACCTGCAAAGCTTTAGCAGATTTGTTAGATTTTAACGCAACAAACTTACCTTTCTTCTGAGGCTCGTCTTCTTCCAGCTCAATCTCATGACTTCTTAAGGAACTGATAAGTTCCTCCAGAGTGATCTTATTCAGATCCTTTGATAGCTTCAGCGCTGTAACCGTTGGTCTCCACCTTGTTGGTAAGCTTCTGATGATTTTTTTGACATGGTCAGAAGTGGAGTAACCTTTATCCAGAACCTTCAAACCAGCAATTAGAATCTGGAATCTTGAGAGCATAGTTTCCACAGATTCAAATTCCTCCATTTTGAAGGCTTCGTATTTCTAAATAAGCACTAAGGCCTTTGTCTCCTTCACTTGTGAGTTTCCTTCGCGTGTCATCTTTAATGACTCAAACATGTCAAATGTTGTTTCTCTATTTGTAATTTTCTCATACTCAGTATGAGATATAGCATTTAATAGAATGGTTCTGGCTTTGTGATGATTTCTAAAATCCTTTTTCTGTTGGTCAGTCATTGACTTTCTGTCAACCTTTTTGCCCTCACCATCAGTGGGGTGAATGTAACCATCAATGATCAAATCCTATAAATCAACATCATATCCTAGAAAGAAACTTTATATTCTATCTTTCCAATAGTCAAATTTCTCTCCATCAAACATGAGAGGTTTGGTGCTGATTCTATCTCTATCATCATATTTGTTGTTGTATGAAGTTGAAGTTTCAGCCATGATAAATCAAGAATAATAAATAAAGAGTTTTTCCCAACTGGATCTTTCTCTTTCACAGTTAAGTGATAGCACTATAGAGGCGGAGCTTTCATACCAACTGAAGGTAGGAAAAACACTTAGAGGGGGGGGGGGGGGGGTTGAATTAGGGTTGCAAATTACAACTGTGATAATAGTAAAAATAACAAGGTATTTTTATCCTGGTTCGTTTAAACTCAAACTACTCCAGTCCACCCTACCAAAGTGATTTGCCTTTCTCAACAAGGACTTAATCCACTAAATCAAACTGATTACAGTGATAACCACTAAGGCAAACAGTCTTAGTCTTCTCAAGAAATCTGACCACACTTGATCTCTTAAGGAATCTTTTACAACAAGTAAAAATACAATGTGTGTTTAAGAGTTGCTTCTAAAAAGCTATATCACAACTGTGATTTTACACAAATGAAGAACGAATTAAATCTTAGAATGAATTTGAGAGATGTTTGGATATTGTTCTTTGATTGTTCAGTAATTTTTCAATTCGTCAACTTAGAAATGATGTAGAAGTCTTGTTTAAATAGAACTTCACTTTCATTTCGTAAAGGGCGTGCAACTGACATTCTATCTTCTTTGACTTTTCTTTCCCAGAAGAGGAATGTTCAGATAAATCCTTTTTGTCTGAATTCTTGTGTCATGCACGAATGAGGAAAAAGCCGTTTGGATATGGACAAGGAATATGCCAACAAATCTTTATTTGAACAACATCTTCTTCAACAATTCTGGAACAGTCTTGCATCAGATATTTTGATGATGTTCCTTGTTCTTCAGATCAGAGTTACTCTATCCAGAGTATTTGCAGCCATGTGCTTTAGCGTGAATGATCTCTATCAGAGTAGACTTGAATATCAGAGCCTCTGTACTTGCAGCGTTAAGTACTTCCAGAGTGTTCTGATTCTTTACATTTGCTTTTTCGCTCAGAGTCTTCTGCAGCTTTGCTCAGAGTCTCTTTCAAGCAACATTCAGAGTCTTCTGATTCTTAACTTTCAGAGGAGTTTTTGCTTCCAGAGGAATATTAATTTTAATATCTGAAACAAAAACACTTGAATACGATTAGAGTATATATTTACTTCATACAAAATTTCATTAATGTTATCATCAAAACATAGAGATATATTAAGAACCAATATGTGTTCTAACATACCCAAGATAAACCTCTCTTCATAAAGCTGCGCACATCCAATTGAGTCAGGGGCATTCCAGGTTATCTGTAGCGGTGCCTGTTATGTCGCCTAAGATATCTAGACTTCCTAAAATATTTCTTGAAGTATAGCCTGAGTTAATAACAGAAAAACTAAAACTGCGCGCCCTGATGTCATACGCTCGATGTCATAACATTCAGTCATGACATTCAACTTCACTTACTCTTAGCTCTCCCTGCAAAACACTCTTCATGTATGTCATAACATAAGTTATGACATTCATACATACTCCAATGTTTTACCATAAAATGCAGCCAATCAAAAGCATCTACACTAAGGTACATAAATGGGTTTCTGAATAGAGTCCTAATTTATGGTGAAACCTTGGGTGAAGATAGTAAAGCAGAAATTGAAAGATATGTCGACTCTGATTATGCAGGTTGTACGAATTCCAGAAAATCTATTTCTGGAATCGTGTTCACTATGTATGGGACAACAATTAGTTGGAAAGCTACACTTCAGAAGTTCGTTGCCTTATCAACCACTGAAGCGGAATATATCGCCCTAATTGAAGCTGTGAAGGAAGCATTGTGGCTTGAACGTTTTGCAAAGGAGCTGAAACTTCAAGGTCGAGTTATCACTATTAAATGTGATAGTCAAAGTGCAATACATCTATCAGAGAATTCAACCTATCGTGAGCGAACCAAGCACATTGATGTGAGGCTGCATTTTGTCAGAGGGGTAATCGAGCATGGAGAAGTCTAAGTGCTGAAGGTTTCGACAGATTATAATACTGCTGATATGATCATCAAGACGCAGTTGCAAGTTTTTCCACTGTATGCAGTTGATAAAGCTGCATGAAAAAAATCTAATTTCTTGATGTTATAGAGTTAGATCCAAGGTGGAGATTTGTGAGATATTGGATCGAACTCTAGTATGATCGAAGTATCTTCGCGAGTAATGCGTGTTGTAGTCAAAGTTTGTTCTAACATGCATTAGTCAATATTGCTACGGTTGTTAGCATGTTGAATTAGGCCTTGCTTGTAAGCCCAATTGTTTAATTTAGTTTGTACCCTAAGTTAGCTTGTAATGGATAATTGTTAAAAAGCCCATTAGGTTAGTGTGCTATTTTTCTTATAAATAGCATGCTAGTATCTCATATTGTATAATGAAAAATAGGAAGATAAAATCCTAATTTAAGAGAGGGGTTATTTGTTATTCTTGTATACTTGTAATCTTATTTGTTCTTCTTGCTTGTTTTATTTGTTAACCTTAACCCTTGTGTGTTTCTTGAATATAAAGAAACCGTTTATATTTTGTTTCAAGACATTCTATTCACAACACTTTATGCAATTGAAGGTGTGATGGAATTGATGATCCATGTATGAACAAGATTGTTGCACCTTTGGGAAGCCTCAAAATTAAGATCTATTTCACCAGGAACTAGAATCGATCCATCCATGAGCTTGAACTTGTTCTTCATCGCCAATGCTTTTCTCATCTTTAATGACCACACATGATAATTTTCACCAGATAAAACTTGTATAACACATAAAATTGGCGAGTTTTCTGAAGGATGCACATAATAAGGATCAAGTTGGTCTTGACCTTTATTTGGTACTTGATACGCTCGAGTATGAATATATTTGTTATTGTTGTTGTTTCTCACTAACAAAAAGCAAATCTAGTTCTGCAACACTTTTCTAATTCGTTCAATCGTCACGAATGATTAGCAAGAACTTGATTATCTTGATCAATCATGTAGCAGAAGCAGAGCAGAACGAACCTACTCAAATATTATTCGTAGATGTTTTTAGCGAACAATTACGAGTTTGAAAGTTTTTGAGATTAACTTGAAAAATTCTGTGATCAATTTTGTGTGAAAAACATTACTATGACGTACATGTAAGACGTAACTAAAAATGTCTGATTGCAGATAATGCGTGAACAAACTTCAAAGACAATGATGTTTAAATTAAAGTAAAATGAACTTGAAATAAACAACATTAAATAAAAATGTAGTAAATGACAAGAAAAATAAAGGTGTCTCAATTAAGAAAACATAAAAATACAAATAAAAGAGGGACACAGACTCACATAATTCCTCACAAACTGTTTTTCTCTTTGGCTTGGGTATTCTAATTCTATATATAATTATATGTGAAAACTTATGAATCATTATTACAATATATGAGTCTGCTATAAATACTAACTAAGAATAACTGTCTTCGACAGTTTTGACTCTATAGAAATTAACACGTCATTCAAATGTATGCAACTTCTGTCTCCATGTCTTTCCATGTTGTCAAGGCCTTAAAACTGCTGAAACTATTATCCCACATTATCTGACTACTTAGAGGTTAGTAATTGCTAACTCTTCGAATGCAGACACAACCAAAACCCTTCCTCTTTGGTTTTCTTGATTTTCTAAGTATCTAGAGCCTGTCGGAGAGTCTCGCTTTGACATTGTGTCGAGTAATCACTTTAGTCTACTCCTGGGACTTCTTCACATGATATCTCATGATATCTCCTTGAGATTTTCTGAAACTAACATCTCAAGATGTCAGTCGACTCTTGTCCATTATTTGTTACACTTAATATTTCGCCAAATGTAACATTTACTTGATTTCCCTGTTACAGAAAATCCCAGGTCAACAAATACCATCAAAGTAATTTCTATAAACATATTTGGGAGAAAACAAACAAAATGATCTTAAGTTTTAACTTCTTTAATGAGAATTGTACAAGTAATTTACTTATATGCCATCTTTATAATATCATGTAAGCATTACAAGTACTCAATGTAAATCCATATTTGTCTATTGGGGTGTAATCACTTCAGTTTAGACCAGATTTTAGTAAAAAAATTGTCTGAACCAATATCTCTATCGGTTTGGTTTGGTTTGATTTTTAGTGTTTTTTAAAAATGGAACCAAACCAAACTAAGTTGTTTGATTTGGTTTGGTTGATTGGTTTACAATTTTTTTTTAAAAATTATATTTATCTGCGTATTCTCAACTATCATGTTTTTCAGTGTATTTTTGTTATTATTTTTTCAAATAATACATTTCATATATATTTTTTGCTATACTTTTCAAACAACTTACAAGTTGTTCTTAATTCGTACAAAGAACGTGCATGATTTTAATTGCATCATGAAATAAATTCACTATCGAATACAAAAATTTACACTTGGCAAAAGTATGGGAAGTGATTTGAAAATTTAATAAATAAAATAAAAAATAAAAAATAAAAGGTCTCAATACACATAAATTAATATGTTTCACACTCAAACACACATCAAAACATTTTATAACATGACTAGAAAGAAATTCGTTGAAGAAAAAGAAACAAATAGGTAATAATAAATAGATGAAAACTAACAAAGAGGACTTTAACATGAATAAGACAACCATAACTCTAAGAACGACGATGGTGAAAGAAAATGTGATAACTGGAAGCCAAAGCAACAATTTGGTGAGAAAGTTTTTGTTGCTTATGGTTTCTATTTTTTATGTTAGGAGTATAGTTTTGACTGCATGTTTTATTGAAAGGAACGAGGTATCAACAAAATTTGGAAATAAAAGATTAAGTAGGTATTTATAGCCATCAGTTCGGTTTATTAGTTTAGTGATTCCTAAAAACTAAAACTGATAACCGAACCAAACTACCCCGGATTTTATTGCTTTGGTCCAGTTTTTAAACTGAACTAAAATCAATCGGTTTTTTTGTTTGATTTGATTTGAACTATCGGTTTAATTTTTTTCTGATATGCTTACGTCCCTATTTATCTATGTAAAATTCTTATATATGAAATGTCATTTTAATAAACACTACAACCTGGATAAATTCAAAAGATGAAAAGGGAAATGAAATAGGTGTGGGAAAAGAGTTGTACAAATAACAATGAACAAGAAATGCAAGCAAAACCACATGAACTCTAACCATAAAAGTTATAACCAAAAGTATTTTGTCAATAAATATTTTTCTTTGCAGAGTTGGCATATGACCCTTTAGGATATTTCTTTATTGTTCCCAACCAAAGAATTCAACAACTAGTAAGATATTTAGAGTCTCACGATGTATATTTTACAAATCAACATACGTTCCATTTAAAGTTGAAAAACACATCAAACATATGCTCAAAATTAATTTTATCTATAACCAAATGACATATAAACATAATACAAAACCCCATTTTTTCTGAGCTAAGTGATTCTAAGAGAATTAGATAATTTATATGCTCAAAATTATTTTTATTTTTAACATTTACAAATACAATTAGTAGTACATAACCCAAGAACACATAGATTTTATTTAAAAAACACAATTGAGAAACACATGAACAATACTTGGCCATAACAATAGAGTGTCAAAACACAAAGAAGCAAGAACTCTGAAAATGCCGAAAACACAAAACTAGTAGGAACTATGAGAAGCATGAACGCAATTTAACAAGAAGCATACAAATGATGACAAAAAAATGAAAAATAAGCGACAGTTTGAACTACTCACATTTTAGAGAAAGATATAAAAAAGTTGTTGTGGTTTTTGGGATTGTTAAGATTGAGAATTCTGATAGAGTAATTGCAGTTTGTGAGAGTTATGAAAGCCCTCTTTTGAGGTTTATGCGATTATGAAAGCCCTCATTTACGAAATTAGGTTATGGGAAAAAAAGAAATAGTCATGAGTTTCTGGGAGAAATTTAGGACTTTTGAAAGAAGTTGTGTTTTGAGATGCTTCTGAATTTAGCGGGACTATGAAAATAGAAGAGGGGAAGAGGAAAGACTATTTCAAAGAAAAGACAATGTATTAAACTGCCGCAGCTATTCAATTGAATTTTCAAATGAAAGGAGCGGTCGTGAGTAAAAAATCATGTGAGAAATTATAGTAAAATATTGTACATTTATACGTTTAATTTTGTTTTATTTTACAAAAATGTGGGATGTTGGAATCCAACATGAGCACTAGATGAGATTGTAGTACCACTTCCACTGAATTCTTACTTCATAATGATAGTATTCTGAAATGCTTATTATATATTATTACAGTGCAGTTTAATACTTATGGCAACTTATGGCGCACATTGTGTAAAGTAAAACAATGGTTTTCTAACTGTCGCAAATAAGATTTTAGGGTGGTTATTCGAGATAAACTTAATAGATTTTTATTAGTTTGTTAGGATTGATTGTATTTTCAAGCTCTAAAAGATAAATCATTAGCCTATATGTAAAGGTATGTCAAGTGCCGTAAAAAACAATTAGAATCAACATGTTTTTCAAGTTACTTTCTATTGTAGCATCAGAGTGCAATTCCAATTGGGAAGAGATATTAGAGAAGAAAAATAGCTCCATACCTGAAAACATGGCTGGTAAATTTGAATATTATTTCAATTGGATACTTGACAATGATGCTTCACACTACATGAATCCTTTGACCTTAATATTGAAGAAAATTAGAAAATTAGATAAACTTTTCTACATAACAACATCAACAGGGATTTCAACCTTAGTTTAAAATGTGGGAGATGTGAATTTATCAAGTTCCTTTACATTAAA
This sequence comes from Lathyrus sativus, assembly GCA_963859935.3. Lineage (NCBI taxonomy): Eukaryota > Viridiplantae > Streptophyta > Magnoliopsida > Fabales > Fabaceae > Lathyrus > Lathyrus sativus. The sequence continues at coordinate 475,204,275 of OZ012739.1, forward strand.
AGATGTGTTATTGGTTCCTGACTTTAAATGCAATTTGATTTCAATTCATAAACTAACATATGATTCTAATTGCTATGTGATTTATGATAAAAGTTCTTGCATAATACAAGACCAAACCTCGATGAGGAAGATTGGATTAGGTGGCCTGCATGAAGGGGCTTATGTGTTCACAAAGCAACATCAACAATTCTTCATGGTTGTAGCTAAGAAGGACATGTCAACCTTATGGCACATCAGAATGAGACGTTTCTCAAATCAAGTCCTTCAGCATATTTCACATTTAGTAAAATGTAACCTTGATAGAGAAAACTGTTGTGATGTATGCCACAAGGAAAAACAATGTAGAAACCCTTTTCCTTTAAGTATTATTAAATTTAAAGCACCTTTTGAATTGATTCATGGTGACTTATGGGGGAAATACCAATTGTCATAAACAATGGATCACATTACTTTTTAACCATTGTAGATGACTAAACTCATGCCATATGAGTATATTTAATGAAGCACAAGACAAAGACTTTATAATATTCGATTAGTTTTAGCAATCTAATCAAAAGGCCATTCAATCTACATACCAAGAGGATTAGTAGTGACAATGGGACAAAGTTTGCTAACTCTGATTTCAAGTGTTCCACTAAAAAATAAGGGATCATGCATGAAACTTTTTGTGTTGCCACACCTCAACATAATGGACGTGTTGAAAGCAAGCACAGACAAATTTTGAACATAGCATGAGTCTTGCATTTTCAAGAAAACATCCTATTGCATTTTTGGGGAGATTGTGTATTGACAGCAACATATCTAATCAATAGAATCCCTATAGTGGAAAATAAGGGAATCACTCCATACGAGTTACTTTTTAAAAGAGCACCGAACTACGAGCACTTGAGAACTTTAGGTTGCTTGTGCTACAAGAAAAATGACTCAAATGGAATCAGTAAATTTGATCATAAAGCTAAAAGGTTTATTTTTATTGGTTATCCACATGGACAAAAAGGATGGAAAGCTTACAATCCAAAGACTTGTGAATGCTGCATATCAAGATATTTAGTGTTTTATGAGCATATGTTTCTTTACAATGTGCAAGACAATAATGAATCTACTAATATTAGAAATAACTAATCAATTAATAACCTCAATGATGAGTTTCCACTCTATAATGATACATAATTGTAAGTACCAAGCCTTGGGGAAATTCCTCATAATGACCAAACATCAGGTCCTTTAGAAAGTTTACCCATTAAGGAACCTGAATACACAAGTCAAATTGAGGGTGAGCTTATAGAGAAAGACCATGTATCCATAAATGACGTGAATAAGGAACGAGGATGTCACCAATGATTCTAAAAAAGAATCATCAAGTGAAAGTGAAGGAGAAGTCTCAAATGAGGGGGGGAGTCTTAGAACATGCCATGCATAAGGCGACCTCCAAATCATCTAAAAAACTATTATGGCAAATTAAACATAAACCTCAAGGGCATGACATCAATTTCAGAATCCTCTTCAGGTATCACATATGTTAAAAATTTTAAATTATGATAACTTTTCACAAAAACATAGAGCTTACCTTGCAACCATCACTAATGATAAAGAACTTCAATCATATACCCAAGAAGTCAAGAAAATAATTTGGAGGGATCCCATGGCTCAAGAAGTCAAGGCTCTAGAAGACAATGAAACATGAGAACTAAATCATTTACCGCAAGGAAGAAAATTGATAGGATATAGATGGGTGTACAAAATCAAATACAAAGCTACATGTGAGATTGAAAAGTACAAGGTCAAATTAGTTGCTAAAGGTTACACATAAATAGAAGGTGAGAACTTCAACAAAACTTTTGCACCAGTGGCCAAAATAACCATAATCAGATGTTTGTTAACAGTTACAGTTGTAAAAGGATGGAAATGACATCAAATGGATGTTACCAATTTCTTCTTGCATGGAGAATTGACAAAAGAAGTATATGAGTCATCCACAAGAATATAAATTTCCAAACAAAGATTTGGTATGCAGATTAAATAAGTCATTGTATAGCTTGAAACAAGCATCTAGAAATTTGTATAGCGAGTTATCTAAATATCTGATGAAATACAATTTCCAAGACAACCAGTCTGATCATAGTTTATTTACATATTCACATGGATAAAATTTTCTTGTTGTTTTGATCAATGTAGATAACTTGATCATTTCTAGTAATGACCTTGAAGCCTGTGACCAGTCCAAGCAATATCTCAGTTAATGTTTCCACATGAAGGATCTTGGTTCGCTTAAATACTTCCCAGACCTCGAACTAACACAAAGGTCAGAAGGAATATTTCTTTTTCATATAAAATACACATTAGACATTCTATAAGAATGTGGAATGCTTGGTTGTAAGCCTTCTTTGTTTCCAATGGAACAAAATCATAAACTTGTTTTGGCCAAGGGACTTCCACTCTTAGAACCGCCAAGTATAAGAGATTATTTGGACGCCTGATTTACTTAACTATCACTAGGCCTAAATTAACCTACTCAGTTCATATTCTAAATCAATTCATGCAAAATTTATTCCAAGACAATTGAGATGCTATTATGAGAGTCTAATGATATCTCAAATCTTCTCCTAGTCAATGTATCATTCTTCCATAACACAATGATCTCTAACTAGTTGGCTACTATAACTCAGATTAGGCATCATGTCCCATTAAAAGAAAGTCCATCTCAAGTTATCTAATGAAACTTGGCAATGCTCCAATTGTTAAGTGCAAATTTTGACTTATAGATGTAATTCATGTTCTTGTATGATTCTTCAAATATATTGCAAATACCTTTGGATTCTTTGATGTGTGTGTTATTATACAGAAATTAGGCATAAAAAATCAATGAGTAAGACACAAAAGATTGGACAAAGAAGCCAAAGAAATGTGAAGATTCTTCAATGTTTTTTGGGCGAACAATAGCGAGCAGCCCGCGAATGTTCACTGTGCAAAGTATCAGCGAGGAGGAAATCTTAGAAGTCAACAGTTAAAGGATCCAAAGTTTGTTGTGCAAACTAGTAGCGATGTAGTTCGCAGTGCGAAGAATTGCTCGCACAACAAACTCATATATTTTCCAAGGACAGTTTAACTGTTACTGAGGCACTTCAAGTGCCTCAAAGTAGACTTCGCTGGGCGAATAGGTTGTTCGCAGTGCGAACATGACCGTTTTTGTAAATACTATATAAGTATTTTTCTTGCTTGTTAGAATGGGATAAAGTATATTTTAGGGATTATAACTTTATCTTTCTTCATTCCAAGCATATTCTAGAAAGAAAAACACAAACCCTAAGAGGGAGAAGCACAAATCAAAGCAACTCGAAGCTTGATATTCAAGTAAGAGTTTTGATTTCTTATTGGGTTTGGATGTAATATTTTGATACCTTATGCATTTCATCTAATTTATGTATTGTGAACTAGTTTTGATTCTCCATTGATATTGTCTTTGATTTCTTATTTGTGGGTCTTGACAAAACCTTTTTCAAATCCTTGATCTAAGATCCTCATCTATCAATGAGAAAACTTTTGACATAGTCTTGTAATTTGATATTCACTAGTATCACTTTTATTTATTGTGTTGATTAGTAGCATGAGTAGCATGAGTAGGATCAATACAGTAAAGACTACAATAACGCTTGACAAACGGTATTGTGAGGATGCGTGATAATAATGATGAAGAACTATGTTCACATGCATTTGGAAAATTAGTTGAATACATGTAAAAATGGTTAATCATGTGTACATATTCTAATCATGGAATTATATATGAATCAAATCATTAATTTGATATGCATGTTATTTGAATATCTATTAGGTCTAAACTTTAAACATAGATTTAGGTTTAACATTCACATGAGTATCAATTCTTAATGCTCTGTGTTAGTTTTGTTGCGCGAGACATCACTGATGAGGCAATATAGTTTTATCAGAAGAATGTCTTTCTCTGTCATTGTAGATTCTTAAATTTTAATCATCACTATCGTGGATGGAGAAAATCATTCAATGGAAATCTAGAACAAGGTAGAGCTCCACCTGCATTGACATGTGACCAAATTTTTGAAAAGGTGAAAGATGCGAGTACTCAGTTTGGTAAGCCTTTTGCACATACTCTTGTCACACGTGGGTGCAAGAAGAGGTCAATTTTTTGAATGGCCATATTGGAAGTCGTTGTATGTAAGACATTTTCTTAATGTTATGCATATTGAAAAAACTGTATTTGAAAGTGTTATTGGTACGTTACTCAATACACAAGGAAAGTCTAAGGATGACCTTAAAGCAAGAAAGGACTTGATAGTGATGGGAATAAGAAATGAGTTAGGACCCTTGAAGAAAGAAAAACAAACATATCTACCACCTGCTGCTTATACTTTATCTAGAAAGGAGAAAAAGATATTGTGTAAGTTTCTAAGTGAAGTTAAAGTTCCAGAAGGATACTCTTCAGATATTAGAAGACTTGTGTCTATGAAAGACCTCATGTTAAAGAGTTTAAAGATACATGATTTCCATGTTATAATGGAACATTTTCTACCAATAGGTACGCGTTCTATTTTGCTTGAAAAGTAAGAAGCGCAATAACTAAATTGTGTTTTTTCTTCAAGTCAATTTATAGTAAGGTGATCGATCCTGCGATCTTACCATCATTGCAAAAAGAAATAGTTATTACTTTGTATGAGCTTGAAATGTATTTTCCTCCCTCATTTTTTGACATAATGGTACATCTAGTTGTTCATCTTGTGAAAGAGACACAATTGTGTGGACCAACTTATATGAGATGGATGTACCATGTTGAACGTTATATGAAAATATTAAAAGGGTATGTGAAAAACCAAAGTTGACCAGAGGGATGTATTGTTGAACGATACATTGTTGAAGAAACGACTAGTTTTGTACTGAATATTTGTCCAATGTTCAATCCATTGGACTCCCAAAATCTCATGTTGTAAAAAAAAAAGAAGGAAAACATTTAATTGGAAATAAAATTGTGACAGTATCAAGGGCTGAATGGGAGTAAGTGCATTTGTATGTTCTGCACAATGACAACGAGGTTGAGCCATATGTTGAAATGCATAAGGATGAACTCCGAGGTTTAAATCCGAATAGAAATGAAAACTGGATAGTACGAGAGCACAATCGAATTTTTATACCATGGTTCAAGGATTATATTTATTCAAAGTTTTATTTAGATCCCGCTTCAATAATAGAAAGGTTGAGATGTTTAACATATGGTCCAAGTTTTCATGTGTTTTCTTATAGCGCATACGCAATTAATGGATACACATTTTATACCAAATAATAAGATGATAAAAGTACTATGCAAAATAGTGGTGTCACCGTGGTAGCTGAAGCAATGCACATTTCAAGTGTGAAGGACTTAAACCCCAAATATGCAAATCTGTCATATTTTGGGGTTATCGAGCGTATTTGGGTGTTTGGTTATGAGAAGTTTCAGATTGCTATCTTTGGTTGCAAGTGGGTTGAAAATAATAGTAGCATATGAATGGATAAGTCAGGATTTTTGCAAGTGGATCTTAATAGGGTGAGATACAAAGATGAGCCTTTTATTCTAGCCACGCAAGCTAAAAAAGTGTTCTATTTCACTGATCTGACGCATACGAAATGGTCTATAGTGATTTTATTTAACAAATTATAAGGCCTATGTGTTGAAATAAAGGCTTGTGTTGAAATATTATATTTAATGGTTTGTGCTTCCAGTTTATAAGTAAAAAATAAGACTTATGTCAACGCTTTTAACAAAAATCGATTCCTAAAAAAATGCACAATAGACAACGCTTATAACAAAAAACGCTTTCTAAAAAAGTGCTTTTTAAAAAAGTGCTTTCTAAGAAAAGCGCTGCCTAAAGTGGACCTAAGGCAGCGCTTTTAATGAAAGCGCTGCCTAAATCTGCAGAAAATATACATTAGAAAGCGCTTTCAAAAAGCGCTACCAAAAGAGGGAGAAAAGATAGTGTTTCGTCTAAAATCTGAAGAAACTATACATTAGAAAACGCTTTCAAAAGTTAAAGTGGGGAAAAGAGAGCGCTTTTTTCGAAAAAGCGCAGCCTAAAGGGGGGATTAGAGAGCGCTTTTAAACAGAAGCGTTGCCTAAAGGGGACCTAAGGCAGCGCTTTTGCCTTAAAAAAAGCGCTGCATTTACCTACAGCAACGCCACTTTAGGAAGTGCTTTTAAGCGCTGCTAAAGGCAAAAAAAAACACTGCTAAAGGTCTTTTATGGCATAGTGAAACACATTAATTTCTTCATTCTTATTTTGAAGAAGAGTGTTAGAGTGATTCAAGTATGAGAATTTAGTTGTTATTTGAAACATTGTATGATATTTGTTTAAGAACTAAACTCTTTCTCATTGTTAGATTCTATTGAGTGGTGAACGTTGCTTGTGCGCATTTTCATGCTTGACCAAATCCTCTTATTTGAGCAAATTTCTTTTGTTTGAATTTGAATTATTATCTCTTTTCTTAGTTGAATCTTATGCTTGAGCAAATCCTCTTGTTTGAGCAAATTTCTCTTGCTTTCATGATGGACATATTTTGCTTGAGGCCAAGTAAAAATCTAGTTGGGGAGAGTTTGTTAAGTGAAAATTTTGACTTAAAATGAACCAACTTTCTTGACACTTTTCAACTCAATTCTCATGTTTTCATAGATTTAATTCATGCTCTTGTGTGATTCTTCAAATATATTGCAAATACCTTTGTATTCTTTGATGTGTGTGTTATTGTGCAGCAATTAGGCATAAAACATCAATGAGTAAGACACAAAAGATTGGACAAGGAAGCCAGTGAAATGTGAAGATTCTGCAATGTTCGCTGGGCGAATAGTAGAGAGCAGCCAACGGATGTTTGTTGTGCAAAGTAGCAGCGAGGTTCCAGCAAGGAGGAAACCTTGGAAGTCAGTAGCTAAAGGACCCAAAGTTCGTTGTGCAAATTAGTAGCGATGTAGTTCGCAGTGCGAAGAATTGCTCGTACAGCAAACTCAAATATTTTCCAAGGGCGGTTTAACTGTTCTTAAGGCACTTCAAGTGCCTCAAAGTATACTTCGTTGGGCGAATAGGTTGTTCGCAGTGCGAACATGACAATTTTTGTAAATACTATATAAGTATTTTTCTTGCTTTTTAGAATGGGATAAAATATAGTTTAGGGATCAGAACTTTATCTCTCTTCATTCCAAGCATATTCTAGAGAGAGAAACACAAACCCTAAGAGGGAGAAGCACAAATCAAAGCAACTCGGAGCATGATCTTCGAGTAAGAGTTTCAATTTCTTGTTGGGTTTGGATATAATCTTTTGATACCTTATGTATTTCATCTAATTTATGTATTGTGAACTAGTTTTGATTCTCTATTGATGTTGTCTTTGATTTATTATTTGTGAGTCTTGACAAAACCTTTTTCAAATCTTTGATCTAAGATCCTCATCTATCAATGAGCAAACTTTTGACATAGTCTTGTAAGTTGATATTCACTAGTATCACTTTTATTTTATTGTGTTGATTAGTAACATGAGTAGGATCAATACGGTAAAGACCGCGATAACGCTTAACAAACGGTATTGTGAGGATGCCTGATAATAGTGATGAAAAACTATGTTCACATGCATTTGACAAATTAGTTGAATACATGTAAAAAGGGTTAATCATCTGTACGTATTCTGATCATGGCGTTATATATGAATCAAATCATTAATTTGATATTCATGTTATTTGAATATCTGCTAGGTCTAAAGTCTAGACATATATTTAGGTTTAACATTCACATGAGTATCAGTTCTTAATGACCTGTGTTGGCTTTGTTGCGTGAGGCATCACCGATGAGACAATACAGTTGGCTACTCGACTTTGCGTTAGACATAACCTCTGTTGTGGGTGATACATGATGGTATTAGACGAACGTTTGAGTTGTGTATAACATGGTTAGAAGAATGCATGTGTTATCAATTAATGAGATCCAGTCCCAACAATGTCTAGTTTATATTTTCAATCTTTACTTTATATTTTCTGTATTTATATTTTTCGCTTTTATCTATTATATTTTTCATCTTTTAACCAAATTTTTACAACAAGCTTATAAATATAGAGACCTTTGAACAACGTTCTTTCCCTCGCAACGATCCCTATGAAGACGATATAAATCCCAGAGGGAATCCTTCTAAAACTAAAATTTTACTTCTTACCGCTTTACTGCAGTTCGAACACCAATATCATGAAAAACAAAGAAATAAGCCACAATCTCTCAATCCTCAAGTGAGGATGAATATCGTGCAATGACACATGCCGTAAGTGAAATATTATGGCTATGTAACTTGTTAGAGACTTTACAAGTTCTATGCATCAACCCACGTTTCTGCATTGTGACAATCAAGCAGCTTTTTATTTAGTTGCAAACCAGGTCTTCCATGAAAGAATAAAACACATTGAAATTGACTGTAATTTTATCAGGGAACACATACAGCCAGGTGCCATAAACACAACTTACCTGGCTGTCAAACAACAAAATGCTGAAATTTTTTCTAAGTCCTTAGGCTGAAATTTTTTCAAGACCTCATGTTCAAGTTGGGTGTTCATAATCCTCACCCTCAAACTTGAGGTGGAGTATTAGATATAAATTTAATAGTTTATTATTAGTTTGTTAGAGTTTATTCTATTTTCAAATTCTGAACGATAGATCATAAGCCTATATATAAAGGTATGTTTTGTGTCATAAAAAACAATAAGAATACAACATATTGTTCGAGTTAATTTTCTATTAGTGGTTGACATGTAAACCGCTGTAAAAAATCCTAATTTTTTAAAATCATATGGCGGTTGGACAAAACTGTCGTAAAAACTGTCACAATTCATGGCGGAGGACAGTTTTAATAGAACTCTCACAGCTTATGTATTGAAAAATATCTTTTTTTTTGTAGTGTATTGAGACGTAGTGGAGCCTTCTTTAAACTGAATTAAGAGATATCACATAAGTGAGTTGGGCACTATATATCCACTAAAAACTATATATATATATATATATATATATATATATATATATATATATATATATATATATATATATATATATATATATATATATATATAAATTATGAATCTTCTAATTTATAAAGTGTTCAACCTCTATTCTTTTATCTAATATTATAGACTTTAACTCACACTTAATATATATCATCACTAACATGATTGTCATGTTTATGAGCGGTTGTTACTAGATCAATGTTGCTGGGGCAAAGGTTAAAGTCACTTATCAAGTTGTACTCCTGCGTGCGTTTGAGTAGAAGCGTTGTACTTTAGTGAATGTTTTGAGTTGGACAGTATCGAATTCTCTTGAGTGATTTATTAATGAACAGAAGTCTGATCTGGTATAAACTAATGTACAAAGGGAGAATGACGTAAAATTGGAGTTTTAGAATTGAAATCTAAACCCAAGCCAACTTGTAGCAAAAGAGGTTAATCCTCTTCACTTACCATAAATCACAGTAACAAAGTTATTCTACCTGACTCTTCCCTCACATCAAAATGCATTTTATCTCAACACAGGATGATAAAAGTGATACAAAGCTAGCTAGGTAGCGTACATTGGAAAAATATTCTAAAAGCAACTTTGCATCATCGTGCAGCTTTATTGCATGTTGCTCTCTTGAACTGTAGACTCTAAAATCACTAAATTTAAAGCTGTCTCCTAGCTTGTTCTTACTGTACTTACTTTGTTGTAGAGTACATACGCTTTATACGGATGAACGTGTGTTCCAAATGCTCACGTTTCATTTGACATTACCAAAGTTCTAAATTGAGTTTTGAATCACGACTAGGAACTTCGATTCTAATCGGATGACTATTGATTTTACATGTTACTGTAGTGTTTATAACACAATTGAGCTATCATTTAGAAGTAGTCATAATATATTATGGGAGAAGATTCCCTCCCGTGACATTATTATCAAGTGAAATCTGATCCATCCATTATTCATACAACATATTAATCCAATTATTAAAAACAATATTAAGGGGAAAGAAGGAAAATCATTTGTTGTGTTCACCTTGCTGAAGACAACCCTAATTTTCAATTGCTTATCGTTGTCTTCTACCTTCAAGTTTGAGAAACGTTGTCTTGAAGAACGGTTCTAATGCTTAAGGGTAGAAGACGAAGACAACGACAAACAATTGAGAATTAGGGTTTTTTTAAAAATAAAATATGTTTAAATAATTTTAAGAATTAATAAAAATGCAAAAATTACATGTGAAAATAAAATAAAATGAAAATAAGTAACAAACATATTACAACGTGTCAATGTCACATCAAATTATTTGATGACTTGGTTTAATGAAGGATTCAATAAGTGAAATCTATATATGTTATAGTGGAAATCAAATTTTTTTTACGGAGTTTTTTTCTCCAAATATCACCCAAATGGCAGAGAAAAATTAGCTATTAAGCCAAAATAATTTAGTTAATCTTGAGTTAAGATACCTAGGTAGAGATAAGACAAAATCCTAATTATTGATGTAGAATTAAGCTTAGCCTCGACTAAAGATTTATGAATAAAATCCAATAAAATGGGTTACCTTAAAATCAGATAGTATCACATTAGTGACATAAATAGAAACATTAGGGTTACATGATGATAGGAGTATTGCGGAAAAAACTGGACTAGTTATGTTCAATGTAAGCAGATCTTGAATATTTGACACTCTTGTGGGATATCTAGATCTGTAAGGAGTGTTAGTTGTGGATCTATCTGTTTGTAGGTATGAAGTTGAAATTTTTGCAAAATATTTAACTAAAATTTGACGACGACTGTTAGTTCCATGGTTTTAGGATTGACAACAATTTTTCTAAAATATGGTTCACAGAAAGATGTTAGGAGAAATATCCTAACTTTTTGGTCTATCAACATGAAGACATATGTTTTGACAGATGCTGTGACATGCTGTACCAGAACATCAGTACAGGCTGTAGGTTTATTCTTGATAAATTTGATTTGATTCTGTGAGATTTCTTTTGGATATATCTCACTTATTTTCGTAGGTCAAGAAGATTTAATCTAGAACATTTGATTTGATTTCAAATTGTTCATAAGTTTCTAAAATTGGATGTTGAGACAATTTAGGAAACTTGATGATTTGTTCCAAGATTTAAGGAGATTTTTCTGCATAATTGATGCAACCCTTCAACGTGTGAATCAAGCAATATCTGGGTGAAGATTTCGAAGTCCATGGACTGCTGAGGAGTATTTAAAGAGAAACCTAAACCTAATGTATTTACGACTTTCACTTTTGTAAAAATAAGGGGAGGTTTTAGAGTCTTAGATTTTGAGAGTCTCTTTAGTGTGACTTTGTAAGTCACCCATGTATCTTTTGATACATTGAGGTAGACTAATTGTATGTTGTTAATTGTTCATTTTAAAGCTTTTAAGAAATAGTGTATTATTCTTAGTTGAAGCTTTTAAGCAAAACTAAGTATTGTACTTGGAAGGGTTAGTACTTCTATTTTGGGTTATTGTTGAATTGTCATTGATTTGTGACTATTAGGAAGTGAGAGGGGGATCTCATATCTAAAGAGTTTATAGGTAGAAGTTGCATAAGATAGTGATTAGGTGAGAAGCTCTAAACGGGGAAGTTTGACTTTGAAATAGTGCTATCATAGTGAATTTCCTTCCTGGATTGAAGCTTTGGAAAAAGTTGACTTTCAAAAGGACCTATAATGTCTTGGCTCATATCTTTCAAATGAAGCATTTTTAGGCTTGGCTTGTGAGACACAAAGTTGTAGAGAATTAAACTTCCTTCAAAATGATCTTTGGATGGGAAATTTTTGATGAAACATGTGAAAGTTATGGCTGGTCAAAGTTCAGTTGACTTTTCCTACACAAAACCCTAATTTAGCAACTTTCGATTCTTGATGATCTGAGGTTTCCTTGATGAATCATGATCGACCCTTGATCAAATGATGAATTTCACCTCGTAATCTTGATGTTGAACAAAAATATTGAAGTTTGACTTTGAGTTGACCACAATTGACTTTTTGACCAAGTTAACTGATTTTCAGGTATCTGAGCATATGACTGGCCAAACTTGTGAGGAAAGCTCTGAAACTTGACATGGGGATTCTTTGAAGTATGTGGGATGTTATGAAGTCCATTTTGCTCGGGGAGACTCAAAACCCTAGTTCTAAGATCCAGTGTTCAGGAGGAAGCTTTGATGAAACCTTCAATCCCTTTGACCAATTGCGACTCTTGTGACTATTAAGTAACCTCTTGGGACACATTATATTGAATATGAGAGGGTAAATTTTAGGGTACAACAAAATGCCTTAGCGAAACAAAGGCATATTTAGCACTTTCAACAGTTCATAGTGGGGCATGTGGAGCACACCAAGTTGGCCACAAAACGAAGTGGTTATTGTTTCAAAAAGGCTTGTATTGGCCTACTACGTTGAAAGATTGCATAGAGTTCGCTAAAGGTTGCCAAGAGTTCCAGATCCATGTTGGCATACAACACATACCTGCAAGTGAATTACAATTTATAGTAAAACCATGGCCTTTTAGAGGATGGGATCTGGATATAGTGGGAGAGATTCGACCAGCATCGTCAAAAAACCAAAGATATATCTTGGTTGGCATTGACTACTTTACTAAATGGGTCGAAGCAATACCATTAGTGAATGTAGGTCAAGAAGACATCATCGAATTCATCCAAAATCACATCATTTATAGATTTGGTATCCCATAGACTATTACGACAAATCAAAGATCAGTTTTTACTGGTTGGAAGATGTAGGAGTTTGCCAAAGAAATAGGTTTTAAGCTCCTAACTTCTACGCCCTATTATGCGCATGCAAATGGGCAAGTCGAAGCTGCCAACAAGGTAGTGATTGGACTCATTAAGAAGCATGTAGGAAAGAAGCCTAGGAATTGGCATAAGACGTTATACCAAATCCTTTAGGCATGTCGAACGTCACCCAAAGAAGCTACCAATACTACGCCATTTCGACTTACTTTTGGTCATGATGCAGTATTACCTATTGAGATATGCTTACAATCTGTGAGAATCCAAAGGCATCATGAAATCCCTTCTCAAGATTATTGAGCTATGATGATGGACGAACTAGTAGATCTGGATGAGGAAAGGCTTAAGGCCTTGGAGTTATTAAGAATACAAAAGAGAAGGGTTGAGGAATCCTACAATAAAGGGTTAAGTATAAGTCCTTTCAATATGGAGAGCTAGTATGGAAAGTAATTTTGCCTATGGATCAAAGAGATAGAACTTTAGACAAACAGTCTCCTAAATGGGAAGGCCCATTCCAAGTCATACAAGTATTCTCCAATGGTGTTTATGAAATTGTAGAATTATACAAAGATAAAAGAATCTTGAAAGTAAATGGCAAATATTTGAAAAAATATAGGCCTATCTTGCAAGAGATTCATGTCAAAACTTAAATTTCATTAAGAAGGCACAAAGGCCAAAATAGGCCAAACGAGGCTAACATGGCATACCCAAAACAAAAATCAATATAACAATTCATAACGTAAAACAGGGATCAATCAAAATCCCTCAAATCAATGGACTTGAGGTATTCCATGTAATTCTCATCAGCTTCATCATCAGAAATGTTAGTACGAGGATGGTCTTTCTTGGATACTTTCATTCTGGTTTCTTTCGTCTTCGCGCGAGGGGGTGCTCTAGTGGAGGCCTCAGGTTTTGTGGCTTCCCTAGCCATCACCACCACCACAAGTTCCTTTGAACCTGTTGCCTGGTCCTTGAGAGCGGGTTTTTCTGAATTGGTGTTCATACTTGCTTTGCTGAGTACAAGACGTGGTTCAGGAGAAAGAAGGATTTATAGAGGAATGACTGGGCATGGATTGGTCAGTTAAACGGTGGAAGTTTATTAGTCTTGGGAGTATGCCTAAAAAGGCTATGCTTTAAATACCATAATAAAGCTAAAAGCCTATGCCATTGGAGCAATAAATGGAACTGGGAAAAGGCGTTTTTTCTAGAAAAAGGAAGAGGCCTTAATCACGAATTAGACTCAAAATTGAGGCCATAAAAATAACACGTTATCCATGTGCCATAAAAAAAACAACGTGTAGAAAGGCATAATATGGCGCAAATAATCAAGTTAAAAAGCAAAATATTGTCATTACATAAAGATGGCTCGAAAGGCCACAAAACCAGTGATGATTACAAAAGCAGAGGTCGAAAGGTGATCAGAAAGGAAGCTTCAATTTGAGTTGAGCAAAAATATTCACGTGATGACTAAGGCGAGCCTCGCACATGGATTTGTCGAGCCTGGCTTCTGCAAGCTCTTTTTCCAACTTTTGGGCCGCATCAATGAAGTCAATAGTGATCTTCAGCTCTTGGGTCATATCAGGGTCGCCAAAGCGTTGCAACTTAAGGTTACATCGTTCAACATTAGAGATCTTCGTTTGAAGCTCCTTGATTTGCTGTTGCCACACATCAATGTCCTTCTGATTAGAAATTATCTCTTCTTGACGTTGTTTATGGGCAGCTTCCAACCGTTCGACCTTAGCCTCTGACTCTTGTGCACCAGTCTAGGCTGCACTTTCTCGACCAACTGTAGCCTCGATTGTCTTCACGAGAGAGGGGAGCCGTCAAATTTCTGAAGATAAATCATCCACCACAACCGTTAACTCTAGAAAGAAACCATGCACTTCTGGGCTAAGAGTAGTAAGATCCAATTTCTTGAGTTGATCTTTCAAAAAGAGACGAGATGTGGGGTCTGAAACTAGGACATTTTGGATATCGCCTCTGAAGAACTTTTTCTTCATGGATTGGAGAATTGGACTAACAAAGTCATCTGAGGTACGATGACTGGGAGGAGTCGAAGAAGTAGAAGAAAAACCACACTTTTGCCCAAGGATCCTCTTAGCATATTCCCTGGGATTCGACCACTTGAGAGCTGCTAAAGGATCTTCAGGGGTCACGGTAGGAGGTAGAGTTTTCTTCACCACAGGCGAAGTATGTTGAGATTCAGGACCAGCTTGGTCTTCTTCTTCCACCTCCTCTCCCTCTTCCTCTTCATCATTCTCTTTAGAGTCTCCTTCATCTCCTTCTTCTTCTTCTTCTCCTTCTTCTTCTTCTTCTTCTTCTTCTTCTTCTTCTTCTTCTTCTTCTTCTTCTTCTTCTTTGTCCTTTTCTTCTTCTTCAGCAACTCTCACTGCTTCCTCTTTATCGTCAGCGGATGGAGGATTGTTTAGATTATGAGTAGGTTCAGGATGAATTTCCTTTGGCTCTTCATGAATAGCTAGGTGTGGGTTGTCATTTGTTGGTGGGTCTGAAAGAGTACGGGCTAATTCGACAGCCACCTCATCAGTGACCATAGGTTCATCCTGATTGAGAGGCGGGGACTCGAAGCATCGTCCTCCCCAGAGTTGAAACCTTCAGTCCGAGCCTGCTGCATAATGGTTGGCGCCAAAAGGGGTATGTTTCCTGTAGAAGGAATAATATGTTGGTTTACCTTACTTAAGCCATAGCCAAGATCTGAAGAAGGATGATAAGTTGGCTCACCTTGGATGTTGAGGGAATAAGTGGCAGAAGCAGCTGAAACTAGAGGAGGATTGGTGATGGTGGTATCAGCCCTGAAAATACAAGTGAAAGAGAATAAGGCTAAGAAGGTGATTAACAAATATACATGTGACAAAATGTTGGTACACATACCTGAGCTAGTGTAGCACCAGGGTTAGCATTATCACCCCCATGGTCGCCAAAAGTTGACTTCGAGGTAGCCATAGGAGGCTGCTCTTCGACACCATATGAAGTGGATATCGACCCAAGAATTTTGGCCACCTTCGATTGAGGTGGGCCAGTAGGTCCAAATGCCTTTATAGGTTTCTTTCTCTTTTTTACTAGAACCTCCTCAGGAGATTCATCAGCATCTGAGGCCACAGCGATGGGAGCGTCCTTCTTGCCTTTCTTGGAAGGAGTCGAAGGTTTTCGCCCAACCTGGGAAAGTAAAAAAAAAGAAATAATATAAGTGTGAGAAATAAGTCACATAGTAAGAAAAGAGGCAAAAGATATGATATATACTTGTCTGCCTTCCATTTCCTTGCCACTTTGAGAAGTAGCAACCCTAGTGGACGGAGCTTTCCTAGGCACAACTGGAAGACAGGAGATGATTGCCAGTTAAAGATTGAGGGTTTAATTGCATAATCATAAGTAAAAGGCATCAAACTTTCATATATGTCAGATTCGACACGAACGTCCTGAACCCCTATATGAAGATGTCTTTTGAAACTGTCTAAAGTATGCTTAGTCAGAACCACTCGTCGAGCCTTGGGTTGAGACTGATGTCGAAGGAGTTTTAAATCCTTACCATAGATAAACCAATATGGAAATGGAGGGGCAAGTGCTACTCCAAAATCAGCAGTAGGCAAGCGAGGGAATTTAGGGGGAAATTTTTTAAAAGCTACTTCATAACGTTTCTCACGAGGAACGATGGTAGGAATTTTTAATATATCCAGTTTTTGCAAAAAGTTTCTTTTTAAAGTAACAGCAGCCTCATGAATGGTTCGACTAATATCATCTGGTCGATAAACAGTTTCAAAGTATTTCTGGAAAGCTTGAATTTCTTGGATATGAGCGAGCTTACTCTTCTTTGTCTTGTCCTGCACATCAAGGAAAGCCTGGTCAAGTAGTGAGGAGTAACATTAAAAATGCTCATGATAATGTTTCGACCACCAATGGTGGAAAGAGGAAGTGCATAAAAAAGAAGGTTTGAAGAACATAGGCGAAAGCACTCCTCTCTTCTTGCTCAAATCAACGAAGATGTCAGCAATTGTTTCTTTGTCGAAGCTGGCAGTATGAAGGATGACTTGGCCCTTCTTTTCATACAAGCACCTAAGGAAACTTTGAATCAACCTAAATTGACGAGAAACAAGGTTGGGCTGATACGCAATTAAAGATGCTAAATCTCTTCCCAAATTGAGCCTGTTAGCAATAAATCTAGGAATTAAAAAGGCTTCCCAGATTGAAACAGATCCATCATTACCCTGCCCATGAGGAGTAGGAAATGGCCTTTTAAACCATAAAGGGCCAAACTTCCTTGCAGCAAAAGGTGCCATACCAGAAGTAAACTCATGGCGCTTAGCAAGCATCAGGATGTAACTGGTGAATGCTCCTTTGATGGTTTCACTATCATCATTGGGAGTCAGCTGAACCAAACGAGGTCCTTCGATGCTTCTCCGCATGATCTCAGCAGAGGTTTCGTCAACTAGACCTTTCCTGGGAAGGTTAGCTTCAAACGTTGCATTAAGCCACAACTGAAGCAACCATAGATGACCATTCAAAGACACAGAATCATGGGCCTCCATGCAATTTAGTCGAGAAGTTGTTTCACTCAGAGATTCATAAAGGTTCGCCAGAATAAGTTCGCTCAAGTAAACACCTTTGTTATGATGGAGCTGGTTAGCAAGGGGCAGGTATTTTTTGGCTACTTGCAAAGATTTGGCACAGAACACGTATCCCGACAGCCATATGGCGAGAAACGCCACATGCTCTTCATCAGATACACCGTCAGTGGTTTGGTCGAAATGGTGTTTGATGAAACGAGTATAAGTGAGTTTGGAGTTGGAGATATTTATATAGTCTTCAGCATCAACATTAGGTTGGTAGGAGACACCATCAGGACGAAGGCCGGTAATAACGGCTATGTCGAAAAGGGTTGGGGAAACCATCCCACATGGTAGGTGGAAAGTATAGTGAGCACTATCCCAAAAGTATAAGGATGCCATCAGAAAGTTCAGACAATACGGAATGTTAGTCTTCGACAGCATTAGAAGGTCATAAATCCCCACAGATTTCCAATGATAAACTTTAACCTTCTCCATCTTTACCATCCAAAGGTCAAAGTCTTTAAGAGGACTAACAGCTCTCACTAGTCGAGTACCGTCAGCAAGATATCCAAGGTTGAAAGTTGGCAATGGAGTCTCTTCAGCAGTATTGGTAAGGGGTGTAGGGAAGCGTTTTTGCCCTAACGACTCGGTTTTCCGGTAAGACGGCAAAAACTCACTCAATCGTGCGTCAAAAATACCAACATGCACTAAAGGACCAGAGAGTGTGTAGGGTTTACCCGGAACAATTAAAGGAACCATTACCTGAGAGTGGTAGATGCTCCTTGTAGCTTCAGTGGTGGGTTCCGACATACATTGGCGATTCTCCACCAGTTGAGGGCCAACTATGTTCGTGAAAGGAGGAATGGCTTGCTTGGATTGAGTAACGCGTCCCTTCTGGGTTTTCTTCTCCTGAACGGTAGATTGGGAAGATGACATGGTTATTGAAATAAGTGAAATGGTTTTTCTCTAAGTTAGATGAAGAAAGCTGAAGAAGGATATAGGATGCTTGAGATTCTAGAGAGTATAAAAAATTCACAAAGTGGTGAAGGGAGATATTTATAAGCCTTTAGAAATCCCAAAGGACTAAATCCGCCATTAAAGAGAATCGGATAGTGGGACGCGTGTTTGTTTTTGAAGAGAAGATGCGTATGAGCAGTTATGGTCAGACTGTAAATGTACGTTTTCAAGACAAAGTAATGATAAAAAACGGCTGAAAAGACGTTTAAGGATTTATCATAATGGCATGATGTCATAAGCATGGAAGGAAAAGAAATGAACATTTAACCACTAAAACAAGTAGTGGGTGATTCAGTCAAAGCCATGCAAAATTAACGCGCATCGAAACAGTGAAGGAAAAAATGACCTTCCTACCAAAACTGGCGAAAGGACATTATTTGGGGGCAATTTGTTAGCTCTCAATTTTCGACGCTAGTTGGTTTTAGAATCATCTCAAGTAAAAATGTCAATTTGAAGCATGTGAACTTTTTGACACAATCAGGGAGCAATCCAAGTCGAAGAGAGGTGGACAAAGCTACTAAAAAAATGCTAAGTGTTGGAAAGTGCTCGACAAAGGCCACGCTGAAGAGAACGCATAGAAGTTACAACCAAAATTGGAGGAAAATATTAAGTGTTGAAAATTCAAACCAAGAGTGGACGAACGTGGGAACGGTTGAGATAGTGAAAAAAGCGCCAAAAGGGACACGTTGTGAAGCCTCAACCGTCATTTAGTAGTTACTTTCTAGTACTATAAATAGTTGTTATTCTTATGTAATAAAAGGTGTTCATTCATTTTATACTAGTCACTCCAAACAACTCAAAGTACCCGCGTGTAGAGAAATGAGTTAGCGAGAATGTATGTGATACAACACCAACCCTTTTCCGTTAATGAAATTTACTTGCCTTTACCATTTATGCGCCTTTACTCATTCTGCACTTTAACTTTCAGCTTTTGCATTTAAACCATTTTACAAGCTTTTTCTGCGCTTTTACCTTCAAAGATCCCCTAGTCGAACGTGAAGGTCAGATTAGAGTTATTTTTATGCCATTTAACTTTTCTGCATTTTAAACCTTTCGCCTATTTATTTTCAAAGCTATTTATCTTCCTGCAATTTAACTTCCAAAGATCTCTAGTCGAACATGGAGTTCAGAGTAGAATCTTTTGCACATTTATTTTCAAAGCACTTTACTTTCTTGCACCTTTATCTTCAACACCATTTACTTTACAAAGACGTTATAGTCGAACGCGGAGTTTGATTGTAATTTCTCGCCCTTTACTTTACAACATTTACTTTTAAAATCTTTTACATTATTGCACCTTTACATTCTTGCCTTTTAATCTTCGACGCATTACATGCTTTCTTTTACTTATTATTTTTAATCTTCAAGTCATCTTACTTTCCAAAAGATTTCACAGTCGAACGTGGAGTTCAGCTTAGGGTCTTTTACATACTTAGCACATGTTCTAGGATTTAGTATGGTCGATCCTGCAAGTTAGTCAATTTTACCCTAAATTGATAGACCAGCGGTTGTTTACCGAAATTCATAGTAAACACTCTTATAAGAGAATTAGACATCATTCATCTGTGTAGTCGAGATGCGATTCTCCTACCCCTATAATGTAATTAAGAAAGATGTAGAATCTTTTCTGTTTGAGAGAGGTATATGGCATACTCGTCGATCAAATCCAAGTTGGAGCCCTTCTTTCAATGCGACGCAAAGACCGTCTTTCATACGTTCCTGGTGGTAAGGTCGAGTATTCTCCCTAAGATGACGATTCGCCTCTTCTCCTAGAATCAATCAAGCAAACCTTTGCCCCCTGGAACTTTGACCATAGTCAATGGTTCCTCAAACCCTTTAGGGGAACTACGAATACTCTGATTCTATTCCCGTCAGAATACGTAGGCACGAGATGCGATGTCTTGGCGAATATACTTAGAAATAAACCCCTTAGGTCTCTTACCCTTAGCAAAAAACAATAACACAATAAAACAAGAGGTTCCTATAGAGTACTACATATGCTTAGGATGCTAATACCTTCCCTAAGTTTAACCAACCCCCAAACCTTAGATTCTCTAGCTTTGCATTGCATTGCATACTCATGGGTCATTCAATATTTTTCCCTTCCCTTGGGAAAGTTAAAGACCAGTGATGAATAATGATTTGCGATTCAAGTTAATCAATAGCTTGGTATCCAATTCTCACCGCGACAATAGTAAGTTTATTCAGGGGCCTGTAGTCAACACACAACCTCATATTATTATCCTTCTTCTTAACTAGCAACATTGTTGCATCATCTCCCATGGATTCATCCACTTGCTTAGCAGAAACAAACAGCTTTTCACATTCGTTTATCTTGGCTACACGCTCTAAAGGCATGTCGTAGACATCTTCATAAAAAACATTGGGAGTTACACACTAATGGCATACTACTAGCCGTCACATTGCTCTTCACTCTTTAAGAAGCAAACATCAACAATATCTGATTGTTCTCTCTCAAATACATAACCTAAACTCTTGCAATCAGCAGCATGCTGAACCAACACTCCACATCTGACACATATAAGAGAAGCATAATCTTCTCCCCCAATTATTTCAATCCCGTTCTTGCTGGAAAGCGGTTAGAAAAACAAGCAAGCATCAACAATGTTTCACACACATTTCGCATACTATGGAACAAACAACATTAGACAACCTAGCCAGGCAGACGACAAGCTCTGATACCACTAATGTAACACCCTAAACCCAACACATAACTATCAAATAATCTAATTAACAAAAGACAACCACTTAGGGTGTCACACGCAACAAACATCATCTGCTCCATAACACGGGTTACGCCAAAAAACTTTAATGCATACATTCATACTTATGATGTTTACACTACATCAATTTATCTCATTTCTACTTGGGATATTTAAACGACATCCAATTCATCTGGCATCATCACGGTAGAATCATAAATAAATCAATTAAAAACATATAACACTCATAACATTTAGTCTCATAAACTTCAACTTTCATAACATAAGTAAAAGAAGTGGTATTTTCCAACTTTCGAGACTTTGAGACTTCAACAAAATATGATTAGTAAACTTCAAAAAAATAAAGCCAAGCAAATGAAAACAAAAGTTCTCAGCCCGATGTTACATGATCAAAGCAAGACCCTACTAATAAAACTACAAAAACTGTAAGTCACTCCAAGAGATATCTTCCACTTATTTCTGCCAATGTTACTCTTGAGTATCTACACGATGCCCATGTAAAGGAAACATTCAAACAGAAGGGGTGAGAATACACTTCCATAATTAACATTGAAAACAAGAAGGGAGTAGATTATAACATAGTAATAACATGGATTATACTACTGCTGGAGCTAAGAGAATGTTCGATCTACATGATCTTGAGGACTTACGACTAGATACCTATGAAAATGCTATGATCTACAAAGAACGAATGAAAAAATGGCATGATCAATGAATATCTAGAAAAACATTTATTGAGGGTGAGCTAGTGTTACTGTTTAACTATATACTTAAACTATTTACTGGAAAGTTATGTTCTCGATGGTCTAGACCATTTGAGGTAACAAGAGTTAGAGTGTTTGGTGCTGTAGAATTACAGAGTAAATCTACATGAAAGTTCATAGTGAACGGGAAGAGGCTCAAACACTACCATGGTGAAGAGGAAATAAATTAATTTTCTAGTTTGAAACTAGATGAGCCACCTACTAGCCTACTCGAAGAATGAATGTAAAATACGCCGAGCTAACGACATAAAATAAAGCGATACGTGGGAGGCAACCCACAATTTTATTTTCAATTCCCTTTCCCCAATAAAATAAGCGGAAAATTATACCTTGTTGAGCATCACTAACATTATTCATGTTTCATTTTCAGGTCATCTTCATTCTCTATAGCATTTTTCTACTAACAATCATTTGAGAATGCATCACATTGACAACATGAGGACCATATTCAAGAATGGAACCCATATGAGGCGCTATGAGGACTTATCACAAAGAACCATTTCTATGACCAGGTATCTTAATTAGCCTAGAAACATTAGGCCTACAAGACAACCTCAGGTATATTTTTAATCAAATTGGCTAGGACTAGTTCTCAGTTGCACGACACCCCACCTACCAGAACCTCACACTTGAGTTTCTTAGCTCTTCTAATTACTACACTTGATAATTTTTGAGGTAGCATCACCATGGAAACCCCACATAACCCTGAAAAGATGAATGCTACCCTTATCCATAACCCAACTATTAGGTACTTTCAGATGGTTTTAGCGCAAACCTTCTTTGGAAAGAGTGATAACACTGAAACCGTTAGTAAAGAAGAATTATTCATCATGTTCAGTGTTTTCCAATCCCACCCAGTCTATTCCGCAACATTCTTACTTGCCAATTTGGACACAATAGTAAAATTGACATGAGGACATATTTTCTTTGGCAGGATTGTCACTTCTACCGCCTTAAGTGTAGGCCTCTAAAACCAAGTGGCACATCTAGTCTCTCTAGGGGTTAACACTTTACTAGATATTAAACATTGCTTAAATAAACAATTAATAAGAGTTAGAAGGCCTAATGAATTCCATCTATTGATTAATAATGAAATTATCCATTACTTTTTCCTTTCAAACCATGAACAAACAAGTGTCTACAACCGCGATAACTGGTTTTACCAATTAGAAGGCCATAGAAAGGATCCTACACCACCACAAACCCCTTGAATACCACCCATCACCACTGTCAGATATTTCTTCGTCTTCTTCTTCTTCTTCTTCTTCTTTTGAAGGTTCTACTACTCCCCAAGGGCATAATGTTGATTATGAGCTCAACACCCTCCGATGTGATGTCACTACTCTTCATTGAGCCCTACAATACCAAATAGACAGAATGACTAAGCATATATACCATATGTATAAAGAAATCTACTCGTTACGCAGAGTATTGGGTCCATCAGCCAGATACCGTGATCATTGATCTCTTCATAGGTTTATTCTTTCCTTCTTTCCACTTTCACAGAAACATTGAGGCCAATGTTCCATTTAAGTGTATGGGGAGGAAACGTTTTCCCGCTTTTTTGTTTCCATTATCATTTCTTTTTCCAGTTATATTTCTAGTTAATTCTCTTGTCAAACTACCAACGTTAAACAAAGCGCTACATGGGAGGCAACCCACCTATTCTTTTTCCCGTTTACCCTTTAATTTAAGTTATTTGTTTACCAAAAATAATATATAGTCTGGTAAGAAAGTTGGAGAACAAGCAAATGCATCAAAAAAGCAAAAAAATAAAAGAAAAAAAGTGAAAAATTGGAAGCTGACGCTTGCCAAGAAGGGCTGACGCCCGTCAACCATTGATATTGTTGATTTTGACCTTTGGGTACTGACAGGCTGAACTATCAGTCAAGTTGATGCCCGTCAGAAAGATTTGGGCACGAATTTCCAGCCATTTGACTGCTCTCTCTCTCTCTCTCTCTCTCTCTCTCTCTCTCTCTCTCTCTCTCTCTCTCTCTCTCTCTCTCTCTCCACTTTTCCCACTTCTCACGTTTTTTCATAACCTAAATTTTAAATCTCCCACCTTTTTTATATTTATCTTCCCCATAACTTCTATTAAACTCCATTAAAAACTCTTCCTTTAAAAGCCCATATCTCACTCATTTCTCCACCAAATCCAAAACCGTAAACACCAACATTAATCACCACACTGCCAAGAACCCACTTCCAGTATCAAAAATAGAGCTTTACCACTTTAAATTTTTTGAATTTTCACTACCCTCACTTGAAAATCCGAATTTAATCATGCCTCTAAGACCAAAGTTGGTTGATTATATGAACATAGAGTTTAGAGATGTGGCGCAACAACAAAGATATGAATTTTTTTTACCGGTGAGCTCTAAGTTCTACAAGATACCCGGATGACTCTTTTCCTATAACCTTAGGACTTTCTGATTCTTTTCCCTTTATGTATGATAGGTTGCAGATGGGTCACTTTGTGACTCTGAAACATAAGACTTATGTTAGGCTTACCTTAGAATTTCCAAGTTCATTTGATTATTTATATATTAGGCGAGTGTGCCGCGTTAGTGAAGGCTCCATTTATAGGTTGTTTAATGAAGAGTACTCTCTTAGCCATGATGAGATCGACGCCTTTTTCTAGTTTGATATTAATCATAACTAGTGCATTACTGTAATCCACTTGGCAGCGTCGTGGACCCTTAAATTTGGTACCTTTTGGCAGAGGCTTACCGGTGAGCTATCCGCTAGTACTGAAGGGAGGAAATCCTCCCACGTTCATAACCCAACAATCACATATTTTCATAAAGTCTTGTCTCACACTATTTTTGGCCGAGGCGACAGTAGTGGGAATGTTAACTCGAAAGGGTTGTACTTCATTGATGCTATGTCCCTGTTGAGCATGTACCTGAAGGTGATAATACTGATGAGGAGTATAATCATAGAGAGCGAAACTCCTTTATGGACACATCTCCCCACCCCACTATTTACCTGCCCATATTGCACATCATTTTACTAACACTTTTGTAGGTACCTCTTCTAGGCATTATACTCGAGAAGAGTATGAATATACAACTATCTGGACCGCCCTTGGCGATGTCCTCCATGAGATGCGCTATTGGAATGACATTGATGCTGAACATGACCAAGTGTTCCGAGCTATGCACCGACAATAATTGGACATGATGGCTCATACTCAGTAGATGCAGAAGAAGCTACATGACTCTCTGGGGTGGAACCAACATATGATACCGGATCTGACCGATCAGTTGCAGAGATTGTTGGCGGGAGTATACGAGAGGGATTCTAGGGAGTTTCAACATCAGCTTCACCGTAATAACCTTATAGAGGATATGTTGAACTACATGCGTGGTATGGGTATGCCACCTCCCCATCCTCACTACGGACAACCTAGAGGAAAAGGCCGAGGCCATGGCCGTTGATATCATACACACCACCAGGTTCTACTCCCTCCTTTGCTCTTATTTAGAAACATTGAGGATAATGTTCAACTTAAGTGTGTGTGAGGTGATTACTACTTTCATTTATTTTCATTTCATTTTTATTTCAATATGTTAGCTTTAGTTTGTTTTATGTTTAGTATTTCTTGGTTATTTTTATTGTTTTTATAGCATATTGTATGTTTCGAGTTCTTGCATATGTTGTCAAGTCATTTATGTGTGGTTTCCGCTGCTTATTGAATTTCCGATTTTCTTGAGCCATACCAAATTTTTTAAAGTACATGGGAAGCTTAGTTAAATTTTGAAAGTATGTAGGTTTTGAAAGGAGGAGAGGCTAGATCAAGGAGACTTGGTAAAAATCGGAAAAATCGGTATTGTCCTAACACCTCAAGACTCCTGATTATGCATATTAGTTTAAATCTCCATTGAACTTTAGTCTTAGGCTTCTGTTTGCTGAAAATTCCTCAAAGTAGTTTCTATATTCAGTCAGGCACCATCTGTAGTCACTAAGTAGGTCGGTCGATGAATAATAAGTGAATGATCCACTATGCATAAAAAAGGTGAATAAAAATAGGAACAAACCATATTTTATAAATTAGGTAACCCTTACCCAGTTATTTAGCACAAATGAAATGGTTGAATTCCTTTAAAATAAAGAAAGAAAGAAAAAACATCTTAGAAAAAGTAAGAGAAAATAAAAAAAATTGAAAGAAAAGATGTTTGGATCATAATCACTAACAGACCACTTACCATGTAAAACGAGAGATAAAGGGGCTTAATGTAACTATCTTGAATAAAAGAGGATTAGAATCAGATAGGGAAGTTGAATTTTATTTCAATGCCATGATTTAACACTAGTATGCTTAGGAGGGAGGCTTGTGTCCATAAAAGTGGTTTGTGTTGTTACAATACCATTGGTGTTGCATTAGCACTTATCGAATTGACCCTAGTAGAACTGGTTTTCATCAGCCACATACGAGTAGTTTTTGACACTTTTCTTTGCTTTATGTCTTTACAATCATCTTGTTGCATTTTAAATGTTTACATGCTAGCTGAATTACTCGAGGACAAACAATGGTTCAAGTGTAGGGGAGTTTGATAACGGGATAACACATACTGTATTTTGTCTCGATTCAAATGAATTTCAATGACTTTTCATATGTTTTTATTTGTGTCACATTGGTATTTATTGCGTATTTCAAGTATGTGTTGATTGGATACTCAAACGAGCAAGAACGAATAAAAAGGGTTAGAAAAAAAGGATAAATTGTTGCAAAAATGAAAATCTAGCCGTTAGCCCCCCTTCAGCCCTTCTTGAAGGTCGTCATCCCTTGAAGATATGGATAAATAATGGCTGACGCCCGTCACCCCAGTTGATGACCGCTAGCGTGGCCAAAGCTGTTTTTTTGCCCCACTTGAGCTGATCCAATCTCCCCACTCTACATGTTTCTCTAAACCACTCCTTCCATTTTTCAGCAGTTGTTTGCACGCTTTTAGGCTATAAATTGGAATTTCAATTTTAGTTTTAGACATCCTAGCTCTTAATATTGAATTAGGCAAAAAAGTAGTTATTTTGAAAAGCACTTATTTGCTCATATTGAGTGATAAATGAACTTTAGCAGTCATATTTTAGAATTTTTGTAGTCTTAAATCATTTGTGACTCAATTTTGCTAAAATAATTTTTCTAGAGTTTAATTCCAACATTTTATGGTTTGAATTCTAATTGCAGTTTTATTTATTTACCAACTTTGTAATATATATATATATATATATATATATATATATATATATATATATATATATATATATATATATATATATATATATATATATATATATATATATATATATATATATATATATATATATATATATATATATATATATATATATATATATATATATATATATATATATATATATATATATATATATATATATATTGCTAAACTTATATACATATATATTAACATCTTGCTACTGTGTTTATTATTATTAATTATTATTATTATTATTATTATTATTATTATTATTATTATTATTATTATTATTATTATTATTATTATTATTATTATTATTATTATTATTATTATTATTATTATTATTATTATTATTATTATTATTATTGTTCCGGACTGATCCAATGGCTAGACATGCCTCAATCCACTTTTTCTCTCAGGACAACCCAATTGCCTAAGTCCAACTAATTTGGGGGACCATTTACCTTTCTACCCCTCCATCAAGTGAGGTTAACTGGTTCACCCCAGGGCCGTACTTCTCCTCTCCAGTCCTTACTCGTCACACACGGTTCCACCATCTAGAAACAATCACAACATTTGTGCCCGTTACTGCGCCTCTGTCCGTAGCAAAGACTAGTTATGGGCACCTCTGTCCGTCCCAACGAATGATTTCTAGCAGTTACCTATTCTTCGGGAAACGGTTATCTTGCCTCGAAAATAGGGACCAATGGCCAAGCGCTGGGGGAACTATAAAAACCCTCTCATTTGAGAGGGCCAGATATTCAATATTCACCCTGATACACACATGCTTTGTACTTGCCTTCTTTCTCCCGATTCTTACTTTAGCATCAGAGTGCTTTGCAGGTACATCCCATCTTCTTCTCTCACATCCAGCATCACATACAATTGTGTCTGGCCCACTTCAAGTTCTGATCAGCCGTCAAGATCAATAGCACTGTCTGTGCGAAACTTTGTTATCCCCGTCTTTCTTCCATCGTAGATTCAAGACCAAAACAGTTCTTCCAAACTCCGATCATTTCCAGTCATGACAACATCCATGATGCTTGCAACTTTGCCTTCCTCCTCGTCAGCAATACTGATACTAATGGAGCAACCACATCTCTTAGTGGTGACGCCCACCAATAAAGGGATGGAGCCACCACGTCTCCCTTCCCCATTCGCGCTGATCACAATGAAGTCCAGCTCATCCCAGACCACCTACCAGTTTCAGTTCCACCTAGCACCGACCCGACCATGGCGGCCCTCCTCGAGGCTCTCAACAAGACCAACCTTCTAATCTTCCATCAGAACGCGAGGATTGAAGCCTAGAGGATTCCAATCGTCCAAGATCCCCTCCGCCAAGGAAAGAACACCAGAGATCATGGAGTCCTCCTTCCCATCGCGAAAAAGTTCATCGGGCACCTCTAGAGCAAGAATCCCAGACTGTCAGAAAGCGCGACCACATCTCTCCCCAGAACCAGCATTCCCCGTGACCCAAGAGGACCATAAGAGATCAACGAGTAGAGTCTCAGTGTTCGTATCTGCCAAGATCCCAGGGCCAAGCATGAACCCCATCTCCCCATCGAGATCACCATCCTACTTATAGACGAGGCACCCGCTCCCCATCACGGTCCAACATTAGCAGCGACGACGAGCCTCGCGACCTGTTGTCCCTGGAGATTATGGCTATGTGCCTATCGAAGGGACTGGAGAAACCCTCTTCTCTAGGCACGTATGACGGTACTATGGACCCTGACGAGCACGTCAAAAGTATCGATGCATTGCTCGATTACCACAACATTCAGAGTGCCATCAAGTATAGATTATTCTCGACCACGCTCAGGAAGGGAGCGATGACCTGGTACAAGAGACTCCCCGATG
The DNA here is from genome assembly GCA_963859935.3 of Lathyrus sativus. Taxonomy (NCBI): domain Eukaryota; kingdom Viridiplantae; phylum Streptophyta; class Magnoliopsida; order Fabales; family Fabaceae; genus Lathyrus; species Lathyrus sativus. The sequence continues at coordinate 475,233,240 of OZ012739.1, forward strand.
ATTCCATCATATCATGGAGGCAATTGAGGAGAATATTCTCCAGACACTTCACGACTTCTTACCGACACCCAAATACCGAAGCCTCCCTTGAGGCCATCATTCAAGGGAAGGATGAACCTCTTCGAGCCTATTTCAAAAGGTTTAACAAGGAAGCTGTCCATGACTCCATGACCGACGATATAAAGAAATTTCTGCTCGAGCGCAGGCTTTATCCCCGTACTGAATTTGCCAAAGCAGTGCGCATTCATCCCCCAAAAACGCTAGACGCTTTCCTCCTCAAAGCACAAGCGTACTTCTAGTATGAAGAGAAGGAGGCCGCCAACTCTGCCTGGGACTCAAGGCACCAGAAGAGTGTCCTTTCCTCCAAGCCCAATGAACCCTCGACATCTCATCGAGGAGATAGAAGACGTGAAGATCTCCCCCGAGAGCCCCGAGACAACAAAGGGCCTTCCAGACGATTCCATAAATATAGGCCCTTGATAGCCTCTTGAGAAAAGATTTTCTCCGAGTGCGCCAACTCGGAATTCCGGCAAGCGGGAGTCCGGTTCCCTAAACAAATACCATCCAAGCCAAACACTAACAAGTCAAAATATTGCCGGTTCCACAAGAGCCACAACCATATGACTGACAAATGCATCCACCTGAAAGATGCCATAAATATACTCATCAGGGACAGACAATTAAAGCAGTTCTCCAAAAGGAAGGATGCTCCTCGACAAGACGCCCAGGAGTTCAAGAAGATTGAGGTAAAGGTGCCTTCCTCAGAAGAAACAAACCTTCAGGTTGCTATGAGCATCTCACGGCCTGAGGACTTCTACATCCCCGAGGGGCTCAATGTCCCTTCCTATTTCACCGTGCACAGCCCATGGGAGACCTTCCCCTCCGTCATGGTCATCTCTTCCCCCCACCATGGTCATCTCTAGAGGAGGCTTCAACAAGGTTACGATAGGGTCCGTCAAAAGAAATTTCGAGCACCTTATTAGCAACAGCTCGAACCAGAACTCCACCCTCGGTAGGGTCCGAGGAGAGTCTGTCCTTATCTGTTTCTACCGCGAGGAACTCCTCGACGGAGCCCTCAACGCCAACATCCCTCTACTCGTGAGATCCCAAATATCCAATTTTGACGTTCGACGAATCCTCGTCGACCAGGGAAGCTCAATTGATATCATGCACTCCTAGCTGTTCTCCACCCTCCAGCTGGATGAATCACACCTGGCGTCCAACTTGGGCTTTGATATGTAGGGTTTCAATGGTTCAGTGATGAAGCACTGGGGTTACATAGAGCTGGTTGTGACTTTCGGGTCCGCTGAAATGACCAGGTCTATCAAGGTTCAGTTCGTGGTCATCGACTGCCCGTCACTATACTATTGACTAAACGGGTCCCCGGCAACGGTGCCAAAAACTTGATCGCGACTTTCTATGTCTAACTCAATTAACTACAAGTGCACAGTCTATCGCGTAGTAATAATAGATATCGATCCCATAGGGACTCGTAATCAAACTAGTATTTTCGGGTGTTACGGTGTTTAGCTAGGTCGGTAATGTTTTAGGGGGATAATAACAAAATAAGTGCGTACTAAAGGGAACTAAAGCTTTTAATTAAGGTATAAATGCTTGAATCGGTATGTAATATGTTAGTTCTTCAGGGATTCTACAGGTCACCGGTGTCTTTAGGTTTTCAAAAATAGTTTAAGAAGAAAATGAAGGTTTAAAGACCTTTGTCTCACGATGGTTGTTGACGCTAGTCGCAACTCTAAGGCGGAACGTATGATGTCGCTATCCCGTTTGGGGTTAAAGTTAATTTTTGAAAACTATTAAGTTCTAATTCCTTTTAAAGCGCTGTCGCTGTTTTTAAAATGAATGCCTAGTTTTTACTATCTGGTCTTAGCCTCAGCTGTCGCTTGTAGGTTCGTACCTTTATGAATTTCCCATTGTCGTGGCAAAACTACTGTAAATAATTTCTCGCTGTCGTGACGAAGGTTTATTTAGAAAAATCGATTTAAAAACTGAAGCCATAAATAAGTTTTGAAAAGGCAGGTATACACCGGTTAATTATCGAATCCCATCAGATTATTTATTACATACCGATTACTTAAGATTTAGCCAGACATGGAATAAAGATTAACAACACGTAAATAATGGCAGAAAATAATAATATGCATTATAATGGGAAATTGCAATTCAATTAACGATTAAAATAGAAACCTGTAAATAGTTCGATTGGCTTTTGAGAAATCCTCCAAAATGGCGGCAGGATTTAGTCTTTATGCCAATTACTCGTACATAATAGAAATGGGAAAGTAAAACAACAATTGTAAGGAAAGAAAGGAAAAGGAAACAAAATAACGATAAGAAAATGGGAAACTGAATAATTGCTCTGAAAGTAAATTGGCAGCACTTCGTCTCTTCAATGCGGCTCCCTTTTTCTGGTACCAGCTACCTCCTTTTATAGATGGGATTTTCAACGGTTTATTTCTTTGGGAAGTGGGAATGGTATCAGAAAATATAGAAGTTAGTGGTCCACTCCTCTTTGGCACTTTCATCACTTCACAACACGTGCAGAAAAACTGCATTTTAACTCCATGACGGTCATCATGGACCTGTGACGCTCGTCACACATATGACGGTCGTCACACCCTTGTGACGGTCGTCATATCAGCAGAACACGTTTTCGCTGCTTTTTGGCATGATTTTCACCTAGTTTTCACCTGTAAATGCTTCTTTTCTTCATCTTGCTCCATTTGAGCATGGACTTTGAATACCTGCAAAATACTGGACAAATAGTGTGGAAATATCCGAAATCGGAGTGAAAACGGTCGCCGATTAGTAGAAAAGTACGTCATTATATATATGATTTCGCGTTATCAAACTCCCCTAAACTTGAATCTTTGCTTGTCCTCAAGTAAAGGTAGGAAAAATTTAAAGTTTGGCAGGCACGCGACACGCTCTTTCTTTGATAAGATTTCTCGAGCGTCAAGTTAGGAAAAACCGTATACGGCAACGACACTGGATTGTAAGTCTTCGAAGGCCTCTCTTTTATGCAAGCCAGTCCCAATCATGTTACTGCAGCTCGGCTTCAAGTTTCTCGCAAGAAATTTTACCCGGCTTCGCTCTGGCGCAGTCACATTAAGCCCGTTATCCATACATGCTCATGGCAAGAAAACCAGTTGGTGGCTATGATCTCTTTGCTAGTTTGATTTTTTTCTTTTGCACATATGTTCATTCTACTATAAATCTGCAAGAGTTTCGTACCGTTGGGCTAAATGCTCGGGCGAGGAGCACCTAACTTAGAAGAGACATGTCTTTATATTCATGCTATATGGCTTTTCTTTTCTTTCAAGATTATTGAATTCTTACTAGAGATCACACTTATTTGCATCGGTTTCTTGCTTAGAAGTGTTTAGGATGATGCTGACTGCTCGTATAAACTACTGGGGGCTCCGTTCGAGTCGAAACTTGAGGCTTTGGTACGAGTAAGTAGTGAGACTAACTCGCATAAACCAGAGGTCTAAGGTGTCAGGGCGTAGAAGCTTTGTTAAAATTTTCTTCTCGGAAATTCCAACTTGGTAAAGTTTAGGCGTGTCACGTGATGCTTTGGAGAGGATAAAAGTTTCTTTGTATATGTCAGATGAAGCGCGGGGAGTTCACGTAACGGAGATATATATATATATATATATATATATATATATATATATATATATATATATATATATATATATATATATATATATATATATATATATATATATATATATATATATATATATATATATATATATATATATATATATATATATATATATATATATATATATATATATATATATATATAAGAGCTTATTTGCCGAAAATTAAAAATACTTTAAGTTGAAAATTCGAAAGAAAGAGTACAATCGGAAATGGGAAATAACAGGGAAAAGGGAAATAATGGTCCGCTCCCACACTATCTCAATCAGTGTCCTCACTGATGTGAAAGAATGCGGAAGGGAAAAATACAAAGGAAAGAAAAACAAAAAGACAAAAAATGAAAAATACTACTAGTCCCTTCCTCTTCCTCGATCTCTACCTCGACCTCTGGCGGTGCTGTCGTGTGCCGCGAGGTTCAAAGCTCCGGTGTGGAAGATGTAATCGCGGAGGCAGTCGACTCGCACAGTGAGGTGTGCCATCTCATCGGCCATGCCGGAATGGACATCCTGGATCATCTGCAAAGATTGCCTCATGTGACCGGTTTGTTCTCTCTGCCACGCTTCGAATTCTTCAGCCCTTCAGTTTTGCTGTTCCATCATAAGCATCATCTGATTTTGCTGTTCGATGCAGCGGAGGAGGGCCTCAGATGTGTCATCAGTGGCAGGACGGCGGCGGCGGCACGCAGAAGGGCCTTCGGCAGCAGGTGCTTGTGATGGCTCAGGCTGGTCGGCTCTGTCTAACTCCTCTTGAACTTCATCTCTGGGCTCTTGGGCGTTATCCTGAGTTGGGGCAGCAGGGGCAGTGGTATCGAAGAGCCAGTTGGCTTTATCCTGCGGATGCATGCGGGTGCGTGAAGGCATGATGATACTCTGGATAGTGCGGCCTCGCACTACCGGATGGTATCTCCCATCTGCGCGGGATCGGATGAGGTGGGAGGCGCGGCAGTGGTCGGTGTCTAGGAAGACAGGGGGCATCTGGCGGAGTTTCTGGAGGCGGTCGCCAAGGCCGAGGCCTATGGCAATGGATGTGATGATGCCACCAAAATAGAAAGTTTTTGAGCCGCGGTTACAATTGGCTTGAATGTGAGCCAAGAGGAACGGGGCGGCGTTAACAGGTTCCGAAGCGAACACGCAACGGAGGAAAAACAGCTCATTCGAGTTGACCTTGTGGTTACTGTCACGAGCGAATATGGTGTTGCTCAACACACGGCAAAAGTAGCGGATTGTTGGGTTGTGGATATGAGTAGCGTTCAGAGTGTCCCAACTTTCTGGAGTGGTGCCGGTCAGTTGGTTCCATAGAGGAAAAGCTTCTTGGTAGAACTGATCGGATATGCGGCGATGAGCATCGTCGCAGTGAGGTAACTGTAGAATGACGGCGATGCGGTCCTGGGGGACTTGATATTCGGTGCCGAACAAGCGAAAGCAGGCGGCGCTGGTAAGTTGGTTGGTATCGCCGGGTGATGTTGCGTACGCAAAGGAACTGAGAAACTCTAGTGTGAGTTGCTCGTAGGTGGGTTGGGATTGGTGCAGAGATGCCAGATACCGGCTCTCTGTAACATCCAAGTTACGCCATCCAGAATCCCTAGTTTTGTCAGAGAATCCAGGTGAGCAAACCGGGTCGGCTGAAGCGACCGCTGATGGAAAGTGTTGCACCCCAAAATTTGCCCTCACAATACAAGACTTTGTGTTCTAAGAAGGTTCACAAGGTTCACAAGTTTCTCACCTGTTGTTAAATCACCATATTCTTGGAGTATGTGCTGCTGTTATACTTTGGAGATCTCCCATCGATGGTTGTATCCCGTCCCCGTGGAGTCCCACTTCGTTGAGTCTGTTACTCATTTGTTTCTCGCATGCCGTGTCGAGATACGATGGGCCGAGTCTCTGTCACCAGTGGATTTCTGAGACATTCATTCGTCACATGGTTTGATTATATTGAGGTGTCAATTTGGTTTGGTTCATGGTATTGAATTTATTCATCAAAAACACAATTGGATTTTTTGGCACCGAGTATATTTCTGCTTTACTGTCGAGGGATTTTCTCTGTTCTTCCTGTCTATTTTAAGTCGTTCAAGGCCCTTCCCGATTCTATCATCAAGTGCGACTTAATTTAGAATATATTGGGGGAAATTAAGGTTATATCAGTTGTGTGAGCAATATGTATTGGAGTGACAAGGTTCGATTTGAGTGATTGTCGGATTTTTATTTATGCTGAATTTATATGGTGAAATTGAGATTATTGTTCAAGTTGGATCAGATTAATTTCAACCGGTGGATCTTATTAGAGGTTATTTGATCAGTAAGGTTTAATCGGATATTTGATGGAGCAGTCAGGTTGCGACAAAATCAAGATCATGAAAAGAATAATCGGAAAGTAACTAGGATAGAAAATATATTGAACTTTATTCATAATATTTTTTAGTACAAAGAGGAATTAAAATTGGAATATTTTTGAATTTATTCATAAATATTTACAATTTACAAAAGGAGAGTAAAGTACATTTCATCCTAATTTCTAAAGTCCCAATTTCTCTAAAGGTCTTCAATGCTTGATTTCTCGATTAATCTTTCGTACGCGGCTCTTTTCTTCACACCTGCACAAACAAAGCAAAATAGAACAATGGATTAAAGTTAGACGGTTATTTTGACACCCTCAGAAAAGTCACTCATCACCGGGTGTCGGGAGGGCACGACTAATGCCGAAACCAAACTCCCATGTCCATTTCTCGATCCCGGCTACCAACCGGCAGCCTCTGTTCTATAGTTTTAAACGGGACAGCCGAGAAAGAGAAAGAGTAAAAAGAAGCGCGAGCCGAAATGATTTTGCCGAAAAGTGGTGATATGCCGAAATTGGATTCGTGAAGCCTAACTGATTACAATCCGGATTTTCTATCAAGTAAATATCAAATCCAATCCGAATTCAGACCCAGATGCCAATAGATCTGAACCGGTTCCAAAAATATCCAACACCTGAAATACCAGAAGCAGATCAGTATCAAAAAACCAAGTTAGATTATCAAATCCAAACGGTATCAGGAAGATCAGTTCATATCAGAACGAGTCCATCATCAAAACACCAAGGAATCAAACTCAGATTTTTATAACAAACATGAAATCCGAATCCAGTTTAAGTGGGCTCAGTTTGGAAACATCATGGCCCAACATACTATCACAGTTCATCTTAAACAAAGAAACAATCAGTTCAAAATCCAAACCAGTTACCCAACATCAAAATGGAATCACTGAACCAAACATATGGAACACAGTTCACCAGAGACAATCGAATCAGGGACCGAATCCACATTTGCAAAACCGAAATTGAAATAACGGTTTATCAAACAGGCCACGATATCCAAAACGAATCCGCATCTGCAAATATCCAAAGCAAATTAGTGAATCCAATCAATCGAACTAAAAATGGAAGGTTTCGAACCAAATCAAAAATCGCATCAAAATGATATCCGATTCTAAAAACTCAACAAAATCAATATCAAAATCAGAATAAATCCAAATCTCAATCAACAGAAATCAAATCTCAGTGAAAGAAATAACGTAAGAGCCCCAATATCCAAGCCCAAAGATCAGAGAAAAAGGTATAAATAGGAACGGATTCACCTGGTAAGAGGGGAGGAGGTCGTGGAACCCTAACCCCAAAGGATCCAAGGAGACGAAACCCTAAAAAATCCTCAATCGGCCCTCAAGATCATCAAAAAAAGGAACGAAGTAACCTTTGAAAACCCTAGCGGCCGCGAGATCGAAAGAAGAAGAACTTCGTTCAAGCCTTTCATCTGGGCGCAAGCAAACAGATCGGAGAAAGTTCACCGGCGCCGTCATATCCGACGGTGAGCAAACAACTCCAAGGCTCAGACTATACCATCATCATCGCCACTCAATCAAACCACCAAGTTCACGAACATTCTCGCCATCAGCCGTAAAATCGCGAACTCCGAAGGAAACTTCGCTGTCATCATCGTTCAAGATCCATCGGACATAAACGACTCATCACCGGCCGTGGATCTTGTCAAACCGTAAGCCACCGTAACCGTTAATGTTGTCCTCTTCATTTTTTGCACGCAGGAGAATAAGCGAACAGAGAAAAGAAAAGATGAATGGACACGATTGAGAGCGAACCAGGGAGAGGAAATGTCGCCGCTGAAAGGGAATTAGGGTTAACAAAACCCTAATTCTTCTCTAAAAGCTCTTTGGTTAATAACCGGGCCGGGTGGGGATCTGATCACCCAACTTCTGGCCCCAAACTTTATTTATTTATGTTTATTTTATATTATTTGTTTGTTTAGAAGATGAAAAATATTCTTTTTACCATAATTTAAAACTCTTTTTTGAAAAATAAAAAAAAACTAGTCTCTGTTTTTTTAATAAATAAAAATTAAACTTATTTTAAATAAAAAACTAAAAGCTCTTTCTTTAAAATAAAAATTTAAAACTTTTTTTAAGATAAAAAAGTAAACTTTTTTTTCTTTCTCAAAATTAGTATTATTTCATTTTTTAAACTTACACTAAGATCCTTCTCTTCAAATTTGCATTTCTTGTTTTCCTTTTCAATATTAACTATTTTTATTAATGGTTATATTCCTGTCTAACTATCACTAACGTTTTTTTCAGTTTTTTCGCAGATTGCATTTAAATTTTCTAATCATTATTATAATTGTAATTGTTTCCTGGTTGTAATCTCGCGAACCAATAATCGCATTTACTTTCCGCATTTTACTTCCGCTTGTATGATTTTAAATCTCTCACATCTCTTCATCAATATTTCTGTCGCACTACACACCTCCGAAGGAATTAGGTCTAACCGTTTGGTCGCCGCGCCAATAGTCCTCAACCTCAAAACTACAAACTACAAACCCTAATTTTCACAAATGCCTCGCCGCAGGCAAAATTACAATTTTACCCTTAGCATTAGGTCAAAGAGCAGCCGCGCTCATTTTAGGGTTTCCCGCAGTGGAATCCCTAATTTAACCCTAATTACAACTTAACATTTCAACGTAGAGATTTGGAGTTTCTACACTCCACGTAAGCGTGTCCTTAAGATGCGTTTATTCCCCTTGAGACCTTGACCACAGTCAAGAAGTTTCTAACCTCCCTATTGAGGGGAACTACGATTACTCTGATTCCGCTCCCGTAAGGATACGTAGGCACAAGATGCGATGTCTTGCCGAGTAAACTTAGAATTAACCCCCTTTATTATTTATTATTGCTTATTTATATTTTATTTATCTTTGCTATTTAATTATTTTGCTTATTATTTTGTAATTGTTTCTTGGATGTAAAGTTGTTTAATTATTTAATTATTATTATGGTTAGTAATTAGGGAGTGTAATAACATGTATGTAATATTAAAATAAATTTAGATCACTTTTAAATAAAGATAATTAAAATAAACACGTCACACACGTAAGTCGATTTTAATCGCCGTCTCACTTCCTAAGGATATCCCTCAAGTTGCCTACGAATATTGGTTAAGTGGGGTGTATAAAGCAAGTCCCTCAAAAAGAAAATCATCAAAGTCCCTTATGGTTGCCTTTACGAATCGAGTCCCTTTCGAAAAATGATGATAGTCCCTCCAGTTTGCTTATTACACCCCACAATGGCCTTCAAAGTCAAATTGTCCCTCACATACCCCTTAACATCCAAAGTAAGGACTACCTACTCCATTATAGTAGGGATAGTCTTACTAAAGGAAAGAATGAAGAATAAGAAGGACCTTTAAACATTAGGGTAGGTTACTCCTAGGTGCTTGCTCACTTCAAAACTGTTTCGCACTTAAACAAATTTTCAACAAGTTTTCAAACAAGTTCTTAACACATCCTTACATGGATTATTTATTAACTATTCTGAAAATTTTCTATTCACACACTACAATTTCAAAACAATTCAAAAGTGAGCTTAAGTACCTAAGAGCCCATGGATAACCATGGATGAAAAGGGTGCTAACACCTTCCCTTTTCATAACCTACCCCCCGGACCCAAAATATTCTCTAAGGTCTTTCCTGTTCTTTTATAACCTTTCCTTATGGATAAAATAAAAGTCGGTGGCGACTCTTGCTATCCGCAACATTGTTTAAAGTCAGTTCTCCCACCGTGTTACAGAACTGGCGACTCTGCTGGGGATCTATTTAAGAGGGGTACCCTTAGGAATTAAGATCACTTTAAATTGTTTGCCTTGTTTGCTTTATTATTATATTGTTGGGGTGCTCTTATGTGTGAAAGGTCCTAACCCGGATCTAGTGTACCTTAGGTAAATGGCAATAGACCAAGGAAACTGTACGACGTATATCGATACGGTTGATCTGGTGGCCATAGTTAGTGCGACTTCTTGGTTGGTGCTTATATTCCTTAAGTCAAGTTGAGGATAATATTGAGGCTGCCATATGTTGTCAATGCACTAACTGACTTTTAGAACCCTAGTTAACTCATCTTGGCCTTTAGAAAGTAGTGAGGTAACCGGCTTTGGTGCAGACTGAAGTTGGTTGACACTCGATACTACGCTCATTGAGATCTTAAACTTGGAGGGTTTTGGTTGGCAAGTAAGTTGCCTTCTGAACAACCACCCTTGTGAAGGATCAATGATATTGAGATCCCTTAGAACCTGGTTACTTTTGTAGGACAGGATGAACCATCTAACTTCAGGGGAGGGTACTTACCTTTAAACCTCATGCAAGCCTTTAAACCTAGGGCAATTGTGTGACTTGTTTGTGTGTGCCACATGTTTGTGATTGAACATAACATCATGACATCATCATGCATCATAAGCATATCATTTTCCCTAACCATTTCAAGGACCAAAGGATTTATCTTTGTTCTTTGTTGCAGGTCATGGCTTCTGCTCGTAGAAACACCATCAGGATCAACTTTGTAGGGATACCTGCTAAGCTCAAGGAGTTGGTTTCCCTAGTGCCTGATCATTCCCAGTTCAACCAGAGACATGGTCACTTATTGGATCTAGTTACTTCAGGGTTCAGTGAAGACATGATGAGTGTGCTGTTTCAGTTCTTTGACCCTAAGCACCATTGCTTTACATTTCCTGATTATCAGCTGGTTCCAACCATGGAGGAGTTCTCTAAACTTCTGGGTATACCTGTTCTTGATCAGAAGCCATTCACAGGCTTAGAGAAGGAGCTTAAACCAGAAGTTATTGCTGCAGCTCTACATCTGAAGAAGTCTGACATTGTTCTAGAGACGAGAAGTGGAGTTAAAGGTATTCTTGCCAAGGTATTAGTGGATAAAGCTCAAATGTTCTTGAAGGCTATGAGCTACGATGCTTTTGAGGAGATCTTAGCCTTATTGATTTATGGCTTAGTGTTGTTCCCCAATCCTGATCAGTTCATAGACGTTCATGCCATCAACATATTCCTGAGTCACAATCCAGTGCCTACCTTACTTGGAGACATCCTACATTCTCTTCACACCCGTACTACAAGGGCAAGAGGAACTTTGATGTGCTGCATACCTTTACTTTCTAGGTGGTTTATTTCTCACCTTCCTCGCTCAGTAATGAAGAATGAGCAAGGGTTCAGATGGTCCAAGAGGATCATGTCACTTTCTCACTCAGACATCCATTGGTGCTCCAGATCTATGGAGAATGTCACCATCATTGACCGTTGTGGGGAGTTTCCTAATGTACCACTTCTAGGCATAAGAGGAGGCGTCACCTACAACCCATCTCTAGCTTTACGACAGTTTGGTTACGCCCGGAGCGATGGTCCACATGACATGTTGATTCAGGGCATTGTGTTTGACTACGACAACGATCTTCAGGGTTACCGTCAGAGATTCATCCGAGCTTGGGGAAAGGTAAACAGGATTGACAGCAAGACACTGGAGCCTAAGTACACTATTCCTATGGAGGCTTATCTCAGATGGGTACGATCTCGTGCTCAGACACTCATGATGCCATATCCTGCCGTCCTACCAGTTACCATGGAACCTGTTGCTGAAGGAGACACAGCTTATACCATCCTTCACCCAGACATGCCTACTGATATGGAAGACTTGCAGAGATCATGGATCCAACTGAAAGAGCAAAGGGATACTTTCGAGGCTCATTACAAAGCAAGCCAAGCAAGGATCCTAGAGCTAACAAAGCTACTTCATGAGGAACGAAACTTCAACTCATACCTCAACACAAAGAGGAAGCCTCCCACTGGGAAGAAAGAATCTAATGCTGTGTATGGTCAGCCTGATCGTAACAGAAGGCATCAGTCTGTTAGTGCAGTTCATATTTCAAATCCAACTCCTGCAACAACAGAGCAGCCTCAAGGCAACCAGCAGAGGGCTAGAAGACAGTTCACGAAGATCAACATGTCAATGGCTCAGGCATTGCAACACTTGTTGAAGGCTGAACTTATTACCCTGAGGGAGGCTCCTCAGAATCCCAATGTTACCTCTCCCAAGTACAATCCCAATGCACGATGTGCATATCATTCAAACTGTCCAGGACATGATACTAATAACTGCTGGGTCTTGAAGAACAAAATTCAGGATATGATTGATGCTGGAGAAATTGAGTTTGATCCACCAGGTACTCCAAATGTGATTACAGCTCCAATGCCAAATCACAAGAAGACTGTCAACGCCATTGATGAAGATATTGATGAAGATATGCATGTCTATTCAGTTATGGAGTTGAGCACACCATTGTCTGTTATCAAAAAGAGGTTAGTACAAGCTGGGATCTTTCCAGGTTGTCATGAAGATTGTCTATATTGTACCTATAAGCCGGATAGTTGCTTCATTTTGAGAGATGGGATTCAACATCTCATGGATAAATATACTATAGTGTTTGAAAGAAGACCAGCATCTGTAGAAAGTATGGTGGATCATCTGACTCAGGGTAAGAAGATTGAAGAGGTTGACATGGTTGACAAAGTACCACTAAGAATCACTTCAAAGGGTCCCATTAAAATCACTCATCAGGGCCCAATCAAGATTACTGCTGAAGGTCCTGTGAAAGTTGTTGCTGAAGCCAGAGTAGCTCCTCTGATCATTACCACTCCTGGTCCTATTCCTTATACATCTGACAAAGTTGTGCCTTGGCACTATGGGTCTGATGTTTACATCCATGGTGTCAAGCAGGAGCCTTTACCTGATATGCCTGTTGACATTGATAATATTGCTGGATCTAGCAAGATCACTCGTAGTGGAAGAGTCTTCTCTCCTCCAGTTGCTTCTAAGAGTGCAATTACTCCTGCTGTTACTTCCACCACTGATGCTCGGGGCAAGGGTCCTGTTATTGAGCCTGTATCTACTGATGTGCCAGCTGCTGATGACCTCTCTAAGCAGATGGAAGAAGTATTGAAAATCATTCGCAAGAGTGATTATGATATTGTTGATCAGCTGGGGCATACTCCCTCAAAGATTTCTATGCTCTCCCTGTTATTATGTTCTGAGGCTCATGCCAAGTCATTGATCAAGTTTCTAAAGATGGCTCGTGTACCCAGTGCAATTTCTGCGAACCAGTTTGAGAATTGTGTTGCTCACCTGACCTATGACAACGGGTTAGGATTTTCTGATGCTGACTTGACCCCTGCCAAGAGGGATCATAACAGGGCCTTGCATATTTCAATTGAATGCAGGGGCACTACCCTGTCTCATGTGCTGATAGACAATGGTTCCTCTCTGAATGTGTTGCCTAAGGAAGTCCTGAACAAGCTGAGTCCTGAAGATACGGTATTGAAGCCCAGTAATATTGTGGTAAAGGCTTTTGATGGTTCTAGAAGAGTAGTACATGGGGAAATTGATCTTCCAATCAAGGTTGGCTCTCAGGTGGTTACTGCTACATTCTATGTGATGGATATTCGTCCTTCGTACTCATGTCTGCTTGGTCGTCCCTGGATCCATGGGGCAGGTGCTGTGACCTCCACATTACATCAAAAGTTGAGATATCCGGTGAATGGAAAAGTTGTTACTGTCTTTGGAGAGGAAGAATACTTTGTCAGCTATGTAAACACTTTCAAGTATCTGGAAGTAGAAGGTGAATACATTGAAACTCCATGTCAGTCATTTGAAGTGGTTCCCTGGGCTGTTAAGGATTGTGTGACTCCTCCTGCTGTGAAGAAGGTTCCTGTGGTCATCAGAAACCCTCCAACAATGGCAATGGCCTCCCTCAATGACGCAAAAGCTATGGTGGAAGAAGATGGTTGTACTATTTGGGGTCAGCTTCCTGATATTCCATACAAGTCTGACAAGTTTGGTTTGGGTTTCACTGCAGAGTCCCAGAAGGCTGTTCATCGTGCTCGTGCTGTTCGTATCACCAATCAAGGGGTTATCAATGCTGTGGGAGACCAAGATGAAGACTACAACTTGGAGGCATGGATTTTTCCTACTGTGGGTGCTGGACTCAATAATTGGGAAGCTGAAGATGTTGTCCCTATCTCCTTTAGTCAGGAGTAAATACTATTACTGTGTTATGTTTTTAAATTTAAACTTTCAAGCCATGTGCCTTACCCGGGGCACAATGGTGTGCTTGTTACGGGTTGTCATTTCATTTGCATACTTCATTCCATAAAATCAATGGACGTTTCGTTTTCGTAAATATTGTGTTCCTTGTCTTTCTTTTTCTTTTATTTTTGCTTTATCAGCTATGTGTTCTTACACACACCCACGTCCCTAAAATGCCGATCCTCATCCACTCTGGATCCAGTTGATAACAGTTCTACTATTGCCAATTACAATTTCGAGAATCCGATCTATCAAACTGAAGACGGAGACGAGGACGATCGTGAAATACCTGTAGAGCTTGCTAGGTTGTTACAACAGGAAGAGAAAGCTATACAGCCACATGAAGAGCCAGTCGAAGTTGTGAATCTGGGAACTGAAGAAAACAGAAAAGAGGTCAAGATAGGGGCTGATTTAGAGGACAGTGTCAAGAGCAGGTTGATTCAGATGCTACGTGACTATGTGGAGATCTTTGCTTGGTCTTATGAAGATATGCCAGGGTTGGATACAGACATTGTGGTTCACCGTTTGCCAGTGAAAGAAGATTGTCGTCCAAAGAAGCAGAAGGTTCGCCGTATGCGTCCTGAAATGTCAGAAAAGATCAAAGCAGAGGTAATGAAACAGTTCAATGCAGGGTTCTTGGCCGTAACTTCTTATCCTCAGTGGGTTGCAAATGTGGTACCAGTTCCTAAGAAAGATGGTAAGGTACGTATGTGTGTAGACTACAGAGATCTGAACAAGGCTAGCCCTAAAGATGACTTTCCACTTCCTCATATTGATATTCTGGTAAACAACACTGCTCAGCATAAGGTATTCTCTTTTATGGATGGGTTCGCTGGTTACAATCAAATCAAGATGGCACCTGAAGATATGGAGAAGACTACATTTGTGACACAGTGGGGCACCTTTTGCTATAAGGTAATGCCATTTGGTTTGAAGAATGCAGGGGCAACATATCAGCGTGCTATGGTGGCTTTGTTTCATGATATGATTCATCATGAGATAGAGGTATATGTGGATGATATGATAGCCAGGTCTCAGAGTGAAGAACAACATCTTGATCGTCTGCACAAGTTGTTTGAGAGGTTGAAGAAATACAGGTTGAGATTAAATCCAAACAAGTGTACTTTTGGAGTTAGATCTGGAAAGCTCCTGGGTTTCATTGTCAGTGGAAAAGGTATTGAAGTGGATCCTGCAAAAGTGAAAGCTATACGAGAGATGCCAGCTCCCCGTACTGAGAAGGAGGTTAGAGGTTTCTTGGGACGATTGAACTACATTGCAAGATTTATTTCCCAATTAACTACCATCTGTGAGCCAATCTTCAAGTTGTTGAAGAAAGATCAGGTGATGGAATGGAATGATGAGTGCCAGACTGCCTTTGATGAAATCAAGAGATATTTGCTAGAACCTCCAATTTTAATGCCACCAGTTGATGGAAGACCCTTGATTATGTACTTAACAGTATTAGACAACTCAATGGGGTGTGTATTGGGGCAACATGACGAGTCTGGTCGAAAAGAGCAGGCAATATACTACCTTAGCAAAAAGTTTACCGACTGTGAAACAAGATACTCAATGCTCGAGAAAACTTGCTGCGCTTTGGCATGGGCTGCTCGCCGACTAAGACAGTATATGTTGACCCATACTACCTTGTTGATTTCGAAGATGCAGTTCAAGATTAAGCATCACAACTCTTCTCCGTATCGTCCAAAGATGAATGGGGCAGTTGAAGCTGCTAATAAGAACATTAAGAAGATTGTACAGAAGATGACTGTTACTTACAAGGATTGGCACGAGATGTTACCATTTGCTCTACATGGTTATCGTACTACAATACGTACTTCAACAGGGGCAACCCCATTCTCCTTAGTCTATGGTATGGAAGCAGTTCTGCCTATTGAAGTTCAGATCCCCTCCTTGAGAATTATGAAGGATGCAGGCTTGGATGAAGATGAGTGGATTCAGACTCGACTTGACCAGATAAATTTGATTGATGAGAAAAGGTTAGCAGCAGTTTGTCATGGCCAGATGTACCAGAAACGGATGATCAAAGCTTTTAACAAGAAGGTTAAGCCAAAGGTATATCAGGCTGGTGACTTGGTAATCAAGCGTATCATATTACCACAGGGTGATCCTAGGGGCAAGTGGACTCCAACATATGAGGGACCATTTGTAGTCAAGACAGTGTTCTCAGGAGGTGCCATGATACTGACTACAATGGATGGTGAAGACTTCCCACAACCTGTAAACGCAGACATAGTTAAAAAATACTACGCATAAAAAGAGACCCGCTAGGTTGACAGGCCTAGGCAAAAATAAGGGCATCCCGGCAAACCAAAAGGGTTTGGGCAAAAATTAGGGATATATATATAAAAAGATGTACACCCGGCAAGTCGAAAACCTGAAAAGGCGGCTTAGGCAAAAAAGGGTATCCCGGTGGATTGAAAACCTGAAAGGGCAATCCAGGCAAAAGTTAGGGATTAAAGCGTATAACTATGTCTCGTTTGGATCACTCATGAAACTGCAACCAGTTGTACTACTTACTCAAGCTCAAACAGATAAAGCTCAATCCAATCGTTTCCATCTCAACAGCAAGAAGATGAGATACTTGAGTGGCAATAGTAGAATTGAAACTCAATAGGATTATTTCCCACATAGCTGATTCTTTTTGTAAAACTTCATGACAAAATTCTCTTACTAGGGTTTATGTCTCCTTGTACAAACTTACCCGTGTATGGGTCGCTTTTGATATAAATAAATTCCATCTTTTGAATCCAGATTTACTTTTACCCTATTTACATAAGCGAAACGTCCATTGGTTGTGTTTGAATGTATGTATGCCTTTGAATATGATTGATGTTTACCAGAAATGCATGTATGCTTTTAATATGATTGATGTTTACCAGAAATGCATGAAAATGCAGTAATAGTATTTACTAAGGACGAACGAGGGAAGGATTTCAACGAAGCTTCGCCGGTTCATCTTTACAAGACAGTTACAAACCATCAGTAGGACTAATCCATTTTCACAAAGTCTAATCTCCCCTGGAAGTTATATCCATCTCTTTTATCCTCATACGGATATACGGGAAATTACTTTCCAATAAGGGCACGATGAACGAAGACGGGATGTTATACTTATCCTACTATCAAACGAAAACGAAGGTTATCTATACCCTACTATCCCCAACAACGGGAGGTTATCTATACCTTGTTATCCCCAACAACGGGAGGTTATCTATACCTTGTTATCCCCGGCAGACGGAGGGTTATATATTCTTCAACAATGAATCGGGATTTATTTTTCTTGGCCAGCAGTTGTTATACAAGGATATCCAGACACTTCCAGCAGTGTCATATCATACATACATCATTTACATCATACCATAACATATATGTCTATAGTACATTACCTAAGTGCATCATGTCATACATGCATACATAAAGCATAAACTAATGTTGTTATACAGAATGCTACCTTGTTTTCAGGTTAATTATCCAACAAACAATCTTATGATCTTTGGGACTGCTTTATTGTAACCTCAGGGTTACTTTATCCTCCTGATGAGCTTCTTATTACTTTGGGACTGCTTTATTGTAACCTCAGGGTTATTTTATCCTCCTGATAGCCTCTCATGACTTCAAGACTGCTTTAGAGCTACTGATTGCTCTATCCTCCTGAAATCATCCTATTACTTCAAGACTGCTTTAGAGCTATTCATTGCTCTATCCTCATGAGGTCATATTACTACTTCAAGACTGCTTTAGAGCTATTGATTGCTCTATCCTCCTGAAGCCATCTAATTATTTCAAGACTGCTTTAGAGTTATCCATTGCTCTATCCTCCTGAAATTACATTATTATTTCAAGACTGCTTTAGAGCTATCCATTGCTCTATCCTCCTGAAATCATTACTTCAAGACTGCTTTAGAGCTATTGATTGCTCTATCCTCCTGAAGACATATCACATTATTACTTCAAGACTGCTTTAGAGCTATTCATTGCTCTATCCTCATGAGGTCATATTACTACTTCAAGACTGCTTTAGAGCTATTCATTGCTCTATCCTCCTGAAGCCATCTAATTATTTCAAGACTGCTTTAGAGTTATCCATTGCTCTATCCTCCTGAAATTACATTATTATTTCAAGACTGCTTTAGAGCTATCCATTGCTCTATCCTCCTGAAATCATTACTTCAAGACTGCTTTAGAGCTATTGATTGCTCTATCCTCCTGAAGACATATCACATTATTACTTCAAGACTGCTTTAGAGTATTCATTGCTCTATCCTCCTGAAATCATTACTTCAAGACTGCTTTAGAGCTATTGATTGCTCTATCCTCCTGAAGACATATCACATTATTACTTCAAGACTGCTTTAGAGTATTCATTGCTCTATCCTCCTGAAATTACATTATTATTTCAAGACTGCTTTAGAGCTATTCATTGCTCTATCCTCCTGAAATCATTACTTCAAGACTGCTTTAGAGCTGTTGATTGCTCTATCCTCCTGAAGCCATTCTATTACTTCAAGACTGCTTTAGAGCTATTGATTGCTCTATCCTCCTGAAGCCATTATTACTTCAAGACTGCTTTAGAGCTATTGATTGCTCTATCCTCCTGAGGTCAGATTTATCACTTCAAGACTGCTTTAGGGTTATCATTATTGATTGCTCTATCCTCATGAAGACATGCTGTTACATCAGTATTACTCCAGACTCCTGACAGTTCTCATTATACTACTGAAGAACTTTCCCCCAGTGGCATCTTTAAGCCCACTCAATCATATTCAACTAGCCATCTGTACCACTCTAGTGCACTGGTGAGTGCAAATTTTTGGGCTTTTGTGTTCAATCCCCTTCAACCTTCCAGGTTACGACTGGCAAATATACCAATCTAACCCCTCAGGTTTCAGAAAATTGAACAGGGGCAGCTGTTGCACCCCAAAATTTGCCCTCACAATACAAGACTTTGTGTTCTAAGAAGGTTCACAAGGTTCACAAGTTTCTCACCTGTTGTTAAATCACCATATTCTTGGAGTATGTGCTGCTGTTATACTTTGGAGATCTCCCATCGATGGTTGTATCCCGTCCCCGTGGAGTCCCACTTCGTTGAGTCTGTTACTCATTTGTTTCTCGCATGCCGTGTCGAGATACGATGGGCCGAGTCTCTGTCACCAGTGGATTTCTGAGACATTCATTCGTCACATGGTTTGATTATATTGAGGTGTCAATTTGGTTTGGTTCATGGTATTGAATTTATTCATCAAAAACACAATTGGATTTTTTGGCACCGAGTATATTTCTGCTTTACTGTCGAGGGATTTTCTCTGTTCTTCCTGTCTATTTTAAGTCGTTCAAGGCCCTTCCCGATTCTATCATCAAGTGCGACTTAATTTAGAATATATTGGGGGAAATTAAGGTTATATCAGTTGTGTGAGCAATATGTATTGGAGTGACAAGGTTCGATTTGAGTGATTGTCGGATTTTTATTTATGCTGAATTTATATGGTGAAATTGAGATTATTGTTCAAGTTGGATCAGATTAATTTCAACCGGTGGATCTTATTAGAGTTTATTTGATCAGTAAGGTTTAATCGGATATTTGATGGAGCAGTCAGGTTGCGACAAAATCAAGATCATGAAAAGAATAATCAGAAAGTAACTAGGATAGAAAATATATTGAACTTTATTCATAATATTTTTTAGTACAAAGAGGAATTAAAATTGGAATATTTTTGAATTTATTCATAAATATTTACAATTTACAAAAGGAGAGTAAAGTACATTTCATCCTAATTTCTAAAGTCCCAATTTCTCTAAAGGTCTTCAATGCTTGATTTCTCGATTAATCTTTCGTACGCGGCTCTTTTCTTCACACCTGCACAAACAAAGCAAAATAGAACAATGGATTAAAGTTAGACGGTTATTTTGACACCCTCAGAAAAGTCACTCATCACCGGGTGTCGGGAGGGCACGACTAATGCCGAAACCAAACTCCCATGTCCATTTCTCGATCCCGGCTACCAACCGGCAGCCTCTGTTCTATAGTTTTAAACGGGACAGCCGAGAAAGAGAAAGAGTAAAAAGAAGCGCGAGCCGAAATGATTTTGCCGAAAAGTGGTGATATGCCGAAATTGGATTCGTGAAGCCTAACTGATTACAATCCGGATTTTCTATCAAGTAAATATCAAATCCAATCCGAATTCAGACCCAGATGCCAATAGATCTGAACCGGTTCCAAAAATATCCAACACCTGAAATACCAGAAGCAGATCAGTATCAAAAAACCAAGTTAGATTATCAAATCCAAACGGTATCAGGAAGATCAGTTCATATCAGAACGAGTCCATCATCAAAACACCAAGGAATCAAACTCAGATTTTTATAACAAACATGAAATCCGAATCCAGTTTAAGTGGGCTCAGTTTGGAAACATCATGGCCCAACATACTATCACAGTTCATCTTAAACAAAGAAACAATCAGTTCAAAATCCAAACCAGTTACCCAACATCAAAACGGAATCACTGAACCAAACATATGGAACACAGTTCACCAGAGACAATCGAATCAGGGACCGAATCCACATTTGCAAAACCGAAATTGAAATAACGGTTTATCAAACAGGCCACGATATCTAAAACGAATCCGCATCTGCAAATATCCAAAGCAAATTAGTGAATCCAATCAATCGAACTAAAAATGGAAGGTTTCGAACCAAATCAAAAATCGCATCAAAATGATATCCGATTCTAAAAACTCAACAAAATCAATATCAAAATCAGAATAAATCCAAATCTCAATCAACAGAAATCAAATCTCAGTGAAAGAAATAACGTAAGAGCCCCAATATCCAAGCCCAAAGATCAGAGAAAAAGGTATAAATAGGAACGGATTCACCTGGTAAGAGGGGAGGAGGTCGTGGAACCCTAACCCCAAAGGATCCAAGGAGACGAAACCCTAAAAAATCCTCAATCGGCCCTCAAGATCATCAAAAAAGGGAACGAAGTAACCTTTGAAAACCCTAGCGGCCGCGAGATCGAAAGAAGAAGAACTTCGTTCAAGCCTTTCATCTGGGCGCAAGCAAACAGATCGGAGAAAGTTCACCGGCGCCGTCATATCCGACGGTGAGCAAACAACTCCAAGGCTCAGACTATACCATCATCATCGCCACTCAATCAAACCACCAAGTTCACGAACATTCTCGCCATCAGCCGTAAAATCGCGAACTCCGAAGGAAACTTCGCTGTCATCATCGTTCAAGATCCATCGGACATAAACGACTCATCACCGGCCGTGGATCTTGTCAAACCGTAAGCCACCGTAACCGTTAATGTTGTCCTCTTCATTTTTTGCACGCAGGAGAATAAGCGAACAGAGAAAAGAAAAGATGAATGGACACGATTGAGAGCGAACCAGGGAGAGGAAATGTCGCCGCTGAAAGGGAATTAGGGTTAACAAAACCCTAATTCTTCTCTAAAAGCTCTTTGGTTAATAACCGGGCCGGGTGGGGATCTGATCACCCAACTTCTGGCCCAAAACTTTATTTATTTATGTTTATTTTATATTATTTGTTTGTTTAGAAGATGGAAAATATTCTTTTTACCATAATTTAAAACTCTTTTTTGAAAAATAAAAAAAAACTAGTCTCTGTTTTTTTAATAAATAAAAATTAAACTTATTTTAAATAAAAAACTAAAAGCTCTTTCTTTAAAATAAAAATTTAAAACTTTTTTTAAGATAAAAAAGTAAACTTTTTTTTCTTTCTCAAAATTAGTATTATTTCATTTTTTAAACTTACACTAAGATCCTTCTCTTCAAATTTGCATTTCTTGTTTTCCTTTTCAATATTAACTATTTTTATTAATGGTTATATTCCTGTCTAACTATCACTAACGTTTTTTTCAGTTTTTTCGCAGATTGCATTTAAATTTTCTAATCATTATTATAATTGTAATTGTTTCCTGGTTGTAATCTCGCGAACCAATAATCGCATTTACTTTCCGCATTTTACTTCCGCTTGTATGATTTTAAATCTCTCACATCTCTTCATCAATATTTCTGTCGCACTACACACCTCCGAAGGAATTAGGTCTAACCGTTTGGTCGCCGCGCCAATAGTCCTCAACCTCAAAACTACAAACTACAAACCCTAATTTTCACAAATGCCTCGCCGCAGGCAAAATTACAATTTTACCCTTAGCATTAGGTCAAAGAGCAGCCGCGCTCATTTTAGGGTTTCCCGCCGTGGAATCCCTAATTTAACCCTAATTACAACTTAACATTTCAACGTAGAGATTTGGAGTTTCTACACTCCACGTAAGCGTGTCCTTAAGATGCGTTTATTCCCCTTGAGACCTTGACCACAGTCAAGAAGTTTCTAACCTCCCTATTAAGGGGAACTACGATTACTCTGATTCCGCTCCCGTAAGGATACGTAGGCACAAGATGCGATGTCTTGCCGAGTAAACTTAGAATTAACCCCCTTTATTATTTATTATTGCTTATTTATATTTTATTTATCTTTGCTATTTAATTATTTTGCTTATTATTTTGTAATTGTTTCTTGGATGTAAAGTTGTTTAATTATTTAATTATTATTATGGTTAGTAATTAGGGAGTGTAACAACATGTATGTAATATTAAAATAAATTTAGATCACTTTTAAATAAAGATAATTAAAATAAACACGTCACACACGTAAGTCGATTTTAATCGCCGTCTCACTTCCTAAGGATATCCCTCAAGTTGCCTACGAATATTGGTTAAGTGGGGTGTATAAAGCAAGTCCCTCAAAAAGAAAATCATCAAAGTCCCTTATGGTTGCCTTTACGAATCGAGTCCCTTTCGAAAAATGATGATAGTCCCTCCAGTTTGCTTATTACACCCCACAATGGCCTTCAAAGTCAAATTGTCCCTCACATACCCCTTAACATCCAAAGTAAGGACTACCTACTCCATTATAGTAGGGATAGTCTTACTAAAGGAAAGAATGAAGAATAAGACGGACCTTTAAACATTAGGGTAGGTTACTCCTAGGTGCTTGCTCACTTCAAAACTGTTTCGCACTTAAACAAATTTTCAACAAGTTTTCAAACAAGTTCTTAACACATCCTTACATGGATTATTTATTAACTATTCTGAAAATTTTCTATTCACACACTACAATTTCAAAACAATTCAAAAGTGAGCTTAAGTACCTAAGAGCCCATGGATAACCATGGATGAAAAGGGTGCTAACACCTTCCCTTTTCATAACCTACCCCCCGGACCCAAAATATTCTCTAAGGTCTTTCCTGTTCTTTTATAACCTTTCCTTATGGATAAAATAAAAGTCGGTGGCGACTCTTGCTATCCGCAACATTGTTTAAAGTCAGTTCTCCCACCGTGTTACAGAAAGCTATGAAGTTGGTCTGCTGCCTTTCGCCGGCCTCGCCTTCTCGGAAAGTGATAGTGCTCAAGTCGGGGTTTGCATGATTTTGTCTGGCCATTTTCGTGTGAGAAGTGCAGAGGTTTAAGAATAGGAAGTTTCTGAGGATGGTGAGGTATGGGAATGCAGAGGTTAATATATAATATGGGATTGGAAGTTGAAATGGTGAGGTTTAATGGGGGATTCGGAGGGTTTTTAGTGGGGTTTAAATGTGGGAAAGTGGGAAATTAGGAGAGTGGAGGTGGAGAGGTGCGTGACCTCTGTTTTGACAGAATTGGGGTTTTATCTGCGTGACGACCGTCAGGGATGTGTGACGGTCGTAACACGCGTGACGACCGTCAGGGGAGTGTGACGATCGTCACAGCAGCAAATTCTGCAAAAATGCAGAAAGTCGCTCGTGGGGCGTTTTAACAGTAGAAAATATGATTTTTGAATACTTTTGCAGTATGATAGAGTGATTACAAAATAGAAAATAACATGAAACATAATTAAGGGAGATACCGGAATGAAATTAAAATAACATTGAATCAAAAATGAGTTTAAAGTAATACAATATCCAAAAAGAAACAATTGCAAAATTAAATAATGTGAAACAATGAGAAATGCAGTAAACTAAAATTAAAGAGAAAACTAAAATATCACTCCTTTGGTTTCTTCAAGTTGTTGATCTGCTGAATAACGTCATTAAATTGGTCGCTAACTACGTCCATGTAAGTAACGAAATCCATGTGAAGCTGCGTTAATTCATCTTTTATAGTGGTTACTTCCAGCTTGAGGTCGTCCATAGTTCTTAGAACAGTGTCCAACTTGTCTGTGTTTTGTTCAGGAGTGGGGTCAGGAAAGTTATGGTAGTTAGGAGGGGTCTCAGGATCTATCTCCACTTCGGACTCATAATCTTGGTAGTACAAATAGTCATGTGCTTCTGAGATTTGATCACTGTCATACATGTAAGCCTAGGGTGTGGAGTGAGGTGATGGGGGTCCCATAGGCTCGTCCAATTCATAAAGCCAATTGTCTCTGTTATGAATATTGGTTAGCTCATGGTTAGGAAATGTGAAAAGGTGGACAGGTTGATCAACTATGAGGTATTCGTAGGCTCATGGTCCTAAGGTACCTAAGATACGTCTGTTGAAGCAAAACTGGATGTCCATTGATCTGAGGTTGCCGAAACGAACGGCTTTGTTCAGGTAATACCTCAGGCCAATTTCGTGGGCGATCATGGTGACTAGGCCTCCTATTAAAATGGGTGAGTGCGGTTCCTGATTAAGGCGTGTGAATGCCCTCATCATAAAAGGGACAACATTTACAGGGCGGCCTTGTGAAGCACAGAAAAGGATGAACAACTCTTCCTTTGAGACTATTGTAAAGTTTTCCTCCTTCCCAAAGAGGGTATGGGCTAAAATCCTATGGAAATAGCGGAAGGCTGGATTGTGTATCTCGTTGTTGTGCATGTCATTCGGTTCAGGGTGGTAGTTACCGGTGATGGTACCCCAGAATTGTTCTAACTCGAGATCAATATCCTCTTCAGTGGTGGTAAACACAAAAGTTCCGCTAGGGAAGCCTAGGATGTTAGCTAACGATGTACGATTGTGTGTTTGGTCCATTCTAAACATTCTAAAGGTTATCAACTCTTTAGTGGATCCATAGCCATGTTCGGGTAAGTAACTTAGGGAGCTAAGGAATTCGAACGTCAGTTCGCGGTAGGTAGCAAATCGGGTCTTTAGAGCAGTTTGCTCCCAGCCTAATTGGTTAAATAAATACTGAATGCTATCCTGGATTCCTAGCTTGTCCATGGTGGGTCTATCGTAGTACAGAGTTGAAGGAAAGCTTCTCTGAGTCAGTGCTTCAAATCTGGCCTTATGAGCTAGTCCTCTAAACACAACAGTCGTAACGTCGATGTCAGCCATACTCGTTAGTCGGATAAAAACGGGAGAAAAGTAGAACGACTTTAAGAAGCAAAGGGTGATAAAAGAAGTAAAATAAAATAAATAGTAGAAAATAAGAAAATAGAAATTTATAGAAATTATAAGTTAAAGCGAAATCATAGTTTTAATAAATTTAGAAGGGAAAAAAGGAAAAAATTTGGGTTGCCTCCCAATCAGCGTTGTCTTTAACGTCAGAAGCCTGACGATAGCTTGGCTATAAGCTATTCGGGAAGCTCTAGCAATTTCATATTGCTCACGTGGTCGTTGTGTTCATTTTGATTATAATGCTTCAAACGCTGTCCGTTTACTATAAACGGTGCGTTGATTAGATTTTTGATTTCAGCAGCTCCACTCTTAAGGACTTTGGTGACCTCAAAAGGTCCAGACCATCTAGATTTTAATTTTCCAGGGAAAAGTTTTAATCTGGAGTTGAATAGGAGCACGATGTCTCCCACACTGAATTATTTCTGGATCGAACGTTTATTATGCCATTTCTTGGTTCTTTCTTTGTCGATGCATGCATTCTCGTACGCGTCTAATCT
Source organism: Lathyrus sativus (assembly GCA_963859935.3). Classification (NCBI taxonomy): domain Eukaryota; kingdom Viridiplantae; phylum Streptophyta; class Magnoliopsida; order Fabales; family Fabaceae; genus Lathyrus; species Lathyrus sativus. The sequence goes on from OZ012739.1 coordinate 475,259,280, forward strand.
GAGCTCTTCCAATTCATGAAGGTTCAAGATTCGTTTCTCTCCCGCCGCAGTGTAGTTAAAGTTCAGCTTCTTAATAGCCCAGAAGGCTTTATGCTCTAATTCTACCGGCAGGTGACATGATTTTCCGTAAACTAGTTTAAATGGTGTGGTACCTATTGGTGTCTTAAAGGCGGTCCTATAAGCCCATAAAGCTTCGTTTAGCTTTGATGACCAATCTTTCCTGGAGGTTGCGACAGTCTTTTCTAAAATTTGCTTTATTTCTCTGTTCGAAACCTCCACTTGTCCACTAGTTTGTGGATGATACAGTGTAGCTACGCGTGTTTCACTCCGTATTTGGAGAGGAGTTTGTCAAAGATTCGCGATATGAAGTGCAAACCACCGTCACTAATGACGAGTCTGGGCACACCAAATCTAGGAAAGATCGTGTTTTTAAAGAGTTTGACGACTACTCGCGTGTCATTTGTTGGAGCGGAAACGACCTCTATCCATTTAGATACATAATCGACAGCGACGAGTATATATTTGTTTCCAAAAGAAGACGGGAAAGGTCCCATGAATTCTATTCCCCAGACGTCAAAGATTTCTACTTCTAAAATCCCTTTCTAAGGCATTTAATCGCGTCGTGAGATGTTGCCAGTGCGTTGGCACCAGTCGCATTTTAGTACAGCAATATGGACATCCTTCCAGAGACTGGGCCAGAATAGGCCAGATTGTAGAATTTTAGCGCACGTCTTTGAAGTGCTAGCATGACCACCATAAGGTGCTGAATGGCATTGGGAAATGATGTCTTCTATTTCTTCCTCTGGGACACAGCGACGGTATAAGTTGTCGGCGCCTTATTTGAAGAGTAGAGGTTCGTCCCAGTAGTAATGCTTTAAGTCGTGGAAGAATTTCTTCTTTTGTTGATAAGTCAGGTTCGGTGGAAGCACGCCTGTGCCCAAGTAATTAACGATGTCGGCAAACCACGGCAAAACGGCTTGGGCATAGACAGCTTCCACAGCTTTTTCTAGTTCTGGTTCTTCTGAAATTGAGTTGGACATATCGCTTTCCAATTTGGCTATCAGACGTTCGTAGGGAAAATCGTCATTGATAGACACTGGTTCTTGTTTAATGCCCTCTATACGGGATAAGTGATCTGCAACTACGTTCTCGGTCCCCTTCTTGTCTTTAATTTCTAAGTCGAAATCTTGTAATAATAGGATCCATCTCAATAATCTTGGTTTGGCATCCTTTTTGCTTATTAGGTACCTAATGGCAGCGTGATATGTGTATATGATTATTCTGGCTCCTACCAAGTAGGAACGGAATTTGTCAAGAGCAAACACGACTGCTAGAAGTTCTTTTTCCATTGTGGTGTAGTTCATTTGGGTAGGGTCTAAAGTTCTACTGGCGTAGTAGATAGCGTGAAGCTTCTTGTCTTTCCTTTGTCCTAGAACTGCGCCTACATCGTAATCACTCGCATCACACATGATTTCGAATGGTAGTCACCAATCTGGGGGTTGCATGATTGGTGCGGTGATAAGTGCTGACTTTAAAGTTTCGAATGCTTCTAAGCATTCTTTGTCGAAGATGAACTCGACATCTTTCATTAATAAACCTGTAAGAGGTTTTGTGATTTTCGAGAAATCCTTTATGAATCTTCGGTAGAATCCAGCGTGTCCTAAGAAGCTTCATATTTCTCGTACGGTTTTCGGAGGTTGAAGATCCTTTATGATCTCTATTTTAGCTTTGTCAACTTCGATCCCTTTTTCAGATATGACGTGTCCTAAAACGATGACTTGTCGGACCATGAAATGACATTTCTCCCAATTAAGGACAAGGTTCACTTTAGCGCATCTTTTGAGTACCATTTCTAAATTTGACAGACAGCTTTCAAAACTTTTTCCGCATACAGAGAAGTCATCCATGAACACTTCCATGATGTCGTCTATGTAATCCGCAAAGATTGCCATCATGCATCTTTGGAAGGTTGCTGGAGCATTGCACAATTCGAACGACATTCGGCGATAAGCAAAAGTACCATAAGGATAGGTGAATGTTGTCTTTTCTTGGTCATTGGGGTGAATAGGAATTTGAAAGAATCCCGAATAACCATCTAGATAGCAGAAGTACGAATGTTTCGCTAGTCTTTCTAACATCTGGTCTATGAAAGGTAAAGGGAAGTGATCTTTCCGAGTTGCCTTGTTCAGTTTTCTGTAATCGATACACATCCTATTTCCGATTATAACTCTTTGGGTTATCGATTCACCTTTCGCATTCTTCACTACAGTAACGCCTCCTTTCTTGGGTACTACGTGTATTGGGCTGGCCCATTGGCTGTCGGAGATCGGGTATATGATTCCTGCGTCTAGTAACTTTTTCACCTCGTCTTTGACTACAGTGCTTAGGATCGGGTTTATCCTTCTCTGATGTTCTCTTGAAGTTTTGCAGTCTTCCTCTAGCATGATACGATGCATACAAATGGAAGGACTTATGCCTTTTAGATCGCTTATATTATAGCCTAACGCAGTTGGGTATTTCCTTAGGACTTCGAATAATTGCTCAATTTCTGATTGTCCTAAATTAGCATTGACTATTACTGGTCTTTTGAATTCTGTATCTAGGAATTCGTACCTGAGGGTTTTAGGTAGCTCTTTAAGTTCTAAAGCTGGGTTTTTCGGACCTGGCATGTGATTTGGAGTTAGTGCTAAGATCTCGCTCAGACTATCATCTTTGTATGATGCACGCCAGTTGTCGTCTTCATGAATAGCAGGGATCTGGATTTTCATGATTTCAGAATATGTAATTTCTTCCTTCTCTAATTCTCGTATGCATTCGTCAATGACATCTACTATATAGCATATGTCATCTATAGCTGGTGCCTTCAAGAACTTAGTAAGGATGAACTCTATCTTTTCTTCTCCTACTTCGAATGTTAGCCTTCCTTTCTTTACGTCTATGATAGCTCCGGCTGTCGCTAGGAACGGTCTTCCTAGGATAATTGGGGTAACAGAGTCCTCTTTGATGTCCATGATTATGAAGTCGGTTGGGATATAGAATTGGCCTATGCGTACTGGAACGTTTTCCAATACACCGACGGGATATTTGACTGATCGGTCAGCCAATTGCACGGACATTTTAGTTGGTCTTAGTTCTCCCATATTCAGCTTTTTGCATATCGATAAAGGCATGATGCTTATACTGGCTCCTAGATCGCATAGAGCTTTGTCTATAACGAACTTTCCTATGACGCAAGGTATGGAGAAACTACCTGGGTCTTTTAGTTTAGGAGGCATGTTGTTTTGAATGATTGCACTACATTCAGCAGTAAGTGTCACTATCTCGTTATCCTCTATTTTCCTTTTATTAGACAAGATTTCTTTAAGAAACTTAGCGTATGACGGCATTTGAGTTATCGCTTCTGTGAAAGGAATAGTGATGTTTAGTCGTTTCAGAAGTTCAACAAATTTTTTAAATTGTCCTGAAGTTTTGGAGTTTATTAATCTTTGAGGGTAAGGGATAGGTGGTTTATATGGCGTTGGAGGCACATATGAGTTTTCATCTTTGGCGGCTTTTTGCTCGTCACATTCCTTCTTTTCTGTTTCAGACTCCTTTTCTGTTGGTTTATCAGATTTCTGATGCATTACTAAATCTTCAATCCTAGGATCAGTTGGGCCTTCCAATTCTTTTCCACTTCTCAATATAACAGCGTTTGCGTGACCTTTCGGATTAGGTTCGGGCTGGTCTGGAAATGTTCCAGCTGGGGCAGCTGCAGAGGCTTGTTGTTGAGCCACTTGTGATATCTGCGTTTCGAGCATTTTTATTGTGGGTGGCTAAAGCGTCTACTTTTCCGGTCAGCTGTTTAATTTGCTCGCTAGTGTGTATGTTTTGATTCAGGAATTCTTTATTTGTTTGAGCTTGAGAAGCTATGAATTTTTCCATCATCACTTCGAGGTTTGATTTCCTAGGGGCAGTCTGGGCAGCAGCGGCTGGTTTCTGATATCCTGGCGGAGCAGCGGGTGCTTGCAAGGCATTATCGTTCTTGTAGGAAACGTTTGGGTGGTTCCTCCATCCTGGGTTGTAAGTATTTGCGTAAGGATTTCCTTGAGCGTAATTTACTTGGTCTGGTGGGATTTCTGCTAATAATGGGCACTCGGGCGCATTATGAGTGGCGATTCCGCATAACTCGCAGTTTGGAGTTACAACAGCTACGATTGCAGTTGGGGTAACGGTCAGACTGTCGATTTTCTGTGCTAGAGCATCTACTTTAGCGTTGAACTTTTCAAGACTGCTGATCTCGTACATCCCACCTTTCGCTGCGGGTTTCTCTGCTGGAGTTTGTTCACCTCCCCATTGGCAGTGGTTATGAGACATGTTTTCGATAAGTTGATAGGCTTCGTCGTATGGCTTATCCATAAGTGCACCGCCCGCGGCGGCGTCTACCGTTAATCTGGTGTTATACAGAAGCCCATTGTAGAAAGTATGGATCGTCACCCAGTCTTCTAAACCGTGGTGAGGACATGCTCTCATCAAATCTTTGAACCTTTCCCACGCTTCGTAGAGAGATTCAGTATCTTTTTGTCGAAATCCGTTGATTTGAGCTCTAAGCATAGCAGTTTTTCTTGGCGGAAAGTATCTCACTAAGAAAACGTTCTTCAACTGTTCCCACGTTGTAACGGAGTTGGATGGTAAGGATTGTAACCACGTCCAAGCTCTATCTCTAAGAGAGAAAGGAAAAAGACGAAGTCTTATTGCGTCTGGAGTTACTCCATTTGCCTTCACTGTGTTTGCGTATTGCACAAACTTTGTTAAGTGTTCATTCGGATCCTCAGTTGCATTCCCTGAGAATTTATTTTGTTGTACAGCTGACAGCAATGACGGTTTTAGTTCGAAATCGGTTCGATTAATAGCTGGGGCAACAATGCTACTTCGAGGTTCCAACCGAGAGGGTGTAGCATAGTCCTTCAGCGGTTTGTTCTGAGGTCCGTCAGCCATCTTTGCTTCTTCAACAGGAGGATGAGCTAGAAGATCAGGAATATTGTGTCTTTGTTGATATTCGATGATGCGCCTTCTTAAATGTAAGAAGCGCTCTAGTTCGGCGATTGTAGGTTGTAAGATGTCGCCTTGTGAGCGAGTACTTGGCATACAATCGAAGAACGAGTAGAGGGAGAGAGAATAGTTAACCTAGTCTATACTGTGTAACAAAAGATTACACTATTGACTAAACGGGTCCCCGACAACGGCGCCAAAAACTTGATCGCGACTTTCTATGTCTAACTCAATTAACTGCAAGTGCACAGTCTATCGCGTAGTAATAATAGATATCAATTCCATAGGGACTCGTAATCAAACTAGTATTTTCGGGTGTTACGGTGTTTAGCTAGGTCGGTAATGTTTTAGGGGGATAATAACAAAATAAGTGCGTACTAAAGGGAACTAAAGCTTTTAATTAAGGTATAAATGCTTGAATCGGTATGTAATATGTTAGTTCTTCAGGGATTCTACAGGTCACCGGTGTATTTAGGTTTTCAAAAATAGTTTAAGAAGAAAATGAAGGTTTAAAGACCTTTGTCTCACGATGGTTGTTGACGCTAGTCACAACTCTAAGGCGGAACGTATGATGTCGCTATCCCGTTCGGGGTTAAAGTTACTTTTTGAAAACTATTAAGTTCTAATTCCTTTTAAAGCGCTGTCGCTGTTTTTAAAATGAATGCCTAGTTTTTACTATCTGGTCTTAGCCTCAGCTGTCGCTTGTTGGTTCGTACCTTTATGAATTTCCCACTGTCGTGGCAAAACTACTGTAAATAATTTCTCGCTGTCGCGACGAAGGTTTATTTAGAAAAATCAATTTAAAAAATGAAGCCATAAATAAGTTTTGAAAAGGTAGGTATACACCGGTTAATTATCGAATCCCATCAGATTATTTATTACATACCGATTACTTAAGATTTAGCCAGACATGGAATAAAGATTAACAACACGTAAATAATGGCAGAAAATAATAATATGCATTATAATGGGAAATAGCAATTCAATTAACGATTAAAATAGAAACCTGTAAACAGTTCGATTGGCTTTTGGGAAATCCTCCAAAATGGCTGCAGGATTTAGTCTTTATGCCAATTACTCGTACAGAATAGAAATGGGAAAGTAAAACAACAATTGCAAGGAAAGAAAGGAAAAGGAAACAAAATAACGAGAAGAAAGTGGGAAACTGAATAATTGCTCTGAAAGTAAATTGGCAGCACTTCGTCTCTTCAATGCGGCTCCCTTTTTCTGGTACCAGCTACCTCCTTTTATAGATGAGATTTTCAACGGTTTATTTCTTTGGGAAGTGGGAATGGTATCAGAAAATATAGGAGTTAGTGGTCCACTCCTCTTTGGCACTTTCATCACTTCACAACACGTGCACAAAAACTGCATTTTAACTCCATGACGGTCGTCATGGACCTGTGACGGTCGTCACACATATGACGGTCGTCACACCCTTGTGACGGTCGTCATATCAGCAGAACACGTTTTTGCTGCTTTTTGGCATGATTTTCACCTAGTTTTCACCTGTAAATGCTTCTTTTCTTCATCTTGCTCCATTTGAGCATAGACTTTGAATACCTGCAAAATACTGGACAAATAATGTAGAAATATCCGAAATCGGAGTGAAAAAGGTCGCCGATTAGTAGAAAAGTACGTCATTATATATATATATATATATATATATATATATATATATATATATATATATATATATATATATATATATATATATATATATATATATATATATATATATATATATATATATATATATATATATATATATATATATATATATATATATATATATATATATATATATATATATATGATTTCGCGTTATCATGCGCACGGACCAGCCCGTAAAGCAACTGTTAGGCCGTTTAGGTATGGCCAGCAGGATGCTTAAATGGTCGCTGGAACTATCCGAGTTCGATATTTAGTATGAGAGCAGAAAATCCCTTAAAGCCGAGGCGCTGGCTGACTTCGTCGCAGAAATGACCCTGCCTGACTCCCTTACTTGTGGTGCCCGCAAATGGATTATCTTCATCGACAGAGCATCTAGCTCGGTAGGGAGCGGGGCAGGTGTCATCTTGGAAAACAAGGAAGGAATCCTCATCAAAGTCTCGCTCACATTTTCCTTCCCCACTCCTAACAACCAGGCCGAATACAAAGCCTTCCTCGCGAGTCAATGCCTCGCTGAAGACCTAGGGGCTGAAGAAGTCGTCATCTGCACCGATTCTCAACTCGTGGCCCTCCAAGTTCAGGGAGAATACCAGGTCAAGAATGAGAATCTGTTTGAGTACTTGGCCCTGGTCAAAGAAAATATGACAAAGTTCACCTTCGTAGAAGTGAAACATATCCCCCGCACTCACAATGTCTGGGCGAATGTTTTGTCAAAACTGGCAAGCACGAAAAAGAAAGGGGGAAACAAATCTGTCATCCAAGAAGTACTTCCACAACCTAGAATTGGGAAAGCTTCCACGACCCTCGACGTGTACGTCGGTGGCGACAGGCATTACTGGATGACCCCCATATACAATTACCTCGCTAAGGACGAACTATCGTTCAACTCCAAAGAATCTAGCATAGTCAGGCGTAGATCCTGCTCCTATGTCTGAGTTGAAAGTAAGCTTTACAGGCGAGGGTTTTCCATCCATCTCCTCAAATGTGTCGAGGAAGAGATGGTCGTCCATGTCCTACGCGAGATTCACAAGGGGATTAACGGCCAACACCTCAGGGGGAGATCCCTTGCCAGAAAGGCCATATGTGCAGGATATTACTAGCCAACCATGCAGCATGACACGAAGGAACATGTGAAGAAATACGACAAATACCAACGGCACGGGGGCATGCACTTCACACCATCCAATGAACTCAAAGCAATGTCCTCCTCGTGGCCCTTTGCCTAGTAGAGCCTGGTTATCTTAGGACCATTTGTCGTAGGGTCAAATCAGAACAAGTACCTGATAGTAGGCGTTGACTACTTTACGAAGTGGATAGAAACAGAGGCTCTGGCCAAAATAACGGCTCACAACATACTTCGTTTCTACAAGCGAAACATCCCTGCCCTCTTCGGCATTCCCCAAGCGATCGTCACTAATAACGGGACACAGTTCACGGACAAACATTTCCAGGAGTTCGTCGCCCAATTGGGCACCAAACAACACTTTGCATTTGTCGAGCACCCTCAGACTAACGGGCAAGCCAAGGCAGCAAATAGAATAATCCTATGAGGCCTCAAGCGGAAACTAGATGAAACAAAGAAGCAGTGGGTCGAAGAGCTGCATAGGTTGCTCTGGGCCTACGGTACTATGCCTCATTCTTCAATCAGGGAAACCCCTTTTCTCCTAGCATACAGGACAAAGGCGGTGATCCCCATTAAGACTCATCTGCCCTCTAGGCAGAATGAAGCACCCCTGGACGATGAAACAAACAGCAAGGCACTAAGGGAGGAGCTTGATCTCATCGAAGAGGTCCGATCAGGATATCCCTCCGCGAGGCCTCACTAAAACAAAAATCGCAATCAGGCACAATGCCAGAGTTATACGACGAGAATTCCAAGTAGACAGTCTCGTCCTAAGAAGAAATCACAAATATTCCCATGAAGGCAAACTCGCCGCAAATTGGGAAGGACCCTACCGTGTTAGAGCAAAAATAGAGAATGAGGCCTACTACCTAGAACACCTTAACAGGAAAGAATTGGCTCGGCCATGAAACACCGAAAAGCTGAAACAATATTACAGCTAAGGCCTTGTTGTACCCTAAAATTTGACCAACATTTCTTTACCTAGCTTATGTTTCATTTCATTCACATTAGCATTATCATTTGCATTTCATTGACATGTATGCAGGAGATCAAGAGGTATGATTACCAATCAAGAGCTATACAAGACTATGAAGCTAGCTAGAGAATGTTATTCAAGTGTTCAAGGGTTGATATCCTTGTCAGAGAAGTTAAAGGATCCCCAGAGAGAGTGGTTGAAACCAAGTATGTGGGTCTCCTAACTTGAGAGTTATGGGAAAGCCATCAGATGATTATGAGGCCATGAAGATGGACTTGAGGTCTTGATAGAGCTCATGAGAAGTGTTTAAGATCACTTTGAGGCCTAGACAGGTCATTATGCAAGATTAAGAAGGCTCAGCCATGAGTGGTGCAACTAGGGTTTGACTGGGTCAACCCTAAGTCAACTGAGGATTTGAAGGAGGTTGAGACCTAATCCAAGAGCCATGTGATCATGGATTGATACATTTATATGTTCTAATGGTGATTCCAAGGTTAACTCATCATGATTGAAGAGTTTGAGAATTTTCAGGCTAGGGTTTCTAAGACTTGACAGTGTAAAATCCCCTAGTTTGACCCTTATCTTCAAGGCAATTTAGCTCAAGATGTGATTGTTGTAGAGCATGATCTTAGATTTAATTTTAGTGTTAGAATTCCTTGATAGGATTTGTAGAACTCAAGTTATGGCTTTGACAAGTTACAAGTCATCTGAGGTATGTGAATGTGGAGCTTGAAAGTTGCCCAACTTGCATGAAACTTTTGCCCTAGAAGGATGATTCCTATGAACTTTTGGTCAACATTAATGTTGTTCCTTATCCTCTTAGATTTATAGAGAGTACTAGAAGTCCTTGATAGGATTTGTGGCACTCAACTTATGGCTTTGACAAGTCAAGGGTATTTTGGACATTTGGTGATTATAGGTCATTTGTGATCATAGGCCATTTTCACCAACTTAGAGGCCTCAAATGAAATTTTGTTCAACTAGAAAGTTGCTCAAAATGGGTTTTTAACCTTGACCATGCATCAAGGAGGCATTGAAATGGCTCAAGGAGAGACTTGGTTCAAGAAATTTTGAAAAAGAAAGAATTAAAAGGATTTAATGGCCAAAAATTCAAATAATTCATTTTGTGACCAAATAAAGCAAAATTATAGGTCAAATTAATTGGAAAAATGATTTTAGAAACAATGGCAATGTTAGAATTTTGATTTGAGGTCATTTGCATACCATTCCATTTCATTTCTTCATGATGAAGTAACATATCCAACTCGCACCTTTGGCTTGCAAACAAGGAAAATAACACATCAAACTCATTCAATATCTCATGAGAAGTTGATTACAAGCATAGCCATGCCCAAAGGGAGCCAGAATAGTGACTACCATGGATGAGATTTTGAAGAGATTTTGAAAATCCAAAATCTCATTTGGATGAATCCAGAAGTTTCTAGATGAGTCTAAACACTTCTATATAAGTCATTGAGTGAGTTCAGTGCATTTTTTGGAAGGAATTGAAGCTGGTTGCAGAAAGAGCCATTGAATTTTCAGAGGTGCAAGTGAGAATCGGGTTTTGAGTTCAAGGAAGAATCAAGCCAAATCAAGGTGTGCAAAGGCTTTAGGAGTGAATTTGGAGTGTGTCTGCATCATCTTGGTAGTTGAAGTGATCAAAAACCATCTCTGTTACCTCTCTGAACTCAGGTTGGTACATTTCACTCTTATGCATGATTTAGGAGGAGATAGTTAGCATTCTATATGTGGTTAGGATCCTTGCAACATGTAGTTGGATTTAGGATCAGAAATTGGTGAATTAGAGACAAAATAGGTGTGTGATCATTTTCTGTTGAGGCTGATATCTCAAGATTCTTGAAGGAATAATCACGATGGGATAGTGGAAATTGATCAGTGAAGGGTGAGGGTTACATTAGTACCTTTAATTTGGAGAATGGTGAAATTCAAGATTTGGATGAATTCTGAAAATGTTATCGTGTTTTGAGTTAGAGAAGGATTTAGATGATTTGGAGTTGAGATTCTTGATCAACGTTGAATTCTAGACAAGAAGATGTATGGTTGGTGAAGTTTTGATGAACTGTGGAGGTTGTCTCACCAGAGAAGATGGTGGCGCCACTGTTCAGGCCACCGTCTGTGTTTTTCCCCCAAACTGAGTTCAAATGGGGGGGATGCACTGCAGGCGTTGTATTAGGGTTTGACCTTGGACTCAGGCGAGCAATGGAGGGCCACGATTTGATTTCAAACTCTGAAGGGAGACCTCAAGATGAAACGCACCATTTCATTTAATTGGTGTTTTGGGCTTAGGACTCAGATTGTTATCCACACCCCCTTTTGGCCCAATTCTTTGAAATGAACTAAACTGGATTGCTATTTGACACGCAAGTTTGTTAATTTCTTTTATTTTCTTTTATTTTTCATTATTTCATATGACTTAGAAATTAATTCATAAAAAATAGGAAAATAACTCAATTAATTCCAAACTTTTTTTCCCCTGATTCATGATTGAATCTAGAATTTTGTAGATTAAAAATATTAGGAATTCATGCATTTGTGATTTTATTTGCATTTTTTGAATATTAATTGATATTAAAATGGCCATGGTTGATACCTTGTCTTGCTGAATTTTGTTTGAGCATTTGGTGATGATTCTTTCCTTGATTTTTTGTGTGTAGCTAGCATAGATATGCATGTTCCCCTAGAAATTTTCTCACATTTTTGTGATGAAATTAGGAGGTAGTTTTAAGTTGAAACTTTAGGTGCTCTAGTTTTAGGGTTTATGCTTAGTACCTTGTGAGGTAGGTTTTATTTCTAGAACTTGGTGGATGATTCAACCTCTGGATTTTTTATGGTAGATTCATGATTGAATTAGGGTCCCATAGTTATTTTTGTAGGATTTTAGAATTGGTTTTAGTATTTTAGTTAGGACTAACTTTAGTACTAGGTTTTAGGTGATCCTAACTTGCTAATTCAATTAGATTGATTTCTTTAGTTCCCTTAGATTAGGGTTTTGACTCTCTTGCTCTTGGATGATGTTGAAGACAAGATTAGGTTGCTGAGGAAGCTTGAAGAAGCTTGGATGTAAAGATTTCCCTTCTTGTGGGTGTAGTTTGGTTTAGGTGTTAAGATTAGGGTTTGTAAGTAGAACTTCTAGATAGATTTTCTTCTTTCATAAACATGGAAGGTGTTGATCACTTCCATTCCTCCCTATGATGTAAGGTCCCCTTGTAAAGGCCTCATCCCTCCTTTGGTAGGATGTGTGGCTCTTCACAAGTTGGTAGAACCTTTGAGGGTTCCTTTCTTTGATAGTGAGTGCTTAGTGGTGACCTTTGGTCCTCACTCTGCTGTCTATTATCCAAACCCTGCTCTTGTTAGATGAATCTTTCTCCCTTGCTAGAGGATGGAGTTCCTTGCTAGAAGATTGAAGATGCTAGAAGTTGCTACTTCCCTTTGTTTGAAGACTGCCATTGGAGCTAAAGCTTGAAGACCAAGAAGAGCAAGTTGACACTTGTGAAGAAGATCAAATTGAGATTGAATGAAGAGCTGAAGCTTGAAGTTGGAGAACAAGTTGATGCTTGTGTGTTTGATGCATTGAGAGCCTGAAGGAACAAGTTGATACTTGCTATTGGGATTGAAGCCTGAAGGTGGAGTCTATTTTGGAGCTGAAGCTTGAAGAAGGTGAAGAACAAGTTGATACTTGTGTGTGAGGTGTTGAAAGCTTGAAGAAGCAAGTTGATACTTGTTGTTGAAGATGATAGCCTTGAAGAGCAGTTGAAGACTGAAGACTGAACTGTTGTCAGAGGAGTGCTTTGCTGTGAAGCTGAGGAAGCTGTTGATCTGCTTTCTTTCCTGTCTGTTTACTTTATGTGCAACTGTATTGCTGTGACTTGTTTGATTCGCTTGATGCATTAGAATAAGTTCATGTTTAGACTGATGTAAACTAGGAGCATGATTGCACTAGAGGTTGGGTGGCTCCCTTTGCTTGTATTGTTACTGTATGGCTTTGCTTGCAGGTATTCGGTAGAGCCCTGCTCCCTTGCCTATGTGATTTGTGATTTGCTTGATGGAATTTTGTTTTATTTCATTTCTTCTGTATGATTACAGTTATTCATATCTGGCTTGAGGTTGAGATGAGCTTGTGGAGGCTGATGTCCCACACACATTTCCTCCCTCACTTGTATTGCATGCATTTTACAGTCGTTTACTGTTTACTGTTTAAGCTGATGCTTTATCTGTTTCTGTTATCATTGACATGATCCCCTAGGAATCTCACTTCCTTTGATAAGGAAGTGATGATTAGAACTTTGGGTTGAAACCTATGCATGACAACTTTTAGGAGTTCCCTGTTTCAAACCTCAACCATAGGATGAATCCTGGGCATGACAACATTAGGACTTGATAGTCTCCCCTTAGTTGTCCATCTCTCTTCTCATCTCAAAACAAATTAAAATACAGTAATAAAGGTTAACTGACGTCGTACGTTACGAGCCTTAAGCTATCTGAGAAAGGATTGTTGGAGAGTTTCTTTTCAACAGTCTGGATGTTTAGTATGGCACCCTTTGGGTGACATACGACGCGTTCACTCTCAGGTCATAGTCTCTAGTGCGATATTGGTTGCAAACATCCATAAAGAACAGTTCTTCCGTAAAAGACAGAAAACAAACTTCAAATCTTTTTTGCCCCGTGGGCCCATAAGTCAAAGGAAGCTTTTTTGAAGAAAAGAGTGTCGCTAACTCCCAGTTCTACCGCAAACGGTAACACCTAAGTCTCCAAGGGTCGAGTTGCGTACGCCAAACTGCTGGAACTGTTTGTTAACCCTACTCGATAAAACAGATGAATCTGGATTCCCGTAATCTGCATTATCCCGAACTACGTAAGCTCTGATCTCTCATATCCGTTGAGAGTACGTAGGCACAATACTGACGTATTAGCGAGCCACCTTCCCCGTAACCCGTAGTTATCCGAACTACGTTGACTCTGATTTCTCATTCTCTGATGAGAATACGTAGGCATAAAGTGCGACGCTTTGCCGAGTCATTTTCTTTTCTTTTCTGACCAGGCCTTGATAGGTAGATAGTAAAACCAACCCGCCAGATAAACACAACAAGCGTGGATCCCATCGAGTACGATGGACGTGAGGGGTGCTAATACCTTCCCCTTGCATAACCGACTCCCGAACCCATACAATGGTTGCGATGACCTTGTCTTATACCTTTTCGTCAGGTTTTTCCGATCGTTTCCTTTCCCGTTCTGAGGGATAAATAACGAAAGGTGGCGACTCTTCTGTTTTGCCGGCACCTTATTTTCGCGGTAGCGACAGCTGGCGGCTCTGCTGGGGAATACCTGATAGTTTCCTGGGATCCAACATCCCCTGCGAGAGTCAATCCTAGCGCTTGCATGTTTACCTGTTGGGTTGTGTTTAATTTATCGCATTTTATTTCCCGCATTTTATTTTCAGTATGATATGATTATCTGTGCTGTTGTGGGAGGGGCATTCTGATGAGTGAGAAGCCAGACCCAGGCTTGAGCGTTCCTAGCATTAGTTGTGGAAATTAGTGGGCGCGTGCTTGCTTTGCAGGCACTAGTGTCTCATGAAATCCACGCTCAGACGAGGTTCTCCCGGTTGACTTCTTTTCCAGCCCTTTGGGCTTGAGGGGTTGTTGGTTTGGAGGATTGTCGACTCTGGGGACCGATCATTTTGGAATTCAGCTGAGTGAGGCCGCTTCAAGAGACGGTGATGCCACACCTTCTGGGTATCGTATCAGCCCTCTTGAATGTCTGTGACGCTGATGACCGCATAGGATGCCGAACTTGTGTCAGTTTAGGTCCATACCTGTGAGCAGGGTTGGGTTTGCTGCAGGAAACCTTAACCTTCAGACTACCTGGTTTTCTTGACAGTAAATCAGTTTTGTTGATAGCGGAGGTTCTCGTCATCAGATATATGTGTGTTCTTGACAGAGCAGAGTTATAGCCCGACATCAGGGCTTCTCATCATAAGATGTGTATTTGTTCTTGATATAGCAGATTTATGGTCCTGTATCAGAGGTCCTTATTATCAGATGTGTGGTTGTTCTTGACAGAGCAGAGTTATAGTCTGACATCAGGGGTTTCTCCTCATCATCAGATATATGTGTGTTCTTGACAGAGCAGGTTTATGGTCCGATACCAGGGTTTTCTTCTCATCAGAGATATGGTTGTTCTTGACAGAGCAGTATTATGATTTTGTTGATACAGAACCTTCATATCTTCGACAGCACAGTCGTCTTGATCTCCTGCCGCATGATTGCATTTTGCATTGTTTTGCATACTCATTTGCATTTCATTAACGTGTGTCTGTGTTGCAGGTACCGTCTCCCCCAGTCCAGGTTTTCTTGCCTTCTCTTGTGCTATCATGGGCTCTCTGAGGAAGACTGTGGCTTACAAGCTCCATACTCCTGATGTTGTTCAGCTGACTGGTTTGATTGCTTTGGCAGATGATTCTGTGAGAGGTGAATTCAGAAAGTCTTATGGGAAACTGCTAAGCCTGGTTCGTAAACCCTCTGTGTTTGAGTTGAATGGGTTGCATGCCCTGCTGCAGTTCTATGATCCTCCTTTGAGATGCTTTACTTTCCCGGACTTTATTCTCGCACCTACACTAGAGGAGTATGCTGATTTGTTAGGTGTGCCTATCAAGAGTCAGATGCCCTTTGTTCATATGGATGCTGCGCCTAATCTGGCTAGTCTAGCCCCTTCACTTCATCTGGATGCATCCGAGTTGGTCTTGTCTAGTTGGAACAGGGTTCCCGGCTTCTCCTTGCAGTTCTTAGTGGGAAAGGCCCAGCAGTGCGCCAAAGACGGATGTTGGATCGTGTTCAACGCTCTTCTTGCTCTGTGCATATATGGCATCATTATGTTCCCCAATATGCCTGACTTTGTAGACTTCGACGCCTTTCACATCTTCGCATCAGGGAATCCAGTCCCTACCTTGATAGGAGATGTCTATCATTCCGTCCACTACAAGAACGACAACAGAAGGGGTAAGAATGTCTCGTGCTGTGTGCCCCTGCTCTATAGATGGCTTGATAGTCACCTACCCAAGAAGGGTCCCTTTGCTTCGTCTGTAGCCACAACTGAGTGGTCTGAGCGCTTGATGAGTCTGTCGGCGGAGGATATTGCCTGGTTTGATAGAGATAGGTTGGGTATTGAGATTATCTTCAGCTGCAGTGGGTTTCCGAATGTGCCTTTGATAAGCAGGAAGGGCTGTATCAACTATAATCCATCTCTGCTGGTCCGACAGTTTGCTTATGCTTTGAGAGCTCCGCCGAAGGATGAAGAGGTGCAGGAATCTCTGTACCTCACTGGTCTTCAAGAGGGGGACATGTTATCTAAGCTTCAGCACGCTTGGAATGGTATCTGTAAGCGGGGAAAGCCGTTGCTGGGGAAAAGTAATAGCCAAGCCTACGCTCCGTATGTGACCTGGATCAGAGCCAGGGCAGATATTATAGGGATGCCGTTTCCACCTGCCCAGCCAGAAAACCCTCCAATGATTGAAGAGCCTACCATCGTGCCTACTCAGCAACATAATCAGGTGTTAGCTGAGAGAGATGAGCTGAAGAAGGAAAATGAAGAACTGGAGAAAGAATTGGCTCAACTCAGAAGCGAGAGAAGCGAAGCCGTCCATTCCTTCAAGAGGCAAACAGAGCTGGTGAACCAGTTGGGGACGGATTTGACTAAGCAGATGGCTGAGCGTGAGCGTTTGGGTCGGGACTTCAAAGCTGTCAATACCGTACTGGCCACTAAGAAGCAGCACTTGGATGACGCATACCGGAGAATATCCAAGTTTAATCAGCATTGGAAGGCCACCCTAGCCAACGGCAAGGAACGGGAGGATAAACTGAAACGGCAGATCTCCAAGTTGAAAGCCCAGGTAAAGGCTAGTGAGAAGAGGTTTGATGAAGAAACCGCTCGCAGATATGCCGCTGAAGGCCTGCTCAACAAGGCTCTTGCTAACCTGAAGGAGCGCAAACAGACGTTTGAATCCAAGAAGTGGAAGTTAGAAGATTGTTTCAGTGAAGGAGCATGGGAAGACTCAGTTGAAGGTCTTCAATACACTATTACGCAGAGGGAGTTACTCGTCGAAGGGTTGCTCACTCGGCCTGATCATCCAGAAACGAGGGATCTGTTAGAAGAGTTTCGAGCCCGTGGCCGTGCTTGACTATATTTGTAATCCTTTTGTTTTGATCCTTGTTGTATGCTGACCATCACCAGGCTTGTTGGTCGAGGTCATGCTATTGATTCTGCTTGTACTCAGTGACGTTGTGTACCGCCTTGATGGGCTTTCTTTGTATATATGAGATGTTATTTCCATGACTGGACTCAGACTTCTTATTATCAGCACTGGCACTCAGGCACTAGGATCGGGGGAAATCTCCCTAACGCACAGACACACATCTGCATTTACATGAAGCATTTGCATAACGAGCACTTTGTCGTTTTTCTAACCCTTTGTGTATGTAGGTTGTTCCAGGATTGATCAAAGACCAATCCACCGCTATCCGACCAGAGCGAATCAAGCTAGAGCAATGGAACAAGTGCAGACTGACATTCAAGAACTCCGAGAGAGGATGAACCGCTTCATGGAGCTCATGCAAGTGGTTGCCAACGGCCAAGACCAGCTCAGAACATTGGTCCAGCCTCTGATTTCAAGGGTTGACAGCAATGGTGTACTCCACGGTGGGAATGTTCCAACCCCTCCACCTGTTGAAACTCCTCAGAATGGCATCCCCGTGACCGGGGGGAACGGTAGTGGTAACGGTAATGTGATCGCTAACATGGGGCTCAATGGTAATACGAATGGCGTCGGTAATGGGAATTTTGAAGCTAATGTCAATGTTGGGCTAGGCAACAGCAACACAGGTGTTGGAAATCTGTATGGCCCTCAGCCATGGTTAGAAGATCGTCAAGAAGATTTGTTCTCCCAGAAGGGTGCTGAAGGAGAGCTGACTATTGAAGCACATCTGAGGTTTAAAGCACTCGAGGACAAAATGAGGAACTTCGAGAACCTGAACACTATGGGTGTCGACATGTCTAAATTGGGATTGATTGCTGATTTCAACGTGCCTCCTAAATTCAAGGTACCCGAATTTGAAAAATACAAGGGCACCACCTGCCCTCGCGTCCACCTAAGGTCATACTACCGGAAAATGTCCGCTCACTCTGAAGACGAGAAGTTGCTGATGCACTTCTTTCAGGATAGCTTATCCTGGCCATCCTTGGAATGGTACATGAGTTTGGAGCCTACCAGTGTGCGCACGTGGAAGGAACTTGCTGAGGCATTCGTGTACCATTACTAATATAACAGTGACTTGGCTCCGAACCGAGTCCAACTGCAGAATTTGTCACAGAGGAACAACGAAGGGTTCAAAGAGTACGCCCAGCGGTTGCGTGAATTGGCAGCTAGAGTTCAACCGCCGATGGTTGAACGGGAGCTTGTTGAAATGTTTGTAGCCACCCTCCCAGGGGTTTATTACGAGAAATTGGTCAGCGGTATGTCTGGGAGCTTCTCAGATCTCATCATCACGGGCGAGCACGTTGAAAATGGGATCAAATTGGGGAAAATTCAGGGTGTTGATCTCTCCTCAGCTGGAGGAGGAAAGAAACCGTATGGTGGAAAAAGGCGGGAAAGGGAGACGAGCGCCGTGTCCGACGCTCGAAGGAAAGGTAAAGGCCCTCGCCAGCAGGTGGCTAGCATAACCATCCCTGCAGTCCAACAACCCCAGCCACAACAGCAACCGAATCACCAAGGGTACAGAAAGTATCAAAACAGGGCACCTCTGTCAAGCCGTCACCTCGAGACGCCGCCCATGTCCTATGCTCAGCTATTACAAACTCTGCTTCAGTTGCAGTTAGTCCAGAAGAGAACCCTGGCTCCCTTGACAGGGGCACCTCCGCCAGGTTATGATGCGAATGCAACATGTGAGTTTCACTCGGGGGCACCAGGCCACACAATAGAAAACTGCAAAGCCTTCAAGCACAAGGTGCAGGATATGGTGGATGCTAAGATCATCAATTTCTCAGATAATGTGCCAAATGTCACGAAGAACCCTATGCCGAATCATAGGGGAGGTGGGGTGAATGCCATTATTGAAGAAGAGGATTTAGATGTGTTGACTGACGTCAGGGATTTGAAGACACCTCTTAGCTTCGTCAAAGCCAAGCCGATGAAGAGAGGCTTCTTTCCGGGCTGTGGAGAACTGTGCATGGGCTGTGCGACTCGTCCTGACGGATGCGAACAGTTGATAGAGGGGATTCAGAGTCTGATGACCGAAGGAATCTTGCAGTTTAGCCGGAGGGCCAAAAGTAGATCTGGAGAGGTAATGCTGAAGCAAGATGATGAGGTTGCCACCATCACCATCCCTCGCTGGACGATCACTATTTCTGCATCCAGACCGCCCACGATTACCATCACGAAGGCTGGGCCGATACCTTTTGAAAGCACCAATGCCGTCCCATGGCATTATGGGGCATACGTCTACTGTAACAGACAGAAGTTGGAACTAGAACCATCTGGGCGGTCTGTGGATAACCTAGTGGGAATTGGCAGAATCACACGCAACGGAAGAGTATTTGCTCCACCCGAGATTGTGGCGGACAAAGCGAACAAAACGGGCAAAGCTGATGTAACCGATAAGGGAAAGAGTAAAGTCATTGAGGAAACTCCTTGTGGGGTAGAGAAGGACTTACTTATAAAGGACGCTGAAGAGTTCATGAGGTCGATCAAGAAGAGTGATTACAGGATCGTGGATCACCTCCATCAAACACCCTCGAAAATTTCCATCCTGAATTTGTTGCTGTGTTCAGAGTCACATCGCAACACGCTGTTAAAGGTTTTGAATGCCACGTATGTACCGCAGGAAATATCGGTCAACCAGTTGGAAGGGGTCGTAGCCCACGTGAATGTTGGAAACGGGTTAGGGTTCACTGACCTGGAGCTGACGCCGAAGGGAAGAAACCACAACAGCGCCCTGCACATCTCGATAGAGTGTAGGGGAACGATTATGTCTCATGTGTTGGTGGACACAGGGTCATCGCTCAATGTTCTTCCGAAGAAAGCATTGATGAAGTTAGATACTCGAGGATTGATTTGCACACCTAGTGACCTGGTTGTGAAGGCTTTCGATGGAACCAAGTGTCATGTCTTTGAAGAGGTAACTTTGCCAATCCAAGTTGGGCCGGAAACTTTCGACGCGGTCTTTTACATTATGGACATCATGCCAGCCTACAGCTGTCTCCTAGGCCGGCCATGGATCCATTCTGCTGGCGCCGTGACCTCCACGTCGCACCAGAAACTCAAGTATGCTGTCAGAGGCAGCATCGTGACTGTATATGGTGAGGAAGACATAATGGTGAGCCACTTGTCATCCTTCAAATATGTTGAGATGGATGGGGAAATCCACGAAACCCTATGTCAGGCATTCGAAGCTGTTAAAGTCAAGAACGTGGCTCCGGTAATGACTGAAAAACCAGAGATGACTCTTTCTTCCTTCAAGGAAGCCCGGGCCATTGTTCAGGCCGGATCTACCCCAGGCTGGGGGCGAATTCTAGAAATACCTAACAAACAGGACAAGTTTGGGTTAGGATACTCTCCTACGACTGAAGCCTCCTCTTCTCACAGTGCGGCGCGAGGAAAAGGGCCGATCCAGTTTACCAGTGGTGGGGTGATATTTGAAAGTGTCAACGCAATGTCTGAAGACGGCGAAGACAGTGATTGCGACCTAGAGTCTTGGATCCAGCCAAGCAAACCAGGCGAGAGCCTCAACAACTGGTCCATCAGGGATACCATCCAAGTGACAAGCAAAGAGTAATGATTTACTTTCTCCAATCGTTGTACAACCCTATGTCCTACCCGGGGCATAGTGGTTTTATTGTCAGGGCCTTGTTTGATTATGTACATGCATTTTACCGATAAATCAAAAGGCGTTTCTTCGCATTCAAATGTTGTGATCTCTGTTATTCCTATTTTATATTTGTTTTGAAAAACAATAAAATGGCAATGGGGTTTGTGCTAACCTGCATATCCTTGTTTTAAGCTTAACCCTTGTTATTGCAGGATCCACATAGCAGATGACATCAACTCTGGACCTTCTACGACTCACTTCGACTTCGATTGCCCGATCTATCAAGCCGAAGAAGAGATTGATGAAGACGAAGACCTGCCAGAGGAGTTGGCTCGCTTGTTGAAACAAGAAGAGAAAGTTATTCTGCCTCACGAGGAAGAGATTGAGATTATGAATATGGGTTCTGAAGAGTTGGTCAGGAACGTCAGGATAGGGGCTGCATTGCAGAGTGATGTCAAGCAGAGATTGGTCGAGATGCTGAGAGAGTATAGTGACATCTTTGCTTGGTCATACGAAGATATGCCCGTACTTGACACTGACATCGTGGTCCATCACTTGCCGCTGCGAGAAGATTGTCCCCCCGTTAAGCAGAAGCTTAGGAGGACACGACCAGATATGACCGTTAAGATCAAAAAATAAGTGCAAAAGCAGCTTGATGCTGGCTTCTTAGCGGTCACTACTTACCCTCCGTGGGTCGCCAACATAGTGCCTGTACCGAAGAAGGATGGTAAGGTGCGAATGTGCGTCGATTATCGGGATTTGAATAGGGCGAGCCCTAAAGATGATTTCCCGCTCCCCCATATTGATGTGTTGGTCGACAATACAACTCAGTTCTCCGTATTTTCGTTCATGGATGGCTTCTCCGGTTACAATCAGGTCAAAATGGCGCCGGAGGACATGGAGAAAACTACGTTTATTACGCCTTGGGGAATGTTTTGCTACAAGGTAATACCTTTCGGTCTGAAGAACACAGGGGCCACTTACCAACGAGCAATGGTTACTTTGTTTCATGATATGATTCATCATGAGATTGAAGTCTATGTTGATGACATGATTGCAAAGTCCCAAATGGAGGAGGGACATCTGGTCAATTTGCTGAAGCTTTTTGAGAGGCTTAGGAAGTTCAGGTTGAGGCTGAATCCTAACAAGTGTACTTTCGGAGTACGGTCTGGAAAACTACTGGGGTTTATCGTGAGTGAAAGAGGCATTGAGGTTGATCCTACGAAGATTAAAGCAATATAAGAAATTCCAGCGCCAAAAACAGAAAAAGAAATTCGTGGTTTCCTAGGCAGAATAAACTACATTGCAAGGTTTATTTCTCAGCTCACGGCCACGTGTGAACCAATGTTCAAACTACTAAAGAAAGATCAGGCGATTGTCTGTAACGAGGATTTCCAGAAGGCATTTGTTAAGACAAAACAGTATCTACAGGAATCTCCGATCTTGATACCCCCAGTGGCCGGAAGACCCTTAATCATGTACTTGACAGTTCTTGAGAGTAGTATGGGGTGTGTTCTCGGTCAGCACGACGAGACGGGCAGAAAGGAGCATGCCATTTACTATTTGAGTAAAAAGTTCACAGAATGTGAATCTCGTTACTCGATGCTGGAGAAGACGTGTTGTGCATTAGCCTGGGCTGCCAAACATTTACGACAGTACATGTTCAATCACACAACCATGCTAATTTCGAAGATGGATCCGATCAAGTACGTCTTCGAGAAACAAGCGCTTTCGGGCAGGATTTCCAGATGGCAAATGGTGTTGACGAAATATGACATTCAGTACGTTTCCCAAAAGGCCATCAAGGGAAGCGTATTGTCTGAATACCTCGCCGAACAGCCGATCGAGGATTATCAGCCGATGAAATTTGAATTCCCTGATGAGGATATCATGTTTCTTAAAGCGAAAGATTGCGATGAACCGTTGCCCGACGAGGGGCCAGATAGGAAATCCCAGTGGAAGTTGATATTCGAAGGGGCGGTTAATTCTTACGGAAGTGGCATAGGGGCAATCATCACGACTCCCCACGGATCCCATATCCCGTTCACTGTGAGGCTGACGTTTCCGGTCACCAATAACGAAGCGGAATACGAAGCATGCATCATGGGTCTAGAAGAAGCGATTGATTTGAGAATCAAGAACCAAGATGTATATGGTGACTCAGCACTTGTGATCAACCAAATTAAAGGGGAGTGGGAGACTCGTCAATCGAATTTGCTGCCGTACATGAATTATACCAGAAGGCTGCTTTCGTTCTTTGATCGAGTGGAACTCCATCATGTGCCCAGAGCTGAAAATCAGATGGCTGATGCCTTAGCCACGTTGGCTTCGATGTATAAAGTCAATTTTTGGAATGAAGCTCCAAGAATTGTCCTTTCTCATCTTGATAGACCTGCATTTGTCTTTGCGATCGAGGAAGCCTCCGATGGCAAGCCATGGTTCCATGATATCCAGACCTTCCTTATGACTAAAGAGTATCCGGCGGGAGCGTCAACCCAGGATAAGAAGACTCTGAGGAGGCTGTCTGGAAATTTTTATCTCAATCCTGATGGAGTTTTGTATAAAAGAAACCATGATCTCGTGCTACTCAGATGTGTAGGTGAGAAAGAGGCGAGTATGCTCATGGAAGAAGTCCATGAAGGCACATTTGGTACGCACGCCGGCGGGCATGCTATGACGAGAAAGATCCTGAGAGCAGGATACTACTGGCTGACAATGGAATCAGATTGCTTTAAATTCGCGAAGAGATGTCATAAATGTCAGATCTATGCTGATAAGATTCATGTGCCGCCGTGCCCGTTAAATGTCATGTCCTCCCCGTGACCGTTCTCCATGTGGGGCATCGACATGATAGGCAAGATCGAGCCCACTGCATCTAACGGTCATCGCTTCATTCTAGTAGCTATCGACTACTTCACCAAGTGGGTGGAGGCAGCCTCATATGCTAATGTGACCAAGCAGGTGGTGGCTAGATTCATAAAGAGGGACATCATCTGTCGATACGGAGTTCCCGAGCGGATCATTATTGATAATGGTTCGAATTTGAATAACAAGATGATGAAGGAGTTGTGCCAGAGTTTCAAGATTGAACACCACAACTCATCTCCTTACCGGCCGAAGATGAATGACGCTGTTGAAGCGACCAATAAAAACATCAAGAAGATTGTGTAGAAGATGGTTGTGACCTATAAGGATTGGCACGAGATGTTGGCATTTGCACTGCACGGTTATCGTACAACGGTACGGACATCAACCGGGGTAACTCCTTTCTCACTGGTGTACGGTACGGAAGCTGTCCTACCGTTAGAAGTTGAGATTCCTTCTTTGCGAGTTTGGGTTGACGTGAAACTCGATGAGGGAGAATGGATTAAGAACCGACTAAACCAACTCAGCCTGATGGACGAGAAGAGGTTAGCATCGATTGCATATGGTCGTCTGTACCAAAGCCGAATGAAGAAAGCTTATGATAAGAAGGTGCCTCCTAGAAGCTTTCAGACGGGTGATCTCGTCCTGAAGAAGATTCTTCCTCCACACTCCGATCACCGGGGCAAGTGGACTCCCAATTACGAAGGCCCGTACGTCGTCAACAAGGTCTTCTCGGGAGGAGCCTTATTGTTATCCACGATGGATGGCGAAGACGTTGCATCCTTGGTGAACGCGGACGCAGTTAAAAAATACTTTGCTTAAAAAATGACCCGCTGGAAAGAAAAAGAATATCCAGGCAAAAAGGGGGCATCCCGGCGAACCATAAAAAAAAAGGGAAAAAGGTTCGGGCAAAAATTAGGGATATAAAAGAAAAGAACGTACACCCGCAAAGTCGAAAACCTTGAAGGGAGACTTTGGCAAAAAAGGGTATCCCGGTGAGTCGAAAACCCGGAAGGGCGATTCACGCAAAAGTTAGGGATTTGAAAAAGCAAATGACTGCGTTCCGCGTATGGACTTTTATTTTTTAGTGGTTTGGAAGACCTGAGGCCTGAGGGCCGTTTATCTGAATCAATCTCTTCTGAAGCTGAAGCGTTGGAGAAGTATCGAAGTCAAGTGGGTCATAGAGGGATCAACTCATGGTGTTCGTATACGCCTCATTGCCGACATTTGTGTATATACTGATGTATATTTATGTTTTTATATTTGCGCAGCTTCCTCCTTCCAGGGGCTTGCATCTGTTGTAAAACATTTTCGCCCATTCAGGGGTTCGTCATCAATAAAATACTATTCAACAATTCCGTTTGTTTGTTTAGCATTTATCTGTTTTGTTTGCGACAAAGAACGCCGATGTTTTTGATAAAATGCGCATACATAAACTTATTGGCCCAGGCCATTGATTGTTGAAACAATGGATTACTTGAACATTGTCACAGGATGATAACCTTGATAGGTCCCTTTGAGAAGGGTATCTTGTCTGTTTGTTTGTGTTGTCGCAGGTATAACATATTCCAGGCAATACGTCGTATGTTTCCCCAAGCATAGAAGATTCTCTCCCTAATCAGATGTATCCTGAAGGATCGTCGTCTCCCCAGCTGAGTCATATACTGAAGTGTGCAGACTGAAGTCTCCAGCGGAATTGAGATTCCCCACAAAGTTGTACTCTCCCCTGAGCAGGATGATTCCTTCTTCCCCAGTCGAGTTTGTAGTTTCCCAAGAGAGCCGAGTCCTTGGAAGCCGTTCAGGCCATGATTGGTTTTCCCTAGTAGAGTGTTGAATAGCTGAGGCTGTTTTTCCCCATCAGAGTCGTTATCTCCCAGAAAGTTTTGCCGCAAAGGCTGTGCAGTTTATTTCTGCGATTGATATCGTTTCCTCGACAGTTTGTGGTTTGAATACCCGGTTGAGCGAGTCCAAGCTCTCGGAGAACTTTATTCCCCTGCAGCAGTCAACTGAAGATCATTTCCCCAGGCGGAGTCCAATTGAGATTGGTGTGACTTCTTCTCCTTGGCAGGATGAGTCCTTTCTCCACCAGAGTGGTTCCTTCTCCTTGACAGGAGGATTGTCCCTTCAGCATTTATTTTGCTGATGGGGTCGTAGCATTTTGCATGATTGCATAGCATTTACCCTAAACGCGTAGCATTTCCACCGTGTAGAGCATTGCGCCATAGTCAAACATATGTATATGAAACATGAGCTAGGTCGTTACCGTTCTGGTTTTGCAGGTGTTCCTCCGTAGAATGGTTTGCTCAAGATGATTCTTGAATTCTCTAGCGAAGGTGTTTGCTTAAGATAATTCTTAAAATCCCCGGTGAAGCCGCCAGAGAGGGTTGCTCAAGTTGATGCTTAGAGTCCCCGGCAGAGTGTGCTCAGGATGATTCCTGAAATCTCCAGCAGAGTTATTGGTTCAAGATGATTCTTGAAGTCCCCGGTGGAGTTATTTATCCAAGATGATTCTTGAAGTCCTCAGCAGAGTTGATTCACCCAGAATGATTTCTGGATCCCCGAAACAGAGTTACTTGATAGTTTCCCAAAAATCCCCAGCGGGGATGTGTCACCCCCAGCATGTTTTTAACAGAGAAGTTGAAATTTCCTTGAAGACTTCATGATTGAAGTTCGGCAGCGGTGCTAAAACCCCTGACTTACTGATGAAGTCTAACTGCAAGGTCAAAGCAGTTCTCCCAGCTGACGCGGAGTGCCTGACAGCAAAAGAATGTATATCCTTATTGGTTTGGGATTGATTAAGGATTCCATTTGAAGACTTACTGACGAGGTCCAACGGTGATGTCGAAGTAGTTCTCTCAGCTGATGTGGAGT
Organism: Lathyrus sativus; assembly: GCA_963859935.3. NCBI lineage: Eukaryota > Viridiplantae > Streptophyta > Magnoliopsida > Fabales > Fabaceae > Lathyrus > Lathyrus sativus. The sequence goes on from OZ012739.1 coordinate 475,285,690, forward strand.
GCCTGATGGCAGAAATTCAGATATCCCTATTTGGTTCATGATTGACCGAGGATTCTATTTCAGATTTGCTGACGAAGTCCGGCTGACGCCCGAAAATTTCTTTGAATGCCCGACGGCGTAATTAACTTGATTGTTAAAAAGTTCCTAATGACCTGATGAGTCCCGAGGAATTCTTCTGCTATGACGCAGAATGCCTGACGGCATGATCAACCATCTATTACCAGTTACCATGTAACCGGTGACCCCTTGATGGCTTGAGGACGAAGATCTACAGCAAAATCAGATGATCATCCTGACAGAGATTTGAGATTAGACCCTTCACTGGTTACCGTGTGACCAATTCCCCAGCAAGTTGCCGCGCAACTATCATGTTCAGTTTTGAAGATGTTCCTACCAATCAGAGTATCATTTACCTGCGTGGTTGGCAAATCGCCAGTTACCGCGTAATCGGTGATCCCTTGATGATTTGAGGACGCAATGATGTCAGATAAATCATAAGATCATCCTGACGGAGATTCAGATCAGTATTTCTCCAGCTAGTTGCCCTGCAACTATCATTTCAATTTCCGAAGATTTGTCCCCATCAGAGTACCGTGTACTTGGGAAGTTGGCAAATTTCCGGGTTTGTTGGTATTCAACTGTCTTTTACCTTGATGGTTTGAGAGCCGTTCGCTTCTCACTCAGTCAGGTTCAAGTCACTTGAATAGGGGCAGCTGTTGTACCCCAAAATTTGACCAACATTTCTTTACCTAGCTTATGTTTCATTTCATTCACATTAGCATTATCATTTGCATTTCATTGACATGTATGCAGGAGATCAAGAGGTATGATTACCAATCAAGAGCTATACAAGACTATGAAGCTAGCTAGAGAAAGTTATTCAAGTGTTCAAGGGTTGATATCCTTGTCAGAGAAGTTAAAGGATCCCCAGAGAGAGTGGTTGAAACCAAGTATGTGGGTCTCCTAACTTGAGAGTTATGGGAAAGCCATCAGATGATTATGAGGCCATGAAGATGGACTTGAGGTCTTGATAGAGCTCATGAGAAGTGTTGAAGATCACTTTGAGGCCTAGACAGGTCATTATGCAAGATTAAGAAGGCTCAACCATGAGTGGTGCAACTAGGGTTTGACTGGGTCAACCCTAAGTCAACTGAGGATTTGAAGGAGGTTGAGACCTAATCCAAGAGCCATGTGATCATGGATTGATACATTTATATGTTCTAATGGTGATTCCAAGGTTAAATCATCATGATTGAAGAGTTTGAGAATTTTCAGGCTAGGGTTTCTAAGACTTGACAATGTAAAATCCCCTAGTTTGACCCTTATCTTCAAGGCAATTTAGCTCAAGATGTGATTGTCATCTCATCTTACCCCCAACATGATTGTTGTAGAGCATGATCTTAGATTTAATTTTAGTTCTAGAAGTCCTTGATAGGATTTGTAGAACTCAAGTTATGGCTTTGACAAGTTACAAGTCATCTGAGGTATGTGAATGTGGAGCTTGAAAGTTGCCCAACTTGCATGAAACTTTTTCCCTAGAAGGATGATTCCTATGAACTTTTGGTCAACATGAATGTTGTTCCTTATCCTCCTAGCTTTCTAGATAGTACTAGGAGTCCTTGATAGGATTTGTGGAACTCAACTTATGGCTTGGACAAGTCAAGGGTATTTTGGGCATTTGGTGATTATAGGTCATTTGTGATCATAGGCCATTTTCACCAACTTAGAGGCCTCAAATGAAATTGTGTTCAACTAGAAAGTTGCTAAAAATGGGGTTTTAACCTTGACCATGCATCAAGGAGGCATTGAAATGGCTCAAGGAGAGACTTGGTTCAAGAAATTTTGAAAAAAGAAAGAATTAAAAGGATTTAATGGCCAAAAATTCAAATAATTCATTTTGTGACCAAATGAGGCAAAATTATAGGTCAAATTGATTGGAAAAATGATTTTAGAAACAATGGCAATGTTAGAATTTTGATTTGAGGTCATTTGCATACCATTCCATTTCATTTCTTCATGATGAAGTAACATATCCAACTCACACCTTTGGCTTGCAAACAAGGAAAATAACACATCAAACTCATTCAATATCTCATGAGAAGTTGATTACAAGCATAGCCAAGGCCAGAGGGAGCCAGAATAGTGACTGCCATGGATGAGATTTTGAAAATCCAAAATCTCATTTGGATGAATCCAGAAGTTTCTAGATGAGTCTAAACACTTCTATATAAGTCATTGAGTGAGTTCAATACATTTTTTGGAAGGAATTGAAGTTGGTTGCAGAAAGAGCCATTGAATTTTTAGAGGTGCAAGTGAGAATCGGGTTTTGAGTTCAAGGAAGAATCAAGCCAAATCAAGGTGTGCAAAGGCTTTAGGAGTGAATTTGGAGTGTGTCTGCATCATCTTGGAAGTTGAAGTGATCAAAAACCATCTCTGTTACCTCTCTGAACTCAGGTTGGTACATTTCACTCTTATGCATGATTTAGGAGGAGATAGTTAGCATTCTATATGTGGTTAGGATCCTTGCAACATGTAGTTGGATTTAGGATCAGAAATTGGTGAATTAGAGACAAAATAGGTGTGTGATCATTTTCTGTTGAGGCTGATATCTCAAGATTCTTGAAGGAATAATCACGATGGGATAGTGGAAATTGATCAGTGAAGGGTGAGGGTTACATTAGTACCTTTAATTTGGAGAATGGTGAAATTCAAGATTTGGATGAATTTTGAAAATGTTATCGTGTTTTGAGTTAGAGAAGGATTTAGATGATTTGGACTTGAGATTCTTGATAAGCGTTGAATTCTAGACAAGAAGATGTATGGTTGGTGAAGTTTTGATGAACTGTGGAGGTTGTCTCACCAGAGAAGACGGTGGCGCCACTGTTCAGGCCACCGTCTGTGTTTTCCCCCCAAACTGAGTTCAAATGGGGACGATGCACTGCAGGCGTTGGATTAGGGTTTGACCTTGGACTCAGGCGAGCAATGGAGGGCCACGATTTGATTTCAAACTCTGAAGGGAGACCTCAAGATGAAACGCACCGTTTCATTTAATTGGTGTTTTGGGCTTAGGACTCAGATTGTTATCCACACCCCCTTTTGGCCCAATTCTTTGAAATGAACTAAACTGGATTGCTATTTGACACGCAAGTTTGTTAATTTCTTTTATTTTCTTTTATTTTTCATTATTTCATATGACTTAGAAATTAATTCATAAAAAATAGGAAATTAACTCAATTAATTCCAAACTTTTTTCCCCCTGATTCATGATTGAATCTAGAATTTTGTAGATTAAAAATATTAGGAATTCATGCATTTGTGATTTTATTTGCATTTTTTGAATATTAATTGATATTAAAATGGCCATGGTTGATACCTTGTCTTGCTGAATTTTGTTTGAGCATTTGGTGATGATTCTTGCCTTGATTTTTTGTGTGTAGCTAGCATAGATATGCATGTTCCCCTAGCAATTTTCTCATATTTTTGTGATGAAATTAGGAGGTAGTTTTAAGTTGAAACTTTAGGTGCTCTAGTTTTAGGGTTTATGCTTAGTACCTTGTGAGGTAGGTTTTATTTCTAGGACTTGGTGGATGATTCAACCTCTGGATTTTGTATGGTAGATTCATGATTGAATTAGGGTCCCATAGTTATTTTTGTAGGATTTTACAATTGGTTTTAGTATTTTAGTTAGGACTAACTTTAGTACTAGGTTTTAGGTGATCCTAACTTGCTAATTCAACTAGATTGATTTCTTTAGTTCCCTTAGATTAGGGTTTTGCCTCTCTAGATTCAACTAGATTGATTTCTTCAAGATTAATTCAACTAGTTTGGTTTAGGTGTTAAGATTAGGGTTTGTAAGTAGAACTTCTAGATAGATTTTCTTCTTTCATAAACATGGAAGGTGTTGATCACTTCCATTCCTCCCTATGATGTAAGGTCCCCTTGTAAAGGCCTCATCCCTCCTTTGGTAGGATGTGTGGCTCTTCACAAGTTGGTAGAACCTTTGAGGGTTCCTTTCTTTGATAGTGGGTGCTTAGTGGTGACCTTTGGTCCTCACTCTGTTGTCTATTATCCAAACCCTGCTCTTGTTAGATGAATCTTTCTCCCTTGCTAGAGGATGGAGTTCCTTGCTAGAAGATTGAATATGCTAGAAGTTGCTACTTCCCTTTGTTTGAAGACTGCCATTGGAGCTAAAGCTTGAAGACCAAGAAGAGCAAGTTGACACTTGTGAAGAAGATCAAATTGAGATTGAATGAAGAGCTGAAGCTTGAAGTTGGAGAACAAGTTGATGCTTGTGTGTTTAATGCATTGAGAGCCTGAAGGAACAAGTTGATACTTGCTATTGGGATTGAAGCCTGAAGGTGGAGTCTATTTTGGAGCTGAAGCTTGAAGAAGGTGAAGAACAAGTTGATACTTGTGTGTGAGGTGTTGAAAGCTTGAAGAAGCAAGTTGATACTTGCTGTTGAAGATGATAGCCTTGAAGAGCAGTTGAAGACTGAAGACTGAACTACTGTCAGAGGAGTGCTTTGCTGTAAAGCTGAGGAAGCTGTTGATCTGCTTTCTTTCCTGTCTGTTTAGTTTATGTGCAACTGTATTGCTGTAACTTGTTTGATTTGCTTGATGCATTAGAATAAGTTCATGTTCAGACTGATGTAAACTAGGAGCATGATTGCACTAGAGGTTGGGTTGCTCCCTCTGCTTGTATTGTTACTTTATGGCTTTGCTTGCAGGTATTCGGTAGAGCCCTGCTCCCTTGCCTATGTGATTTGTGATTTGCTTGATGGCATTTTATTTTATTTGATTTCTTTGGTATGATTACAGTTATTCATATCTGGCTTGAGGTTGAGATGAGCTTGTGGAGGCTGATGTCCCACACACATTTCCTCCCTCACTTGCATTGCATGCATTTTACAGTCGTTTACTGTTTACTGTTTAAGCTGATGCTTTATCTGTTTTTGTTATCATTGACATGATCCCCTAGGAATCTCACTTCCTTTGATAAGGAAGTGATGATTAGAACTTTGGGTTGAAACCTATGCATGACAACTTCTACGAGTTCCCTGTTTCAAACCTCAACCATAGGATGAATCCTGGGCATGACAATATTAGGACTTGATAGTCTCCCCTTAGTTGTCCCTCTCTCATCTCATCTCAAAACAAATTAAAATACAGTAATAAAGGTTAACTGACGTCGTACGTTACAAGCCTTAAGCTATCTGAGAAAGGATTGTTGGAGAGTTTCTTTTCAACAGTCTGGATGTTTAGTATGGCACCCTTTGGGTGACATACGATGCGTTCACTCTCAGGTCATAGTCTCTAGTGCGATGTTGGTTGCAAACATCCATAAAAAACAGTTCTTCCGTAAAAGACAGAAAACAAACTTCAAATCTTTTTTTGCCTCGTGGGCCCATAAGTCAAAGGAAGCTTTTCTAAAGAAAAGAGTGTCGCTAACTCCCAGTTCTACCGCAAACGGTAATGCCTAAGTCTCCAAGGGTCGAGCTGCGTACGCCAAACTGCTGGAACTGTTTGTTAACCCTACTCGATAAAACAAATGAATCTGGATTCCCGTAATCCGCATTATCCCGAACTATGTAAGCTCTGATCTCTCATATCCGTTGAGAGTACGTAGGCACAATACTGACGTATTAGCGAGCCACCTTCCCCGTAACCCGTAGTAACCCGTAGTTTGCCGAGTCATTTTCTTTTCTTTTCTGACCAGGCCTTGATAGGTAGATAGTAAAACCAACTCGCCAGATAAACACAACAAGCGTGGATCCCATCGAGTACGATGGACGTGGGGGGTGCTAATACCTTCCCCTTGCGTAACCGACTCCCGAACCCAGACAATGGTTGCGATGACCTTGTCTTATACCTTTTCGTCAGGTTTTTCTGATCGTTTCCTTTCCCGTTCTGAGGGATAAATAACGAAAGGTGGCGACTCTTCTGTTTTTCCGGCACCTTATTTTCGCGGTAGCGACAGGCCTCTACTGTTGGCATGCTTCATTTTCACGATGAACATAACGTATCGATCATAGGTGCGCACCCAGGTACAAGCGCTACACTACCAATGTAAATCTATGCAGGTTTTTATTCAAGAAAGAACAAAACCCTTGCCCGATAGCGGTCCCTAGACCGAGCTCACCATCACCGAAGTACCATGAAAGGCAGAACGCCCAACCCGCGATGCGAAGTTCACGCTGCAAACTCAGGCCATAAACGAGACCTGAGCTCTGCTCTTTTTCTCGGAAGCTACCCAGGCCTTTAGACTAGTTCCCCTCACTATCGAACATCATTTTTCAAGCATACCCCAAAACATAACGACCACTCACTAAGGTAGCTCATACGACGAGTGTTAAGCAGCGTGTGACACTTAGGGAAAATTAAACAAAGTATAAACAAGCACGAAAATAAATATTAACATAAAACGGTCACAAGAACCGCAATTATACTTGTTACATTACAAAGGGGCCAAGCCCCACACAAAAAATAAATTACAAATAAGCATGACGCACAGGCCAAAAGTACAAACGAAAAAAAGGTCATTGCTCCGCCTGCTGAGGATCTTCACAGACTGCCTGTGCATGCTCTTCGCTGATCTGAAGGAAGTCGGGGACGACTGTCCTACCACCTGCAACGCTATAGAGAAACCCGATGCCCTCAATGGATAAATCAACCTTGGGATTTACAATATTCAATTACTTCACAATGTTATTAAAGGATTCCTCGGCAATGGCCAGACAATCATCCTCAGCCTGGGTAATGCGGGCGACCCGCTTTGCCCGAGTAGTCAGCTTCTTCACATCCTCGTTTTCACCCTCGACAGGGGCAGCAGTGACTTTCAGCTGCTCGACCAGATCCTCAGTGGCTTTCTTTTCAGTAGCAAGGACATCTTTCTATATGAACAGCTCTTCCCGACATTTCTTCATAGCCTCCTCGGTGGCTATTGCCCGCTCCTCCTAGGACTTTTTAGCCTTCACTTCCAGGTCCGCTACCGCAACCTGGACTTTTTTCAGCTCAGATTCGTGGTGGGAATCCTCCTCGGTGTAGACCACTGCCATCTCTAGAATCCTCATCAGAGCGGAAGCATCCTGAGCGAGCATGGCCTTTTTGATTGGACAATTCATCTCCTCGAGCTTTAGAGTCTCCCCCCGAGGAATCACCAAAGAAGAGCCCTCGAAGAGCCTCTTGTTATACAGGCACAGGGGTAACTCAAACTTGCTCTTCTCCCTTTCCCTGCTGAGGTCCATAACCTCTCTCACGCGTGGATGTTTGGGCCTCGAGCACATAGGCAAGGGCGACGACTAGAAGGCCGGGGGTGGACGAGGAGGTCCCCGACCTAGTTTTTGGAGGAGGCGCTCGCTGGCTGAGACGATTCTTTCCAATCGTTACACCTCCCTTCATTTTCCCCTGAGCATTCTTCACCATTCGCTATTGAGCTGAAAACATGTTACCTGCAAAACAACTGACACATCAATACACAAAGAAAGCAACAAATCAAATAAACTAAGAGGAAACAAAAGACTTCCCAGAAGTTATAAAGCCCCTGCACGAGTGCTACACTCGAGGAGCTCTTTTGTATTGATGTATCAGGCCTCCACTTGAGGCCCCCCATCTTCCTTGTAAATAATCTTCCCAACACGGGTCACGCACTAGGCAGGGATAAAGCTATCCATAAAAGCCACCAGCTTGGCATAGCTGGCTCGGTTGTCATCCCCCAGATGATGAGGAGTGGCGATGTATTCGTCGGTTGGGTTGGTAAAATGGGCCCCGCTCTAGCAAAAAGGGAACTTGAACAGCCTCCACGCAAGCACATTTCCATGCTCGTCAACTATGGCTTCCCCATATTTGTCTGTCGAGACCTCCCAGACAAAAGTTGAGTCGGTGGCCTTCTTCGACACAAGCTCAATAACATAGAAGCTCAAAAAAAGGTTTTAATAACTTCTTCCCCTGCTTTAGGGAGACCCAACCGAACTTCCTCCCCGAAACCTATCGTTGAAGATGGAAGACAATGAAGAAGAGGGGGAGAGTAACTCCAATCTCCAAATACTCACATACCAGGTCTAGGTGCACAAAGACGACCCTCTAAAAATCCAAAAAAGGCAACCTCAACCCTATCTCCTTGAAAACATATTCGTACATGGGGAACAAATACAGTCATCTTCTCTAGGGAAGTGGACCCTCCAATCTCCCTCGACCCCCACCGACGTGAAGACATCCCCGGTGTAAGAAGCAAAAAGGGAGGCGTGCTCCCTAGGCTCTGCCATATACCATTCCTCTGTGGTGGTCCTTGAAATGGGCATTTCCCCAACATCCCGAGGCGTGGAAGTGTCATCAGTCTCAGTATCTTCTGAGGAGCTCTCCTCAGATAAATCTCTCAAGGTTTCTTCTTCAGCTTCGTGTGACATTTCCTTTACCTAAAAAGCAGAGGATAAAAGTGAATTCGATGACAAAGTCAAATCCACCCTTCCACCGCTAGTCAAGTGAAAGGGCGCACGAAGGCCCGAGGACAGCGTCACCGACCTAAGCCCTACTCAAATGGAACAGTCAGGACATTCTCTCTGACACGCTCGGGGAAAATTTCCCCTGGTACAAAACCCAAAATTTCCATTGGGAAACCACCGGAAAGCTCATAAGCATACCGGAAATCCATGGTTCCCGTCGGTAATGAACGCTTCCGTGTCGCAACGACATAAACTAAACATCCAAAGCTTCTAAAAGCTCCGGCGACGTCGACAACATAAGAAAGTGCCAAACCATTGTCTGCCACCAACAGACACCGGAAAACAACCCTAAGCTACTTCACTACGACCCTAACCACATGCATTTTAAGAAGCAGAAAATAATAAAGCCTATAACAAGAGAGTAGTTCAAGTACTTACGTGGTTGAGGACGAGATTCTGGGGTTGAAAGGCTCTGGCCGGTGAATGTACGTTGGTCGAATGAAACTAGACGGTGGTAGACAGCAGAGTGCAAAAACAAAGAGAAAGAGTATAGAGAAAAGAGAAAAGTGCAAATGAGCAGCTTCTCGCTCTATTTATAGACAACCTATGGCACATGCACAAGCACACGCGGCTAGGGGCATCATTATGACCCTATCCTAGCCATCATTATGCATTAAATATGGCACACAACTCGAGGCACATGTGGCACTTCACCTCTTCAGCGTTACAATTCCCCGGGCACAGATTCCCTCAGGCACCAAGTAACAACCTCATCTCTGCAACAAGCGAAGACCTTGCCTGGAGCCTGAACTATCCTTAAGTCATCACTCCCATGCTTAAGAGCAATGAATTGGGGGACTACTGTTCCGGACTGGCCTAATGGCTAGGCATGACCCAATCCACTTCTGCTTCCAGAACGACCCAATTCCCTAAAACCAACCAATTTGGGGGAGCATTTACCTTTTTGCCCCTCCACCAGGGGAGGTTGACTGGTTCACCCTAGGGCCAGTACTTTTCCTCGCTAGTCCTTGCCCGTCACACATGGTTTCACCATCTAGAAACAGTCATGACGCTTGTGCTCGTTACTGCGCCTTTTCCCATAGCAACGACTAGTTTTGTGCACCTCTGTCCGTCCCAACGGCTAGTTTTTGGAAGTTACCTATTCTTCTTGAAACGGTTATCTCGCCTCAAAAATAGGGACCAATGTCTAAGCGCTGGGGGCACTATAAAAACCCTCTCATTTGAGAGGGTCAGGTATTTAATATTCACCCTGATACACATATACATTGCACTTGTCTTCTTTCTACCGTTTCTTACTTTAGCATCGAAGTGCCTTGCAGGTACACCCACTTCTCTTCTCTCACACCCAGCATCACAGACGACTGTCTCTGGCCCACTTCAGGTTCTGATTAACCATAAAGATCAATTATTATTATTATTATTATTATTATTATTAAGAATTATTATGTTTAGTCTATTGAATTTGCAATTCAATAACAGTAAATTAATCACATTAGTTATGTCTAGCTAATTTGTTAGAGTCTAGGATGTGAGGATAGTCATTCTGAAAGTACTCGATAAAATTAATAGCACTATTTTTTTATAACAATATTTTTTTGATTTTGAATTTTATTTCAAAAAGCTAAAATTTTACCTTGAAAGCGAAAAATACATTGATATCGGTTTTAGTGCAAAAATGTGAAAATGACTAACGAACCTAAAGGGGCGTACAATAGACGACCGCCAATCTTTACTAGTGAAAATTATGGCTATTGGAAACCTTGTATGCGTATACATATCAACTCGTTTGATGAGGGTGTATGGGACACCATCATCAAGGTCATAATCAAATTATAGTGACAAATGCTGAAGGTGTCGTCGTGCCAAAATCGGAAGCACAATGGAATGATAATGATAGGAGATTGTGGTCACATGATTGGAAGGCATAAAATATTCTTATATCTGCACTTGGTGTTGATGAATATTATCATGTCTCTCATTGTGAAACTGCCAAAGCTATGTGGGACAGATTAAAAGTTGCTCATGAGGGAACTAATGAGGTCAAACAAGATAGGATAACTACCTTAAATCAAGAGTTTGAACTATTTCACATGAAGTATGGTGAAACCATTGCTAACATGCAAAAAAGGTTCATACATCTTATAAATCGCTCGAAGGCTCTAGGTAATCCTATTTCCAATGATATTGCTACTAATAAAGGTTCAAGGTGTCTTAATAGGGAATGGAAACCTAAGGTCACCGCAATAAAAATAAAGAGAATAATCTTAAAACACTCAATCTCACAACTTTATTTGAAAAGTTAGAAGAACATGAGAAATAACTCACTTGTTTGGAAAAACATGAGAAAGAGAATGAAAAGAAGATAAAGACGAAGAAATGTAAGGACAAGGAGGTAGAAAAAAAGTCTATTACTCTAAAGGCTTCAAGTTCAAAGACCTCAACTAATGAGCAAAGTGATTGTGAAACAGAAGATGATGAGAATTTAGATGATGAAGATATGGGACTTTTTGTGAAAAGGTACAATAGGTACATCAAAAGAAATAGTGTAAAATACTTGGACAAAAACCTCATCAAATTTATGAGGCAATAAAATTCCTCAAAGGAAGATGATAACAAGAAGGGAAGATCAAGAAGTTCATGTTTCAATTGTGACAAAACCGGTCATTACAAGTCGAAATGTCTATTGCTTGAGAAAGACAAAGAGAAAGGTCATAACAAGAAATATAATAAGTCAAGAAGAGCTTGTATTTCTTGGGAAAGCGATAGTGATTCCACAAGTGATGAAAGTTCAAGTGATGACGAAGAATTGGCAAATGTTTGTCTCTCGGCTCATTATCATGAAAAGAAGAAAAAGAATGTAAGTTACTCTAAATACGAACATGTTGATAAATTATCTTATTCCAAGTTACAAAAGGATTTTTAAAATCTACATAGAGAAGCTATATATGCTTTTGAAAAGTTCGCTTCAAACACAAGAAACTTTTCATATTTGGAATCGAAAGTTTTAGAAACCGAAAAGAATATGGAAGCTCGTAAGAAATCCATGACTGATATTCAAAAAGTTAAAGATGAGGATGAAGAATCTTCATGGTTCGGTTGTGAAACTTGTCACATTTGGCAAAGAGAGATAAATACTCTTAAAGCTAAATTAGACAAGGCATTACAACCAAATGCAACTTTTGCTATTGATCCTACTAAATATAACATGCCTTCTTATAATCCTTATAGAAGGTATAACTTTGTTGAAAATGACCAAAATAGAAAAGGTCACTCTCTCACCATTTAACTTGTCACTTTTGTGGCAAAAAAGGTTATACCATTGCAAAATGCAAGTTAAGAAGATTTCTTATGCCTAAAGGTGTTTATCAATGGTTGCCTAAATGTAACCAAGGTTTCATTCACCCTCAAGGAACCAATGAAGATTGGATACATAGCATTTCCCGTTGATTTTGTAGGATAAATGTCTTGGCTCTATGAAGAGATTATGGGATCTCGTTTATGTGTGCACAAGGCATATAACGGGTGACATCTCCCTATTTCATTGACTTTGTGGCAAGGAAGAAGGGTTGTATGACCAAGGAAGTCAACAACTAGGGTTCATTAATTGGTAAAAGTGTGTAAATTACTTATAATGCTTCTATTTGAGAAATCTAAAAAAGGTATTTCATTTCATGACATTGTATCTTCAAAAGACATATTCAAGAACATCGAACAAGGGATTGATCAACCTAAGACAATGAAACTTGAGGAGGAGTAAGATAGCTATCATGAAAGAGACAAGAGTGAAAATTCAATAAAAAAGGATGATCATCAAATGAATAACTTTCTTGGATTCATTAAAAATCACACTATTGGATACTTTGTCAAAGTGAAAGGTGGTAAGATCGTTTTTGTTAACAGGTTTGTGGCACGTTCTGCATTCATTCCAACTTTTGTTCGAGAGTTCCTTATGGAATGTATGTGCATCCTCTGTCATTCGTACGGTGAGGTAATATCTTTTCAATTTTCGCTTTGTAAGTAAGTTTCTTTCTTTTACCTATTTATTTTTCAAAGGTATGTGATATATTATATGTATGATATATGTTATGAGTGTTCATTTCCAAAATTTCAAATGATAACCATTGTGTGTTTCATTTAACTTTTTTATAGTGGTCTCATTTTAAATATCTTCACATGTATTCTATATATTTTAATATTGAAGGTGAGAAAAGTACACAAGAAGGGAGGGGGGTTGAATTGTCTTTTCCATTTTCTTAGTTTGCATCTGATCAAAATTCAGAATCTAAACTGGTGTTCAGATTCTAGTTAATTCTTAGCAGCAAAATATTAATAGAAACAAATAAAGAATAGTAGAAGATACAAAGATTTATACTCGTTCTTCCCAAATCGAGAGTAGTCCAACCCCCTTGCTTCAAAAGAGATTTTCACTACAATCGAATCATGATTACAATCGCATATGCATTTTACATAAGACTTTTACTTTCCTTAGACCCAAGGTAAAAGACTTCTTGCTCAAGCTTCTCACTCGAGACTTCTGGTTTAGGTTCCACGAAACCAAGACTTCCTTGATTAGGATCTTAGCCCATGACTTCTGCTCAAGTTCTTCAGACCCAAGACTTATGCTCCAAGCCACTATGACTGAGCCTTCTACTCCAAGTCCCATGAAATGAGCCTCCTTGCTTAAACTCCTCAGATTCAAGACTTATTGCTTCTAGTTTCATGTACCGAGCTAACTTGCTCAAGTCACACTGGCTAAGACTTCTGCTCCAAGTCCCATGAGACGAGCCTCCTTGCTTAAACCTCTTAGATTTAAGACTTACTTCTCCCTGTTTCATGTACCGAGCCAACCTGGTCAAGCCACACTGGCCCAAGACTTTCTTGCTCAATCAATCCACATGATTAAGACTTTCACAACTGAAGCACATAACAATAGACTTACGTGGCTCAGGCATCTTGGCTCGAGACTTCCTTGCTTAAGTCCCAATGACTTAAGTCTTTTTCTCAAGCACATAGCAAGAACTTTGATCTAAATTGCTAAACAAGTTCAACAGAATAGAGAATAAAGTGTACTTGATACAAGTATTAAAGGTACAAGACATCACCATAACAAAGATCTAAAGCACTTAAGATTTCTAAGATATTCAATGTGTAAGAAGTCTTAAGGCTTTTACAATTACAACATACAACAGAAAATCTGCATAAACAATGGTGTTAATAATTGATGATCTTGTAACTCCTTCTTCTGAATAATCCTTGTTAAAGATTTAGTTTGAAACTTCATCCATATATATAGCCTTTGCAGAAACTAGTTGTTGAAGAGGTAACTTGATCAAGAGTCTTTGCTTTTTCTCCATAGTACAAGAGATGTTAAAGATAGATACACCAGAAGATCTTGATCCAATGTGTAACATGTTTAACCTTTGAGTCTTCAAGAGATCCTGTACTATTAGAGCCATTGAGAGTTGCTATCCGTAAAGCATGTTAGCTTTTCTTGAGCCTTGTAATCTGTAGACTTTAGCTAAAAAATTGATTTGGCAATGCAACTTTCTTTCTGCATTACGAACCACTTCAGATTTATCACCAACTTTGAATGGTACCAAAAGCCAATTTGCAATCACTAAGTGTACATGAAATTATGTTGCTTATTCTGATGCTGAGACCTTCGGCTTCGGAGTCTATGCCAGACATCACTTAACAAGTGTTCTTCAGATTCTGCCACCAAAAGCTAGCAATTTAGTAACTCCCAAGTGTGCTAATGTAAAATAAATCCCGACTATAATATTTACAAGTATTAGAACCTGCACACATGTAACATACATAAAAAAATTATTGTTCTTTCAATACTTTGTTATCATCAAAACCCAAGGAAAATATGTCATGCACAAATATTGTTCTAATAAATATTTCATGCTTACATTTGTGTGTTTTCATGTTATTGGCTAGAAAATCGTGAAAAATAATCATTTGTGTGTGTCTCTCATACACTAATTATGCATGTGTCAATTTGAGTCTTCCACAGTCAAACCAAAATCATGTGTCAAAATTTTCAATTTCTAAACCTCATGTGTCGACTCATGATTCGTATAGGTCGGTACATAAAATTATTTTTTCTGAATTTTCAAATTTGTTTCAGTATGTGTCAACTCATGATCTTTTCAGGTCGGCACATGCTTTCAAAAGGTCGGCACATAAGGCATTTATAGTCATTTTACTTCACTTCTCATTCCCTCGCATACATGCAATACATCTCCCCAACTTTTCAATTCAAATTAAGTCTTGTAACACTTCAATTGGCACTAAATCCTCTTATATTCATTCACCATATATCATTCTTATTTAAATCTCCAACATATCATTAATTATTCTCACTCACTATCCTCATTTCCTAATCTAAAACCCTCATTCACCCAAATTCTCCAAATCTCTAAATTTGCACTCATTTTTGGTTTTCCTTTACATCTTTGTGTGTTTTTGCATTTGTTTATCTAATTTGGGTTTGTGGATAATCATTTATCTCTCAAACATCTTCATTTCTTGTTCACACATTCCATCAAACACCTGGCGTGCAGATTTTGTTTGAAAAATATCCATGACACCTAAACTTGCAAGAACCAAGGTGATTCTAAATGTAAGGGTAAAGCTAGTACCTCAGATACAGTTCCGGAAACTCCATTTTCACTGGTTTCATCTAGGCATGTTAAGGAATTTGAAGAAAACACCAACACCGACTTGTTGTGAAATAATATGTTTGAAAACCTATTGTGGCTGGTTACTTGGACATTCCAGATGTTGTGAGTCTTGTTGAGCACCAACAAATTAGTTAATTTCTAAAGCTTGCACACGACTATAATCAAGATCTCATTCATTTTTCTACTCTAGGTTACATGATATGCATGGTTCATCCTTCAAGTTTACCATATGAAACACTGCTTATGAGTTTACTAATGATCTTTGGAAGTCTTTATTTAGTACTACTATTGTTGATGCTGATGTCGAACCATTGGTGACAGATACTAGCCTTCATCATGAATTTGAGTGGAACATTCATGTATGAGCTACTTAAAGCTCCTCGTTCCAATGATTGCTATGATCCTATAGAAATTGGTCAATTGAAGATGGCTCGTAGGATTTTGTTGTGGTTGGTTTCTCATGTGTTGCGTTCAAAGAATAACAGGTTCTCAAGAATAGATTATGCTGAAATTCATCTAGTCTATATCCTTTTGAACAAGATCAAGATTAATTGAGCGAATTAATCTGTGTCTCGAATGTTCTCTATTAAAGAATGCAACAAAGGAACTTCATTCTGTTATGTCCCAATGATTGCCAAGATCTTGAACTATTTCAACATTGGGATGCCTGACCTTCAATATAGATCTCAGAGTCAAACTCAAGAATTCTCCTAGCATACCCTAACCAACATGGGATGCTTTTGGGATGAAAACCGTCAGGTGTGCTACTTTTGTGTGGGAAAGAATGGTAAGAAGATATATAATTTCGATGATCAAGCTGTGTTTGGTGATGATACTGCTAAGACACACGCGGTTGACGATCAACCAATTAAGACTTCTCATGATATTCCTCAATGTGATGCTTTCATGCAAGATTCTACTTGTGAGGATGCTCATGGTAATAGCTTTGGTGTTGTATTTAGTGATTCATCTTCCATCATAACTATGCTACAAAACATGTAGCTTAGGAAATATGAGCGTTATGAGGAAGATTGTAGGAGGAGAGATGCCTTTGAGGCTGCTCAAGTGGAGATATTTCGTCTAATGCAAGAGCACATGACTGCACAAGATGAAAATTTTGAAGCCTTTTCTTCTTATGTAACGTAGAGTCTTGTGTCTATGCAGAATGAGATGGATTCAAATCATGCAGCTACATTTGCTAGGATTAATCATATGATCTCTATTCAGAATGAGAATCATCACCACTATGAATAATTTTACCGATAGATGTGTGATTTCTTGGATTATCAGTTCGTAAATGATGGACATGGTTGTCATTATGGAGTGAGGCCAATACCTAGAGGTCGTGGAGGACGATGAAGTGTTATGTTGTTGTGTCTTTGAGTCATATGTCTTGGGAGCATTTCTTTAATGGAATTCTTACCTTGAGTCATCATGCATTAATTTTTGTTATTTTATTCTGCCTTTAGTTATGTCTTGACAATGTTACTATATGTATTGCGTTGGATGACAATTATGTAATGTTTTTATATTTCCATTATATTTATATTGTGTTGATCTCTATTATGTATCTTCATGTACGTAGCGTATATGTGAGTGTACATTCTTATCTTTGCAAACACCTCTGTATGGTATATATAATATGTTTATCAATCTGATAATGCTAATAGCTTGCTTTGTCTCTTTTTGATGTTGTATAAGGGGGAGATAGCTCTGATGCATACATTCAGGGGGAGCCTTCATGAAGACACGAAATGCACCGTCTCAAGTTTTGCCATCATAAAAAATGGGGAGTATGTGAGTACAACTTTCTGTTAGATGTATTTTGTATGATATCAAAACTAGGATACTTTAGCGTTTATGTGTATTGGACGGTATCCTCTAAGTCTAAATGTGCATCTTAGCATTAGAAAGCATAAAAACATGTTATAAAAGGTTTAGAAATGGCTCATGCATCAAAGAAAAGGTTTCATGCATCAAAAAATGATTTTTATATGTGGAAATCATCTATTTGTTGACACATAGAATGAAATTTTCTCTACAAGTCGATACATACAATGAAATTTTCTCTACAGATCGACACATACGATTTTCAAATCTGCTTATGTACTCCATTTTTAAAGCCTATAGGCTCTGTTTGATGTGCTGATTGGATAGGGCATATGACCTTTATAGGTCAGCTCATGGACCAAATAGGTCGACACATGCACTAAAAATCTTGAAAATTTGCATATTTTTTTCTAAATATCTTGCATTCCTTTTGCCTCTTACTTGGTCACACATATATACTTCACACATGCATCATTATTTTTTTTTAAAAGTGATTTTTAAGAAAATCATAAACGAAACCGGTTCCAAAGAGTGCTCATCAATTTCAACATTCATTATATGCATACATACAAACAAAGTACACATAATCATCCATTGTTTGAGTGCCATCTAAATTTAGTGTTGATAACTTCTAATTTTGGTTGGTGAATTGTAAATTGGGTTGGGATCTTTGAGGGTTTCAAATAAGAAAACAAAGGTGGAGTTTTACTTCAAGATCAATTAGGGATGTGAAGGTTTTGGACAAGATTACACAATTAGGATTTGATCGAGGGAAGGCTTTGAAGAACGAAGGACTCTTACAAAGGATTAGTGTGAGTTGATGAATCAAATTGGTAAATTTTGGGTTAAAACAAATCACAATTTGGATTCAATCGAGTGAAGGCTTTAAAGAACGAGCGTTCTTGCAACGGAGTAGTGTGAGACGATGAATCAAATCGTTATTGTTGGGTGACTTGATCAAGCTTAGATCAAGTGAAGAGAAAGTGTTAGAACTAACATCAAACATATGGTTTATAGGGTTGCATTGCTACATTTCTCTTGTAAACTACATTTGCAAAGTAAGATTGATTTTAACTATCTCAATTTGAATTTGAATTGAGGGAAGACATACCCATAACGAGACAGATTGGGGAACTACCTAAGAAAATCCTTGTGTACTCTCTCTCTCTCTCTCTCTCTCTCTCTCTCTCTCTCTCTCTCTCTCTCTCTCTCTCTCTCTCTCTTATTTTTCATTTGCAAATTGTTTAATTCTTCAATTATGCGATCAATACATTTGGTTAAACATTTTGATAACCCTTGAAATTTTTTTTGTTGAGTTGATCATAATCTATTTGATTATGATTGGATTTGCAAATCAACAAAACCATACATAATTCGAAAATAAATTGATTACACATAAGGTGTTTGAAATTTGTCTCAATTAAGTTTTTGTGTTTGTTATCATTGGAAATAACTTTGCTTGCTAAGTTGAATTCAAGTGGTTGTGATTAAAGCATATTGATTGATTTGTTTATCATTATCATCGACTGGTTTTCACATACGCATATCTGACCTTTTTGACAGCGGTTCGGTTTACACGATTTGATCCGGGTCACTTCCGCTAGCCATTGTTTTTTAAAATAGTTTCGTAAAGCAATTTTTTAACTTGAGATCTATTCAACCCCTCTAGATAAGTCGCTTTCGTCTAACATAAGTCTCAAAAGCCATAATAACAGCAACAACAACATCAACAATGGCCACAACAACAACAACAACAACAACAACAACAACAACAACAACAACAATAACGACGACAGAAACAACAACAACAACAACAACAACAACGATAATGAAGAATTTGTACATACCAGAAATATGATGAGAGACTCTAAGAAAATTGTTGGTTTGAGGTTTTAGCTTTCTTTCTCCTTAAAGAATAATGGTGTTTCAGTTTCGTTTGCTGGAGAAGAATAGTATTTCAGTATCGTTCGATAGCTAGGACGCAAAAAGTGAACGAGACTTAAGAATAAATCTAAAGAATAAAAAATTGTTAAAAAGTTTTTATCTGGGTTTTATTAAAAAAACCGACGGAACACATCTGACGCGAAAACTATTAAAAATAAAGTTGTCTTTTTAGTTTTGAAGAAAACATGAAATTGCAAGTGCTGGGAATCAAAGCTCAAACCCAGCCAACTTTTTATATCAGTTTTTATGAAAACCGAGGTAAAAGATTAAGTTTTTTACAAATAAATAAATGGCATGTTTTAGGTCTTTTGACCTCGGTTTTTCAATAGTTGAGATGAAAGCTTTGCCATGAAATGTATTATTTGTAGTAGTGAGTAATAAGTAGAACTACTTGAAGGGATAAAGTAAATGAAGAGAGATAGTAAAAGCAATCGAGTAAAATGCTAAAATTAAAAGTGGGACACAAGTTTATACATTTCTCACAAATTCTGTATCTCCGTAACTCGGATGTGTGAATTCCAAAGAGAGTTGAATGAAAATGTGAACTCTATTTCAGAAAACGAAATCTACTTATACATTACGTATATTTGTAATTGTCGACAAGAGTTACTTCTCCTGAATTCGACACGTATCATGCTACTCGGGCATCTGTCTGCTGTTGCGTTTCCACTTATCTTTGGTTCTTTAACTGCCTTAAACTGTTACCATTGTCGAAACTGTCTTCAAGTCCTCTGTCTGCCTCTGTCGAATCTTATGGTTTCGTGTCAAAAATGCCTCCAAATCATCTAATCTTTAGATTCAAGAACACGTTAAGTCCTAAAACACTTGATAGATAAGTCGAACTCATCGCTCATTTATACAACAAATTCATGTTGAAATGCTAAGCTAACACAAACAAACTAATTAGGCATTCGAAAAACCATATTGAAGGCTAAAAATAAGTATATAACACAACGTGGACCAGAGGTTTTGATCTTTTTAAAAAGTTAGACTTAGGCTTGACAAAGCTTAACTCGACCAACTTATTCTCACCCCTACCTAAAATATATGTCACCTTAATAATTACACATAAAAAAATAGTAAGGTTTGAATAGAAAGGAAAAAGTTATTAATTACTATAAAAAAATAAATAGTAATGTTAGGAAGATCCTAAAGTCCTACGTTGGTTGGAGATAGAATATTGAAATAGTTTATATAGAGTGTCACTCTTTACCTTACCAACCGGTGTTGTAGGGTTGTGTTAGGTCAAACTCAAATATTATATCAGAGCATATCGATCGGACCTTGAACAACCCACCGTTTAAATCCACACACCAAGTTTAAAAAGAGTGATGGGCGTGAGAGGGTGTGTTAGAAAAATCTTAAAGTTCCACATTAGTTGGAGATAAAACATTAAAATAGTTTATATAGAGTGACACTCATCGCCTTACTAACCGATTTTATAGAGTTGTGTTAGGTCAAACTCTAATAAATAAAAAATATAAAAATTAAAACAGAATTAATATTTTATTATATGATGTACTTAAAAGTTATTATATGATGTACTTAAGAGTGTGCCACATTCTTTTAGGGAGTGATTATTCCCTAATATTTCTTCAAGTTCACCAAACTTCAATTCGACAATAATGATCTCATTCAAACAATTTGATTGTGTCGAGCTGTTACAAATGTAACAGTAATACTCCAAATTAAGCACTTAACTAATTAATTAATCAATTTTTCACAAAGAGTCAGCACTAGCAACGAAGCAGAGAGAAAGCAACCCAGATTTTAGCCAACAATATTACGATACTTGACGTGAAACTAGTGGAGGGGTCATGACCTTGTCCCATCATTTAAAAAATATAGAATACATCACTCTCACTTTATAAATTAACAACTCTAATTAATTTCTACACCTCTCTTAATCAATCTTTAATAAAATAACCAATACACAAAAACTATATTATAAATACGATCTTTCTGTCTCTTTTAAGAAGTTCAAGAAAATATTTGTCCCAAAAAATCAAAGAAACTCAACTCTATTTGGTAAGCATATGTATATAATATGTTTGTTCAACTAAAGTTTTTTTTATTATTAAATACAAATATATTATACTTATATAAACTGTACTTATATAAATCATGCAGTGGCAAAAGAATTAATCATATGAATATAAGGAAAAATGATGTTATGATGAGTAGTGTTTCACAAACTACAAATTCTTCTCCTCCTCCTCCAAATATGTATCCAGAAGAACTTCAACTTAAGCTTTATCAAGCTTTCATATTTTCAATTCCTATACTTTTTTCTATTATTCTTTTTCTTCTTTTTTACTTATTTTATCTCAAGAGAAGAGCTTCTTCTTTCTCTCCACACTTGCTTCCCAGGATTCATCCTCCAACCACCTATCGTTATTACTCCTCTAATTCCTCAGTAAGTTTATTTTCTATACTACTTCATTGTATTATCATTATTCACATTTATTAACATGTTAATTAAATAATCTTATTATTATTATTATTTACATAATCTCATAGCCTCGCCGTTTGGATTTTGCTGTGCAATTCTTGGACAAACTTCCTAGAATTTTGTTTGATGAGGATTTACAAGCAAGGGATTCAATGTAAGTTTTTTTTTTTCCATGTTAATTTATAATCTTGTTCTTCTTGTTTTAATATGATTTGATGAGTAAATATATTGTTAATAAATAATTTATTTAATCCACAAACTAAGTTATAGTTAATTTAATCCTCAGTTTTTAATATGATTTAAATTAATTAATTATTTAACTGAATTAATCATAATTTTGCATGTGATAAACCATATTGCATATGTATGAAAAATTTGGTATCCATAAATATTTTTTTTATTTCAATTTCATTACCTTTTGGTTTTGTCTTAAAATTTCATATTCAACTAATGTTGTTTTTAGAAAGCTTAAGAAAACTGTTTAGAGAATCTTCATTTGATGAATCACTAATTAGAATATTGAATGGTGTCCACTATTTTCTTTTATAAAAAAGTGCAACATGAAAAGAAAGGTGGTAAAAGAGATAACAAGAATATAAGAATTAATGATTTTTCTTTTCTTTCAACATTGGAGAAAATAACATATACTAATTTTGTCAAAGGGGTCTATGTCTTAAACAGAATAAAATCACAAAAAAATTATATGCTGGCCTTCTTTTTATTATAAAAAAAATACCAATATTATATGTGTGTGTGTGTGAAGCTTAGAAATGAAGCTAATAATATATAAGTGTTGAAACAGATGTTGTGTATGTTTGGGAGAATTTGAGTTGAAAGAAGAGTTGCAACAGATTCCATATTGCAAGCATGTGTTCCACATTGATTGCATACATCATTGGCTACAAACAAATTCAACTTGTCCACTTTGTAGATGTTCCATCATTCCCACTACAACCAAGTTCCTTAATCCACCACCTCCTATTAATATTATAATATCAGACCCACCACATCAAGGTCCTATTGATTCTGATTCTCCATTACAAATTTCATCATTAGAAGATGAACCTGCTGGTGCTTCCACAAATGTTGTGTCAAGAGAATGATATGCATTATTTTGATTATAATTAATTATGAATAATATGTGCAAATAGAAATGCATTATGATGTGCATTCAATTTTGTTATCAAAGAGTATTCTGAATTTGTACTTT
This sequence comes from Lathyrus sativus, assembly GCA_963859935.3. Classification (NCBI taxonomy): domain Eukaryota; kingdom Viridiplantae; phylum Streptophyta; class Magnoliopsida; order Fabales; family Fabaceae; genus Lathyrus; species Lathyrus sativus. Next base: position 475,308,274 of record OZ012739.1, read on the forward strand.
TTTGTCCTATGTAACAAAAAATATAGTATGTTTTTACCTTTGTTATTTGAGTTCTTTGTTTATTATCTTATGTAGGAATATTAAAAAAAAACTATAATATAAGAAAGGGATTTGCTTTGGAAAAAACTAATTAACCCTTGATCCATTACCTGCCATCTATGCACTATAGGTTTTTTTTTTCTTTTTCTTTTTCCTACTTTTTGCAACTAAGTCATTGTACTTGTACTTTCAAACTTCACATGTTATACTATTCTATTTGACTATGCCATTTCTATTTCAACAATACTAGTTTGGACTGTCTAGAAGGTCCAATAGCCACGATACAAAGGCGAAATGACTCATTAAACCACATGTGAAACAAATATTTTATTCTAAATAAGGAGTAGACAAACTCAACTCAAGATTAATGGGACGATTAATCGTGTTTCGCGTTGTTAACATAGTAAGTGGTCATAACCGCCATACTATATAAAAGGCATAACGCATCATTCCTCAGGTAATTCGAATTCAAATCTCATTTGGTTCTTCTCACTCTCATACTGATTTGGACGTTGGAGAGCTAACCTTGCACGCTAACCCATTCTCCATTTTTACGAAAACTCAAGTCCATTATTGGGATCCACATCCATCGTTCATCGATCAATTATTTTTCCAATACGAAAATAGTGCCATATGTGAGAATTGACATTTGATTCTTATGTTTTTCACATTTAAACATTCATCTTTCGATTCGCTGAATTGAAGTCTCCTCTACCTAGAAATTCAAATATCTTAAGTCTGAACTATATGAATTTGTTCTCAATCCTCTCCGATTGAAGATTAGTATCGTTTCTTAGATCTCCTTCCAAATCCATCAGTGATGGCAAGTTCAGAGCTACTCGCTCTGTTACACAACATAAAGTAGCCGCAATTGTTGTCGTTCAAGCTACCAAAGATCCACCACCTATCTCTCAAAGCGGTGGCGATCAAGTCCTCGTAGATTTTCCATCCGAACTGTCACCTCATGATCATGTCCAGTCTAGGACATCACAAGAAGTCTTTCAACTTCTCCCGTCCTTAGAATTCACTTTGTAATTTCAGCCAGTAAAACTATCACTCAAGCTTCTAGCACCGTCAACAGTTCCTAGACTAGAAAGGCTCACATGTTTCCCATTGTTGCAAGCTTACCTCGGCGCACAAGGTACTAGGTAATTGTTTAACATTGTTTACAATATGGTTTAACACCATAATTCGCAAGCCTTAGGGTTCTGATTGAATAAGGATCCAAACGAGCATGTAGAGCATGTAAATAACCATCTAGATTATTATCATGTCGATAACCCTTTATAGTGAAAACTCTTTGCACTTACTCTAACCGGAACGTCTATAATTTGGTTTAAATCTCTTCCTAGAGGAAGCATAGAATCATGATCCGATTTAGGGGAGAAGTTCACCTCTCAATTCAGTGCAGAAAGAGGCAGCCTACAATAATAGTTAGGCTAAGCGGGATCTCTTAGGGTAAGTAAGAGAGTTTGCAGGCATATATTGATCGCTTTACAAAATTAGTTGTAGAGGTGGGAGGCTCTGTTGAAAGCCTAAAGTGATGGACAACACATTTATGGAGAAGCTACGACACAAGGAAGCCAACAACTTGAAAGATCTGTTGAGTAAGGCTTAATCCTTTATTAATTATAAGGAGAAACTCATTTCCGTTTAGGACATTTAGTCACCATAGACATAAGTACAAGCCAATTATAAATAAAGGAAAAACAAGAGGCTAAAAGAAAATTTTGACCACATGTCTTGCACATGATTTGTCAAGTACTCCCCTCAACACTTCATGGGTGAAAATCTGGAAAACAAATGTACCAACACAGAGTTCAGGAAACCTGGGATAAGGAATCCCTTCCTAGTTAGAGAGTCCCCTTCGAATGAGAAGTGAAAGTACTTTTGTTTCCATAAAAGTCACGAACACAACACTTGTTAGATGATGGCAATGATCTAGAAGGGGGTTGAATAAATCACTAATTTTTAACAAATATCGGCGCTTAAATTTTTTTCAAAAACGTGCAAAAGCGGCCATGGATTTTAATCGTCTAAACGAATCGTTATTGGTATGATCGAATATGCGTAGCCAATACAGAATGAAATCGATGAGATAAACGAATCAACAATTTTCACAATCAATTATCCAAATTAATACCACTTTGAATCAACCAATTTCCAATGAAATAATAAGGTACAATTAAATTGGAAAATTCACGAATAGTTTATGTGCGATCAATATGTCGAACACTTGGTGTGCACAACACCCCAAGTTCAATTTCCTATGAAATGATTGTGCAAAATTTTCAGCAATTACAATCAAAGTGATTGCAATGAGTTTTCAATACAGTTTTTCAGCACTACACTACAACAGAAAATTACTGAATAATTGATATCACACAAACGTTAACAACACAAAGTAAAGAGATAGAGAAAGAGAGAACGACAACAGACTTTTTTAGGCAGTTCCCCTTTTCGTCCTCGCTTCAGGTACGTCTTCCCCCAATTCTAAAACTAGAATTAAGATATGTATAATATAAAGTTGCAAAGTTTTGTACAAGAGAAGTTATAGCCATCACACACTCAAACCCAATTGTTGATGTTGATTCTATCTACTTATCTCCCATTGATTCCAGTCAAATCAAGAACATCAAACTCTTCGATCAAACCTTTGGTTACCGCTACTCACTTGAATCTTCAAGTCTTTCACTCGGCTAATTCTGATCGCAATACGTTCGACCCCAAATCTTTCGACACAATCCTCTGGTTAAAACTACTTACTTGAACAAACCCTCCATTCTTCAAGCATTTCACTCGGCTGAATCTATGACACAAAGATTTGAGCAAAAACCCCCCAAATCCTCAAGATCTTGGAGGACAAAACCCCAAAGGTTTTATTAAAAAAAACCGCTGAATTCTCAACATAAATAGCGATATACAAATCTTAAGTTTGGACATTATCACCTCGACAATGCAAAAATCAATAAAAATGATTATGTGTCGTTGTTGAAGAATGCAAGTGTGAGAACTAAGATGATGAGCAAATTCAATGTATATTTTCACTTTTCTTGTTAGCTCCTTACAAAAGATGATGCATATGGATATATATGAGACGCAGACCACATAACTGAATTAAAATATTTTTGAAACACAAATAAATAGAAAAATGCACCCAAGTGAGCGAGAGGCCGACCTCAGCACTTTATGAGTCGACCTGAACACTCCAGAATGTAAATCTGTGCAAAAATTCAAGTCATGCTTCGACCTGAACCATGCCATGCGTCGACGCAAAGGCACTCGAGAGCAGAGAATTGCTTTTCTTTTAGTATGCGTCGATCTTCATATATCTGAGAGTCAACGCAAGGACGCCCAAGAGCAAAAAATGATTTATCCAACAGTATGCGTCGACCTCCACACATCTGAGTTGATGCAAAGACATAAAAATGCTACAAAAACATTTTTGTAAGTTTTTTTAGTCATCATAAAGTCCTGTAGGGTTGACGTAAGGTATCCAATGCATAATTTTCATATATAGGATCTTCCTATATGCATAGACACACATATGTGGATTATTATATGCATATTAAAGGATGAATGCAATCTAAGACGCGATGATACCGTCCAAAGTACACAAGTACAAGATATTACTATTTTATATATCATTAAAACAAAGCACTAAGGAACCTTGCCCTCACAACACCAACGTCTGCATCTAGCTAAAAGACGCAATTAAGGGATTGGTCAAGAGAGGTTATTTGTCCGAGTACACTAAATATGGAAAGAAGGACCATGATGATCCCCTGAGAACTAAGAAGTCCCTGATTAAAATAATTTATGCCGTGACTAGCTGTAAGGAAGCAAATACTAAAGAAGAGGATGGGCATAAAGAGAAGCACCAACACATTTCTTCCATCACAGAAGGTGTCCCGCGAGAAAATGCCCCCGTCTAAGGGGACAATGAAATGAAGAAATTGCTGACTAATAGCTGTCACTAAGAAAGGTGGAGGTAGATCAACCAAAGGACTTGAAAGTTTGTGTTGCACCCTAAAATTTGACCAACCGGTTCCCATATCTGGTTTATGTTTCGACGCATGTTCACATTCGCATTCGCATACCGCATACAGTGCATTTGTCCAGTCATATTGATTTTATCGGGATTACAACCCTGTTTTCACATTTCGGGCGTTTCAGACCGGTTCGGATAATCGGAGGTTATTTTTGAGAAGTCACGCGCTTCCCGGATGTTTTCAGCTTACGCAGTTGTTTTTGAGGATTTTGGTGTCTGGGTTTACCGTTTATTTTGGTCTGGTCTCGCGCTCTCCTTTATTTGATTTAATGGCCTTTATAGCTTTTTCTAGAATTTAAATAGAGCTTTATTTTGTTTTTAGAATATTATAGATTTAATAGTTTTCTATAGATTTTCTTTTCTAGAATTTTAATAGATATAGGTTTTTATTAGTTTTATAGAATTTAAATGGAATTAATAGAATAATAGTTTTTTTAATAGAGTTTTATTAGAATATTAGGTTTTTGTTTTTAAATAGAATAGTATATAGATTTTAATAAATAATATAGAATTTTAGTAGATTTTAATATAGTATTTTTTAAATATAGTTTTAATATAGATTTTAATAGGATTAATAGATTTTATTTCTAGAAGTTATAGATTTTATATAGATTTTAATTGAGTTGATTTTAATAGTTTCTCTTTAGAATTTATTAGAGTTCAGTAGATTAGATTAATGTTCATTTTCGTTTTAATTAGCATTTAATCATTAGGCCATTAATTGAGTTTAGTTTAATTAGAGTCAGCTTTAATTGTTTAGTTCATTAATTGTTGGTTGTAGCTTTAATCATTTTCGTTTTCATTAATCACATCATTAATTGAAGCTTGTTATCATTAATCCATCAAAGTCTGAGTCAAGTTAATGGGCCAGGTGTAGTTTGGGGGCCCAAAATTCGTACGCCACTTGTCATCTATATATTGCCGCCACGCGTGTGTTTCTGCTTCCTCCACCTCATTTTTGCATTCACTCAGAGTGTGCCACTTCACAATCCACTCACTCTCTCCCAAGCCACGTGGCTCCCATGCAGCCCCCTTCCACCTCCACGCGTTTCCTCCTTCCTCTCCCTCTGCATGCGTTCTGACACATCACCTCTCACCGGAAACACTCACCAGCCGGCATGCAATTGCCGGCGACCACCACCGGGGCCACCACAACTACCTTCTAACCGTCGCCGGAGCCACCGTAACAACCGCCGGAAACACAATTTTTTTCCAGAAAATCTTCAACTCTCATCTACAAGCTTCTCATCTTCACCATCCACTTCCGATCAACCTTCGTCAGTAATCCCCAGAACTCGCCGGAATCTTCAAGCTCACCGGAAACTGCATTTTTTTCATCACAATCTTCACATAATTCTCATCAGATTTTCCAGAAAACGATCATCAACAAGATCATCAGATCTTCATCAAATCGCTAGAAATCTTCGCAGCGATCTTCATCACAACCTTCCAGATCAAAGATCCTACATGAAGATCTCGAAGGATCTGGCAAATCGTATGAAGTTGATCTACGAAGAACATTCGAATTAATTTAAGATCCTCGAAGAACTTCGTCAACAACTTCAGGAACTTCTTCATGTGTTCTTCGGATTTACCAGACTTCCAACAAGATTCATCGCATCCTTCATTCTTCAGAGATCTTCATCGTCCTTCGTGATCTTCATACATCAATCTCCAGATCCACTTGCAACTTTAATATCATCATCAGCTCTTCAAAGCATCTACATAATCGTTGAGAATCTTCAAGGAGCGCCGTCAGGTTCGTCATCAAGAACATTCTCCAGATGGGCTTCAAAGTCTTCATCAACGAAGAACTTCGTATCCACTTCAGATCTTCCGCGATACGCAAGCCACCGTCTAATTTTGTTTCCGGAGATTTGTAGCATAAATTTTGTTGTTCATTTGTTGTTGATGATTCAAAACGGAGATGAGATTGAGATGTTTGTGAGATTTTGAGTGAGAGTGATGAATGGAGACAAGGAGGTGAACGAGAGAGAGGGTTTGAGAGCTCGCGGCGCTAGGGTGAACAGTGAAGGTGAATGAAGAGGCACTTAGGGTTTTGTGTTTCTGAAGAATGAGAAGTGATACGTGGATGGTGAACTGGGCTCAAAGGCCCATTGGCTTTTTTTGCTACGATTCACTTCCCCGTTTTTGTTATGCACCCCCTCCCCGTGTGTGTGTGAGTATTTGGTTTGGGCCGCCAGCCCATTGTTTTCACTTGGTACCTCCCAGTTTTTTGTTAAACCCCTCCCTCCATTTTTTGCAGCCATTGGTTGTTGGGCTGGGCCTTGGCTTTTTACTAATTGCCTCCCCTGTTTCTTTCTTTTAATATTTTTGTATTGTTACATTTAATTGTAATTTTTTTTTTAGATTTAGTTAATATTAGTTTAGAATATTTTTAAAAATCCTAGAATAGATTTAGTTCTAGTGCTATATTTCTTTTAGAGAATTTTCTTTAATATGTTTAGAATATTTTAAATACTTAGAATATAGTTTTAGGTATTAATTTTCTTTTAAGAGAATTTAGGACTTAGTTAATTTCTTGTTAAGGAGATTTGTAGACTTAATTCTTTTCAGGATATACTTTCTAGTAGAATTTTTGCCGTATTTTAGGAGTAGCCTATTATTTCCATTTTGTGATCGGATTTCTCTCCCATTTTCGTTTCTATCTGACTTTATTCCCGATTTTATTTTTGGCTGGCCGTGTGACACGATTCAATTGGAGAATGATTTTCGATATCATTTCTCCATCTTGTCATTGACACGGATATCAACACGCTACCTCTTAAAGTTCGATTTCTCGTATAAATCGAACCATGACGGTCTAAGCGTTACATTGGCTTTGATTCGAGCGTCATCATCAAGGACCCATAGAGGAGAAGATTGGAATGGAGCTTGCGCGCGCGTCAGGAGCCTAGGAGCTGCTTCGTTCAATATCATCATCGTCGTATTCAAGTCTTCAGGCAACCGTCGAGTGTTGTGAGTCGCATCGTTAGAAACGAGGGAAATGACAGTTGAGGAGTTACTTCTCAATCGTCTAGGATGTCTAGTATGGTACCCTTAGGATACCATGCGATGCATTCGCTCCTACGTCTTAGGTTCTTGCGTGTGTATCCCGAGTTCCTTCCCGTTTAGGCGTAATCCTGCTTCCTCTTTGTTCTCGCCCCGTGCGAGCGAAACCCCTTTTCTCTCGCGTTCAGGCGATCGAGACCCTTTCTCTTGCCCCCGTGTAATCGAGACTCGTTGTCCCGTCAAACTACGTTAGCTCTGATCTCTCGTGCCAGACGAGAGTACGTAGGCATAGGATGTCGTATCCTAGCGAGCTCCCTTCTCCCTTTTTTCCGCTTCTCCGTTTTAGCTGTAGTAGGATGAACTACAGATGCTCTGATTTATCATACCGAATGAGAATATGTAGGCATAGGATGCGATATCCTAGCAAGCACACTGACAACTAACCTTTCTGTTCTCTCGCTGCTGTGCGATCGAGACTTTCCCGCTGACGACTGATGTTTCCTTTTCTCTTGCCCTTGCGCATTTGAGACCAGACCGTAGTTCTAGTTCCCGTAGGTTCCCGTACCTTTCAAACCAACTTAATCTCTCACTCCTGTGTGATCGAGAACACCCCTTCTAGCCGTAGTTAGCCTGAACTACGTAAGCTCTTATCTTTCACGCTGTGTGGAAGTACGTAGGCACAAGACGCGAAGTCTTGGCGAGCCAATTCCCTATAGTTTCCCGAACTACGATGACTCTGACTTTCTCTCTTGAGAATACGTAGGCATAGAGTGCGACGCTCTATCGAGTCAGTTTTCCCTCCGTTTAGACTTAGTAGCCGTAGATAGATTGTTTTTGCATCCTTTAGACAAACCAAGCAAGTGTGGATCCCGTCAAGTACGACGGACGTGAGGGGTGCTAATACCTTCCCCTTGCGTAACCGACTCTCGAATCCAGGATTTAGTTGCGATGACCATTCCTTTCCCGTCTTTGCGGTAGGTTTACTCTGAGCGTTTCCTTTCCCTCTTGTGGGATAAATAACGCACGGTGACGACTCTTCTGTTCAGCCGGCACCGATTTTCGCAGTAGCGACAGCTGGCGACTCTGCTGGGGACAGGAATATCCCCTATGCGAGTCAATCCTAGCGCTTGTTTGCTCGTCTTTGGATGTTTACCTTTTGCGTGTTGTATTTTACTGTATTTACAATTTCCGCATTTCGTTATTATCTTTTGCTATTGTGCTGTTGGGTGGTTGTTCCTTTGAGGGAGAAGCCAAAACCCAGGCTTGAGTACACACATAGATTTAGAGAGAGAGAGTAGTGGTTAGCCTGCTTGCTTAGTTCGCACCAGCTAGCCGCGAAATCTCACTCGGACGAGATTCTCTTTGATGCTTCTTGCCTGGCCCTTAGGGCTCGACAAGTTGTCTGACCCGAGGATTGTCGACTCTGGGAACCGATCAATTGGGAATTCGACTAAGTGAGGCCTCTTCAAGGGATGATGATGCCACACCTTCTGGGTATCGTATCATCGCTCTTGAGAGTCTGTGACATTGATACCCGCATAGGAAGCCGTACCTTGTCAGATTAGGTTCATACCCGTGAGTGGGAGGGTTTTTGCAGGAAACTTAACTTCCAGCCAACCCGATATTTTGGTCTTCTCTTCAGAGCGAACATGCTCCGTCAGCAGCGCAGCAGTATTCAGAGATTGTGTGGGGGCTGTGATCCCGTGTTTGCTGCATCTTGTATTGCATTTGCATAAACGTGTTGCATCATATTGCATGTCATACTCCAGCTAGCCAGAGTTCTTATCCAGCCGTTGTTTGATTTCAGAAGGTGATTATCTAGTGATTGGCCTGAACAACTGTTGATTGTTAGAAGACGACCAAGGGGTTGAAGCAGATTTGAGCTGAATAGAGCAGCGAAGTCAGTTGAAGGCTATTGGTAGCTATGTCTGAGAGCAACTTCCAGTCTGCTCACACCTTGGCAGGGTTCACTATGACGACCAACCCTCTGTATGGTTCTACTTCCGAGGCAGACTTTCCGCAAGTGAACAACCTTACTGCAGACCAGTTTGTGCAACCTCCTGTTATGGACTGAGATCGACGTGAGCAGTTTGTTGTCCGCAATGAATGACCTCCTCTTATCAACAGTCAAGGTGTTGTTTTCCCTATGCCGAGTATCCGAAGAGAGATCCCAGTAGCAAGGATTGTAGACCCAAGAGCTCTTGAGTGTGATAGAAGGCTCCAAGTGTTGGAAGAACAAATTAAAGCCGTGAAAGTCAAAGATGCTGTCAACCTGAATGCTGCAGACATGTGTTTGGTTCCTGGCCTGGTGTTGCCTTATAAGTTCAAAGCGTCGAGATTTGAGAAGTACAAAGGAGATAGTTGTCCGAAGCAACATTTGGTGATGTTCTGCCGAAGAATGACTTCGTTTGTGCAAAACGACAAGTTGATGATTCACTACTTTCAGGATAGTCTGACTGGGGCATCTCTGAGTTGGTATATGCAGTTAGAGAGTAATCAGATTCGATCATGGGTGGATTTAGCTAGAGCTTTTCTGAAGCAGTATGATTACAACCTAGATGTGGCTCCTCATCGCATGTAGTTACAAGAATTGTCTCAAGAGAGAGATGAACCTATCAGGAAGTATGTTCAGAGATGGAGAGAATTTGCTGCCAGAGTACAACCACCGCTTTTAGACCGAGAGCTAACAAGCATGTTTGTAAACTCACTGCAGAGTCCGTACTACGAAAGAATGCTTGGACTTGCGTTAAATTTTTCTGACTTGGTAGAATTTGGGGAACGCCTTGAGCATGCCATAAAAATCGGGAAAATTCAGATTATTTCAAACAGTCAGGATAGTGAAACTGAATCTCTTTATGACTATCAGAATGAAGAAGGAGTTGTGATCAATGAAATCATGCCAGATGTTGAGTATCCTCGAGATGAACTGGTGAAGTCTGGTGGTTCTTCATCTCTTGCGTCTTGTTATGCTGGACAGACCACTGTGCCTAGGGCACCATATCAGGAACCTTATGTTGCTTCCCTTGCAAATCAATGAACTCGTGGCCGAGGTTATCAGAATCAGCGCCAGAATCAGAACAGACCTCGTAACAACTTGGAACGAAGGAATGCTCCTTCCCACCCAGTGCCTATGCCGTATAGCCAAATTCTGCCATCGTTGATCCAGAGCTCTTTAGTGGAACCTAAAGCTCTTAAGCCTGTTCCAAAACCTTACCCTCCTGGGTACAATCCCCACGTTCAGTGTGGTTACCATGGCGGATCCCCAGGACATTCAACTGAAGATTGCAAAGCTTTTCAGGCGAAAGTACAACAGTTGATCGACCAAGACTGCATTTCCTTTCGAGAAGGATTTCTGTTTGTTCATACCAACTTCTCAGCTATCTAAGCTCGTAGATTCGGAGTTTATTTTCAAGAAGCCAGTGATTCAGACAGGCAGGCGCCTTCGGCATTGACAGTCCTCAGCCTTTTTGTCATTTGCATTTGTAGTTTCCTTTTTTGTTAGTTACTACTTGCTGTTAAACATTGTTTGTTTCGAATGGTAATATTGATAAAATGACTATGCATTTTTCTGAATTAATCATGTCGCTGTCGCTCATTTATTGCATTACACTGACACTTGCATTTTATTTACTCTCCTTTATCACTATGATTGGCAAAGATTGGAGGGAGGATGACGAAACTGGATACTCATAACCGATGATCGTATGCTTTCAGGTAAAACCTTGCCGATGACGTACAAGGCATTGTTTCAAATCCTCAAACACTAGAGATATAAGGAGTTAGTCCCTTGTTAACCACTTCGAGCCAGGAAGTAGAAGTTTTTTCGGACTTTTTTAAACCCTCACATCTTAACCCGGGGCAGGGTAGTTGTCAGTTAGCTTGATCGAGCGTTCAAGTCTTATAAAGGAGTGTTGCCTTTCGAGGACCAATCACATCTTATTTTTCCCCCAGAGGTCATACCTCATCAACCACAATGGTTAAACCTCACCAATCAGGAGTGAGACAGTTACAATCCTTTTGGAGCAATCAAGACAACCGGTGTCGCACGACTTGTTCCAAGGAAGAAGAAAGAAATAAGAAAGCCCGCTAAGAAAAAGAAAAGGCTGGAAAGCTAATACTTAGGCAAAAATTAGGGTATCCCGCTGGACTTCAAAAGAAAAAATCGAAAAGAACTCAAAGGGAGTCAGTGCAGGAAAAAATTAGGGAATCAAAAGAATGGAAAAGAAAGGATATAAAAAGAAAAATCCTCGAACAAGGACAAAGTCGTGTGGATACAGACACCGAAAACGAAAAAGGAGTAGCTGTCACTCTAAAAACAAAAAACCTTGTGAGTTCCTTAACTATGGTTCTTACCATTCAACATACCTCTCGAAGAGGCGAGCGCTCGTGCTAGGTTAACTGAACCTTAGGATCGGAGATCATCACGTAGACGGGGTGGGTTTAAATCAAAATTTGAGCCCAAATATCCTTTGTTTCACGAACCGTGAACCCGACCACGATACAACCCTTAAAAGACCTAATTGAGGCAGGGTTTATTCTGAAAGCGCATTATGATTAGGTTGAGTAGCCTGACTCCTTCATGGTTTGCTAATCATATCCTTGTTGCATTTTTCACTAATCACATAAGCACTACGTTTGAACTTTGATTCATTCGTCACTCACAATCATGACACGTAAATGAGTGACAGCACAATTTTTTCAAAATCTGCATGAACACTGCATTAAAATTACCATTCGGGATTGAACAATTTTACTTGCAGGTTAGTAGTTGACATGAAAGAAATTCCAACAGGGAATAATCGAACAGGACTGAATAATTCAGCAGTCTGGATCAGAATGGTGTATGTTGTGAAACCCTGTAAATCTGGGGCATTGACTTTCAGTGAGTTCAGAATCAGTTGGTCTGAGGACAAGCCCCAAAGTATCAATTGATCAGGGGCAGTTTGTCTGAGAAGCAGTTGATCAGAAATGAATCTTCTCGAGAGCCAATCAAGGGCAATTATCCAGAATGCTATGATTTGAGGGCAGATCCTCCCAGTGGGTAATCAGATCAGGTTAAGTCGCTTATACGCTCATTCAAGGGGCAAGCCAGTTCAGGAATAGTGAAACCAACTATGTTGATAGTTGTTTAATTGAGGTCGAATCCTTTTGTCGTACAGATATCGGGGCAAGCTATCTCGAGGTCGTATTATAGCAAGCTGCTTTCTGTTTAGAGTGATCTTCCCAAGAGTTAGATTGGGGCAAGTTGAGTTGCATTGGGGCAAGTTATTCAAGCAAGTCTGTTTATCCCCAGCCAGAGTTGAGTATCGGGGAATCGTGTCGTTACCCTCATCAAAAACCTTGACCTTCCGAAAAAGGCCTTACCGTTGTTGGATCGTTATCCTACAGTTTAAACCTGTTACGTGTCAGAAATTTGTAACCGGATCGTTTCCAAAGTCCAGTTCTCGCCTGGCAAGCCGGTAACCAGTTCTCATCTGGCCCGCATTTCTGTAAATACCAGTTCTCGCCTGGTACGTGTCTTCGTTTAACTAGTTATCGTATGGTCAACCTTTCCGTAAACATCATTTCTCGTCTGATGTATGTTATTGTTACCAGTTCTCGTCTGGTCACCGTTTCTTTAACCTATTTGTTGTATCAGTTCTCATCTGGTGCATGTCATCGTTTAACCAGTTCTCGCCTGGTCACTGTTTCTTTAACCTATTTGTTGTATCAGTTCTCGTCTGGTGCATGTCAGCTTTCAACCAGTTCTCGTCTGGTTGTCTTTTTCTTAACCTATTATCCAGTCAGCCCCGTCTGACGTTCAAACCATAAATCAATTCTCGTCTGATAACCTAACCTATTTTGCTATCAGTTCTCGTCTGGTAGTCTACCTTTGAATGCTAGTTCTCGTCTAGTATTTTCCCTATCTTCCATTTTGTAAATAACCCATTTTCATCCCTAAACCAGGAAAAAGCCTAAAAATATCCGACACGGTAATTCCCAGTGACTCGCATGTTGTCACATTCCCCGATACGAAGCTCGATTGATACTAGTTCCCGGATTAATGTTCTGCATTCCTTATGGATTTTGTTAAATCAGGAGTACCTTTTCCTCAGCAGATCGGAAGTCACGTATTATCCCCGGAAGAGTTGAGATTGTATTTTATCCCGCATCGGAGTAGGATCAGGAGTATTCTCAGCAGATTAAGATTGATATCCGTGACAGAAGGGGAATCTCAGCAGTGCGCTGTGCACAATCGACCCCAGTTTGGTTAATCCCTACAGAGTACAATCAAGTTGTCAGTGGTTTAGAAGGAATATCGTCGTGCAGGGCCGTCCTTCCTTTTTCCAGCATTTATTGTGCTGAGATGATTCTGTGATAACCGATTACCTTCAGAGGAGTTGACTTTGCCTCCAGCATTTTGCCAAGTGGTTTCAGACCTGGTGTTCCCTGGCAGCCTGCATTTACATTTGCATTTGCATATACCGTCATATTTGCACCTATCCAAAGCGCATAGCATATCTATACCGTATGGAGGCATTGCATTTTCAAACAAACACATAGCATTTCCATGTCGTGTGGAACATTGCATCATTTTCAAACATACGCATGTCGAAACATAGACCAGGTTGGTTACCTTTTGGCTTTTGAATATGTTCCCCTACAGAGTTGTTGGTTAAGCTTCTCTTCTCCTCAACGGAGTGGTTTCTTCATATTTGGTTGTTACGTCGGCACTGAAAAAAAGAAAGATTGGCATATATCAAACTTCTGAAGCTGCCACCTGTGTCGAAATAGGTGCCTGGCAGTCGATTCAGAATTTCCCCCAGGAGAGTTTTCCTCAGGTTCGCTGTGAACTGTGAGATGACAAGATTTGATCCCATAACAGATGGGAGTCAAGGTGTTTGCTTTCTGAAGCATTATTCTGAAGATTCAGTACCTGTGGCGTCACACAGGTGATTGATGTTGAAAGAGAAAATTTTATCAGATAATTGACCAGTTGTTGCCGTAACAACGAAACTTCAGTTCATTGGAAGCTATTCCTCGAGCAGTTTTGCAGTTTATTTTTGCGGTTGGCAAATTTCAGGGTTCTTTTTGTATTCAACCGTATTCTACCTTTGAATGTTTGAAAGCTGGTCGCTCTTCAACCATTCAGGTCCAAGCCGTTTGAATAGGGGCAGCTGTTGCACCCTAAAATTTGACCAACCGGTTCCCATATCTGGTTTATGTTTCGACGCATGTTCACATTCGCATTCGCATACCGCATACAGTGCATTTGTCCAGTCATATTGATTTTATCGGGATTACAGCCCTGTTTTCACATTTCGGGCGTTTCAGACCGGTTCGGATAATCGGAGGTTATTTTTGAGAAGTCACGCGCTTCCCGGATGTTTTCAGCTTACGCAGTTGTTTTTGAGGATTTTGGTTTCTGGGTTTACCGTTTATTTTGGTCTGGTCTCGCGCTCTCCTTTGTTTGATTTAATGGCCTTTATAGCTTTTTCTAGAATTTAAATAGAGCTTTATTTTGTTTTTAGAATATTATAGATTTAATAGTTTTCTATAGATTTTCTTTTCTAGAATTTTAATAGATATAGGTTTTTATTAGTTTTATAGAATTTAAATGGAATTAATAGAATAATAGTTTTTTTAATAGAGTTTTATTAGAATATTAGGTTTTTGTTTTTAAATAGAATAGTATATAGATTTTAATAAATAATATAGAATTTTAGTAGATTTTAATATAGTATTTTTTAAATATAGTTTTAATATAGATTTTAATAGAATTAATAGATTTTATTTCTAGAAATTATAAATTTCATATAGATTTTAATTGAGTTGATTTTAATAGTTTATCTTTAGAATTTATTAGAGTTCAGTAGATTAGATTAATGCTCATTTTCGTTTTAATTAGCATTTAATCATTAGGTCATTAATTGAGTTTAGTTTAATTAGAGTCAGCTTTAATTGTTTAGTTCATTAATTATTGGTTGTTGCTTTAATCATTTTCGTTTTCATTAATCACATCATTAATTGAAGCTTGTTATCATTAATCCATCAAAGTCTGAGTCAAGTTAATGGGCCAGGTGTAGTTTGGGGGCCCAAAATTCGTACGCCACTTGTCATCTATATATTGCTACCACGCGTGTGTTTCTGCTTCCTCCACCTCATTTTTGCATTCACCCAGAGTGTGCCACTTCACAATCCACTCACTCTCTCCCAAGCCACGTGGCTCCCATGCAGCCCCCTTCCACCTCCACGCGTTTCCTCCTCCCTCTCCCTCTGCATGCGTTCTGACACATCACCTCTCACCGGAAACACTCACCGGCCGACATGCAATTGCCGGCGACCACCACCCGGACCACCACAACTACCTTCTAACCGTCGCCGGAGCCACCGTAACAACTGCCGGAAACACAATTTTTTTCCAGAAAATCTTCAACTCTCATCTACAAGCTTCTCATCTTCACCATCCACTTCCGATCAACCTTCGTCAGTAATCCCCAGAACTCGCCGGAATCTTCAAGCTCACCGGAAACTGCATTTTTTTCATCACAATCTTCACATAATTCTCATCAGATTTTCCAGAAAACGATCATCAACAAGATCATCAGATCTTCATCAAATCGCCAGAAATCTTCACAGTGATCTTCATCACAACCTTCCAGATCAAAGATCCTACATGAAGATCTCGAAGGATCTGGCAAATCATATGAAGTTGATCTACAAAGAACATTCGAATTAATTTCAGATCCTCGAAGAACTTCGTCAACAACTTCAGGAACTTCTTCATGTGTTCTTCGGATTTACCAGACTTCCAACAAGATTCATCGCATCCTTCATTCTTCAGAGATCTTCATCGTCCTTCGTGATCTTCATACATCAATCTCCAGATCCACTTGCAACTTTAATATCATCATCAGCTCTTCAAAGCATCTACAGAATCGTTGAGAATCTTCAAGGAGCGTCGTCAGGTTCGTCATCAAGAACATTCTCCAGATGGGCTTCAAAGTCTTCATCAACGAAGAACTTCGTATCCACTTCAGATCTTCCGCAATACGCAAGCCACCGTCTAATTTTGTTTGCAGAGATTTGTAGCATAAATTTTGTTGTTCATTTGTTGTTGATGATTCAAAACGGAGATGATATTGAGATGTTTGTGAGATTTTGAGTGAGAGTGATGAATGGAGACAAGGAGGTGAACGAGAGAGAGGGTTTGAGAGCTCGCGGCGCTAGGGTGAACAGTGAAGGTGAATGAAGAGGCACTTAGGGTTTTGTGTTTCTGAAGAATGAGAAGTGATATGTGGATGGTGAACTGGGCTCAAAGGCCCATTGGCTTTTTTTGCTACGATTCACTTCCCCGTTTTTGTTATGCACCCCCTCCCCGTGTGTGTGTGAGTATTTGGTTTGGGCCGCCAGCCCATTGTTTTCACTTGGTACCTCCCAGTTTTTTGTTAAACCCCCTCCCTCCGTTTTTTGCAGCCATTGGTTGTTAGGATGGGCCTTGGCTTTTTACTAACTGCCTCCCCTGTTTCTTTCATTTAATATTTTTGTATTGTTACATTTAATTGTAATTTTTTTTTAGATTTAGTTAATATTAGTTTAGAATATTTTTAAAAATCCTAGAATAGATTTAGTTCTAGTGCTATATTTCTTTTAGAGAATTTTCTTTAATATTTTTAGAATATTTTAAATACTTAGAATATAGTTTTAGGTATTAATTTTCTTTTAAGAGAATTTAGGACTTAGTTAATTTCTTGTTAAGGAGATTTGTAGACTTAATTCTTTTCAGGATATACTTTCTAGTAGAATTTTTGCCGTATTTTAGGAGTAGCCTATTATTTCCATTTTGTGATCGGATTTCTCTCACATTTTCGTTTCTATCTGACTTTATTCCCGATTTTATTTTTGGCTGGCCGTGTGACACGATTCAATTGGAGAATGATTTTTGATATCATTTCTCCATCTTGTCTTTGACACGGATATCAACACGCTACCTCTTAGAGTTCGATTTCTCGTATAAATCGAACCATGACGGTCTAAGCGTTACATTGGCTTTGATTCGAGCGTCATCATCAAGGACCCAGAGAGGAGAAGATTGGAATGGAGCTTTTGCGCGCGTCAGGAGCCCAGGAGCTGCTTCGTTCAACATCATCATCGTCGTATTCAAGTCTTCAGGCAACCGTCGAGTGTTGTGAGTCGCATCGTTAGAAACAAGGGAAATGACAGTTGAGGAGTTACTTCTCAATCGTCTAGGATGTCTAGTATGGTACCCTTAGGATACCATACGACGCATTCGCTCCTACGTCTTAGGTTCTTGCGTGTGTGTCCCAAGTTCCTTCCCGTTTAGGCGTAAGCCTGCTTCCTCTTTGTTCTCGCCCCGTGCGAGCGAAACCCCTTTTCTCTCGCGTTCAGGCGATCGATACCCTTTCTCTTGCCCCCGTGCAATCGAGACTCGTTGTCCCGTCGAACTACGTTAGCTCTGATCTCTCGTGCCATACGAGAGTACGTATGCATAGGATGCCATATCCTAGCGAGCTCCATTCTCCCTTTTTTCCGCTTCTCCGTTTTAGCTGTAGTAGGCTGAACTACAGCTGCTCTGATTTCTCATACCGAATGAGAATATGTAGGCATAGGATGCGATATCCTAGCGAGCACACTAACAACTAACCTTTCTGTTCTCTCGCTGTTGTGCGATCGAGACTTTCCCGCTGACGACTGAAGTTTCCTTTTCTCTTGCCCTTGCGCATTTGAGACCAGACCGTAGTTCTAGTTCCCGTAGGTTCCCGTACCTTTCAAACCAACTTAATCTCTCACTCCTGTGTGATCGAGAACACCCCGTCTAGCCGTAGTTAGCCTGAACTACGTAAGCTCTGATCTTTCCCGCTGTGTGGAAGTACGTAGGCACAAGATGCGAAGTCTTGGCGAGCCAATTCCCTGTAGTTTCCCGAACTACGATGACTCTGACTTTCTCTCTTGAGAATACGTAGGCATAGAGTGCGACGCTCTATCGAGTCAGTTTTCCCTCCGTTTAGACTTAGCAGCCGTAGATAGATTGTTTTTGCATCCTTTAGACAAACCAAGCAAGCGTGGATCCCGTCGAGTACGACGGACGTGAGGGGTGCTAATACCTTCCCCTTGCGTAACCGACTCCCGAATCCAGGATTTGGTTGCGATGACCATTCCTTTCCCGTCTTTGCGGTAGGTTTACTCTGAGCGTTTCCTTTCCCTCATGTGGGATAAATAACGCACGGTGGCGACTCTTCTGTTCAGCCGGCGCCAATTTTCGCAGTAGCGACAATTTGATATTGGGTTTCTAAGATAGCGAAAAAGGTTGAGGGAATCCCGAATGAAATTTGAATTTTGTTAATAATGTTCACGATTGGATAGTTTGATATTTCTCGTATATTGATTGACAACGGGAGCTCTTGTGATGTGATGTATTTAAATTTTTTTCGAGAAAATAGGCCTGAAGAAAGAAGAGTTGTATCTTTATGCGGGATCTAATATGCAGGCCTTTAATGGCAAGACGACCAACTCTTAAGGGCACATCGAGTTGATGATTACCATAAGGGAAGGGGGAGATGCACTACTACGAAATAGACCTTTCGTCACACTAAACTACAACGCTCTGACTGTTAACTGTGATAATACCTTATTTTTGGACGTGTTTTTTATTTATATTTACGAAAATAAATTGCACTACGGTCAAACTAATAAACCGTGATTATACAGTTATAGAGTGTCAGGGTTCAAATTCCAACTCCAACAATTTTCTACTTTTTCATTACAATTGATGTTGTTCTTATAATTATAATATATAAATTAAAATTGAAATACCTATCACCACAGTTGTTAATGTGAACCATTGTGAAAGTCACTACATTTAATCATGGTTTTTGAAAGCATCCGTGATGGAATTGTTTACTTATTTATAATATAAGTGAATTACATCTCGCTTCTTTTCAGTATTGTCGTATCTATCACAACAAAACCCTATGAAAAATTTTCTCTCTTCTTTTTCATTAGACCTTGCTTCATACATAAAGGTATTCGTCTTCCTTGTTCGAGACTATGGTTTTTTTATTTGTTCTATGTTGTTATTTTATGTTGTTGTATGTTGTTGTTCTTATTGTATGTTCCAATTTCAGATCCTTCTCTCAACATGAATAATGGGACCAACAAACCTATCCATGAGATTCATGTTAAAAAAGAGGTTATTGATATGGTGGAGTTATGGTTGAACAAAGCCAAGGAAGCTGAATTTGTTAGGGAACACATTAATGTTGTTGAACAGTGTCATACCCTAATTTTTACCCCTAAGATGTAACGCCCCGATTCTGATTTCCCATTTTTGTTGAGTCTTTTATTTTATTTGGGTGATTATTATTTTATTTGTGGAATTGGGTGCTAATATGTTATGTTTGCATGTTGTGTTATTTTATCATTTTTGAGAGTTTTCGGGGAAATTAGGTTGGAGGGTATTTTAGATATTTCTTAATTCATGTTAAGTTAGAAATTTTGTGAGAAAACGAATTATTAGATATTTTGAGAGAAAAAGTAATAGAAAGAATTAGAAATAGAATAATATAAGACAAAAAGAGGAGAGAAAAGAGAAAGAAAGAAAAAAAGAGAAAGAAAGGAGAAAAAAGGAGAGAAAGAAAGAGGAAGAAGAGAAAAGAGAAGAAAAAGAGGAAAAAAAGCTTGGAAATCTTCAAAATGACTTCTAGGAATCGATTTAATCGGGTAAGGGTGTGAAATCTTATTATCTTATCAATGTATATCATTATGTATGTGTTTGTTGGATTGTTTTGGTTGTTTTTCCACATTTTCCATTTTAGGTCGAAATTGGTAAAATCGATAGAAGCCGATGTTTTTACGGTTATAATTCAAAATAAATTGCGTAGTTTAGTCGAGGAATGTTAGGCCGAGACTATTGAAACTTGTTTGATTGAATTCAGGTGATTTTGTGACTTTTTGATGTTTTTGGATAATGAGGGTTTGAATAGCGACGCGTTCGCTAGGCGAATCACTGGCGAGTGAGGTTGCGAAGTGTTCGCTAGGCAAGCGTGCAACGAGCTACCAGCGAACACTCCCAGACTTGGACAGAACCAAAAAGACCCAAACTCGCTGGAGCGAGTGGAGTAGCGAAGGACTCGCTAAGCGAACCTTCTACTCGCCTAGCGAGCATGGCAGTACAACATTTTATTTTTCTTTTTCCATCCAACGTCGATTCTTCGACTCGGATGTTGGTCAATCTTATCCCGAACGTGTAGCTTGCGTGCTGTTATATGATATGTTGTGGGTATCCGTATGGCGTGAATCCTAGATTGTGGAATTTATTGTGAATTGTGGCCTTTTGGCAAATAAATGCATTGCTTAAATTAAATATACATGCATGATGATTATGATAGAGTTCATTACCGTTTGGCGTAATTGAATGTGAATGTATATGGATTCTATATGATAGAATGAGATGAATGCGTGAATATATATTGTGAATATGTATGCATTTCAAAAGTGTTTTGAGTCATTTTGCATGTGAAGCATAATGATGCGCATTCTTGTGTTGTGGGATTCTAATGAGAATCCGTTGTAACACCGTGTGCCTATGTGAGGTGTGAGCGATGATTACAAATGATTGTGTGCCTATGTGAGGTGTGAGCAATCAGATTGTGTGCCTATGTGAGGTGTGAGAAATCCATAAACATTGTGTGCCTATGTGAGGTGTGAGCAATGGGTGAACATCGTGTGCCTATGAAAGGTGTGAGCGATGGTTCCAATAAGTTCCTGAGTGAACTTGAGATGATTGAGTCGGTACCGCATTGCATTTGCATAGAGTCGTGAGTCGGTCTCTATGATTTGCATTTATCATCGTTATAATTGTACATTGTTGAATAAGCATAAATGTGTATGTTTATGTGGAATGATGAGAATTGTGAAAGTATGCATGATGAATATGCTTGGTAATATATATATATATATATATATATATATATATATATATATATATATATATATATATATATATATATATATATATATATATATATATATATATATATATATATATATATATATATATATATATATATATATATATATATATATATATATATATATATATATATATATATATATATATATATATATATATATATATATATATATATATATATATATATATATGTACACATACATTGTGATGTATATGAGTTGTGATGAATTGTGGTGAGAATTGAAAATATGTGTATTTTTATGCTAAGATATATAATTATATGCATTGTTATTATGATAATATTTCTCACCCTTCTGCTGTTTCATGATGCTCTATGAGGCATTACATAGTAGGTTTGCTGGAGGTCTTTATGTGAAGCATGTCTTCATTCTTTTGGTCGGTCGGCTCTGATATGTAGCACCGGGTAGCTAGGATGTTTATGATTCTTTTGTGATACATTTGTTTATGTATCTTGTTGTTGGATGTTTATGTAAACATGACTTTGTTGTTGAATTATATTGGATGATATATATATATATATATATATATATATATATATATATATATATATATATATATATATATATATATATATATATATATATATATATATATATATATATATATATATATATATATATATATATATATATATATATATATATATATATATATATATATATATATATATATATATATATATATATATATATATATATATATATATATATATATATATATATATATATATATATATATATATATATATATATATATATATATATATATATATATATATATATATATATATATATATATATATATATATATATATATATATATATATATATATATATATGTTTTGATGTTATCAATGTTTAGATTTTTCGCTTTTATTTTAAATATTTGAGATGTGGGTGTAAGGACTAAGTTCCCCTGTTGCATAGTTACCCCACTGTTCC
Organism: Lathyrus sativus; assembly: GCA_963859935.3. Lineage (NCBI taxonomy): Eukaryota > Viridiplantae > Streptophyta > Magnoliopsida > Fabales > Fabaceae > Lathyrus > Lathyrus sativus. Next base: position 475,330,310 of record OZ012739.1, read on the forward strand.
ATATCTTTTGTTGAGCAGGTGTTGTATGTTTTAATTTCAAGCATAATGTGACACGCCTCTTTTATACTGTGTTTAAAATTATACTCTGATGAAATTTTTAATATGTGACTAAATGATTATGTAATTATTTTAGGGTATAGGAAGGGGGTGTTACATATGACGCCACTTTATTCACCATATTCATCATTGCATATGTGTGTGTCTTTATGCATCACTAACCCATATAAAAAACAAGATGTGTGTGTGCTTGCTTGCTTTACAGGTTAGGTGGTCCCCCAAGGGCTCAAGCAGATGAATTATCAAAGGATGGGCATCATATTCAACATCTCATGTCCCTTATTCATCCATGAAGATCAAGAGTCTCCTTCCATCAACAAATAAAGTGCAATGTAGCATCATAACAAGCTCATCAAGCCTCAAGATCCTCAGTGCACCAAAAATAGGGTTTTGACCTAATTCAATCCCTGGGTTGACTTTTAGATTAATGCATGACCCAAAATCTCAAGATATGTTTCAAGGACCTCAAATTATTCATATTAGTCCATTCATATGATTTTATTGATCCAGAGAACTTGATTCATAAGCAATACAGGAATTCAAATTCACATGGTCCACAAACCAGGGTTTATGATGAAAAAGTCAACTGCACCTTTAACATTTGACGAAAACAAGAATTCAAATATTGATACTTAATTCAAGACACTCAAAAACAACTTTGGATTTCATCCATGGTGTCCCAATTAACCCAAGGGTTTAATTTCATTGAAGATCGTAAAGTTCAAGTTCATTTGATAAAAAAGTCAATTGCGGTCAAAATTAAGTTTGACTTTTGAGATATTTTGTCAATCATGGGCTTCTCAAGTCAAGAATAATGATAATATGAGGTTCGGATCATGATTGATCAAGTAAAATCAACAAAAGTGAGGTTACTTGTAAAAAGGGCAACATTGGAGAAGTTGAATTTTTTTCTAAGTTATAAAATTCAATGATTTTTGCCCTACTTTCCAAGGCAATAACTTCCAATCCAAGTAACCATTTTCTTTGATCCAAAGATCAAATTGAAGAGTTTGTTACATACTACAACTCTGTCCTTTGGAGTGAAATCTCAAAAAATGCATAGATTAAGAGATATGGAGCCATGAAGTTGGAGGTTCCATACTTTTGAATCTAGACACATAGGAAAATTTTAGACAGACTCTGTCTCATGTTGGAGCCAACTTTAGGGACATTTTTCTTCACGATCCACATTGATTTAAGACAAACCTTGAACATCAAAGTTGAAGTATGTCATCTCAGCTTTCCAAAATGACCAAGAACATCCATTTACCTAATTTGAGCAATGAGATATGAATTTCACAACATGACTTGTTGCAACTGATTTTTTAAGATAGATTTGCCACACCTACTTATGCCACACGACTTGGATGACCTTGCAAGCTCGATATCTTCACAAGATCAACACCAAAATAACCATGAACCATGTGCTCTACAAAACATAAATGAATTTTCAATATTCCATCTTTGGCATGTGTTAAAAATCATTTCAAAAACCATGAAGTGAGGTTTTGTTCTCTAGCATTAAAGTGCTATAGTGATTTTTCCAAAAACCTCCCCAATCTGTCCAAAGATGATCAAAACACTAAAGGATGAGATGCAATGTGAGAGGATCAAGCTCAAAAGATCAGAATTGGTTGCCATGTGAGAATGTAAGTTATGTACCTTGGCATTCAAGTAATAACTACATGACATCATCTATTAGATAAAGGCTTGCACCTCAATCCTCTCAATTCAAAATATATGATGCATTTCTCCTATAAATAGAGCTCATTTCTAACATTCAAAGCTCACAAAAACATTATAAGAAGCTTGTTTTCCAAGAAATCCTCCTCCTTCAAAAATTCAAAGTTTCAAAGAAGTGAGAAATTGAAACTTCATCTCCAGACAATTTCCACTCAAACCAAGCATCCAAACACTTCATATACATCATATAAAAGTGATTCGAATACTCAAATACCAACTGTAGCACCAAAATCATCAAGTCACATACCATTTGCTTCACACACATCATACGTTGTAGATTGATTTGGCTAGGAAGTTCCAGAAGTTTTCAAACCAATTTAAACATTGAAACACACTCCTTGAAGGTCAAGGAAGCTGTTAGCTTCAAGAAACTGCATCTGGAACACTCCTATCAAGGAATTCAATTTCCACTTTTGCAAGGTAGGTTGCCCTAAATTGAACTCTATGATTTATGCATCATTCTTGATCATTTGAGTTACAGACATGTTTGTCATGATGTTGTGATTATTTTCCCTCAATTAATTGTTATGTATCCTGATTGTATGTAATTTCATATCAAAATGTTCAGTTTGGGTTCATACACTTTTATGATTAATTTCTTTTTATGCATATAATATAAATGAAATTGGTTAATGACATTCAATTCCTTGTTAAAAATCCAACGATTTTGATTTTTACATCATGCCATTTGGTTAATTATACAGAGAGTTGAGATTTTCAAAATTTGAAGAAGAAAAGGAAGCTCGTGGAAGAAGATGAACATAGAGGGCGCCTTTTTTTAAAATAAAATGTAGTTTTACTATATTATTATTTCAAGGGTTGGAGTGTGAGAGGTCTAAGGATTGAATCTCCCTTGCCCCATATCTTTTGATTTTATTTTTCAAACCATTTTCAAAAGGAAGTTTCATATATTATTTTCATCCTCCATTCATTATCAACCCATATTGCGTGGTTCAATTGGTAAAATTTTAAACCCACCACCCCAAGGGTGTAGGTTCAACACTTGTGGGAGTCATTCCTATCATTTTTATCACTCTTTTTCTCACTTTTTTTCACAACTTCATGAATTTATTTCACCAAGTAAAAATGATATTTTTGAGCCAACGTTTTGCAGACTTCTCATTTATCTTCCATATTTTAAGAATCCACCAAAAAATACCAAAAATAATATTTATTTTTGACATTTCTATTAGGTTGAAAACTAGTAACTTTTAAGTATTTTTCATACCTTTTCTTTGTGAAATCAATAATCTCAAGGATCAACTTATGTTTTGATGAAGACAAATCACTCGACAAGAAGGAAAAGATGTTCACCCATTTTAATGACATCAACATCAGGACAAAGACTTGACATGAAGAATGTTTTCATCAGAAGGTATAATGAAAATTTTCATCAAGTATCTAAGTCCTAAGTTGCTCAAACAATAAAAACCTTTTGCATTACTTTTTCGCACTAACACAAGCTTTTTAAAACAAAATTTTTCTAAGTTTTTGCAAGTGCAATCGATTGCACTCTTAGAGCAATCGATTGCAAGAAAGTAATAACTCAGTCGATAAAACCAGAAAATTTCAAAGAACCTAATTCACCTCTCTCCCCCTCTTAGGTGCAACTCAGACTATCATTCTTGATTTCTTTTGATTTTCTTAACCTAATTACACATATGTGTCTTTATTGTCATTGATACACTTTACTTAAATTCTTGTTGATATATATACCATATTATATTGACTTGTGCACCTTGGTTAAAGTACTATTTTTTTTTAAAAAAAAATACTTTGATTAAGTGTTTAATTAGTTAAAGTTTTAGGGTTTCTCTTGATTAAATCCTTTCAAAACCTCTTGACTAGGCTTACACTTGAGTTTGGATCTCCTAAAGCCCTTTATTCAATCATGTTTGAAATTCTTGTTCATATATTCATAAACTATCACCATAATGAACATATCTACTTGTCTGAATGCACATTGACATGTTAATATATTATTAATGATCATACTATGTTTATGTCATCCTTGATGATTATATTGTTCAAAAGCTTAAGCAATTTTGTCTTATTAAGTTTCTCTTGACATTTACGTTTAGGAAACTTGCATTCATATAACTGTTGCATTTCAATGCTCATCCTTAGTTTAGACTTAGTTCAAAATTTATGATCCCCTTCAAACTACAACCTAGTGCAAACCCTAGGATCCCCTTTAAGGTTCTCAACCTCAATCAAACCATAGCCCCTTGTGACGTCAAACCTCAACTTCAAATCAAACCCTAAGCCAACCTTTGGATTCAAATTGAAATGTTTCCCCTTAGAGATGATACATGAATCATCTCTATAAAAGAGACGACTCTTATATTCCCTACAACATAATTCAAACACTTTTCAAACTCTTCTCCATTTAAGTGATGTAAGTGGCACACTTGTTGATTCAATATCCAAGCTGGAGTGCTTCTCTTATTATGGTACAAAAAAATACTTCTTGCATTTAAGTGATGTAAGTGGCACACTTGTTGATTTTATATCTAAGTCAAGGTCCTTCTCTTAATATGCAAAGATTAATTTAAAGGAAGATGTGGCATTACTATGGATTTTCTACATCCAAGTTTAAAACTTCTTCTTTTATTATCTTATTTCTCAAATGTTTGTGGTGAATAGGTGATATATCTCCCTTAAGATGATAACTTGTCTCTTCTCTCAAAACCAACAAATCCAACTCCACCCATTAGTAGGCGGAACTACGAACGCTCTAATTTCTTAACTTCCTTTTAAGAACACGTAGGCATAATATTGCGAAATCTTAGTGAGCACAATAATAAATAAAGCCCTTAGGTTCCTATACCTTTATCTTAAACCATTTAAATTTACACTACAAAAACAACACTCAAAATAGTCAACGAATCCCCAATACATAGCAGATGATTTTATCAAAGAGTAAACACAAATATATAAAAGAGGTTCCTATAGGATATTATAGATACTTAGGCTGCTAATACCTTTCCTTAGTATAAACAATCCTGATTCCCAGTCTCTTAGTGGATTGCATTGCACACACCCACGAGTTTATTTAGATTTTTCCCCTTCCCTCTCTTGGGATAAATTAAAATTTCACATGTAAAAAAAAAGGGCGACCTCCTTGGAATGAAGAAAAAAATCTCGCCACTACAGAAAAATGGCGACTTCACTGCGGAATTTGGGATTTCAACCCCCCTAAAAGGATTAAGCCTATCTTGCATATATTTGTGATTTTTTACTGTTGATATCATTTGCTAATTTTTGTATTCATCATGTTTGTTTGGGTTTTCTAGTTGATATATATATATATATATATATATATATATATATATATATATATATATATATATATATATATATATATATATATATATATATATATATATATATATATATATATATATATATATATATATATATATATATATATATATATATATATATATATATATGTATATATATATATATATGTGAGACAAAATCCTAACCCAAATTTGAGTATACATAAATAAGATAGGATGTTGATATAATAAAAAATTACATGTCTGGAGTAATCCTACGCATGAGTGACATATGATATAATCACACTTAGTGGAGACCCCTTTGGAATTACTGATGCCATTGTGAGAAGTCGGAATGTCATTACTTTTTTCGACCCGGGAGCCTGAGAAACTGAGGACATTTATTATTCCTTTACCCCCACTTGCCTTTTAAGATGTAGTGCAGTGGTTATCCAGGTGTAGACCTGAGATAGTTGATATGTGATACTACACTCAGATGAGTTTCTCTTGAGAATATTATTGATTGCCGAGTAGTCGTATGTCGATAATATCTGAAAGATGGACCTATGACTCTGAGAACCATGTTAGAACATGTTCTACAGGTACAATGAACCCATAGTATATATTCTCTTGGTTTGTTATTTTATATATGTGCATCCATACATTCATACATTTATTCAAACATCATTTTTAAAAAAAAAACCAAAATTTCTCAAGGAACTTAAAACCTTTATGGCAAATATCATAGGTTTTAACATGGATTTTGGGAAAAGAAATACCAAGAAGTACAACTTCAAGGATCCTGATACAACAAAATTGAAAAAAGTTAGGTCGTATGATCTCTTGTTCAGAGGATTTTTGAAGAAGTTATGGAGGACTCATAGGTATTCTAAAGATTAATGTTGAAGAAGGAATTCTTGACACTCTTGTGCAATTATATGATCCTCTCTACCACTGTTTCACATTTACAGACTATCAACTGACATCCACTTTGGAGGAGTATTCATATTGGATTGGTTTTCCAATATTAAATAAGATTCCTTTCAATAGCTCAGAGGAAATTCTAAGTACTCAGTTATTGCAAAAGCTCTTCATTTGGAAACTTTAGATGTGAAAGACAACTTCACTTATAAAAGGGGAATTAGAGGATTAACTTCCAAATTCCTGATAGAGAAAGCTACATCATTGGCTAAAGCAAATAGTATAGGTCCCTTTGAAGCTATTTTTGCATTACTCATCTATGGCCTTGTACTATTTCCAAACATCAACCACTATGTTGATCTTAATGTCGTCAAGATATTTTTAAGTGGTAACCCAATACCTAATCTACTTGGAGGCACTTACCATTCAATTCATCCCCATGAATCTGAAGGGTAGTGGAACAATCATGTGTTGTGGACCTTTGTTGTACAGATGGTTCAAGTCACATTTACCATGAACCAAACTCTTTGTTGAAAATTCTGACAAACTCAAATGGTCTCAGAGGCTTATGTCTCTTACTCATACTAATATGAGTTGGTATGACCCAGCTTATGACAAAGGAGTTATCATTGACAGTTGTGGAGAATTCCCCAATGTACCTCTTCTTGGTATATATGGAGGGATTAACTACAACCTCGCTCTTGCAAGACGCCAGTTTGGGTACCCCATGTAAGACAGACCTATCAGTCTCCTAGTGTTAGGTTTCTTTTACCTCAATGAGGGTGGAAATCTAGATTTAAAAAGGTCGTCATAAAGGCTTGGCACACCATTCATAAAAAGAGGAAAGATCAGTTGGAAAACAAAAACTATGTTGCTTTCAAGCCCTACACTCAGTGGGTCAATACCAGAGCTTGTGAACTCAAGATGCCTTATCCTCTTGAGAAACTTTCACAACCATTCATTGATTTATACTCTACAATCCCTATTGAGAATAGATAGGAATATTAAGAACTATTGACCAGCATGAAGCTGGAAAGAGACACTTGGAAAGATAAGTTTCACACTGCAAGGGCTGAGAGAAGAGAGTTAAAAAGGCAGCTAAAATAAAAAGACGACCTGATAGAAATCTTGGAGCAACATGCTGTGAAAAGATAAGAAGAACAAGAGAAGTCATTTTTCTCTGGTCATATTCCTCCAACCTCTGTCGCTTGGAAGAAGATCATCGATTAACTTACATTGGAAAATACACAATTAAAAAGATAGAAGAAGAAACAACAACATGGGGCTGGATCTTTATCAACAAGATTTCCGCAGGACCCGTGCGATTAGCTTTGTCAACTTATTTTTTAGATCTTCTGAAGTTGTACTTTCATGGTTGTACCCTTTCAAGTACATTAAATAAAATGAGATCTTTTCAATTAGTCAAGTGCTACCCATTTTTATGATATTTGCAACATAATATTTAAAGTTCCTTGTAAAAAAAAGTCATTTTCAATTTTTCACATCATACATCCTTCAAATATTTTTTGCATTACAAGAAACTCACACATGTTCTCGCTTTGAAGCCAAATTGTCTCATTCATTTAATACTCGAGCCAGCCGTCAAAAGAAGATGGACGAACATGAGCAATAAAACAAAGAGCTTAAAAATGAGGTCACTTCTCTAAAAGACGATACAGAAAGGCTTAACAACATGGTGGAAGCACTGACGGCTACTCAGAATCAACCTTCAACTGTGATTCAAAGGAATGTCATCTTAGAAATTATCTTCACATCCGTCCCTATCGCATATGTTGTTGTTTCACAGTATACCATGCCTCCCGGCTTTCCTTGGGGCATGCCTTTCAACTTTATACCAAAGGGTTACAAACCTCTAGTTCCTGAAGCTTCAAAAGTCACAACGGTCATGTCAATACCACCTCTCGTGTTACATACTACTCCATACATTGAGGAACAAATTTTCCATGCTCCTCCAAGTGAAACTATGGGAGTAGTTGAAAGGTGGAATGAATTCTAAGATAGGTTTTTGAACATGCAGAAAGAGATTAATGCTCTCAAAGGGCAAGACTTTTTTGGAAAGAATGCAATTGACTTATGCCTGGTTCCAAATGTCAAAATACCACTCAAATCAAAGTACCTGACTTTGAAAAACTGATAACACGAAATCATATATATATTTTGATGCATAATTCAACTGAAGTTTAACTGTTTTCGATCCAATTTCGGGTTATTTCTGTGTTATTTGTCTAATGTTTTGCAGGTATTTGATGATCACGTCTAAACAAGGCAATATGAAGAAAAGAAGCAATCTCAGGTGAAATATGGACGAAAACCGAATGAAAACAACATGAAAAACGCAGACTGCTGATTTTGCTGCTGTGACGACCGTCACAGCTCCATGACGACCGTCACACGGGTGACGACCGTCACACATTGTGACGACCGTCATGCAGGCAAAAACGCCCCACTTCAAATGCACGTGAAAGAAGCAGTTCCAAGTCCCAAATAGTGGACCACTACTCCCTGATAATTCTGCCTCAAAGTCCACCTTCTTCAAGTTATAACCGTTAGAATTCCATTTCTATAAAAGGGGAGGAAGGGGAACTCAGAAGGGGAGCCGCATTCATACAACGAAGTGCTGCCCAATTCCATTTCCAGAGCAAAAGTTCAGTTTTATTTTCTTTCCTATTTTTTTGTTGCCTTTCATTCCTTCTGTAATTTTTATTTCCGTTGTACGATCAAATTGGCAGAAAGACCAGAATCCTGCCAACATCTGTGGAGGATCTACCCAAAGGTCAATTGGAATATTTACAGGTTTCTCATTTCAATTGCAATTCCAGTTTTTATTATGATGCATGCTATTATTTATTGTTTTTATTTATGTTTTACCTTTCCCAAATCCATGTCTAGCTAAATTTAAGTAATCGATATGTAGTAATAATTCGAAAGGGATTTGACAATAATCGGTTGAAAACTGTCTTTTTCAAAAGTTGTTTATGGTCTGAGTGTTTAAAATTAATTTACTGAATAAAATTCGTCGCGAAAGCGAGAACTTATTTAAAAGTAGTTTTGCCACGAAAGTGGGAAATTAATTAAGGTACGAACCAACAAGCGAAAGCTGCGGCAAGACCAGATAGTAAACACTAATCATTCATTTTAATAACAGCGAAAACACTTTAAAATGAATTAGAACTTAGAGATTTCCAAAAAATAATTTAAACCCCGAATGGGACACGAAAGCGTATGTTTGGCCCTTAGAATTATGATTAGCGTCAATAACCATCGTGAGGCGAGAGTCTTCAGATCACCATTTTCTGCTTAAATAAACTCTGAAAAATATTTCGTAGGCTGGTAACTTGTCAAATCCCTGAAGAACATAAATACTGCATATCGATTCAATTAATTATACTTTAATTAACATTCTTAGTTCCCTTTAGTGACAATCTTATTCCCTCAAACATTATCTACCTAGCTAAACATAGTAACTCCCGAGAACACTAGTTTGATTACGAGTCCCTGTGGGATCGATATCTATTATTACTACGCGATAGACTGTGCACTTGCAGTTAGGTTGTATTAGACATAGAAAGTCGCGATCATGTTTTTGGCGCCATTGTCGGGGACCCGTTTAGTCAATAGTGTAACCTTCTGTTACGCTGTATAGACTAGGTTAATTATTTTCATTTTTCCTTTACTAGTGCTGTCGATTGTATGCCAAGTGATCGCCCACAAGGCGATATCTTGAAACCTTCAGTCGCAGAACTAGAACGCTTCTTACATCTAAGAAGCCGAATCATTGAGTACCAACTCAAACATAACATTCCTGATCCTCTCACTCCCATTCCCAAATCCGAAGAAGAATCGAACATGGCTGAAGGACCTCCAAACAAACCGCTGAAGGCATACGCTACACCCTCTCAGATGGAGCCTAGAAGTAGCATTGCTGCCCCAGCTATTACTCGAAATGATTTTGAGCTGAAACCATCATTGCTGTCAGCTGTACAACAAAACCAATTCTCAGGAAACGCAACTAAGGATCCGAACGAACATCTAACGAAGTTTGTACAATACGCAGACACGGTGAAAGCAAATGGAGTAACTCCAGACGCGATAAGACTTCGTCTTTTCCCATTCTCTCTTAGAGACAGAGCGTGGACATGGTTACAATCCTTACCATCCAACTCCGTTACGACGTGGGAACAATTGAAGAACGTCTTCTTAGCGAGATATTTTCCGCCAAGCAAAACTGCTATGCTTAGAGCTCAAATCAACGGATTTCGACAAAAAGATACTGAATCTCTTTACGAAGCATGGGAACGATTCAAAGATATGATGAGAACATGTCCTCACCACGGTCTAGAAGACTGGGTGACAATCCATACTTTTTATAATGGGCTTTTATACAATACTAGATTGACAATAGACGCTGCCGCGGGCGATGCACTTATGGATAAGCCATACGACGAAGCCTATCAATTAATCGAAAACATGTCTCAGAACCATTGCCAATGGGGAGGTGAACGCACTCCAACAGAGAAAACCACAGCGAAAGGTGGGATGTACGAGATCAACAGTCTTGAAAAGTTCAACGCTAAAGTAGATGCTCTAGCACAGAAGATTGATAGTCTGACCGTTAACCCCACTGCAACCGTCGCTGCCGTAACTCCAAATTGCGAGTTATGCGGAAGCACCACTCATAATGCACCCGAATGCCCATTGCTAGCCGGAATTCCACCAGACCAAGTAAATTATGCTCAAGGAAATCCTTACGCAAATACCTACAACCCAGGTTGGCGAAATCATCCAAACTTTTCTTACAAAAGCGAAAATGCATTGCAAATGCCTACTGCTCCACCAGGATATCAGAAACCAGCTGCTGCTCAGACTGCACCTAGGAAATCAAACCTCGAATTGATGATGGAAAAATTCATAGCTACTTAAGCTCAAACAAACAAAGAATTCCTGAATCAAAACATACATACTAGCGAGCAAATTAAACAGTTGACCGGAAAAGTAGACGCTTTAGCCACCCACAACAAAATGTTAGAAACACAGATATCACAAGTGGCTCAACAACAAGCCTCTGCTGCCGCACCAGCTGGCACATTTCCTGGACAACCCGAACAGAATCCAAAAGGCCAAGCAAATGCTGTAATACTAAGAAGTGGAAAAGGATTGGACGAACCGATCGATCCGAGGACCGAAAAATCAGCCATGCAACAAAAACCAACTGAACAAGCAGAAAAGGAATCCGAGTTAGAGAAGAAGGAAGACAACGAGAAGGAGGATACCGCAAGTGAAAAAACTCAAGCACCTCCAGCGCCATATAAACCACCTATCCCTTATCCGCAAAGATTAATAAACTCCAAAACTTCAGGACAGTTTAAGAAATTTGTAGAGCTCCTTAAACAGCTGAATATTACTATTCCTTTTACAGAAGCGATAACTCAAATGCCGTCATACGCTAAATTTCTCAAAGAAATCCTGTCGAATAAGAGAAAGATCGAGGATAACGAAACAGTTACACTTACTGCAGAGTGTAGCGCCATTATTCAAAACCGCATGCCTCCTAAATTAAAAGACCTAGGTAGTTTCTCCATACCCTGCGTCATAGGAAAGTTCGTAATAGACAAAGCTCTATGCGATTTAGGAGCCAGTATCAGTGTTATGCCTTTATCTATATGCAAAAAGCTGAATATGGGAGACCTCAGACCAACCAAAATGTCCGTACAATTAGCTGACCGATCAGTAAAATACCCCTTCGAAATACTGGAAAACGTTCCAGTACGCATAGGACAATTCTACATCCCAACCGACTTCATAATCATGGACATCAAGGAGGACACTGTTACCCCAATTATCCTAGGAAGACCATTCCTAGCTACAGCCGGAGCTATTATAGACGTGAAGAAAGGAAGGCTAACATTCGAACTAGGAGAAGAAAAGATAGAGTTCATTCTCACCAAGTTCTTACAAGCACCAGCCATAGACGATACCTGCTATTTAGTAGACGAAATTGACGAATGCATAAGAGAACTTGAAAATGAAGAGACCACGTATTCAGAAATAATAAAGATTCAAATACCTGATATCTCTGAAGACGATGATTGGCGTAAACCGTATAAAGACGACAGCCTAAGCGAAAACTTAGCACTGACCCCAAACCATATGCCAGGTTCGAAGAACCCATCTTTAGAACTTAAAACATTACCCAAAAACCTTAGATATGAATTTCTAGACGATGAACTAAAAAGACCAGTGATAGTCAACGCCGACTTAGGACAACCAGAAACCGAAAAGCTATTAGAAGTCCTAAAGAAGTACCCCACCGCGTTAGGCTATAACATAAGCGATCTAAAAGGTATAAGCCCTTCAATCTGTATGCATCGAATTACAATAGAGGAAGACTCTAAAACCTCTAGAGAGCATCAGAGGAGACTGAACCCCATCCTGAGCACTGTAGTCAGAGATGAAGTAAAGAAATTTCTGGATGCAGGAATCATCTATCCAATCTTCGATATTGAGTGGGTTAGCCCAGTTCATGTCGTACCGAAGAAAGGAGGAGTCACAGTAGTTAAAAACGAAAAAGGTGAATCAATAACAAAAAGAGTCGTGACTGGAAGCAGGATGTGTATTGATTATAGAAAGCTTAACAAGGCGACACGAAAAGATCATTTCCCGTTACCCTTCATAGACCAAATGTTGGAAAGATTAGCCAAACATTCATATTTATGCTATCTAGATGGTTATTCAGGATTTTTCCAAATTCCCATTCATCCTGATGACCAAGAAAAGACTACATTCACCTGTCCTTATGGTACTTTTGCTTACCGCCGAATGCCGTTCGGACTCTGTAATGCTCCAGCATCCTTCTAAAGATGCATGATGGCAATCTTCGTAGATTTCATAGACGACATCATGGAAGTATTTATGGACGATTTCTCAGTATGCGGACAAAGTTTCGAAGGATGCCTACAAAACTTAGAAATGGTATTAGAATGTTGTGTAAAAGTGAACCTCGTCCTAAATTGGGAAAAATGCCATTTTATGGTCCGACAAGGAATAGTTCTAGGACATGTCATATCAAATAAAGGAATTGAGGTCGACAAAGCTAAAATAGAGATTATAAAAGATCTTCAACCTCCAAAATTCGTATGAGAAATACGGAGTTTTCTAGGACATGCCGGTTTCTACCGAAGATTTATAAAAGATTTTTCAAAAATCACGAAACCTTTGACCGGCCTGTTGATGAAAGATGCTGAGTTCGTCTTCGACGACGACTGTTTAAAAGCATTCGAAACATTAAAATCAGCCCTTATCACCGCACCGATTATGTAACCACCCGATTGGCGACTACCGTTCGAAATCATGTGCGATGCGAGTGATTCTGCCGTAGGCGCAGTTCTAGGACAAAGGAAGGACAAGAAACTCCATGCCATCTACTATGCCAGTAGAACCTTAGATCCTGCCCAAATGAACTACGCTACCACAGAGAAGGAACTTCTAGCAGTTATATTTGCGCTTGACAAATTCCGTTCTTACTTAGTAGGAGCAAAAATTATCATATGCACAGACCAGGCTGCCATAAGATACCTAATAAGCAAAAAGGATGCCAAACCAAGACTATTGAGATGGATCCAGTTATTACAAGAGTTTGACTTAGAAATCAAAGATAAGAAAGGAACCGAGAACGTTGTTACAGATCACTTATCCCGAATAGAAGACATCAGACACGAACCAGTACCGATAAACGACGATTTCCCGTACGAACGTCTGATAGCCAAATTAGAAAGTGACATACCCAACTCAATCTCGGAAGATCCAGAATTCGAAAAAGCCGTAGAAGTCGTCTATGCCCAAGTCACATTACCTTGGTATGCTGACATCGTTAATTACCTCGCTGCACGCGTGCTTCCACCGGATCTCACTTATCAGCAAAAGAAGAAATTCTTCCATGATCTGAAACACTATTATTGGGACGAACCTCTACTCTTCAAGAGAGGGGCCGACAACATATACCGTCGCTGTGTCCCAGAGGAAGAAGTAGAAAATATCATTTCCCAATGCCATTCGGCATCATATGGTGGTCATGCTAGTACATCCAAGACGTGCGCTAAGATTCTCCAAGCTGACTTATTCTGGCCTAACCTCTGGAAAGACGTTCACATCGCTGTGCTAAAATGTGATCGATGCCAACGAACTGGCAACATCTCACGACGCGATGAAATGCCTCAGAAAGGAATCTTAGAGGTAGAAATCTTTGACGTATGGGGAATAGATTTCATGGGACCATTCCCACCTTCTTTTGGTACTACATACTCGTCGCTGTAGACTATGTGTCTAAATGGATAGAAGTCATTGCTGCTCCAACAAACGATGCACGAGTAGTAATCAAACTCTTCAAAAACACAATCTTTCCTAGATTCGGTGTACCCAGACTCGTCATTAGTGACGGCGGATCTCACTTCATATCGCGAATATTTGATAAACTTCTTTCTAAATATGGAGTCCGACATCGAGTAGCTACACCTTATCATCCGCAAACTAGCGGACAAGTAGAGGTCTCGAACAGGGAAATAAAACAAATATTGGAAAAGACTGTCGCTACCTCAAGGAAAGATTGGTCATCAAAGCTACAAGAAGCTTTATGGGCTTATAGGACCGCTTTTAAGACACCAATAGGTACTACACCCTACAAATTAGTTTACGGTAAATCCTACCATCTCCCTGTAGAATTAGAGCATAAGGCCTTCTGGGCCATTAAGACACTCAATTTCAACTACACCGAGGCAGGAGAAAAGCGAATCTTGAACTTAAACGAATTGGAAGAACTTCGATTAGACGCTTACGAAAATGCCCATATCTACAAAGAACGAACTAAAAAGTGGCATGATAAACGTTCAGTCAAGAAACAATTCAGTGTGGGAGACATCGTACTGCTATTTAATTCAAGATTAAAACTCTTCCCAGGTAAACTAAAATCTAGGTGGTCTGGACCTTATGAAGTGAGTAAAGTACTTCAGAGTGGAGCTGTTGAAATTATTGATAAGACGAATGCACCGTTTATCGTAAACGGGCAACGTCTAAAACATTATAATAAGAACGAAAACAACCCTCAAGTCTGCAGTATAGCATTGCTTGAGCTTCCAGCTCAAACACCCGAATAGCTTGTCACCAAGCTATCGTCAGGCTTTAGACGTTAAAAACAACGATTACTGGGAGGCAACCCAACTTTTCCCGCATTTTTCCTCATTACTGTATTTCATTTTTTATTTAAAATTTTACTTTGAAACCTTAACAAAAATTCTAAACTTAAAATTACTACTATTTTCTACTTTCGTTTGTTTTCATATTTTTATTTTTTATTTTATTTTTCTCTTTTGGTCTTTTGTTTTTACCGCTTTTTGTTTTTAAAAATCCTGACTTCAAACTTCTGTTTTAAACTTTTCAGGATTTTAAAAGTCTTCAAAACATTCCTCCTGTTTTCTCCAACTTACCTGCGAGTATGGCCGAGTACGACTTCACAAAGGTTCATTTTCGAGGACTAGCTCAAAAGGCAAGATTTGCAGCACTAACTGAAAGAGAAATCGCCTTAACACTGTATTATGATAAGTCTACCATGGATACACTAGGAATCACGGATAGCATTCAATACCTGTTCAATCAACTGGGTTGGGAGAACACTGCTTTGAAAACACGTTTTGCTACCTATAAGGATCTCACCTATGAATTCCTTAGTTCCTTCAGATACCTACCCAACTATGGTTTTGGATCCAACACAGAGCTGATTACCTTTCGAATGTTTGGAATGGACCAAACCCATAGCCGGATGTCACTAGCTAACCTCCTCGGATTTCCTAGCGGACCGCATGTGTTCATCAGTGTAGAAGATGACGATATTGATTTTGAACTCGACCAATTCTGGGGTAGAATCACAGGCGACTATCACCCTGAACCAGACAGAATGTATAATGATGATATTCATAACCCAGCTTTCAGATATTTCCATAAGATACTAGCTCACACCCTTTTCGGGAAAGAAGAAAATATTACCACAGTATCTAAAGAGGAGTTATTCATCATGTTCTGTGCTTCCCAGGGACGTACAGTAAATGCAGTGCCTTTCATGATGAGATCTTTCAGACACCTCACTCAGGAACCACAGTCACCTATTCTTATAGGAGGCCTCGTGACAATGATTGCCCACGAGCTTGGCCTTAGATTCCACTTAAATGCAAGCACTCGTTTTGGCACCATCCGACCCATGAATATACAGTTCTGCTTTAACAGGCGCATTTTAGGAACTATGGGACCTGGACCTTATGAGTACCTCATCAACGAAAAACCTGTCCAACTATTCACACTGCCTAATCATCAGATGACAAGTATCCACAACAAGGACAACTGGCTTTATGAATTGGATGAGCCTATGGGACCTCCTTCACCTCAATCAACACCACAGAACTATATATACGACAGTGACCACATCTCTGAGGCAGACGACTATATGTACTATGAGGATGCTGTATCAGAAGCTGAAGTAGACCCTACGACTCCTCCGCATTACAACACCTATCCTGAGCCCATTCCTGAGGAGACCACCGTCAAAATGGATACTGTTCTACTCCGATTGGACAACGTTGATGCAGCCCTGACTACTGTAAAAGATGACATCGCAGGCATACACAGCGAACTGGTAGTCTTCATGGACTTAGTCTGTGACCAGCTCGACTACTACGCACGGAAGTTCGATGAGTTGAAGGCAATAAAAGACTAAATACTAGTTTTAGCATTAGATTTAGTTTAGTTTAGTTTTTCTACTTTCCGTCTGTTTTCAATTGTTTTGATTTTTGCATTGTTAATTTCTTTATGTACTACATACAATCATTCCAATTTCTTGTTATTTCAATTATAGTCTTTATTCAATTATTCTGTTTTTACGTTATTCTTTGTTTATTGGCTGCTATAATACATTGCCATATCAATACTAGGCCTAAAAGTCACTGCAAGAACACCCTCAGAGCAAAATTCTGCGTTCTGCAGATTTTGCTGCTGTGACGACCGTCACAGGATCCTGACGAGCGTCACGCGGGTGACGACCGTCACATATACGTGACAACCGTCACGAACCCAAAACTGCTATCTGATATAACAGGGGTTGCGTTTTCTCTCCCACTCACCTCCTTTCAACTTCCAATCATCAGAACTCCCTCTCCGCTCCAATTTTTCGTTTCCCCCACATTGCACCATATATTTCAACTCCCAACTCAACTTCCTACCACACTTCTGTTACTTTTTTCCCACTTTGCAGAATCACCCCAATCCTCAGAACCATCTCGATCTTCCAACAATGGCGAGAAATACCGAAACCCCAGACATCAGCAACATTGTGTTCAGCGACGGCGACTCCGGCGAGAGACAGCGGGCCAACTACATCGCATTCCATCAATGGTCGCTCCAGCCGACTCACTATCCACATATTCCATCGCTCATGGAGCTCGGACTCCTTGAAGGCGTCACTTGGATGCTTCAAAGAGCTGGCATCTGGAACCTATGCACCAATCCACTGCCGACGTACGAACAACTCACTCTCGAGTTCCTGAGTTTGTTTACCTACGTCACTTCCAGCGGCGACCTCAGCCAACACTCCGGTGCCGCATGCTTCCGGATGTTCGGCACAAACTATCAGGTGAACCAGAACCAGATTGCCGCCATCTTACAACTCCATCGAGGCGACAATGCTCATCGCCGCCTCACCGATCAGTTCTAGCATGAAGCCTTCGCACTCTGGTACCAGTTGACCGGCATCAATGCCGATGGTTGGGACTCTCTGCACGCAACTCATATCCATAACCCGACCATCCGGTACTTCCACCGAGCATTGAGCAACACAATCTTTTCCAGGGACAACAACCATAAGGTGAACTCGAAAGAGCTCTTCTTCCTCCACTGCGTCTTCAACAACGAACCTATCAACGCCGCTCCGTTCCTCCTGGCCCACATTCAGGCCAACTGTAACCGTGGCTCCAAGCCATTTTACTTTGGCGGGATTGTCACTGCCATTGCACTTGGGCTGAACCTCGGCGACCGCCTCCAGCACCTCCATGCCATCCCCTCGGTGTTCCTTGACACCGACCACTGCAGAGCCTCTCACCTCATCCGTCCCAGAGCCGACGGCAAGTACCACCTGGTAGTGCGTGGCAAAACCGTCCGAAGCATCATCCTTCCATCACGCACCCGGACACACCCAAAGGATCGTACCAACTGGTTATTTGACCTTACTGCCCCTCCTGCTGCCGCTGCTCCAACTCAGGACCACACCCAAGGTTCTGATGACGAAATCCAAGCTGAGTTGGACAGGCCAGAGCAACCAGAGGCATCACAGCCTCCTCCTTCCGAAGGTACATCCTCTCGCCGCCGCCGCCATCGTCCAGTGCCCGACTACTCAGAAGAGGACCTCCGCCGCTCTCTCGACCAGCAGGCCCAGATACTCGCTATGATGCAGCAGCAGAATCAGCGAGTAGAGCAGTTTGAAGCTTGGCATCGGACCCAAATGCAACAACTTCAAACCGACCAAGAAACCATTACAGAGAACCTGGCGAATCTGACCTTACAGGTCGAAGGACTCCGTGACTATGTCTACCACACCGGCGCTATGAGTTTTGAGGACCGAGTCGCCCGGGTCAGAGCCAGAGGACGAGAGCGCGGACGTTACCGAGGCAGCGGACGTGATTAGTTATCATTTTCCTTATTTGTTTACTATATTTTCAGTTTATTTGTACTTTCATTTCCGTTGTATCTCCCTCTCGCATTCTTTCAAATCAGTGGGGACACTAATTGAGATAGTGTGGGAGCGGAGCGTTTATTTCCATTGTACTTTGACTTTCGTAATTTCTATTTAAACATTTTCTATTTTTAGCAAATAAAGCTCGTTTATATATCCTTTTTCCGTTACGCACACATCCCCACGTTATTCGACGTAAACAACAAATTTTTTCGTTCGTTCCTCAAAAGCAAAAGCATCACGAGAATGCACCCGAGTTCAAACCAAGTTTTGAAACTCCGAGGAGACGAAAATTCTAACAAAACCAGTACCGTCTTGACACCTTAGATCTCCAGTTTATGCGAGTCAGTTTTACTACCTACGTGTACCAAAGTCTCAAGTGTCTACGCAAACTCAGCCCCAAGTAGTTTATACTAGCAGTCAGCACCATCCTAAAACACTTCTAAGGGAGCGACCAATGCAAATAAGTGTATGATCTCCAAAAAG
Source organism: Lathyrus sativus (assembly GCA_963859935.3). NCBI lineage: Eukaryota > Viridiplantae > Streptophyta > Magnoliopsida > Fabales > Fabaceae > Lathyrus > Lathyrus sativus. The sequence goes on from OZ012739.1 coordinate 475,349,585, forward strand.
ATGAAAAAATCATGAAAAGAAAGTTAGATAGCCAAAAATATAAGACACGTTTCCTTCTAAGTTAGGTGCTCCTCACCCGAGCATTTAGCCCAACGGCACGAAAACTCATTGAAAAATCAATGATATAAGCTTATGATCAATGAAGAAGATCAAAACAGAAATGAGATCTTATTCACTAACAGGTCGACTTTCCATGAAAGTGTATGGACAACGGGCTTAATGTGATTGCGCTAGAACAAACAGGGTGAACTTGCCGCGAGAACCTTGACACCAAGCTACAGTAGCATGACTGGGACCGATTTTCATAAGAAGGAGACCTCCGAAGACTTATAGTCCAGTGTCGTCATGGTACTCGTTTTGTTCTTACCAAGAATCCTGGTTTTTCCCAACTTTGCGAACGAAGAAGCTGCCTCGTGCTTGCCGACTTTTTCCTGTTTTACTTGAGGACAAGCAAAGATTCAAGCTTAGGGGAGTTTGATAACACGAAATCGTATATATATTTTGATGCATAATTCAACTGAAGTTTAACTGTTTTCGATCCGATTTCGGGTTATTTCCGTGTTATTTGTCTAATGTTTTGCAGGTATTTGATGATCACGTCTAAACAAGGCAATATGAAGAAAAGAAGCAATCTCAGGTGAAATATGGACGAAAACCGGATGAAAACAACATGAAAAACGCAGACTGCTAATTTTGCTGCTGTGACGACCGTCACAACTCCATGACGACCGTCACACGGGTGACGACCGTCACACATTGTGACGACCGTCATGCAGGCAAAAATGCCCCACTTCAAATGCACGTGAAAGAAGCAGTTCCAAGTCCCAAATAGTGGACCACTACTCCCTGATAATTCTGCCTCAAAGTCCACCTTCTTCAAGTTATAACCGTTAGAATTCCAATTCTATTAAAGGGGAAGAAGGGGAACTCAGAAGGGGAGCCGCATTCATACAACGAAGTGCTGCCCAATTCCATTTCCAGAGCAAAAGTTCAGTTTTATTTTCTTTCCTATTTTTTTGTTGCCTTTCATTCCTTCTGTAATTTTTATTTCCGTTGTACGATCAAATTGGCACAAAGACCAGAATCCTGCCAACATCTGTGGAGGATCTGCCCAAAGGTCAATTGGAATATTTACAGGTTTCTCATTTCAATCGTAATTCCAGTTTTTATTATGATGCATGCTATTATTTATTGTTTTTATTTATGTTTTACCTTTCCCAAATCCATGTCTAGCTAAATTTAAGTAATCGATATGTAGTAATAATTCGAAAGGGATTTGACAATAATCGGTTGAAAACTGTCTTTTTCAAAAGTTGTTTATGGTCTGAGTGTTTAAAATTAATTTACTGAATAAACTTCGTCGCGAAAGCGAGAACTTATTTAAAAGTAGTTTTGCCACGAAAGTGGGAAATTAATTAAGGTACGGACCAACAAGCGAAAGTTGCGGCAAGACCAGATAGTAAACACTAGTCATTCATTTTAATAACAGCGAAAGCACTTTAAAATGAATTAGAACTTAGAGATTTCCAAAAAATAATTTAAACCCCGAATGGGACACGAAAGCGTATGTTTGGCCCTTAGAATTATGATTAGCGTCAATAACCATCGTGAGGCGAGAGTCTTCAGATCACCATTTTCTGCTTAAATAAACTCTGAAAAATATTTCGTAGGCTGGTAACTTGTCAAATCCCTGAAGAACATAAATACTGCATATCGATTCAATTAATTATACTTTAATTAACATTCTTAGTTCCCTTTAGTGACAATCTTATTCCCTCAAACATTATCTACCTAGCTAAACATAGTAACTCCCGAGAACACTAGTTTGATTACGAGTCCCTGTGGGATCGATATCTATTATTACTACGCGATAGACTGTGCACTTGCAGTTAGGTTGTATTAGATATAGAAAGTCGCGATAAAAAATATAAGGGGATTTCTTGCCCTCAAAGTCACTTGGTTAGTATGCACGGAAGATGTCTACGCAAACAAATAACTAGCAGCTGCTAATCCATTACTTTCAAGATAGTCTAATCGGTGCCGCACTTAAGTGGTATATGGGATTGGAAGTGCGAAGATCCATACTTTTGATGATCTTGGCGAAGCCTTCATAAAGAAATACAAATACCACTCGGATATAACTCCTGATCGAGATGAACTTAGGTCCATGTCTTAGAGGGAAAAATAAACTTTCAAAGAATATGGTCAGAGATGGCGAGAAGTCGCCACCCAAATTTGCCCTCCTATCGAAGACAAAGAAATGACAAAGATTTACTTGAAAACTCTGGGTCTTTTCTACTATGATCGTATGATTACCATTACCCCTAATGACTTTATTGAAATGGTAAACATGGGAATACGGTTGGAGGAAGCAGTCTGAGATGAAGGGTTGACCAAAGATGCAGAATCATCTAAGAGACACAGAAGTGGGTTCCAAATAAAAAAGGAACAAGATGTCAACATTGTGTGAAGATGCATATATCGACCATGACAGATAGCAAATATATCTCATGTTATCAATTCGGCGCCAACTCTATCATACCAGCCATAAATCTCTTAGAATCAGCAAAATCAGCAACAACATTAACATCAGCAACAACAACCACAATATCAACAAAGGCGACAACTACCTCAAAACATGTTCGCTCACAATACAACAACAGAAGTCGTGTTCAAAGATCTCCTGGGTTCGATCCTATACCAATGATGTATGTAGAGTTGTTTCCAGAACTATTGGCCAAAGGCCATATTCAAACAAAACATCCCTCTTTTCTCCCAAAAGACCCTCCCTATTGGTTCAAAGCTGACTAGTTTTTCCCTATTATCAGGGAGCACCCAATCATGGGATTGAGAATTGTTGTAGTTTCAAGGCTGATGTTCAAAGGCTTATCGAAAATGGAAATATGTCCTTTAAGGACAGTAATCCAAATGTTCAAGTAAACCCATTACATCAACATGGAGGAACTTCTGTCAACATGCTCTATGGATACCCGGGCAGTTATAAGATCTATGATGTCTGCTTATTAAGGAGAAACTTGGTAAAAATGCATGAAGGACATAACAAATGGGGTCTTATTGATCCCCATGATTATGCATCATGCATAATTTGTTCTGTAAACAATCAAGGATGCTACGTTGTACAAACAGCCCTGCAAGAACAAATGAACCAAGGTTGGACCCAGGAATACAAAATGAGACCATACCAACCAATCAATATGGTACAAGGTTGTCCAGGAAAGTATGCAGTTTATGATATCAAGTATATCAGGGAGTCACTGGTCAAATTTCACAAATTCTTGTGCAAACTTGATTATTTTGATACTAACCATCATGATCATACAACCTGTAGAAAGTGTCGTAAAAGCCGACGTGGTTGTTTTCTCATCCAAAATAAGATCCAAGGATTGTTAGACTGAAGAACCATCATAGTCTTCAATGAAATATAACCCATTAATGATGAAGCTAGTGAGGATCTTTATACCATTATTACTCAGTTTAATGAACCTGAAGCATAAAAGTTCCTTTTGACAGTAGAAGGTTCCTAATGTTCCCAAGCTCAAACCAATAGAGATCACCTATGACAGTCGGAAGACCATCATGACTCCTTTGGTCATTTATTTTCCAGGTCCAGTTCCGTACAAATCTGAGAAAGCCATACCTTACAAGTACAGTGCCACCATGGTTGAAAATGGGAAGGAAGTGCCACTACCGTCCATTGTCAACATTGCTGATGTGAGCCGAGTCACCAGAAGTGGTTGAGTGTTTAATAAAGAAGCTGAAATGTGGCCATAAGAAAGGAGAAACAACTTGAAAATCCTCTGGAACATATTGGTTAATCCAGTGACACCAATCAGATGAAGGATAGTGATGAAGTTTTAAAATTGATCAGAAAAGGTGAGTACAACATTTTGGAGAAGTTATTAAACACGCCTTCCAAAATATCCATACTATCCCTTTTAATGAGCTCTGAGGCTCATAGGGAAGCTCTACATAAGGTTTTGGAGCAAGCATTTGTAAACCATGACGTGGCAGTAGGTCAATTTGGAAATATTTTTGCTAACATTACCATGTGCAATAACCTGAGCTTCTACGATGAAGATCTCCTAGAAAAAGGGAAAAATCATAATACGGCATTAAACATTTCAATCAACTGTATGAATGATGCTCTGTCAAGTGTACTGGTGGACATTGTTTCATCATTAAATGTCATGCTAAAATTAACTCTTACAAGGTTATCCTTTCAAGGCACTCCCATGAGAGGCAGCAAAATTGTCGTCAAAGCCTTTGACAGATCCAAGAAGACAGTTGTTGGTGAAGTTGGTCTTCCCATAACTATTGGCCCCCATACATTTCAAATTACCTTCTAGGTGATGGATATCCAGGCCGCCTACAGTTTATTGTTGGGCCGTCCTTGGATCCATGATGCAGGAGTCGTCACATCTACACTACATCAAAAGTTGAAATTTGTGAAAAACAACAAACTGGTTACCATATGTGGTGAACGAGCTTTAGTTGTAAGCCATTTGTCATCATTTTCTTAATTGGAACCTGAAGAGGTCATTAGAACTTAATTCCAAGAACTTTCCGCAAGTGACAAATATAGTAAGAAAAACGGGGCATCCATTTCCTCTTACAAAGACGCGATTCGAGTGGTAAAAAGTGGTACCAGTAAAGGGTAGGGACAAGTTGTGATTCCAACCAATAACAAAACTAGAGGAGGCCTCATTTTTTCTCCAGTACTCACAAAAGATGAAGGAAAGAATGAATTCGTCCCTCCCATTTAAAATATTATTCGCAATAGAGGTTTTATCCACCCTGTTTCTCAAGACGTTGACGCCATTAATGGAGATGACTTTGAGGATGATCCCCTAAATTTTAAAGAAGAATGGAAGTCTTACCTCAACGATTTTGGGTACATATTGCAAGAGGAGGCACATACTTTATTAAACTCTCCCCAAAGGAAATTCGAGAATGTACCAGGGTCAGATGATGATATGGACGTTGAACATTACAACACTGAGAATTATTCTACTTCCTTTATTTCACTAGAAGAGGATATGATAATGGAAGATGACTTTTGCAACCCTGAAAAGGATTCGTGTATTCCTCTAGAAGTCTGGGATCCTTATTTAGAGACTCTTGAGTATGATAGTCAGCCAGGGGATGTCTATATACCATTACATACTCCTCAACCTGTCGAAAAAGCAATTGAAGATCATCTTTTTGATAGATCTGGAAAAATTGCTGAAATAGATTTTATTCATGAAGTAAATGTCATAAATAAACACGACTCTAAAGAGAATCCATCTACTTACATGGCACCTTCAGGAGTTCTCCAAAGGCAACCCGGTCATCCTTGGGGCATGCCTCATAAGTTTATATGAAATGTTGCAGTTCCTATTGACCTACCGGCCAAAGAAGAGCCTAAGAGGTTAAATAAATTTTCTGAGTACGAAGCTTCAAGTTGTGATCCCAAAAAAAAAGAGTGGAAACCTCACTTGGAAGATCCCAGATACATGTCTCCGGAGGATGCCTACGTGCCATTTCACACCTCGCGATTCGTGGAAAGGGTATCTGGAGACTTCTTTTCTAATGCACCTGCAAAGATTAAAAGTTATACTGACTCGAGTTCGCCAAAAGTCAGTGCCATTATTGAAGACAATCCTGAGAAGGAGTCAAAAGACTTTGTGACACATGGAAGGGTTCTTCAAAATTGAACAACTACTGACATTCCAATTGTTTTCCACATCTCTAAGTAATTTTTTGTCTTTGTTTTTGTCCTCTAGCTTTTCCCAAGATGAGAGATGTTTTTAGGGCCCCCATTTTTAAATATTTCCTTTTTGCTCTGCCTAAGGAAAAGGATTTGTTTGCTGGGATTTTGTTTCAATAAATAACCAATCAATAATAAAGATATTCTTTTCAATTCCATAATATTGTTTTTAGGTTTTGTTTTTTTTTTCTTCGGAAAATGGTAACCTAAAAAAAACAAAAAAAATATATAATAAAAACACTTTCAATATCTGCACGCACTTTGCATTTTTCTGTTTTTCCTAAAAGTCAGTAATCAATCACATGTGTAGATTAAACATCAAAAACCCTATTGAAAAACATGATCCTATGCCCTCTCCCAACTTTGAGTTCCCAGTGTTCGATGTTGGAGATGAAGAGGAAGAAAAAAATTCCAAATGAGATTTCCCGACTGCTTAAGCAAGAAGAAGCCTTCATTCAGGTGTACAAAGAACCGGTAGAGGTGATCAACCTCGGTTCCAATAAAGACATAAAAGAGGTCAAGATTGAGGCACTTCTTAATCCAGCTGTTAAGACAAAAATGACAGAGCTTCTCAAAGAATTCTCATATGTGTTCGCTTGGTCCTACCAAGATATGCCAGAGCTAGACACGAATATTGTGGAGCAACACTTTTCGTTGAAACCAGAATGTTTTCCAATCAAGCAGAAGCTGAGAAGAACTTGCCCAGATATGGCCATCAAGATTATAGAGGAAACGCAGAAGCAGATTAACACAGGGTTCCTCGCCACTTCAGAATACCCTCAGTGGTTGGCCAACATAGTGTCTGTTCCGAAAAAGGACAGAAAGATCAGAATGTGCATGGACTACCGAGACTTAAACAAAGATAGTCTGAAAGATGACTTTCCATTACCACATATTGACATGTTGGTTAACAACACCGCCAAATTCAAAGTATTCTCCTTCATGAACGAATTCTCCGGATATAACAAATCAAAATGGCATCTGAAGACATGGAAATAACCTCGTTTATTACACCATGGGGAACATTTTGCTACAAAGTCATGCCTTTTGGTCTAAAAAATGCAGGTGCAACCTACCAAAGGGCCGTGACAACTCTTTTCCATAATATGATGTACAAAAAAATTAAAGTATATGTCGATGATATGATTGCTAAGTACATAACTGAAGAAGAGCATGTGGAATATTTGTCGAAGTTATTCCAGCGTTTGAGGACATATAAACTCCGCTTGAGTCATAACAAATGTACCTTCAATGTTCGTTTAGGGAAGCTTTTGGGCTTCATTGTCAGCCAAAAGGGAATTGGAGTTGACCCTAATAAAGTCAAAGCCATTCAGGAAATGCTAGCACCCAAAACTGAGAAGCATGTAAGAGGATTTCTGGGCCGTTTAAACTACATCTCCAGATTTATCTCTTATATGACCTCTACTTATGAGCCGGTATTCAAACTTATTCGAAAAGATCTGAGCTGTATATGGACAGAAGATTGCCATAAGGCCTTTGACAACATCAAAGAATATCTGCTTGAGCCTCCTATCATGATCCCTCCAGTGGAAGGAAAACCTTTGATCATATACTTAACAGTATTGGAAGATTCCATGGGTTGTATGCTTGGCCAACAAGATGAAACTAAGAAAAAAGCGCAAACCATTTATTACTTAGGTAACAAATTCACAGACTGTGAATCTCGTTGCATTGTGCTTGAAAAAACCTATTGTGCCTTGGCTTGAGCGGCTAAGCGTCTTCGGCAATACATGATTTTCCATACTAATTGGTTGATCTCCAAAATAGACCCGCTCAAGTATATATTTGAAAAACCTTCTTTAACTAGAAGGATTGCTCATTGGCAGATGCTATTGTTAGAGTATGATATTGAATACCATGCTCAAAAAGCCGTTAAGGGGGTCATTCTAGCTGATCATTTTGCTCATCAACCAATTGATGACTATGATTCTATCAAATTTTAATTCTCAGATGAAGATGTAATGTATCTAAAGATGAAAGACTGTGATGAACCATTTCCAGATGAAGGGTCGGAACCAGGATCCCATTGGGTTTAATATTCGATGAAGCTGTCAACGCTTATGGAAACAGAATTAGGGCAATCATTGTTACACCTTAAGGTACCCACATTCCTTTCACCACAAGATTGACATTCAAATGCACAAATAATGAAGTTGAATATGAGGCCTGCATCATGGGACTTGAAGAAGCCATTGATTTAAGGATCAAAATTTTGGACGTATATGGGGACTCAACTTTGGTCATAAATCAAATCAAAGGTGAATGGGAAACACATCAACCCAGATTGATTTCTTACAAAGACTACACAAGAAGGTTGTTAACTTTCTTCAATAAAGTTGAGTTTCATCACATTCCTTGTGAAGAAAATAACATGGTTGATGCACTGCTACATTATCCTCCATGATTATTGTGAATCGATGGAATGATGTACCTAAAATCGATGTTATGCGCCTTAATAGGCCTGCTCACGTGTTTTCCATGGAAGAGATTGTTGATGATAAACCATGGTACCATGATATCAAATGCTTCCTTAAAAAACAAGAATATCCGCTTGGGGCGTTAAAGAAAGATAGGAAGACTCTTAGAAGATTGGTTGGCAACTTCTTCCTAAATGATGGTGTGCTGTACAAAAGAAACTTCGACCAGGTGTTGCTCTGATGTGTAGATAAACAAAAAAGCAGACATGTTGATAGAAGAAATTCATGAAGGCTTTTTTGGCACTCATGTCAATGGGAAAGCAATGGAAAATAAAATATTAAGAGCAGGATATTATTGGCTGTCAGTGGAATTTGATTGCTGCAAATACGTGAAGAAGTGTTACCAATGTCAGATTTATGCCGACAAAATTCATGTACCACCGACTCTTCTCAATATTCTATCCTTTCTATGGCCTTTCTCTATATGGGGAATTGACATGACTGGCATGATTGAACCCAAAGCTTCCAACAAACATCATTTCATCCTAGTGGCCATTGATTACTTCACCAAATGGGTTGAAGTTGCATCATATGCCAATGTAACCAGGTAAGTTGTGGTCCATTTTATCAAGAACAATTTAATTTACCGTTACGGTGTTTCAAGTAAGATCTTTACTGATAATGGATCAAAATGAAAAATAAGATGATGAAGGAATTATGTGATGAATTCAAGATTGAACACCATAACTCTTCCCTATACCAGCCTAAAATGAATGGAGTTGTTAAAGCAGCTAAAGAAATATCAAAAAGATCATCCAGAAGATGGTAGTAACCAACAGAGATTGGCATGAGATGATACCATTTGCTCTTCATGGATATCGTACATCCCTTCATGCTTCAACAGGGGCAACCCCTTTCTCTTTGGTATACGACATGGAAGAAGTGCTCCCTATAAAGGATGAAATCCCATCAATGAGAGTCTTGATGGAAACTAAATTGACAGAAGTTGAATGGTGTCAAAGCAAATACAATGAGATGAACTTGATCGAGGAAAAAAGAATGACAACTTTGTGTCATGGTCAGCTATATCAACAAAGAATGAAGAAAGCTTTCGACAAGAAGGTTTGACCTCGTGTATTCAGAGAGGGTGAACTTGTGCTTAAGAAGATTCAATCATTCCTTACTGATTCTAGGGGCAAGTGGACTCCTAATTATGATGGCCTATATATTGTTCAGAAAGCCTTCTCAGGCACTTCCTTAATGCTTACAACTATGGATGGGGAAGAGTTCACTCGTCCTACAAATGTTGATGCAGTTAAGAAATACTTCACCTAACAAAAAAGAAAGAAAAGAGAATCTCGATGGATCGAAAACCCAAAAGGGCGGTCCAAGCAAAAGTTAGAGGCATAAAAAATATATATCATCCTGGTAGATTGAAAACTGAAAGGGAAATCTAGGTAAAAGTTAGGGATATATGGAAAGTAACTGCATCAAACCAAATTGGATTATCTGAAGCAGCCACGCCTATCAAAGAGCTCTCATATCAGGATCACCTTCGGTGAAAATTTCAAAGAACATTGGGAATTCAAAGTTGATGGGGGAAATTCGGCCATTCTATTTTAATTTAGTCCTTTCCCTTTAAATTACCATTTTTCCACTTTTTAGTGATCCATGGAAACATGTTATTTGTAGGTTACCACTCTATCAATAAAATTTGAGCTTTTGTCCATGTGTTTGCAACTTGTGTTTTAATTATATCTTGCAAAATGACATTTTTACTTTGATAAAAATTCTTGAAAAAAAAAGTAAATTTTCCTTTTTTACTTTTTAATGCTTGTGTTTACTTTCCTTGTATTTGTGAACATAAGAAAGAATATCAACAGTTGCTCCAAGAACAATTAAACATCAAAATGCAGGATCGGATGTGCTTTTGATTTACCTTGAAAGGTTTATCCAAAATAATTTAGAATCTCATCCCCAGTAAAGTGGAGAGCTACTTTATTCCCATTTGAGTCAAACAATGAGTTTAGAGGATTGTTTGGGTTCTTTCCCCAAGAAAACTATCTTTTTTCTCCCTAGAGAAACTGGAACCTTACAACAGGATTTTGCTCCATTGATGGCTCTCCTTGTTCTATCTCCAATGATTTTTCTAAGAGACTGGCTGAGTACGTGGCCATGTTGTGATGTTTATTTCATCACCAGTTTATCTCTTTCACCTGTTTTGTCAGCATAAATTCATATCATACATATTGTGAGGGTAAAGCCTCATATATAGATGTGCTCGTTTCGATAATGTCAAAACTCTGTTCCATAGAAGAATATATGTTGGGCGTTATCATCTTGTCGTTGTGGCATATTTTGTCTCTCATAACTCAAATGCTCGTAAAAATCACGTTTGTTGCATATAGATAGCCAAATATGTGTGTCACATAGCGTTCACTTAGTTGGTGTTGGTTGCTATACTATAGGTCGTATCAAAAGCATCACAAAGTATGAAATTGGGCATTTTTTAGTGTTTCAGGACATCGAGTCGACCAAAGATCTGTTCCGGTCGACTCACACTGTGTCATTTTTTGTGTATTATTCTCGAGAAGGCTCGCGTCGACCCTCTGGTCGACTCATACTGTAAGCTTTTCTACTTGGCTAAAAATGAATGATATGCATCGACGCATGGTCCTGTTTTCTGCATAATCTTGCATTTGGATCTGCTCAGGTCGACCCTCCCTACTACATAGGTCGACCGCTCGCTGTTTTGTGCCAAATTTTTGTTATGTCAACTGTTCTTGTGAATCGATTTGTTTGTTATGTCATTTATGTTTGGTATATAAGTTGAGTTTACTCTTTCATTTCACAACATTGATAAAAACAAGAAAAGTGAAATAGGCGTCGATTTGGTTCTCATCATCTTCATTCTCTTCATAGCATTTCACAACAATTACACATAATCATCTTTGTTGTGCATTGTGCATTGTTAGAGGTGATAACGTTTGAAACCAAGATTGGGTTATCCAGTTCGGGTTGAGAAATCGACAAGTTTTTCTTGAATAAAACCTTTGGGGTTTTTCCTTTCAAGATTCTCAGGTTTTGGGGGGTTTTGCACAATTCGTCTCATCACATATTCAGCAGAGTGAAGGTAATCGAGGAGCTGGAGGTTCCGTCGATTTAGTAACGGTAAACGAAGGATTGTGAGTGGGAGTTTCGAGTTTGACACGTGGGTGATTGAAATCAATCGGACCATATTTTGAAGACTGATGGTTGTTCAAAAATAGTGCCGCAATCGAGGTTTATTCACAATTGTCGAAGTCCTTGATTCAACTTGAATCAATGGGCAAGAAGAAATAGGATCTACAACAACAATAGTGTTTGTTTGTTTGCTAGCTATTAACTTCTTGTATAAACTTTCAACAACAGGTATATCTATCTATTAACAGGTCTCAATTCTATTATTAGAATTGAAGGCAGACGTACCCCGAGCGAGGACGACAGGGGAACTGCCTCAATAAATCGTTGTGTCTTTTGCTTTACGTTTATATTGCTTAATATTTGTGTTTTTAGTGAAAATGATTATATCAATCTAGGTCTGGTTTAAGTAGTGCTAAACTAATTTTTGAACATAGTACAATCATTGATTGTAAGAGGAAACTTGAGAAAATTCACTCTCAAAACCGAACTCACTTGTAGTGCTCTGCACTCCAAGTGTTTGATAAATTGTCTAAACTAAAAGCCTTGTGTGCTGTATTTTCATAGTGTTAATATTTTTAAGGCAATGTAACTAGTCACACCGCATAGTGAGCTGAATCAAATTGATAGTGTGATTAACGTAGTGATTCTCATATCTCGTTATCGGATTCCATGGGCTTAACGCATATCCGGTTTTCTAGCAACCGTTCGTTTTAGACATGTATAGTTCCTCGGCCGCTTCCGCAATTAAACAAATTTTAAAACCCATTTTTATTGGTAGCGCCAACTCTTTTAAGCAAGCATTCTATTCAACCCCCTTCTAGATCCGCGCCATCGTCTAACACATATATCATGCATATTTGAATTCATATTCATATCCATGTTCATGTTGCATTTATTGATAATGCTTGTTTCATTCACCTTGGTTGTGTTTATCCCCGAGTGATATGTTTCCTTTCTCCAATAGAGTGGTCAGCTGTAGGAAGAAAGTGTATATCCTTTCTAACTTCCCACTAAGTTTAATCCTCATGGAAGTTTTTGATTTAGTTCTCCTATCCATACTTGGATAGGATGAATCCCCAGTTCAAGTTCATTCCTCATTGGTTAGCATCTTGTTTGACGGTGTCTCTCCAGCTTATTCTTGGATTGAGTTGGTATTTCAACCACTTTGATATCTTGAACCTCTAAATTAAAAGGGAATTTATTTTTGCGCCTTTTAAATGGTTTACACCCCCCAGAAAGAATCTGTTAAAGGTTCCCCAGCAAGATAAATTTATTCTACCTTGGAATCTACATCTGACAATGAGTGGAAATATTTTTATTTGAGAAGCTTGTTTTTATCCCTGAATTTCCCAGTGAATTGGAAAATGGCAGTATCTTTCCGAGCAGTTTGTCTACCCCCATTGAAGCTATCAGCATATCAAATTTTCTTTCATCTTATGGCATCTCTCCGAAGAAGTCTCAAAGGGAAGTATGATGAAGATATTTTTCTAACAAATGGCATCTCTCTAGAGAAGTTTTTTGTGAATCCTTATCCTCTATCAAATGGCATCTCTTCAGACAAGCCCCTCAGAGAAGTTTGATTGTTGAATCTTAATTTTAAATCACATGGAATCTCTCCGAAGAAGTCTCGAAGTGAAGTATGATGAGGAAATGGTTATCTCTACGGAAGATTTAGTCAGAGAAATTTATTGAAGATTATCATAAGTGTTTGTTTGAGATAAATTACTACAAGTATTTTTATTTTCTCAATACAAAGAAAAATTGCATCCATTGGTATTTCCCCAATAAGTCTACTACCGAATTTTCCTTCGTCGCGTGGCATCTCTCCGAAGAATTCTCAAAGAGAAGTATGATGAAGTTTACTTTCCATCAAATGACATCTCCCTGGTGAATCCCGGTGGAAAGTTTAATGAAGACCCTTACATATTATTTTCTATTTATTCAAGAAATCATTTTTGCAAAATTAACGGGCCCACATCTCTTTGAAGATCCCCGGTGAAGTTATTAACTCAGTAAGCGATTACCTTTTTAGGAGCTTGTTTTTTGTTACACCTTTTAAAGTGAAAAACTTGATAAAGAAGAAATCGAGACCAGTTTCGTGGCTTATGTCCAGACATAAGGGGAAGTTTATTTTAGAAACCGAGACCAGTTTCATGGCTTATGTCCAGAAACGAGGGGAAATTTATTTCAGAAACCGAGACAAGTTTTATGGCTTATGTCCAAAAACAAGGGGTCTATTTCAAAAATCGAGACCAGTTTCGTGGCTTACGACCCGAAGCATGGGGAAGTTAATTTACCCTTTCTAAGTGAGATTACTTAGTCAAAGAAGGTACTAAATCATTTTCTAATATTGGAAGTTCAATTGTCAAAGTTATAAGACCATCCCCTGTGGAGTTGTATTCTTTTCCCAAGTGGAGTTGATATCTCTCTCCCAATAGAGTTACAATATTTCCTCCAATTTTTCTTTCCTCATTCGATAATTATTTTGTTATACCTTAGTGGTTTAGTCTATTCTTAGTCTCCTGTGGCATCATTTCCAACAAAACTCATATCTTGCATTCATAAGTGCATTCAAATCATATCACCTTTTGTGGCTTCTTAAGGGACAAAATTATGCATTGTTGTATTTAAGCTTCCCCTATCTGGTCGAGACTAAGATGTCAATCTTCATCTCTTCGGATTATAAAAACTTAAATAGCGACATATGTCATACCCTAATTTTAACCCCCTATGATGCCACTTCATTCACCACATTTATCATTGTATATATGTGTGTCTTTTTGCATCACTAACCCATATAAAAAACAAGATGTGTGTGTGCTTGCTTGCTTTACAAGTTAGGTGGTCCCCCAAGGGCTCAAGTAGATGAATTATCAAAGGATGGGCATCATATTCAACATCTCAAGTCCCTTATTCATCCATGAAGATCAAGAGTTTCCTTCCATCAACAAATCAAGTGCAAGATAGCATCATAACAAGCTCATCAAGCCTCAAGATCCTCAGTGCACCAAAATTAGGGTTTTGACCTAATTCAGTCCCTGAGTTGACTTCTGGATTAATGCATGACCCAAAACCTCAATATATGTTTCAAGGACCTCAAATGCTTTATTTTAGTTCATTCATATGATTGGATTGATCCAAATAACTTGATTCTTAAACAATACAAGTATTCAAATTCATCTGGTCCACAAACTAGGATTTCTGGTAAAAACGTCTACTGCACCTTTGACTTTTAACAAAAACATGATCTCAAACCTCGAGACATGATTCAAGACACTCAAAAACACCTTTGGAGTTCATTCATGGGGTCCCAATTAGCCTAAGGGTTTGATTTCATTGAAGATTATATAATTCAAGTTCATTTGATAAAAAAAAGTCAACTGTGGTCAAAATGAAGTTCGACTTTTGAGATTTTTTGTCAACCATGGGCTCCTCAAGTCAAGAATAATGATAATATGTGGTTTGGATCATGATTGATCAAGGAAAATCAACAAAAGTAAGGTTACTTGTGAAAAGGACAACATTGGAGAAGTTGAACTTTTTATAAGTTATACAATTCAATGATTTTTGCCGTATTTTCCAAGGCCATAACTTCCAAACCATGTAACCATTTTCTTTGATCCAAAGATCAATTTAAAGAGTTTTTTTACATAAGACAACTTTATCCTTGAGGGTGAAATCTCAAAAAATACATAGATTAAGATATATGAAGCCATGAAGTTGGAGGTTCCATACTTTTAAATCAAGACACGTAGGAAAATTTTAGACAGATCTGTCTCATGTTGGAGCCAACTTTAGGGCCATTTTTCTCCATGATCCATATTGATTAAAGATAAACCTTGAAAATCAAAGTTAAAGTATGTCATCTTAGCTTTCCAAAATGACCAAGAACATCCATTTACCTAATTTGAGCAAGGAGATATGAATTTCATAACATGCCTTGTTGCAACTGATTTTTTAAGACAGATTTGCCACACCTACTTATGCCACGCGACTTGGATGAACTTGCAGCTCAATATCTTCACAAGATCAACACCAAAATAATCACGAACCTCGTGTTGTGAAAGCATAACTGAATTTTTAAGATTCCATCTTTGGCATGTGTTAAAAATCATTTCAAAAACCATGAAGTGAGGTTTTGCCCTCTAGAATTAAAGTGCTATAGTGATTTTTCCAAAAAAACCTCCCTAATCTGTTCAAAGATGATCAAAACACCAAGGGATGAGATTCAATATGAGAGGCTCAGGCTCCAAAGATCAGAATTGGGAGCCATGTGAGAATGTAAGCTATGTACCTTGGCATTCAAGTAATAGCTAAATGACATCATCTATTGGATAAAGGCTTGCACCCTAATCCACTCAAATTCAAAATATCTAATGCATTTCTCCTTTAAATAGAGCTCATTTCTAACATTCAAAACACACCAAAACATTGCAAGAAGCTTGTTTTCCAAGAAATCCTCCTCCTTCAAAAATTAAAGTTTCAAAGAAGTGAGAAATTGAAATTTCATCTCCAAACAATTTCCACTCAAACAAAGCATCCAAACACTTCATATACATCATATATAAGTGATTTAAACACTCAAACACCAACTATAACATCAGAATCATCAAATCACATACCATTTTCTTCACATACATCATAGGTTGCATATTAATTTGGCCAGGAAGTTCCAGAAGTTTTCAAACCAATTCAAGCATTGAAACACACTCCTTGGAGGTCAAGGAAGTTGTTAGCTTCAAGAAACTACATCCGAAACACTTCTATCAAGGAATTCGATTTCCAATTTTGCAAGGTAAGTTGCTATAAATTGAACTCTATGATTTACGCATCATTCTTGATCACTTGAGTTACAAACATGTTTGTCATGATGTTGTGATTGTTTTCCCTTAAGTAATTGTTATGTTCACAACTGTATGTGACTTCATATCAAAATGTTCAGTTAGGGTTCATACAGTTTTGTGATTAACTTCTTTTGATGCACATAATATAAATAAAATTGGTTAATGCCATTTAATTTCTTGACAAAAATCCAACAATTTTCATTTTTACATCATGTCATTTGGTTAAGTATTCAGAGAGTTGAGATTTTCAAATTTTGAAGAAGAAAAGGAAGCTCGTGGAAGAAGATGAACATGGAGGGCGCCCTTTGTAAAAATAAAATATATTTTTACTATATTATAATTTCATTCCATTTTAAAAATGGATGTATTACCACCCTAGTGGTTAAAGCGTGCACTTTCAAGGGTTGAAGTGTGAGAGGTTTGGGGTTCGAATCCCCTTTGCCCTAGACCTTTTGATTTTATTTTTCAAACCATTTTCAAAAGGATGTTTCATATATTATTTTCATCCTCCATTCATGATTTACCCATAACACATGGCTCAGTGGGTAAATTTTTAAATCCACCACCCAAGGGCACAGGTTCAACACTTGTTGAGCCATTCCTATCCTTTTTATCACTACTTTTCTCACTTTGCTTCACAACTTCATCAATTTATTTTACCAAGCAAAAATGATCTTTTTTAGCCAAATTTTTTAGCACACTTCTCATTTATCTTCCATATTTTAAGAATCCACCTAAAAAATCCACAAAATAATATAGATATTTTTGACATTTTTATTAGGTTGAAAACTAGTACCTTTTAAGTATTTTTCATACATTTTATTGATTTCTTGTGATTATTTTCTTAATCTAATTATACCTATGTGTCTTTATGGTCAATGATACACTTTGTTTAAAGTCTTATTTATATACATAACATATTATATTGACTTGTGTACCTTGGTTAAAGTTTTATTTCTTTTGAAAAATACTTTGATTAAGTGTTTAATTAGTTAAAGTTTTAGGGTTTCTCTTAATTAAATCCTTTCAAAACCTCTTGACTAGAGATTCCAATTGAGTTTGGATCCCCCAAAGCCCTTTATTCAACCATGTTTGAAATTCTTGTTCATATATTCATAAACTCTCACCATGATGAACATATCTACTTGTCTGAATGCATATTCACATGTTGACATATCATGCTTGATCATACTATGTTTATGTCATCCTTGATGATTACATTTGTTCAAAAGCTTAATCAATTTTGTCTTGTTAATTTTCTTTTGACATTTAAGTTTAAGACACCTGCATTCATATAACTGTTGCATTTCAATGCCCATCCTTTGTTTAGACTTAGTTCAAACTTTAGGATCCCCTTCAAACTACAACCTAGTGCAAACCCTAGGATCCGCTTTAAGGTTCTCAACCTTAATCAAACCAAAGCCCCTTATGGCTTCAAACCTCAACTTCAAATCAAACCTCAAGCCAACCTTTGGCTTCAAATTCAAACTTTTCCCCTCAGAGATGAGACATGAATCATCTCTATAGAAGATATGTCTCTTCTATTCCCTGCAACATAATTCAAACATTTTTTAAACTCTTTTCCATTTAAGTGATGTAAGTGGCACACTTGTTGATTCAATATCCAAGCTGGAGTCCTTCTCTTATTATGGTACATCAAACACTTCTTGCATTTAAGTGATGTAAGTGGCACACTTGTTGATTTTATATCCAAGTCAAGGTCCTTCTCTTAATATGCAAAGATTCATTTAAAGAAAGATGTGGAATTATTCTGTATTTTCTACATCCAAGTATAAAGGTTATTCCCTTATTATCTTCTTTCTCAAATGTCTGTGGTGAATAGGTGAGATATCTCCCTTAAGATGACAACTTTCCTCTTCTCTCAAAACCAACAATTCCAACTCCACCCATTAGTAGGTAGAACTATGAATGCTCTTATATCTCAACTTCCTTTTAAGAATACTTAGGCATAAGATTGTGAAATCTTAGCGAGCACAAAATTAAATAAAGCCCTTAGGTTCCTATACCTTTATCTTAAACCATTTCAATTTACACTAAAAAAACAACAAAAACTTCTCCTATCACTCACTCAAAACAGTCAACAAATCCCCAATATATAGCAGATGATTTTATCAAAGAGTAAACACAAATATATACAAGAGGTTCCTATAGGATACTATAGATACTTTGGGTTCTAATACCTTCCCTTAGTATAACCAATATTGATTCCCAATCTCTTAGTGCATTGCATTTCACACACCCACGGGTTTAATTTTTTTCCCCTTCCCTCTCTTGGGATAAATTAAAAGTTCACATGTAGAAAAAATGGGCGACCTCCTTCTAAAGAAGGAAAAAATCCCGCCGCTATAAACCATCTGATGGAACGTGCTATAAGAAGATTCATTTCATGAATCTTAACCCTGAAAAGATGAAGAAGGTAGAAGATATTATAAATGACCTTATGAATCTAGATGTAACTGATTTCTAATCAGATGAAGACCTTGAGAACTGTGAAGAACTTGAGAACTGCACGAATTCAACTAGGCATGAAGATTGAAGACCTTGTTAAGTTTTACATGATTTATTGTTAGTTGTTGTTGTTGACAAGTTTTTAATTTGTTGTGGGTATTTGTTTTTAGTTGTTGTTAACATGTTGCTTTTTGTTGTGGCATGATTTACTTCTTTTTGGGTTAACAATATACTGTTGGTTGTTGTTGTCTGTAATGTTACAATGTTAATGCTAGTTATGTTATGGTTGTTATTTCTTGTTATGTTACATTGTACTGCTTATTTATGTTAACATGCTGCTTTTTATTGTGGCATGATTTACTTCTTAATTGGTTTAACAATGTATTGCTGGTTGTTATTGTTTGTTCTGTTACAATATTAATGCTATTTTATAATTTTAAAACAAGTTAACATTCTAAAAGTTGTTAATATTTTGAAATCTAGAGAAACCGTACAAGAAGTATGAATCAATTTTGGAAGCTTCATCTGCCTTGTACTTTTTCTTCATGGCAACACAAAGTAGATTAACTTTAGATCATTCCACGAATATTTTCAATAAAAATTTTATTGTTTCCATTTTATTGATGTATACGTTGTTGTTGAGTTTATTATGATGTATGTGGATTGTTTGTTTCACCCCCTACATTAAACATACATTCATTCAAAGTGATTTAGAAAGACAAAATCTGAAAATTAAGTTATATTCGAAATGCAACTTCGATCAAACATGATTTTTGAATTGCATCCATCTCACAGTTCATTTATATCACTCTTTAGCACATAGAACTTAGTTTATTGCCCCCAAATTGTTCAAAGCAATGGTTTATTCTCTATTAATTTATATTGCAAAACATCAAATGTGTTGATAAATTAAATCATCTACATCACTGTCATCATAAAAATCTTAATCATTGATTAAAATAATGATTATGATAACGATGGTGATGATTTAAAATTAGTAAACATATTTATGCTTTGCAAAATAAACTAGGAATGAACCGTTGCTTTGAATAACTTGAGGCATTGAATAAAATACTAAGTGCTAAGAAGCAAGAGATGAATTACAGTATGAATGCAATTTGAAAAACAATGGTTCGTTTAAGTTTTTTTCTGAGAATAATTCAATTTTAAGTTTTATGGTTATATATGTTTAGTGAAGTGTAAGGAAAAACAATTAATCTACATATTTTTTAATAAACTTAGGATACTTTTCACAATGGTTCGTGTAAGTTTTTTGTTGCTGCTGCTGGGTTTTGAACCCATGGCCTAAATATATATATCACAACCATTTTTTAATATAACTGTTGTGATAGGTAGCACACTACCTAGCTTATAACCATGGTCAAACGCCTATTGTGGAAATCACCATAGATACAATCACATGTTACCTAACAACAGACCTGAAACTGTCATTATATGTGTTTACAATCGTCATTATATGTGTTTTCCGTACTAGTGATGTTAGAGTAATTCAATCTGAATTACTGGTTGTTACTTTCAAAAGTGTCTACAGATGTATCCTTGACGTACTTTTCATATAAGCCTTAGATCCATTGGTATCCCCGATTCATCTCAAGCCGAAGTTTCAAAACATCTACATTGAACCAATCACGATAAATGTCGATCTTCCTAAAGCTAAGAAAATCTATAGCGACTGGAAAAAAGACCAAAAAGAATGGGAGTGTAAAGCCATGGAGATATGAATATTTGCGCTACCGCAGGTAAGGCAAGTCACCTCATCTTGACAAGAAAAAGTGATTGATATGAGTAAACTAAAAGCGGAGGAAAATCCCCCAGAAAAATAAGCATTGACATACCCATTTGGTTATTTTAGTAGTTTTCTATGAAATAGAATTTCGTCATCGTAATGGATTATGATCATTTTTATTAAAGAAATAAGAATTTTATACTAAAATGTTTATTTTCTTTGCTATTGTGAAAGGTAATGACGAGTCTAACGTAACATTGAGGAAATTGAAGCCCCGCCACAAATAATGAAGGGTGTGTTACTGATTCTGCAAGCAGGTGACTAATGTAATCAAAACCCTACAATGCAAAGCACACACAAAGAAGGTGGAAAAACCAATCACACAAAGAAAGGGGAAAAACCACTCATACAAAAGAAAGTGGAAAAACCATGAAGTGGAAATAACTATCCTTTCTCTTGGTAGTTAGCCACTCCATATGCCTTAGAGTCATCCAATATACTTCGATCTAAAACGTTGTAAAGTAAAAAACTAAGCCCGAAGTATCATACTCGAGATCTAACTCACACACTATAATCAGGTAAAGACATCCAAATATTAAGTTCATTTGTTCTCCATTTCTTTCCTTCATCTCTACACAATCAAACCCAATGCACAATTGATAACCTGTCTAGCCCATTTAACACTATAGGCCCTAATGATGTTGTAATAAGTTATATGTTTAAGAATTGTTTTCATGTCTCAAAGTCTATTGAACACAATAAAAAGAACCATACATTAACCAATAAAAAACCCATAATACATCATGCACTTAGTTATATCCTACCTCTAGTTCAAAGTATTAACATGCTAGAAGCACAATCAACACTATTACAAAATATATATTTTGTAACAAACTATTACCTTGACCAACTAATTCATCAAGGTAAAATCTATTCCATTAGACACATTCCTTTTACTTTGATTTTTAAGTCATTTTCCCCATGATTAAACTTTCCAACATTGGGGGAAAATTTTTCTCAAGGACATGCTTCAAATCCCTGCATCGTCAATTTTTTGTTATTTATTTATTTTAAGCCACTTTTCATCATATTTGGAATTCCAACCATGGTGAAATATGGCGCCTTCCTAATTTTTTACCATATTTCCCCACGGTTAGGAATTTCAACCGTGGGGAAAAACTACACTGGAGAAAAGGGGTTCCTTCATATTTTTGAGCCACTTTTTCCTCTATTGTAAAACCAACCATTATACATATCACTGTTTCTTTAGATTTCACCTAAAAATGGAACCTTGTTTTTCATGTCATTAAACAAATAAGCTCTCTTAAATATGAACATGCTTTTGATGATGACAACTAGACCTTTATTATAAAACCTACATTCAAGTATAAAACGGTTAAAGATGCAACCAGATCATTAGAGTTTGACAGATGCAACCAGATCATTAGGATTTGATGAACTTGACTATCTGTTAATAGAACCTAAAAGGAATATAACTCAAGAATTGTCTCAAAGTAAAGATTAAGAAAGTGTCTACAAGAATAAAGTATCTGACAAGACTGAAATCATTTGAAAGCCCGCCCTAACACATTTGAGTTAATAACATTGTAAATGTATAATAAATTTATCGTAAAGTTATACGGATAAACACACACACACACACACACACACACAGACACACAAAGAATTTTTTTTTTAAACATTCATTTCTCAAGAAATTATTTCTAAAAATTCTTTGAATTAGTGGTAGATGATTTTGGAACTCTCAGAAAAGCTATGGTAAAGTTTTAGTTCTTGCCAATCGATTGGACCAATTGAAAAATGTGGCATAAGAAATTAGGACATTGCCTTAATGAATGGTAATGGCTAAATATCTTTTCTTACTCTTTTGAACTTATTAATCTATTAATTTTAGGCCTAATAATCAATTAGAGCATTGTACCAATCGTTTGAATTATCATTATTGGCCATAAAAGTTTTCCTTTTTAGTACCAACCTCTAGCCTATAAATATAAGTCCCTTCCCACATATTTTTACATCTAGAAAAGTGAGCTCTCATTCCTCACTTCTCACACTCTCCCTAAAAATATTTTATTTACTTTCTCCTAGGTTCAAGACCAGCCTGTGATAAAATATTTGTTTGAAGCTTGAAGACTAACCGCTCTAAGTTTCTTGTAGTAAGGAGACTAACTGCTTCAATCCATCGTTTAGAAAGAAGACTCTATGCTTCTCTTCGTATTTACTGTTTGATTGAAAGTTAGCCATAAAATTTCATTTCTTTCTATAAGGGGGTTCAAGAGTTCAACCTACTAAAAGATCTTAAGT
Source organism: Lathyrus sativus (assembly GCA_963859935.3). Taxonomy (NCBI): domain Eukaryota; kingdom Viridiplantae; phylum Streptophyta; class Magnoliopsida; order Fabales; family Fabaceae; genus Lathyrus; species Lathyrus sativus. The sequence goes on from OZ012739.1 coordinate 475,372,361, forward strand.
TTATTGGATACTCTCTTGATCAAGTCTTGGGGAGAAGATTAGTTTTTTCTCTTTTGACTGAACCCCTATAACTTCTAGTATTTTTCTCTCTTCCCTTAAATTTTACTTTCACACTTTACTTTCTGAATACTTTGTTACGCTACTTATTTCTAAATCATTTCTAAAATTTCTTCCAACTATGATTATATTCTGAAAATTTTTTCAAACTTAACCTTTTTTTTTGGAAACACACAATACACCCCCTCTTATGTGTGAAGTCACATGTCCATTAAGTGACATCAGAGTCAAACTCCTATTTAAGGGCTAATCGTCTCAAGAAGAAGATGAACTCCAACACACCTTCAAGGGGATCCTTTTTAAACACATCGCCACTTTTTAATAATGGCAGGTTTGAACTATGGCAAGCTAGGTTTATAATCTTTATTCAAACTATTAATTATGAATTATTGGAAATTATAATCAATGGTTCGTTTATCCCTACTAACCAAGTAAATAGAGAAGTAGTAGATAAACCAGATTCCCTTTGGACCAAATAAGAAAAGAAGAAATTTGAAATAGAAATACCAAGAGTTTTATAGTCATGTATCAAGATGATAATAAAATCTTTTATGTTCACAATTGCAAAGCCGCCTAGGAAATGTGGAATACTCTTGAAATGATATATGGAGTTTCTACAAGTATCGAGTAAGATGAGATGTACACACGAGGGGAAGAAAATGAAGATACTATCTTTAAATGTTTTTCAAAGTTTAGAAATATTAAAAAATTATATTCGAACGTTTGTCGCTAACCAATGTATAGGAATTAAGAATACGAAGTTTAATCCAATCCTTAAATCAAAAGATGTAGGCCTTAATGAATTTCAAGAAAAATCAAAGAAGAAGGAAATTATATAAAAATGAACTAGTTAAATTACTTAAAGATGAAGGAGAAAGCTTAAAAACTAAAGTATCATTTACTTCATCAAACTCCTATCAAACAAGTTCAATAGTTTCCGTTGAAATAACATACTCAATAGTTGAACAATCTTCAGAAGATTCAATATCGAATGAAGGAAACTCATGTGTAAGAAACTATGAAGAAGAATTATCTTCAAGTGGAATCTTTGAAATAAGAAAAGAAGGATATAAATAAAACTCATGGAGAAACATAGAAGAACCTTCTTCCAACGAAGAAGATAAAGTTTTCTTAAAGGCATTCTATGAGGAAGATACTGTTGAGGTAACTAAACCATCTTACATGCAATTGTTTATAATTAGTACTGAGTTGGTTAAAGAGAATGATAAACTTAGAAAATACAACTTAGATCTTAAAGAATATGTAAGATCTCTTAAATAAAGCAATAAATAGTTTAATATAACTCAAATTAGAAACTAGAGAGAAACTTGTGAGACTTGTGTCTCCCTAAAAAATGAAGTAATTGAATTGCATGAAAACCTAGGTAAGTTTACCCAAGGGAAAGAAAAACTTGACTTGATCCTATCAAGTCAAAGGCCTTCCTTAAATAAGAATGGACTAGGATTCAAATAGGATAGAAAACCTAGTAAAGATGTAGATCACAAGAAGAAGAATCATCCAGTTTATAAATGCTCACACTATAAAAGAGTTGGGAATTTAAGAACCTTTTGTTTTGACAAATTCAAAGGATCTTAAGGTAACAATGTTAGATCTTATGGGAAAAATAATGCACCTAGACCCAAGAAAATCTGGGTAGCAAATGTGAAACCTTAAGTGTTTTGTAGGTATGCTTTGCATCTCAAAGCTTTAACAATTATCAATGGAGTTATATAAAGCAAAGAGTATAATTCTAAGTATATGGTATTTATAAAGTCTCTGGTCTAAGAATATTCTATGATGGTGAATATCAACAAAAGTGATCAAAGCGAGATTTTTTAAGGATATCTCAATGTTTGTGATCCTTAGTGATCAACTAACCTCATAGTAGGTTGAATGGATATGTCTATGATGGACTTATCCATCTCGTTGTTTATACCAAATCTGGAATCTGGAATCTAGTGATACATTGATAAAGAAACAACATAAGATGTACAATATTTTAAGGTTGAAATGATAAAAAAAATTTTATAATTAATTCTTTAAAATAGTAGATTTAATTTTTCTTATCTTGATAAATTATTTTCACTAAAAAAAAGATAAGTTTCTAAGTGATTTATACAAAGGAGGAGCCATAAGGTTGAACAGGGGTGAATAAGAAAGAATGAAACTCCAGTACAAGGCCCAGAATATATCAAGGAGGCTGACTAATGAAAGCCCAATCAATTTCCACATGAGGAAATAGATTGGTGAAGCCTAGCATGCATATAGTTTTTTTGGATCAAATCCAAGATAAATGTGTGCCCCAAGAAAATCAAATCCCATCATTGATAATGAACGCTTAAATCCTGAAAAATTGATTGACCAATCGATTGGGACCATTAGCCAATCGATTGACACACCCAATTTAGAATGATTTCAATTTGATTTTCAATTAGCATAATCTTAATTAATTGCTTTTCAGAAATACATGATAAAATCATTAGATGACACACTGTAAATAGGTATTCATCTTCTACTCTTCTACTCTTTTGCGTTGCATATTTTCTCTCAAAATATGTGAGTATGAGATTATTCTTTCAAAATCAGTATGGCTCCCAAAAGTTTAAACTTTTCAACCAACCCCTTCTCTGACTTATTCACCATCAAACAACAAGAAGTGATATTTTTCCAAGAGTTTGCATATCGATCCCTTGTTAGAATTCACACCCTAAATTCAGAAGATTTTAAAGAATGTGAATTCTTTAAAAAATTTGAAGAACTTAACATGCACACCTTCCTCTTTAGCCCCTTAAGAAAGGTATATTCATCACTAGTCAAGATGTTATTCTCAAATATCTACCTCACTGATGAAGTACTTCAATCTGAAGTAAAAAGGCATATGATATCTATATCAGTAGAAGAGTTCGGTGGGATTCTAAATCTCCCTCGTAAAGATATTTTCCTCATGCTTGGAGACAAAGTAAACAAGTTCAAACACAAGCTCGCTGCATCTTATCTTATGAAGGATTCATAAACCTCCATACAAATCCATTCACTACTGGATATATCCACTATGAGAGTCGTATGATTCATTATGTCGTCAATCATGTACTCTTCCCAAGAAAGATCAACTTTGGACTAATAAATCAATTTGATGTTGAAGCTATATGGTTAATAAAAACAAAATCAAGGTTACTGGGAAACAAGTAATCAAGTACATGATGGTAAGAAAGAGAGAAGTGGTATGTTTCCCATATGGAAATCTGATCAAGAAAATTCTAAAAGATACTGAATAAAATTTTGGAGAACAAGAGTATAAAAAATAACTAAAATAGGAAAATCAGTTCTACCACCAATGAAATTTGAGATCATCAATGTAAAAATGACTGAAAAGCCCTCCTCGAGTAAGAAAATAAAAGTGAATAATCAAGAGATTCCATAAAGATAGAATGTTTTAGCTACTTTATTCCTTAACCTTCTCAACTACCCTCAACCAAAGATCTACGCAAAATCATAATTGAGAAGATAGACGTGATCAATGACAAGTTCGAATTCATAACTCGACACTTCATTCCAGACCAAACACAACTACCACATAACTTATTCTTCGATTATAATTTTGATAAAGAATAATTGCACTTAAATGTCTATGTTTGTTTATTTAATTTTATTTCTTGCTTTCCAAACTATTTAAGTTTTTCCATTTCTATTTTGTAACATTGAATTCTTAGCAATTTCCATTAATAAAATGAGTCTTCTTTTTCCTTTTTTTTTAAAGTTTTTACTTGCCAATATGTTTCAATATTTAAATTATTGCAATGCATCTTTACCCGCTTTTTTTTTTTATTTCGACAAAGGAGGACAAGTATACTCTCTACTCAATTGAGGGGGAGTTTAATTAATCAAAACAAACATGTGTTATTTATTTTACCATCTCCCTGAGATATGCGTTGTCTTCGTAAAAAAATGGGGAGAATGTGAAATCTTATTTTACATGTCATTTATCAAATAAGCTCTTTCAAATATGAACATGTTTTGATGATGATTACTAGTCCTCTATGATAACAACTACAGTCAAGTGTAAAGTGGTTAAAGATGCAACCAGATCACTAATGTTTGATAGATACAATTAGATCATTAGGGTTTGATGAAATTGACTATCAAATGATAGAATCTAAAAGGAATATAACTCAAGTGTTGCTCAAAGTAAAGCTCAATAAATTCTCTACAACAATAAAGTATATGCCAAGACTTGAAGTGTGTCAAAGCCCACCCTAGCACGTATGAGTTAATAACATTGTAAACGCATAAGGGTTTCAACATAAAGTTATGCGACTAATCACACACACATACACACACACACACATAAATCTTTTCAAACCTGTTTTTCTCAAGAAAATATTTCTAAAAATTCTTTGAAGTCGTGCCAAATGATTTTGAAAATGTCAGAAAAGTTATGGGTAAGCTTTTGTTCTTACCATCAATTGGCACTTAAATCTGATCGATTGGACCAATTAAAAAACATGCCCTAAGAGATTAGAATAGTTCATTAATGAATGGTAATGGCTAAATATATTTTCTTACTTTTTTAAACTTAGTAATCAGTTTATTTTAGGCCTACTAAGCAATCGAAGTGTTGTACTAATTGATTGGCTCATCATTATTTGCCACAAAATTTTTCCTTTTTTGTGTCAACCTCTAGCCTATAAATATAGGTCCCTTTCTACATATTTTCACATCTAGAAAAGTGAGCTCTAAATCCTCACTTCTCACTCTATTTTTTTTTATACTTTATATCACTAAAGTTTAGTTGTAGGACTTTCGAGAAGGTTGTTTTGCAGTGAGGAAGTTGTAATTCTAGAAGGATAAATTTGTAAGTTCACCTAGGAAGTTTTGTTTTTATCTTGGTTGAACAATTCATCCAATTAAGGATTATTTGTTTGGGTTCGAAGCTAAACCCATGAAAATCTTTTGTTTAAGAATTGTGTGGTCAAGTCTCCGTTTAGGTTCGACAGTTCAGCCTGCTCAAAAGTTTTCAAAGATTCGAGATCAACTCAATGTTAAAATCTCACAGGTTCTTGGTTACTCCAGTATAAAACTAAGTTTTGGTTTAATCTCAGCCTTGTTTTAAAATCTTGTTTCAGTTCGACATCAATCTGATGGTAAAATCTCATAGGTTATTGGTCAACCTTGGATAAAACTAAGTTTCAGTTCGTGAGCTCAGTCTGGTATTAAAAGCTCTCACAAGTTCGTTATCAACCCGTGATAAAATATTTGTTTGAAGCTTGAAGACTAACTGCTTCAAGTTTCTTATGCAAAGGAGAGTAACCGCTTCAATCCATCATTTGGAAGAAAGACTCACCGTTTCTTTTCATGTTTACTGTTTGGTTGGAAGTTAGCCACAATACTTAATTTTCCTTCTATAAGGAGGTCCAAGATTTCAAATTACTAAAAAATCTTAAGTTTATTGAATACTTTCAAGACCGTTTCATGGGGAAAGGAGTAAGTGTTTTTCTTTTTTGACCAAACCTTTATAACTTTTGCTATTTTTCTCTCTTCCCTTATGTTTTTTACTATTAACACTTTATTTTCTGAATTTTATTTTCTTCTACTTATTTATAAATAATTTTTAAAATGTCTTCAATGTCTAATAATAATCCAAAAAAGTTTTTTCAAATTTAAATTTTTCTGAAACACACATTTCACCCCTTTAGTGTGAGTCACAAATCCACCAGCAACAACCACTGTGTTTTGAAAGTACAAATCCAACTTTAATGTGTAAATTGAAGAATATGGAATGAGATGCTTCAACCTCTTTCAGTTTTGTTTCTCTTCTATAAAGTGTGACCATTCACTTTTCATTTACAAACATTACACACTTTATGCCCTTCTATATGTTGATAGCATTTTAATAAGTGTAATTCTCTTATACTCAATAATGATTTAACCACCAAACTCTCCATGATTTATCTTCTTTGAAAGAGGTTGGAAAAACTTTAGTGTTAGGTATTAAGGTAAAATATCTGTCAAATGGTTCTCTACTTTTAACTCTAACAAAGTACATAAAAGAATTTTTTTCTAAAGTTAATATGGTGTTGTGAATGAGGTTAATACTCTTATTTTTATTCATTTTAAGCTAAGAAAGTGTGGCAATTATGGCGAAACGTGCTTATGACAGGGGGCCACGGCCACCCCAATTTTTTTTTAAAATTTTTTTATATAGTGAAAATACTATGAAATACCCTTACTCATAATTAAAAATAACAATTTTGCCATTACACTATTAACCACACAAATCCTAATTTATCTCATTTTAAAAGTTGCCGTCTCTCTTTCTCATTCAATTCAAGTTCCAGAAATTTTTCTTTAAAGAAATCCACATCCCTGCGTTGCTGGTACCGGTATGAGACTCGTTCGGCCAAACACGAACGCTGCCACCAGAGACCGTCGTGAGTTTATTTCGTCCATCTTGATCTTCTTCATTTAAAATTATTCAAAATAAATTACTCCAAATCTACCTAATATGTAAAATTCTTGTTTCCGTTATGATTAATTTAGATTTTATTTTATTATTACTTATTAATTTACAAGTTTCTTTGAGTTTTCTCACAAAAAAAATTATCTACTGTATAATCAATTTGTTATGAAATGAAAATATGGTAGTTTAGCATAATGTGTTATTTGTGAACTGTTCTTGCTAATGCTATTCATTTATTTTAATTGTTGTAGTTTACTGTCATTAAATTAATATTCACTTATTTTTATTTGTTGCAACATCTCTCTTGTATAAATTTAATGTAGCATAATGTCATTAACTAATTTTTATTGACTCAACTTTTAATTCTTGTAATATGAATTTGTGTTCAAACTTTTTTTAACTCTTTTAGCATATTATCAAACTTTTCAATGATAGCTATGAAAATTTTGTTCATAATCTATTTTTAATTTCATACCTATATAAATATTATCAAAAAACTTGTATTTTTTTTTCTCTTCAATTGTTTTTATAAAAAGTAGGTCTATAGAGAAATATAAATAAAATAGGTTTGAAATGTTGAATTAATTTGGAGTTTTGCTACTAATTTATTACTAAGTTACTAACTTATTAATATTTGTAAAATTGAATTATGTTGGAATTTTATTGTGTTGTTTTAATTTATTTAATTGATTAGGCAACACAAAAGTGATAATGAAGAGTAAAAAAATTAATTATTTTTTCAAGAGGAAACAAAGAGATGAAGAGAATTTAACATTTATGTCTGAACCTACAAGAGTTATTGAGAATCCAAGAATTAAAGAAAATGTTAATAGAGTTTGTTTGGATGACATTAAGAATTCTTTAGAACGTGATTTTGAAAAGCGTCCTTCAATATGAGAATATTAAATCAAATGGATGAAATATGAAGAGCTTATTTGAAATGGGGTCCATATCAAATGAATTTAGAGCAATATCCATTGTCTGGTAAAGAAAACCATCAAAGACGTTTTTAACACGCTTGGTTTAGCCTTTTCCCTCATGGTTAGAATATTCACCTTCAGAAGATGTTGCTTATCACTTACCATGTTATCTTTTTAGCAAAAGACCAACTGAACGTCCTGGCTCCGATGTCTTCATTTCTACAGGTTTTAGAGGTTGGAAGAAAGTTAGAATGGAAAGAATTGTGAATTTCTTAAACACATAGGGAAATATCCATGTTCTCCACATAATAATGCTATGAAAGCTTGTCAAGACTTGTTGAATCAAAATGGTCACATTAGGAATATTATTCAAGCTCAAAGTTCAATTGAAATTATGAAGAATCGACTATGTCTCAAGACTTCAATTGACATTGTTCGTTGGTTAACTTTTCAAGCATGTGCTTTTAGAGGTCATGATGAAAGTACAAAATCATTAAACCAAGACAATTTTCTTGAATTGGTAAACTTCTTAGCAGGTTACAATGATGAAGTTGCAAAAGTTGTGTTGGAAAATGCTCCATCTAATTCAAGAAGATTGGTGTTATACTTTCTCTGCATAACCTTGATGTCTCCAACATTCATGGTTAGTGGTATGATGGTGCTAGCAATATGAGAGGAGAATGAAATGGTTTACAAGCACTCTTTATGAAGGAGTATCCTTATGCATATTATGTTCATTATTTTGCTCATTGTTTGCAACTTGCTTTGATTACTGCATCAAGAGAAGTTAAATAAATTCATCAATTCTTTGAGAAGCTAACTTTAATTGTCAATGTTGTTTATTTTTCTACAAAGCACCATGACAAGTTACATGCTTCTCAATTAGATGAAAATGAATATTTATTAGAGATTCGTGAGATTGTAACTGGTAAAGGTGAAAATCAAATTGGTACTTTAAAGTGAGTTGGGGATACTCGTTGGGGATCACACTTCTCTTCTATTTCTAGCTTGATGAATATGTATGAAGCAACTTGTCATGTTTTAAGAAAATTTGCAAAGGAAGAATTAAGTTATGCTTCACGTGGAGATATTGATAGTGCTTACAATTATTTGAAATCACTTGATTTCATATTCATATTGCATTTGATGAAAGAAATTATGGGGATCACAAATATGTTTTGTCAAGATTTACAGCAACACTCTCAAGATGTAGTTAATGTTATGCATTTAGTTAGTAAAACACAAACTCTTATTCAAGAATTAACAAAAATTGGTTGGGATGAATTGTTTGCTTCTATGAAGTCATTTTGTGAAAAACGTGATATTGAGATTCCTGATCTTAATGATGTTCATTCAACAACAAGATTTGGTCGTTCTCGTTTTGAAGATAACCAGATAACCATTAAACATTATTTTATAGTTGAAATATTTTTCACTACCATTGACAAACAATTACAAGAGTTGAATAGAAGATTTAGTGAGCAAGCAATTGATTTGTTAACTCTAAGTTGTGCTTTGACTCCCAAGGATAATTACAAGGTTTTTAGCCTTGATACCATTTGCACTCTAGTTGAAAAATATTATTCTATGGACTTCAATGAGCAAGAGAAGATTAATTTGAAATTTTAACTTTGGCATTTTATTATTGACGCTCGTCAAGCATCTAGTTTGAATAATTTGTCACCTATTCAAGAGTTATGTTCATCTTTGATTGCAACTGAAAAGAAGAAAATTTATTATTTGATTGATAGACTGCTCTGCCTTATCATGACTCTACCTGTATCTACAGTTACTACAGAAGGATCTTTTTCGGCAATGAAAATTATCAAGACAAGATTGAGAAACAAAATGGAAGCTGACTTTCTAAGAGATGACATGACGATTAATATTGAAAGAGAAATTGCTACAAGTATTGATTCTGAGACTATTATTGATGATTTCAAGCTACTAAAAAACCGTAGAGCATTATTTTAAGGTATTTTTATGTAATACTCTTTAATTATTTCATGTCCAACTATGTGTTTATTACAATTTAAATATTTTATATACATTATAGCATAAATATTTGATTTATAAATTATAGATTAATTTTGTGGCCACGTTAAACTTTATAGTCTGGTTCCGCCACTGGCAACAATACAATGCAAGGCCCCCTTTTTGTACAGATCAAGTGTTGGAGCATTACAATATGTAAAATTAACTCGTGCTGATATTTCATACAATGTAAATAAGGCCGACCAGTTCATGACTAATGCTATTGACAAGTAATGTAGTGTGGTTAAATAGGTTCTACGATATTTAAATGAGACATCCACTCATAACTTACTTCTAAATATTTCCTAAATATTCTCTAAGATCCTCTAGTGACTAAAATTGGACAAGTGATCCCGAAAATCTAAAATCAACATTATGATCATGTATCTACTTTGGTCCAAACTTAGTATCATGAAGCTCCAAAACGTAGCCATTTGTGGCGAGGTTAGAACTAAAGTTAAGTATAGAGCCCTATCATATACTACCTCTGAATTGACATGGCATGAATCCCTACTATATAAATTGAAAATTGATTTTTTTTCCTCCAACTCTATTGTTATCTTATGATTTGGTGATATATGCTAGAATAAAGCGTTGAAGTTGGTCGAAACTATATATGTTGATACTTTTTATGGTGGAATATGATTGTCGGTGAAAATAATGGAAGCTTATGTATCATTTTCAATAAAGGAGAAGATTGTTGGAGTTAGTTAAAAATATACATGTTGAAGAAGTTCCCCATCACTTAGTTTTCTGAATGAATAGAGAGTCCAAAGCTATATATAGGATACAAGTTCTTTGAAGTCTCATATCGCTTAGTTTCGTGAAGGAACAAAGATTCCAAGGCTATATATATTATTCGAGTTCTTCATTCTAAGATGCGTCAGTCAAAATCACTTTAAGCTTGTATTTGACTTTCTTTATTCTCTTATATTCTTGTATTATAGTGTTATGAGATGTAATCAAATGTTTGTTTTGGAAAGTGTGGGTGCACTGAAGGTCTGGGTTAATTTATGGTATATTATGTGTTGTAATAATTTTCATATAATGTTATTCTCTAGTTGTCTATTGAAACAACCATTGTTTTTCTCCTGTTTTGGAGTTTTCGCGTTATGTTTAAGTATTGTGATTGTGTTCTTCTTTGTTTTCTCTCTCTATGTTTTGTTGTTTTTTTCCAACACAAAGCATGTATCTACCTCATCATAAATTGTTGATACTATAACTAAGCTTTACGTATCTACCTCAGCATAAATTGTTGACACTGTAACTAAGCTTTTATCACCAAGTGTTTTCAAGATTTAAAAGCCAAGTTTAAAGAAGTCTTAAGCTACTTTGAGTTTGTGAAGGAGTATTTGTTGTAGAATTTGACCATTCAAATCTTCTCGTAATGACTGATATTTATCCTACAAAATAATAAACAATAATATAAACCTAAGGCGTGTAATAACACTTTCCTTAAGGATTTATTCGTCTCATAAGCGCAAATCCCCCAAGATTCAATAGGTTCTTCCCATAACAAATATGATCAACAGAACAACAAAAAACATATTGCCCAGTTCATGTAACCAAGAAAAACTAAAAGTAATAAGGAATGAGAGACAAAGAGAGTTTTTCACGTTATTTTTGTGTTTTGTCCAAAAGTAAGAGAGTCCTTATATAAGTAAGAGAGAGAATCAAATTTAATGACTTTGAATAAATCAAGTCAACATTAGAATAAAATCATTATTGACCAATTAAATTTTGTTATAAATTATAAATAAATTAAATACTAATAATAATAATAATAATAATAATAATAATAATAATAATAATAATAATAATAATAATAATAATAATAATAATAATAATAATAATTTTCTTTAAAAGTATTTTCTCATATTTGTCGCTTAAAAATTAAAAATAAATTTATTTAAAACTTTTGAAATATAATCAAAATTTTCAACAATCCCCCACATATTTCAAAAGTTCAAAAGAAGAATAAAAAAGAACTTTCAGGATAGATGTGACACATCAAACTAGTGTAGCAAGCTATATGAATTAGTCCTAGAATGATAGTACTTAACATACAGTGAAATTGGTTCAGCAAGCTATATGAACCAAAGACACTTTACGTATGTTAGAGGTCTATCATCCAAATCACACCCCCACATATCTTGTTGTTGACGATGTGGTGCGCTAATAGGTCGTGCGTGTGCTTGGTTGTTTTCATGAGTGCTTTAGAGATTTCGCCAAGATCTCATACAAGTGACTCCACTCGACACTCATATAGGTGATTTTATCAAGTGTATACTGCAAATCATACACCACCAATAAAGGATATGAAATTCATTAAAAGCTATATAAGCTTATCCTCTCAATAATGCAATATCTAGCACTTTCTCATTACACCATAAGAAATGGACGAAAACAAAAATTAATTAAATAATTTTTGGTACTAGCAAAACTAACAAGTGACTTGTTATTACCCATATGAACCTTTTTCATGGGATCTCCAATCACAAAGGCTGAGTCCCCATCATTTGTTAATTTCAATTGGCTTTAAATCCAATTCTCCTCGATGCGTTCACAAATCAATTTTTTCTCGAGACTTTGTTAAGGGATCAACTAAGATCACTTTGATTCGACTTCACATAAATAAAGGATATTACCTCGTTATGTTGTAACTACTTTATACACAAATGAGAAAGACACACATTTTCTTCCTTCAATAAATATTGACTAAGACGTCTCTAAGTCAATCAATCTCAAAAGTTTATTTACTAAGTCTATAATAATAAACTAAGTCTCATTAATTAGACTTATACATGTCAACGATATCTAAATGACATAACTTTCAAAAATATATATTTTTTTCTCAATAAGATATACAATAAATTCATTTATAAATTTATCATGCGGGTCTATTTAAAATACTTTTAAGTGACATTATCTCATTGATAAATAAAATTAAATATATCCACGTATAAACTTAATTTTCTATAAATTAAGTTCGCGTAACATTGTATCATGCTCAAGCATGTGAGCAACCTCCCATATATTCACTATCTATAATAAACTCGATCTCTATAATTAAACTTGTACAAGTTTACTTATACTTCTAATAACCGACATCATTATTTTTAATAAATATAAATATATTTTTAAAAAAATATTTTGGTCTCCGCAATAAATTTACACAAATTTGCTTATATGATTATTAAACGAAATTACTATCAACAATAATAAATATAAATATACTATTTAAATGTTTATTTTGTATATAAGCTTGAATGAGTTTCAAGCGACAATTGTATAAAAAATAAATATACATATTTATATATTTATTCTCATCAGGATCATATTCAATTAAAATCATTGTATTAATTTAATACAATGTTCCCGCCACTAAAATTAATAATATAATATGTTATCTTTTTTAAAGATTTTATGCAGTTAAAATTATCATAAAAATATTTTCACAATACTCATTAAATATAATTTTTCACAAATATCTTTTGATTCTATCAAATGCTCAAAAGATTTATACATCAATGCTAAGATTACTTTTAAATATCACTATTTCTATTTCATTTATTTCTCTCATTCATATCATATATGTATCATCAAAAATCACTTAATTTATTCTCAATAAAATAATTAAGTAATATCTTATAATAAAACAAAATATCTCAATTCATTTTGTTCATACATATATACACCTATCAAATTAAATTCTTCTTATATAAATGTATATTAGAAACTGACTGGATGGATATTATTGCTATTATTTCATACATTAATACAAATTAATTATGTTTTTAAAATAGATGTCTCTGATGGTAGATTAATTGTCATTTATACTGTATAATTGAAATTTAATGGTCAAATTCTCCAATAATCTTAGGGATTTATCTGTCTCATAAACTTAAATTTACTGGAAAGACAGAAAAATGGGAGACAAAGAGAGTTTTTCACGTTAGTTTTGTGTTTTGCCCAAAAGTAAGAGAGTCCTTAATAAGTAAGAAAGATAATCAAGTTTAATGACTTTGACTAAGTCAAGTTAACATTAGAATAAAATTATTATTGACCAATTAAATTTTGTTATAAATTATAAATGAAATAAATAATAATAATAATAATAATAATAATAATAATAATAATAATAATTTATAACAAAATTAATAATAATAATAATAATAAATTTTGTTATAAATTATAAATGAATTAAATAATAATAATAATAATAATAATAATAATAATAATAATAATAATAATAATAATAATTTTCTTTAAAAATATTTTCTCATATTTGACATTTAAAAATTAAAAATAAATTTACTTAAACCTTTTGAAATATAATCAAAATTTTCAACAATATTAGTGTAAATAAGATAGTCAAGTCCTTTATGTAAGTTGGTTAGAGTAGAGTATCAAATTGGTTTATTTCATACCAAACTATCTTTATCATTGTTCATCTCTATTTGATTAATTATAAGTATAGTGGTGTAAGCAAATGTACTCATAATCCTTTGAATGAAAAGTTTCATAGATTAATCTTGTTATGCACGTTGCATAGTCTAATCTTTCAACAAAGAGAAATACTTGTTTTTTTTTTTAATTTTTTAAGGCAAGAGAGAGAATTTGTTTTTTAATTTTTTAATTAATAAAAAAATTATGATTAATTGTTTCTATATAAGTATTTGTGTTCAAGAAAACATCATAGAATAATTGTAACAAAAAATACAAAGAATAATATTATTTATTCCTAGAAACAACTATATTGTTATTAAATATGGAGAACATAAACAACTTATGTGAAAAAATAGAGAAGAACACTACATGCTCTATACCAATACCACAAACACTCCCAAGCACAACACCAAATCAGTTAGAGTTATAAAAGGCTATCATGGGATCATAAACGACTTGTTTAGCATTAATAGCCATAATAAAATCAGCATGTGCATATTCATCTTTATACAATACCACAAGCTTGTCAGCATCATGATTACTTAGATCATTGAGCAAAACCTTCACATCTTGTACATCAGATAGATAATCTTTCCCTCCATAGCTGATAAAAAGAGGGAATTCTTTTGGGATTTTTGTCATGTCATAAGTTGGAGGAACCAGTTGTCCATAGTGTAGTGTGTTTAGAATGCCATAATCATACTTTGCTACTTGTCCCGTTCGGACCACTAAAATTCGATAAAGAAAATCTGTTAGTCCTAATCACAAATGCATAAAAACTAAATGATATAGAGATTAATTTAGATGAAAAACATTTCTTCCTATTATACTTACTTTGGGATAGATGAATCAGGTTCTTTGTTGCTGTTGGATTTGGTTCATGGTCAGTATAGAAATCAAGTCTGGAAGAATTTACGCAGCAATTTGGACCTTAAATGTTTAAAGTTCATTTATAAGTCTTCATATATGCATAAATGTCAAAGTGAAATTTTATCATCATTCCAATAGTAAAAAACAAATTACCTGTGAAAAATGTGATTAAGTTTAAGCAGGGTTGATTTAGAGTGGAGCATATTCCACTCACAAATTTTGCTACTTCATTCCTGATAATCATAAAACATATGATACATTATTTATATCTTTTTTTAACTTATCTTTGTTTACTCAGATAAAACATAGGAGAATTTATTCTCTTACGAATGAGGAATGAATTCGCGTAAACCTAACCAGTAAACATCCTGTAATATCAAACAAAAAAAAATGATATTTTCATAAATGTTAGGTAAAAATACGAGAATAAAATTTAATCTATTTTTTTTTTGCATGAGACTCACGTTAGCTAAAAAGAGTTGTGCAGCAAGTTTTGTTGCTGGTGAAGCAATTTGATTCAAATGAGCAATAGGACTTAGTAATGCAGCTGATCTCAACATATTCAGAAGCTTCCCTTGAGATAAATTAACAAAGGCCACTAAAGTTCCCTGAAATGATTAAATCATTAATTAATTTTTATAGACTAATTGAAAATATTAGAAATAAATAATCAATTAGGGTTAACTTAATTTACCTGAGAATGACCTGCATAGTGTATTTTTTGACCAGTAAGATTGAATACATATTCTACTGATGCAGGAACATCATAACTTGCTAATTCATCCCATGACCATTCCCAGTAAGCCTAATAACACATAATGAAATTAATCAATAATCAACTAAAATTTCTATATCAATTATTTACAATTTTGAAAAGCAAAAGTATTGTATAATTCATTAGGACCATGTCGTGAGTAGTTAGTGATGTGTGTCCGGTGCTATATTTTGTGCCGCGGCCATTAACAAGCCACACATCAAATCCAGCGTCTGCTAAAATAAACCCTAGTGATTCTTCAGGAGAATTGAACAACCATATTGCAGCATCCTGAAATAAATCATAAAAGTTATATATTAACATGTTGATATTTTTTCATCTATACAAAATTTTAGTTTGTGTATGTATACGCAGACACAATACTTACACAAAAGAGGCCATGTTGAATTAACACAGGCGGTTTGTCGGCTTTCTTACCAGACCGCCCCGTCGGGATTCGTTGTAGACTCAAGATGAAGCCATCATTTGTTGTTACAGTATGTTCTTCACATTTGTAACCTTGTGTCTCTACCAAAGTCTTGCAGATACCATCATTGGATACTAGAGAGTTTGCTGAAAATTCATTTGCTTTGTAAATTGATTTTCTTCCTTGTGCTGATACTGTAATGCAAATCAAAAGTATTGACAAAAAACTAATACTTACTTTGTTGACCATTTTGAGAATGTGGTTATGATTAGTTATGCTTGACTATAGAAATATATATTAGTGGTGTTTTATAGAATTTATGGAGTGTAAAGACAAACTTTATGATACTAGCGTTCAAAAAAAATTTGAATTCAAAAGTTAGCTAGTAATATGTGTTTATTGCAAAAAATAAATATTGATTAATTTTGACAGTTTGGGTTGACATATCCTATTTCATTAGTTGGTGTATTTGTGATTTATGGGATAGTTCAAACTTTTGCTTTACACGAATGAAATCTTAAAATTAATGTCAATTTAATACAGGGTTTAATTGTTATGTGTAAAAATGTTTTAAACTCCCCTATAATCAATTTAAAATGTTTAATATGATTGGACGGAATGGATAATCATCATTGGTCGATAAAGTAAAATTTACTTTGTATCACCTTTTTTTTTTCCTTTTATATATATATATATATATATATATATATATATATATATATATATATATATATATATATATATATATATATATATATATATATATATATATATATATATATATATATATATATATATAAGTTGATGACACTTAAGATTGTAATTTGTTAAATTGTGGGTAATTTTATCTAACATAAATAATAATCACTTGATATTGTTTAAGGTTAGTTATAGTTTTGGCTTCTCAATTTGATATATTTCATGAAATTAGTTTCATATTTAAAATTTAAATAGTTTTAGTTTTTTTCTTACTTTTTGTATTAAAAATTGATAAAATATTTATTTTTTATATTATATTGTTATTTATAAAGCTCTCACAAATGACACTTTTCTAGTGATTTAGTGACGTGGTAAGCACGTGGGAAAAAAATACGTTGTCCAGTGAATCTTACGTCATTAACATATTTAATTAATAAATTATGTAAACCTAAAATCTACAACGAAATCTGTGAATTTTAAGAGAGAGGGAAGTTTGAATTTTTCAAAATTTTAGTTGTGGTAATTCAATGGTTAAATTTTTATTGCTGGCAAAGTTCCGACGTGGTGTGCACGTGACAACTTTCCCAAGTAAATTTCACGTCGCAAATGGGCATTAATGTTGTTGGTTCCGATTGCGACGTAGTTTTCACGTGGGTACCTTCTCATGTGTCCACCACGTCGCAAGTCCTTCTTCCCCTTCTCTTCATTCTTCCCCTTCTGCCTCCCTTACACCTTCATTTTTTAACGAAAATTTCACAACAAATTTAAGGTGATTGATATGTATGTTGTTTTTGTGGTTGTTTTACCGTTTATTTTATATTTTTCGAGTTTATTAATTGTTGATTTTTTTTCTTCAATCTAAGATTAAGAAGTTCCATTGAAAGCTTTGAGAGTTAGCTCTATATTGAGGTATTTATGCATTTCAATTTGTTTAGTTTTTAGATTTTGGGTGATATATGAAATATTATTTTAGAATATTGATTATAAAATTTTAGATTTGTTGTTGTTAGATGTAATTATATATATATATGTATTGTGTTGTTGTTTTTGAAAGCTAAAAATAAAAATAATTTGTTATAGAATATATATATTTAGAATTAAAAACATAATATATATATATATATATTAGAAAAATATGTATTTTTAGAAACAAAATATATATTTGTAGAATTAAAAATATAATATATATTAGAAAAATATATAATAGAATATATATTAGAAACAAATTAAATATGTAATTTATTTTTAATTTTTAAAAACAGAATATTTATTATGTTAGAAAAAGTAGAATTTTTAAAAATATTTTTAGTAAACAATATTGTAAATAGAAAAAATTAAATTAAAATTTTTTTAAAACATAATGAATATGTATTATATTTAAAATATGTTATTTTTAAATGTATTATTTTTAAAAAAAGTATTTTTATTAAAAAATAATAAATATGTATTATATATATTTTAAATATGTTATTTTTAGTAAACTAAGTATATATATTATAGAATATTATATTATTGGATACTTATTATATTTTAGTAAACATAATATATATTATTTTAGAAAAATAGATTTTTAAAAATAATGATAAAATAGATTTAAACATAATTTATATTATTTTAAACATAATTTATAGTATTTTAGAAAAAATAGATTTAAACATAATATATAGTATATTTTGAGAATATGTAGTATATTTTAGTAAACATAATTTATATTATTTTTAAAAAAATAGATTTAAATTTGTGCCTAAATAGATTTAAAATAGATTTTAGTGAACATATTTTATTAGGTTGGTGTCGAAATAGAAAAAATAGATTTAAATTACATATTTTATTAAAATGATGTATAATGATAGCACAAATGTGCGATATGAAATATTTTCGTTACTATCGTAATTGGATGCACGATAGAACGTTATCAGGCAAACGTGGACTTACACCAAATTTTGAAGAAAGAGTCAAGGGATTTATCAATTTTAAATATAAAATAAAAAAATTAAAATTATTTAAATTTAAAATAAGAGAATCAATTTTCCGAATTAGTTCAAATAGATAAACAAAAACTATAATTTAAACTATTTTTTAACTAGAAAGTAAATTTTATTTGTAACATATATTGAATATTAAATAAATTAGTTTGTACTTTGTTGAAAAAAAATTAGTTTGTATTATACACAAAAATAAAATAAGGAATGACTATTGTGTCCATGTGGCACTATGTAGCCGGGGCATCAATATATTTAATGCAGGACATCAAGGTGTCTCATTAATGCTTTAAAATTGCTATGTTGACACCCATCTTTACACCCTACACCTCAATTACTGTTCACAAATACTTGAACAAATTCCCCAGAACATGGTTAATAGTGTGTATTTTATTGGTTAATGAAATAGTGAAAGTGGTTAATAAATTATAGGTAAAATAATTGGTTAATAATGTAGATTTTTGTGGTTAATGCAACTGTGAAGTTGGTTAATGCGCAATCTTATATTTGTGTTATAAAATAAATTTTAAAAATAAAACTTTTTTAAAAAAAAAATTAATATTTAAAAAAAATATATTATTTTAATAAAAAAAACACTGTTCACCGTATAAATACGGTGAATAGTGCATACGGTGTAAGTATTAGGTGTAGGAAATGGTGTAGGAATAGCATTTTTCAAAATAAAATTAAGGATCTGGGATCAGTTGCCCCCAATTTTTAGAATGTAGATCTGTCCATTAAAATGAAGTTAATGATGTGGGATATATATATATATATATATATATATATATATATATATATATATATAGATATATATATATATATATTGAGAAGCCAAAACTATATATATTTAAAAATATAATAGTTTATTACAATTCCTTAACAAGAGTACGCCTTTTGCATTGTTGTTATCAACAGACTTGCAAAAATAAATATTACTTGGTAAAATCTTAATTCTAAGTTATTAATTTTTTTTTTCCATTTGATTGTAGAATCTTTTTTAAAGTGTTTTCTAATTTTAAAATATAACTGTAACTGTTAAAAAAAAAGTAACAGTTAACAATATATTTGAATGAAAATTGAATAAATTAATAATTTAACTAAGATGCATTAATATTAGTATAATAAAAGTTTTTTGTTCTAAAAGTTTAATAGTCTGAACTTTTCTATGATGAGAAAGTTTAATAGTCAGAAGTTTAATAAGATTTTTTTTTTCTAACAGCTTAATAGTATGAATTTTCCTAAAATATTGTGCATTTTAAAAATATAAAAATGCAGTTTATTTTTAAAAAACAAGAATTTTCAATTTATCAAGGGTATTAGGAGCACTCCAATTCAATTACAACCAACCAGCAACTCAAATTACAAACATGTATAAAAACTCTAAATGAACTTTCATGAGAATAGGCATGACAACATAATTCATATTTGTGGATATTCATCCGAACCCGCCCTGAAGTTGATGGAAAAATTCGTTTTGATTAGGTTTGGATTTTTTCAATTAAAAATATGAAATTTTTCAATTAAAAATATGAAAACAGGTCGGTCAACAGGGACACTAGTACCCATTCCAAACTTGTCCAATTTATTTCATATTACTATTTAATTTTGTTAATTTTAAATATTAAATATATGGCTAATGTTTTGATTTGTATTAATTATTTAAAATATTTGAAATGTATTTATGAAACTTTTTGAGATTGTTTTATTTTATTACTTGTAATGTAATTTGATTTTGAAAAAATAAATAAATATTTCTATTAAAAAAATTGATTTTACTAAATTGAAATTCTGGTATTCAGATCTCAGATGTCCTAAGAGATGTCAAGTCAAGAACATTGATCTCTGCTAAAAACAGAACAAGGACAGAACACGAGCATTTTGATTTACTTTAAGAAATAACAGTACCATGACAGATGTTGTAACATCTACATACTGACAGAACAATTTATCCAACCATTTAAATTGTGCAGAATTTTAAATGCAGAAAGATAAATAACACAATAAATTGTTAACCCAATTCGGCGCAACATCACCTACATCTGGGGGCCACCAAGCCAGAAAGGAAATCCACTATCAGTAGTATCAATTCAGAGATAAACTCCCTCGTTTACAACCTCTCACTTAATCCCTACCAGTGCAACTTCTACCTAGGACACTTCTAGATATGAGACACCTCTCACTCTCCCTCAATCACAGCAGTGATAACAACAAATGAATAAGCTTTAGAAGACACTCTTCAACAACAATACTTGATCTTGCTTAACAGCTTCAATCAAGAACAATATACAACCTAAATATGTCTACCACGATGCATCAAAAGATACAAATGGTGACTTACAAAATCACACACAAGAGACTCTCAAAACCCTAAACCCTTATTTTGCACCCAAGATCTTCTTGTTATGAATGCTTGCCTTCTTTAGGTCTAGCAAGTCCTTATTTATAGACTCTTCTAGTATGGGCTTGGACTTTAGCAAAAATTACCTCAGATTTGATAAAATCAAATCAAATAATTTTTCAAATCTTTTCATAAGATAATTCTTCAAATCTTTTCATAATTACCACCAATTCAGATTTGATCAAATCAAATCAAATCAAACTCCAAATCTTCTCAATATTTTTTGCATGAAAATAGAACAAAAGCTTCCACAATAACTTCACAAAATAGGAACAAATGATTTATAGTTTCCTAAAAAGTCTCAAAGATCCTTTTTATGAAATCCAATTAAATATGCAGTTTATTCCTAATAAATCTCCTTGACCTGCGTATAATGATGAGGTATATCCAAGAGGATCTCATCAAATCAAAACACATTTGTCAAGAGATATAAAATAGTAGCGTCTGCTATACCAGACCAAGATGTCATGACATCTGTCTTCGACATCTGTCTGAAACACATGACAGTAGTACTGTCATAACAGTTGATGAAGATGTTATAACATCTTGCTTAACATCAGTGTAGAATCATGTTTTACCAAAATTTAGCAAATCATAGAATCATGGAACTAATAATCTCCCCCTTTGGCAAATTTTAGCTAAAACAACCAGACCGACCATGATAAATCTTGAGATATAAACTTATCAGAGCAACAACAACAACAGTTTTCTCCAGTACATCCAGCCTCACAAACTCTCATGCTCCCCCTTAATAGTTGCATTCAGCAAGCAACAACAAAACACTACTCTTTCCTTAGCAGTGGCAAAGTCCTGTCACAATGTTGGTCATTATGTCAATACATGTGACATAACATCAGGACAACAGATAACACTAATACTTTGCTCCCCCTTTTTAGCCAAAAATTAACAAAAATTGGAGTAAATGTACACACAAATATTCTGCAGAGAAAAATAAATTCTCCCAGACAACAACCAATGTTGTTTCCTAGTTCATTCACAAGAAACAAGCACAATCCTAGATCAAACCAACAGCCTCACAAAGCCAGACCCACAATCACATTGTCAAGGTAAAAAGGTACACTAGATAGCATAATGTCAAGACATCTTGTCTGACATCACGACCTCACCAGAGGTGCAAGAACACAAGCTTTCCTGAGAATCAGCAAACTTTATACAGGCTACAACAATGCAGCTACACATCCGACAGGTACACAGCTCCCCCTGTCATGCATAATTAACACCCCCCTAAAATAGAAA
Source organism: Lathyrus sativus (assembly GCA_963859935.3). Classification (NCBI taxonomy): domain Eukaryota; kingdom Viridiplantae; phylum Streptophyta; class Magnoliopsida; order Fabales; family Fabaceae; genus Lathyrus; species Lathyrus sativus. The sequence goes on from OZ012739.1 coordinate 475,394,668, forward strand.
ACCCAAACACATGAAGAATCACTTCAACATCTTCATATTCACACACTGGAAACACATGCAACTTTACACCCCTTGCTTCACAAACCACACCAGAACCAAACCTAATAGAAGAGGTAGTCGCAGGATAGACATAACTATCTGCAAGATCACTCAGATTCAACTTTGAAAGACCATAAAAATCTCCAAGATGTCAGGGTGAATGTCCTAGATATGTTTCCTTGACATCCATGTGCACAAAATTAAAGTTGATGGTGTCTTGATCTTCATCTTCACCAGTCATACAAATACAAGACAAAACACTTGGATAGACGCCCAAAAACCTGCTGACCAAAAATCCCTTCAGTGGAAGCCAGATCATAATGTTCTCTCCTTTATATTACTCCCAACTAGCAATGACATGAGCATCTAGAGAGGTTGACCCTATCTTCAACAAGCCATGACAGATGTCAGAACATTTTATAAGACATCAGGCGTAACAATAACCTCATTATTAGCAGTAGCGGAAGAAACTTTATATATCACTCTGACAACCATCATTAGTTATCAGGCCAGACTCAAAAATCTATTCTTTTAGCTTCCAATCTTCTTGAACACTATATAATGGATGGTCTGATCACACAATCTTCTTCCTTGTTCAAAATACCAGAAAGTATCTTCCCTAGAACTCATCCAGAAACAGACAGGATGACTGCTCTGGTACCAATAGAAATTCTGGTATGCAGATCTCAGATGTCCTAAGAGATGTCGAGAACATTAATCTATGCTAAAAACAGAACAAGGACAGAACACAAGCATTTTGATTTACTTTAAGAAATAACAGTACCATGGCAGATGTTGTAACATCTGCAGACTGACAAAATAACTTGTCCAACCATTTAAGTTGTGCAGAATTTTAAATGCATAAAGATAAATAACACAATGAATTGTTAGCCCTGTTCGGTGCAACATCACCTACATCTGGGGGCTACCAAGCCAAGAAGGAAATCCATTATCAGTAGTATCAATTCAGAGCTAAACTCCCTCGTTTACAACCCCTCACTTAATCCCTACCAGTGCAACTTCTACCTAGGACACTCCTAGATATGAGACACCTCTCACTCCTCCTCAATCACAACAGTGATAACAACAAATGAATAAGCTTTAGAAGACACTCTTCAACGACAATACTTGATCTTGCTTAACAGCTTCAATCAAGAACAATATACAACCTAAATATGTCTACCACGATGCATCAAAAGATACAAAGGGTGACTTACAAAGTCACACACAAGACATTCTCAAAACCCTAAACCCTTATTTTGCATCCAAAATCTTCTTGTTATGAATGCTTGCCTTATTTAGGTCTAGCAAGTCCTTATTTATAGACTCTTCTAGTATGGGCTTGGACTTTAGCAAAAACTACCTCAGATTTGATAAAATCAAATCAAATAATTCTTCAAATCTTTTCATAAGATAATTCTTCAAATCTTTTCATAATTACCATCAATTCAGATTTGATCAAATAAAATAAAATCAAACTCCAAATCTTCTCAATATTTTTTGCATGAAAATAGAACAAAAGATTCCACAATAACTCCACAAAAATATGAACAAATATTTTATAGTTTCCTAAAAAGTCTCAAAGATCCTTTTTATGAAATCCAATTAAATATGTATTTTGTTCCTAATAAATCTCCTTGACCTGCGCATAAAGATGAGGTATATCAAAGAGGATCTCATCAAACCAAAACACATCAGTCAAGAGATATAAAATAGCAGCACCTGTTGTACCAGACTAAGATGTCATGACATCTGTCTTCGACATCTGTCTGAAACACATGACAGTAGTACTGTCATAACAGTTGATGAAGATGTTATAACATCTTGCTTAACATCAGTGTAGAATCATGTTTTACCAAAATTTAGCTAATCATAGAATCATGGAACTAACATAAATGGATGGTGGCGGGGAGGGGATACCCGAACCCGTTTGGGACGAGTTTAGGTTTTAATTCTCCATCCTTGTTTGGATTTGGGGCGGGGAATGAGGATTGTTTAGAAATTCGGGTTTGGGTTTGAGGTATGTAAAAATTGTCGCCGATCCTCCTTGTTGCCATGCCTACATGGAAAATTGCGCCACTCATAGTAATTACAAATAAATTTATGGTTTGCTTTCTTAACAAGCCACCACCATGATATTTCTCTTCACTATTAACTCCAGATCACAAACTTCATCATTGAACTTGATTTGATTTCTGGTCCACTAAATGCACTATCACACTATGGACCAAATCCCACCAGCAATAGGCACTACAACCTTACTTCCCAAGTTCTCTATCTAAGACAACAAATGACTGCAGCAACTAGGATCTTGCACCACACCCACCTCGAACCAGACGCAAATCTTTTGCCAAATGATCCTGCTTTTAACATGATTGAAGAATAGATGTTGAGCAACTTCATCATTGTCGAAACAAAAGGCGCACACTAGCTCATGGGAGTTAAGGGAAATTCCATGCCTAGCAAGGTTAACACGAGTAAGAAGTCTGTCTAAAATCAAGCTCCAAGAAAACATCTTGGACTTCAAAGGGGAAACTGCTTTCCAAATAACCTTTAAAGCAGGCTTGCAAACATCCACCATGTTATCTCCAATAGAAAGCTCAATTAACCTGTCATAAAAATACCTTACAGAAAAGAAATTTGAAGATCAATAAGGCCAAATGATAGAGTCTTTTGAATCCTTATTGGGACAGACCTCCAACAATAGTAAAGAAAGCTCGTCAAAGTCTTGGTGCAGTGACATGTTGCCTTCCACTAAATTGAGACCAAGATGCCACCTTCATAGATCACCTTCACATACCCCCATATCTTCTACCAACCCATATTTCTTGTTCGAAATGTTCCATAGGCCCGGGTACAACGAATATGAAGACCAGTTACCAATCCATCTCGCAAACCAAAATAAGATACTACCACCTTTCCCTAGTCTGAATGAAAGCATATCAGCAAAATCCTCCACTCCTACTTGTTATTTAGCCTACATGATATCCTTCCACCATAAGGAGGATGAAAATCTGGAACATGGAAGCTCATTACACATAATGGATTTGGCAAAACTTCCATACCTCCCTTCTAAAACCCCACCCAAATGGTATCTTTATCAGTCAAGAATCTCCATAGCCTATTAGCTAATAAAGCTTTGTTAAACAAACTCAAATCCTTGATCCCAAAACCTCCTTCATCCTTAGACTTGCATATAGAACTCCGGCTAACCCAAGCAATACCCCTCATATCCTTCGAACCAAACCAAAAGAAGTCTCTTTGGATTGCAACAAGAACCTGCACGACCTTCCTTGGAACCTTATAAAAATAAAAATAGTGTACAGGCAGGTTAGTCAAGACAAAGTTTATTAAATTCACCCTCCAACCTATGGGAAACAATCTTCCTTTCTAGGTAGAGAGCATAGTCTTCATACTCAATAACAGGTTTCCAGAAAGATAGTCTTTTATGGTTTCCTCCCACGCATAAGCCAAGGATTTTGAATGGCAACATATCTATTTTACAAGCTAAGAATTGTTCAGTTGCCCTTAAAAAATAATCTTCAACCCCTATGCCATATAGGGAGCTCTTTCCTGTATTGATCTTTAACTCGGAAATCAGCTCGAAGCCCTTCAAAATCGATTTTAGCGCCCACAAGTTGGACCAGGATCCATCACAAATTATCATCGTATCATCCGCGTATTGCAACAGATTATAGGACACAACATCATTAACCTTGAACCCCTTAGTAAGCCTCCCTCAAAAACTCTTCTAACTAGAATAGCCAATCCTTCCACAAAAATTGAAAACAAGAAAGGAGAAAGGGGATCTCCTTGTCTGAGGCCCCTAGTCACCTTGAAATCTTGGGTAGGACTACCGTTGACTAAAACAGACATGTAATTATTCATAATGCCACCCTCCATCCACCTCATCTATCTCTCCCCAAATCCCATGTCCAGCATAACGTTTCTAAGGAAACTCCATTATACATAATCATAGGCTTTTGCAAAGTCTACCTTAAGTAACATGCAACTCTTCTTACTCCTTTTTGCAAGATCAATGATCTCATTCAAAACTAACACACCATCCAAAAGTTGTCTCCCATGTATGAAAGTTGTTTCAGATCTAGAGATCAACTTACCAATGACACGTTTGAGTCTTCCAACTAGCAATTTTGAGACCACCTTGTACACACATCCAATAAGGCATATTGGTTTGTAATCATCCAGACCTTGAGGGTTATCCTTTTAGGGTATTAGAGCTAGAAAGGAAGAAGACAAAGCTTTTGGAAACCTGTCTGCTACAAAAAAAAACCCATGAATGCAATTAACAATATTTGTCCCAACAACATCCCAACATCTTTTCAAAAACTATAGATTAAACTCATTCAGTCCATGGCTTCTATCTCTAGGTGAGTCAAAAATCACCTCCTTAATTTCTTCCTCACCAAATGTCTCCTCGAGCATATCACAATCCTCCAGCAAAAGTCTTGCTATATCAGTGGCACCTAACAAAGGTCTATGAAAATAATTATATTTAAACCTAAACTCAAAGTGTTTCTTGACCACCTTCTTGACCAAACTTACATCCTCCACCACCCCTGAATCTAGTTGGGCCGATGTTATGGTATTCCTTCTGGTTCTATGTTTTGACAAAGAATGGAAGTACTTATAATTTTGGTCATCATTTATCCCTTGAATTCTGTTTTATAATATTTTCGTTGCTGTGAATATCCTTCCACATTTCCATATAAGCCATACTTCTCCTCAAAAATTTCGGAGTAAGAGTAATTCTAGCTTTCCCGGCCATCACAGCCTCTACATCATTAGTTATATCAATTTCCCCTTCTAGTTTCAGATCAATCCAGGAGATAACGTGTTTGTTTCACCATCTCAATCTTTCCTTCAAAATTTGGAACTTCTTAGTAAGCACGAATGCAACATTTCCAACCACCTCAAATGAATCCCATTTTGTCTTGACAAAAGATAAGAAGTCTGGATGTTCATACCAAAAATTAAGCACTTTGAATGGCTTATGACCCCAGTTTACATTCCTCACTTTGATCTAGACATGCCTATGGTCTGAGACATCTATATTGCAAACATATTGAGCAACATTATTCCAATCATTAATCAATCCATAAGTGATCATGAAAGTATCCAAACGGCTGCAAAAACTGCCATTTGAATTGAACCATGTAAATATGCTTCCAATCGTAGGCAGATCTACAAGCTCCATCAAATCAAGGAACGCCCCAAACTCTTCCATTTCAAGCCTACCATGATTCCCCTTACGACATCTCTCCTCTTTTTTTTGGCATTGAAGTCACCTCCCAACACCCACTCTCCAGGTAAAAGTTTCACTTTCCAATCCAAAATCTCATCCCACATTATCCATTTCTCTGATAAACCACACGAGGAATATATATTAACAAAGTAACAATTCTTACCTTTCCAGATTACACTCAAGCCCAGATAACCATTGCCCCTGAAGTTGAAAATTGGGGACAAGAACTCCTTCCTCCAAATTGTTAAAAGGCCACCAGATTGGCCCATCGAATCTATAGCAGACCATTGGAACTCATCATGTCCCCAAATGCTTTTCACCATAGAATCTAAAATTTTATGACATTTTGTTTCCTGAATAAAACACTCTTCTACCTTCCTTTTTTACACAATATGCTTTATTCTTTTGTGTTTTGTAGTGCCACCACATCCTCTAATATTAAAAGTGAAAAAATTCACCGAACCTTGTTTTCCACCCCCTCTTAGTTGCAAAATATTTCCTATCAGTAGCTTCCATCTTTCTAATAATGCCTTTGAACACTTCATCATCCTCCTCCCATTCGATTCCCAAACTCTTGATCATTTCCCACACCTTAATTGAAATATCCTCAAACTTCCTCAATATTCGTGAATTGCCCTGATTAAAGTCGAAATTGCCAATAAAGTCACAATAAAGCACATATCCACTAGAATAATGAGAAGTTGAGTATTCAACTTCAAGTAGGTTAAGTGGCTGTTGTTGATTTAAAATATCCAAAGGAAACAAGATGGTGGCCCAAATTAGGGTTATCATCATGAATGGGAGCAGGAAAATAGGAGGGTGAAAAGGGGATTTTTAATTTTTAATAATGTCATTCAAAAGTTTTTTCTTCCTAGACCTATTACACACAAATGGGCCCCCTTGAACAGAACCAGAACACGAGATTGGGTCAGATGTGAACCGCTCCAAATCCACCCTTCTAGGCCCATTACGCACCTCCATAATAGCTTCATCAACTTCTTTTAGAGCTAGCTCCACACTCTGACACCCGATAGGAAGTGAGACCATGCCTCTTGACTCTAAACCTTCCACATAGGTAGGATTTGACATTTACTTTGCCTCATCATTAAATGCTTCGTCCCTTTCACCAATTCCAACAAGGTCCTTTTTGTCCACATTCTTCTGAAATGCTAATGTAGCTTCTCCCACATCCGAAAGACTAAAGTTGACGTCATTAACTTGCCTCCTTATAGTACCTATTTCTTTTCCCTCTTTCTTGGAAATCTCATTGTTATGATGTTCTTTTTGGCTACCTATAGGTTGTTCTTTCATACAATCACCGTCGTCTTAATCTTTTGATTCTTTCCACGTGCCTCAATCGCTATCCGAACTAATGTCTTCTGATTCATCATACTTCTTACTAACTTTTGAATTAACAATCCTCATAGGACCCTACGAGTCCTCTACTAACTTGATTATGAAAATAATATAGTTCACCTCAATGTTGAACACTTCGTTAAGATTCAATGTAAATTTTGTTCTGACCAGATCTAACATATACCCCAATCCTACCTGTAATGAATTTGAAGAATTGAGAACATGATACATGGCACAATAGCCTATAACAACTATCCAAGTGAGTATCTTATTATCCACATCCTCCGGTGACGATAGATGAATGTTAGAGAACTACTGGGATACCCAAGCCTTCACCTCTTGGACCATATATTTAATCTCTCCTTCTACCTCTTCCTCTAACAAGCATAAATTTGCACCCTAAGGGAGTGGACTTTATTCAGAAAAAACCTTCAGAATGTAAAGCCTCCTGGACATCATACGTCGTGCTCGAGTTTTCCACCACACCAACAAACGCTTTCTCAAACCTAACAAAAACCTTCTTCTTTGTGTTAAACTGAAGATGAGCAAAACTTGGTTTTCCTCCCATGAAATCCTGAAACTACACCTTATTCTTAGTTCCCCTACCTAGATTTCTACCACCAACTACCTATGCATAAGAAAACCTAGCATTGTTAGGCACCCAAGATCCAAAATGCAGAGGAAATTAAAATTTTCCCTTTAGTGATTCTTACGAATGAGCATGATCAGTGATATAAATAGTTATCTGTTGTGGTGATTAACAACTTTGATGCAGATCGGGATGAATGATTGATGTTGTGTTTCGCAAGTGCACAAATAGCGTCAGAGTAATATAAAAGATTATCGATCCCACAGAGACCAAACGTCAATCTATCGATTGCTATTGTTACGATGTTTATCTAAGGCAAGTCAATAAAGGGTTAAGTTGTGCGAAATAAAAGTAAAGTGCAAAAATAAATTCAATAATAAAACAACAGGCTTAGATGCAGTTCACATAACTAGGTAGTATTCCAAATGCGTATAAATAGGATGCCTTATGGGGTAATGTTTTCTACTCGTGAAAACGAATAATTTAACGGGAATTGTTGCTTTCGCGTATTCAGAACCGAGTTTATCTCCTAATCGATCCCTCTTACTGTCACTTATTAAAAGGTGCACATTACGTTAGAATTGATTAAACCTATTTTTAAGAAATACAGTTTCTTAACTTATCTGAAAAGTATTTTGACCTGAAATTTCTAACAAAAAGAGGTTCTTGCGAACCGGACTTTAAATCCGTAAACACATCCAAAAACAATTTTAAAATCGTTTTTCTAAAACATTAAAGATTCCTACTTAACTGGACCAAGGGCTTTTGCTTCCTTTGAACAGTTAAGACTAACCTAATTTATCTAAAGGTTAGATGGCTTTCGATCTTACCCAACAGATTTTAAGTGCAGAAAATAAGTGTTAAAAGTTAGAATAACCCCTAAGTAATTCTATCGACAGCCATATGGAATATTATTTTAACTACGATCGTTGCATCCTAGCCTTTAAGATTTATCCGGACATGGTAAAGTAAATAGACATGGTAAATAAATGCAAGTAAATAAAGTGCAAGGAAATAAATAAAGGGCGATAAAGGGTGTGATAAATAAACAGTGCGATAAATAAATAGTGCGGGAAATAAAAGCGGATAAATAAAAGGGCGATAAATAAACAGAAACTTGCTTCAAACGGGAGGCTTTAAGTCTTGGTACAACTTCAAGTAAATGACAGAAATAAAATGGCGGCAAGATTAACTTCTGCCAAAATGCTCCAAACCCGATTACAGACTCGATTAGACAATGCAATAACCCCTCGATGTGAGAAGTTTATCACTTTACAATAGGTGAAATTTATGGCTTGAGTTCTGTAACTAAGCTTAGATGATTAGAAATTAGACAAAACTCCTCTATTTATAGTGGTAGAAAAGTACAGGTAAGGACAAGAATGCCCTCCAACTCCTTTTGGGAGGGAAACGAGTTTGTAACGGTGGCGCCCACCACATGAACTAGGGTGGAAAGGAGTAGGAGACGTGGCAGTTGTCAGCAGTTGGTCTTCTATCCAATGTGTGGCATCCCCTATGGCGCCCGCCATGGTGGAAGTCATGTGTACAATTCCAGAGAATGTTGGTCTTTTCGCTTGTTTTTCTTCATTTCTTCTCGAGTAGCTTTGAAAATACAAAAACATAAAAAAGAAATAAAACAGAGGCATAATACAAGAAAGCGGAAATAAAATCGTAAATAACATGTGCAAATCGAGTCGAATAAATAGTATATTTTTGGTCTATCAAATTCTCCCACACTAAAACCTTTGCGTGTCCTCAAGCAAAACATCATGACAGAAAAGGGTGATATTCATAAATGATCTGGGCAAAAAGGGATACTAAGTTCAAGCTGGGATGAAGTGATAGGTATTAACTCAGTGAACCATGGGTATCGGAATGACACTTCTCCGTAAATACAGACATAGGCTTCGTTCTTACAAAAATCAACTGTACTACCCTATCGTACTTAGGCCTACTTTTAAATCTCCTTTTGGATCCTTTTCATTCAAGCATAATCACATTAAGCCTGTTATCCATATGTGCTCATGGTGAAGTGACCGGTTAGTGATTCTGATCTTAAGCATGGGGCTCTGGTACAAAAATTAGTGTAACCCCTTTTATTGATCCTATTATAGTTGTGGGGGATCGGATTGCAACCCGCCCTACCGAGTTCAGCTCCAGACACCTCTGAACCAATTATCAATGGGAAGTTTTTTTTTTTGCTTTTATATATACTTTTTTCGAAATTTTTATAACTTTTTGGGTTAAATGACCTTGTGAGGGTTACATATACCCGAGTTGCAATTATTATTTTTGAACATGCAGATCATTCACTTATATTCATCGGTCCTTCACTTAGATCACGCTTTGGCCGGAGCTGACTGCTTAAGATAAACTACTAAGGACTTACTATGAACATTTTTTATTAAGGCCATGGTACGTAAGGTATCGGGGTTGATTTCTACATTCGCGAAGCCTAAGGTGTTATAATGGTACCGATGTTTCAAAAAGATTTTTCCAAATCATCCGCATCCTAACTCGAACTTGCCTCAAAGCCTAAAAATTTACAAGATAATACACTTTTTGTCAATAAAATTTTTTTTTGGTGGGGCAAAGTAATGAGGGAATAAGGGTATACTGCAGAATGACTCGTTAAGCACATGTGTGTTCTAAAAAACGAAAAGAAAATAAGAAGGGAAATAAACTAGAAAGCAATAAAAGAAATGAAAAATGCAAGAAAATAAATAAAGTCTCCTCCCAAACTTAAATTGAACATTGTCCCCAATGTTTCAAAATAAGAAAGGGACAAGGTACCTGAAGGGCCTAAGGCATGTTGCTGGTGTTGTCGCCAGCGTGCGGTGAGTACCTAGGTCTGAGCAGCCTCGAACTCGTCGAGTCTGGTGGTCAAAGAAGCTTGAGATTGCATTATGCTTTACATGGATTGGCTCATCTACTGCTGAGACTCTTGTATGAATCTCATATTTTCAGTTAATTGCTGCTGTATTGTGGTGAGTAAGTTATCACGTCTCTCTTCTCTTGCTAATTGGTCTCGCCACATCTGATCAGATATATAAAAACTGGGAGCGGTACCTGCAGAATGGTAAGAGGAAGACGGTGCAGTGTGTGCCTGTGGTACATGGTGAGGCGGCATAGGATGATTGGGAGACTGCTCTCGCCGGTCATACTCGTCATCAATATCATCACTGTCACCAACAAGAATATTCGGAGGTACTGGACCTGTAATGGGTGGAGCATTTAAATCGTAGGTCTAGTTCCTCGTGATAGCCACATCAATGTGTCTAGTGCAAGGCAGAATGATAGATGAGACAACCTTTCCATGGACCATAAACTCAAAGGCCCTTTCCTTCCTGACCTTGCACAGTTTCATATCTTTTAAGAATTTTAAATTAATTGTACGAGGAAGAAAGGGTGCTAAAGTTTCTATCTCTGCATCTAGGTTCAGAGCCTTTACGATAGACGTAATAAGTCCTCTGAAGGCAATGGTCCACGTGCCCTTGATTGAGGCATTCATATGAGCAATCATGAACGGGACCACATTAAATCTCCTATTTGTGAGGCACCCTTGCAAAAATAGTAACTCTTTTACATTCACCTTGTTTGGATTCTCCCGGCCAAAGATAGTACAGGCTAACATGTAGCAAAATATGCGGATGGCCAAGTTATGGATCCGGGAGGAAAGTATTCCTTCGAAAGATGTAATCATAAAATTTGACAACCTGTGCCAGAAGGAAAATGCCTCCACAGACCAATCAGAATTCAGAGGTGCTTCGCAAATAGCACCATCACCAAAAGGCAGTCCTAGCCTCTCTACGAGTTCGTTGGTACTAAATGCGTATTCCACATTAAACATTCGGAATTGTACTGTGCCGACGGTACTAGCAGTGTTGGGCCTGACAATATAAATTAGGAAACTCAAGAATTCCCTAGTTAGTCTCTCAAAAGTAGGATCACGTCTAGCAAATATTTCGTGTAGTCCTAAAGTGTCTAACAAGTGATAAACGCTATGGTAAATACCCAAAGAATACATACAGTTGTCATCCACGTACCGTGTCGAAGTGATGTTCTGACTTTGCAGTTTGTCGAGAATTTTCCGTTGTCTTTCTCCGGGCTTCCCTTGACGTAAAATGTAACCTTCGTGTTCCATGGGTGAACTCTTGAGATGAAAGATGAGTGAAAATGAGTATTTTTTTGGAGTTTTGTAAAAATGGATTTTTGATGGATTTTTGGTGAGGGAAGGTGAAAATGGAACTTGGAATGGTTAATGGGTTGGTGAGTGGATGATGAAATTGGGAACTTTTGGTGCTTTGGGGAAGATTTTCGGATGGCCAAAAATAGAGTTTTTGAGGTTTTAGATGTGAAAATGGTGGTTTTGTAACTTCTGCCCCGCATATAGTCCAGACCCCGTGGTGGGCGCCATGGACTATATGGCGGGCGCCATCCATGTTGAAGGTGGTTGGGCTGGATTTTTGGGGTGTGTTGGCAGTAAAAGTCACCTGTCCTAGCACACTTATATTTTTTCCTTCTATATATATTTTTTCTTTTTCCTTATTTTGACATAAAAAAACAGGAAACATAATTAAAAAAAATAAAATAATTTACATGAAACAGGGAAATAGCAATCGTCACAAACATGTATATATAAACAGTAAAATTAATGTCATAAAATAAAAGCGTAAGCAAATGAAATAAGTCTGTAAATGAAAGTGAAAATAAAGCAAACGATAAAAAGTAATAAAATAGTGTCATCACGGAGCTGGCTACTCGTCTGTCTGGTTAGGATGATGGAGAGTGTGTAGCTCTCTGTGTAGGTCTGATATCTCCTGGTACAGTGTGTCAGATTCCGTAGCATAAGTCATGTTTGATATTTGCACCTGCAAAGTGAGGTCAGCGACTGTCTACTAGAGTCTAACTATCTCTATACGCAGCTCTGCTATCTGAGTGTACAAGTCAGTCCTTCGTAGTGAGTGATTATTGGATAATACCGTCGTCCTCAGAGAGGGCGGTGAAAGATGGTACTCTGCCGAAGGCGGTGCGCGTGGCTCATCAATCGTCTCTCCATAACCTTCCAAGGCGTAACTCTAGTTGGAAGGATCATGGACACTGGTCATAGCAGGATCAGGCAATGTGAAATAGTGGATGGTCTGGTAGTCGATCAGGAGTCTGAAATAATCAGGCTGAAATGATGCTCTCCTCATCAACCCTCTGTCCAAACAGAAATTAATGTCCAATAAGGTGTATCCACAATACGAAGTCAAGTGCAGCAGCTGGATGGTAAGTCCTAATGTTGTGGCTATATGAGTGGCGGTGCCTCCTACGTGAATAATCCCTTCTGAGGATCTAGCTGTGCCCTCGAGATTATTCAGCAAAAATTTCCCACATGCCACTGGGCATAGTCAGTTTTCACAGAACAGGAAGAAGATCTCTTCCTCACCGTCGTTACTGCGAAAAAAGGTGTCGGCAATGACAGGAGAGTCGCCACCGTTTGTTATCTATCCCAAAAGAGGGAAAGGAAACGATCAGAGAAAACCTATGTAAAAAGGAAAAGACAGGTCATCGCAACCATGTCTCAGGTTCAGGAGTTGGTTACGCAAGGGAAAGGTATTAGCACCCCTCACGTCCGTCGTACTCGACGGGATCCACGTTTGTTGTCTATCTAAAAGGTGATTGAAACTATCTACGCTAAAGGTCTCAGGGACAAAAGAAAATAAAAGTGACTCGGCAGAGCATTTCCGCTCTGTGCCTACGTATTCCCTCGTGCAATGGGAATGTCAGAGTCAACGTAGTTCGACTACCTACGGGTGAAAGTGGGGAAAGGTTGCTCGCCAAGACATCACCGTCTTGTGCCTACGTATTCTCATCTAGTATGAGAAATGAGAGCAAACGTAGTTCAGGAAAATAAGAACACCGGTTGGTTCAAATGTTTTTACCCGAGTAGGGTTAATAACTAGTTTTGCCAGTTAGGCGTACGCAACTCGACCCTGGAGACTTAGGCGTTACTTGTTTGCGGTAGAACTAAGAGTTAAACAAAATCTTTTTATGAAAAGGTTTTCCATTATTATGGGGTCCCAAAGGACAAAATGAAGTTTGAAATTGTTTTTGTATCTTTTAGAGAAGAAGTGCATTGATTATTGTTTGTAACTCATGTTGCACTAAAGACTATGACCTAGGAGCGAATGCGTCGCATATCGTCCAAAGTACATACGCTAACACTCTAGACAATTGAGAGAAAACTACCCAATCATCATTTCCCAAGTATTTATGGCTCGTAACGCACAACATTCGTTAACCTTTATTAAATGTTTTAAAATGATTTGAAGATGAGAGGAAGAGAGGGCAAACTAAAGGGAGACTAGTTCAAACCTAGTAGTTGTCATGCAAAATGACCCTATGGTTGAGGTTAGGGAATGCTACCTAATGTTGTCATGCATGTTTTAAATCCTAGGGTCTATCATAATCTCAAAGAGATTAGAGATCCTAAGGGAACATGGCAAAGAAAGAAAGCAAAATAAGAAAGCATAAGCAAAGCACAAGATATAGAAGATGCAAGTATGCATATGCAATGCAACAATAAAAGCAAAGGGAGGAAAAAGTGTGGGGTGAACACCTCCACGAGCACATCTCAACCTTTATTAATGCAAGAAAGAAATGCTAAAAGAGAATTTATACAAAATGGAATGAAAATGAAGGAACAAGTCTTAACCTAATCAAACATCAATCATGAGTCTTAAATCAATCAACATGGAAGGAGAATGAACCCTAAATCAAAAGTGGAGTTGGAATAATAAAGGAAAACAGCAAGGTATCCCAAATATCATTCAACCAAAGTATCATCATGATTTGTGCAAAAGAAGCACAAAAAGTGTCCTAAAAGTTCACCATCTAAGACATGCTTCAAGTACCTCCACAGGAGGTACTAAGCTATCTCAAATGGTGCCCTTTAATCACGGGACAAAAATGGGGGATAAAGAAGGGTGCACAAAAGCAAAAGCATTCATATCAAGAGGAAATGCAAGCTAAAACATGTAAGAATGCAAAACATACATAATGTGAAACCCTAATTGAAAACTCTAAAAGATGCACAAACTTGAACACGTTATGAACATAATTTGGACCCATAATTGAGCATACATATACTTCAACATGTCTATAACATGAATTCACAAGAATTAGGGGTTCAATTAATGCACAAAAGTCATTTAGAACACAAACTAGCTCATGTATTAGGGTAAACATCACACAAAGATGACCTAAAATGGAAATTACACTAAACATAGCAGACATATCCAAAAAATGCCAAATAAAATCCTAGATAACCCCTAAGGTGTTAGGAACCAGGGGTCAAAATATGGAGACTAAGTCCAAAAAAACTATACAAATAGAAGTGAAATTCAAAGGGATACCCTAAATGTAAGGGTGAATCGAGGGGCATAAAGACTAACCTAAAACCCTAACCAATTATCAATAAAACAAGGGGTAAAAAGGTCTTGAAAAATCAATTAACATGTCAACAATATGAGAAACAAGAATCAGCCATTAACAATGAAAATTCACCAAGAAATAAAATCAAAATCATGGGAGATGCATTTTTAATCCAACTAAAATACCTCAAATGTGAAAAATCAACTTTAATTGGAAAATGGCTTAAAAAATTAAGTGAAAAATTCCTAAAATCAAATAACATCCTAAAGTGTGTAAAAATATTTTTTGCAAGATTTTTGGATGATTTGAGGTATTTTATTTGCATTTAAAATCAAACTGAAAATAAAAATGCAAAAAGAAATAAAGAAAAGAAAATGAATAAAATTGCGTGCCAAATAGAAAAGAAAGTCAGTTATATCCAATGGGCCACGTGAAAGGGGGGTGTGGTTAGCAGAGGAGGCCCAAGATCCAAACAACTTAGCCTAGGAGCAAAACGCTTCGTTTCAATTATTCATGTGGCAAGGTCAAACGAGTCAAAGGAGCACCAGGACTCAATCACAACCGTTGGTTTGGTGTGGTCAACGATTCAACGATGACATGGCGCGTACACACAGGCACCGGAAGACTAAAACCAGGCGGTGGCGCCGATCGTCTTCTCCGATTGCTTGCCGAAGAAGATGGATCAAGACTGAACCAAAACTAGAAATTTTTTATACCATTTTAATCCTCTCAACACGTAGGTCATGATTCCAATGTTCATTTTCATTTTTCACTCATAAATAGGGCAAATCGAAGCAAGCAAGTTTCAAGGTTGAATCACAAAACATAAAGAACAAACACCAAATCAATCCATAAATGGCCTACAAGTGTAGGGCTTCAATATGCATCAAGAATGGCATTGAATGGGTGCTTAATCATGGAGAATTCGTGAAAGAAAGTTTACCTAACGGAGCTCCTCCGTTGGTTCTTGAATTAAAGCTTGAACTCGTGCAAAACTATCCAGAATCCTTCACTGATCTTCAATAAAGCTATTGGTAACCTTCAATTGGCTTGAATTCCTCTGAATCTTGATTTCACGATTTCAAAATTTCCCTCACTTTTGCAACTGTTTTCTGCTTCAATTTCCACCAATTTCCACCTCTGAAGCTTTCTTCTTCTTCTAGAGACTATATACTTTGGATCTGAAACCAATTGGAGGCCCAATTGTAGCCTGTTAAGGTGAATTGAAAAAAAAAATCCAATTTTGAGTTTTTTTAGCTTGAAAATCCACAAGTGAACTTGCTCTAATGGCTCTTGTTTTAGTTTAGATAGCTCCCTTATGCTTCCTTCTGATCAAAGGGATGAGATTGCACCCTTAAAATGATCTTATGACTGATTTTGGATGTGTAACTTACACATGAAGCAACTTGGAATTTGACATGTTTTTACTCATCAAAACTCACTTCTAATTTTGGCATTGTGTTTGGCATGTTAAAGGGACTTAAAAATGACCTATAATCAAAATGACCTATAATCAAAGTTTCCCAAAATACCCTTGCCTTGAAAGCTTCATATATTGAGCTCTACAAATCAGATGAAGTACTTCTAGTACTTTTTGGAAATCTAAGATCATAAGGAACAACTTTCATGTTTGTGTCAAAGTAAGGAGAACCATCCTTCTTGGTCAAAAATGTCTTGGAAGTTGGTTGACTTTTGTGGACCAAAATCACATTCATCTGAAGACCCATAACTTGTCAGCATCATAACTTGAGCTCTAGAAATCATATGGATGAGTTCTAGTACTCAAAACAAAACTAGTAACATGCTATAAAGTCTCATGTTGGAGTCAATATGATTTGGAACTTGTATCTTGAGATATGTGGTCTTGAATTTAAGCACTAAAATTGGGGATTTTACACTAACAAGCTTAGAAACCCTGGCTTAGCAACTTCTCACACTCTTGGTTCTTCTTAAATGGATCTTGGAATAAACATCTTAGAGGCCTCAACACAACCTTCCATGATCACAATGACTTGGAATTAAGTCTTAATCTCCTTCAAATCTCTAGATGACTTTGCACTAGGCAGATGAAACCCTAGGTGTGCAACCCTCTGACTGCCACCTCTTCTACATGATGTAATCACTTGGATAAGCTCCACAATGGCTCTCAAAGTACTCAATGAGCTTCTTGAATAACCTCCATCCATAACCATGGAATCACAATCCTCTAATGATCTTCAATGGCCTCCCAAATAGGAGACATACCACAACTACCCATCCCCTTTCTCAAAGAGTTTTGACCTTCTCCTAATAATGATAGGCACTTGACCACTTGAATAAGACCTCTTGCTTAAGCTTAGATCCTGGGTAACCTTCTCTTTGATATGCACTCTTCTTCTGATCCCCTGCAAATGATAATGGTATGCAAATGCAAATGCTATGAGAATGCAATGAAAACATAAGCCAAATAAAGAAAAGGTTGGGCAAATTTTGGGTGCAACACTCACTAACATGCATGTCAGAGTCAGCGTTTCCGAGGAAAGTGTGAGCCAGGATCATCTGAAAGTACCTCATAGTTGGGTTTTGAATGACTGGCGATAACTGAGTGGATGGGTCGAGGCTCCCTCCGCCTGTAATGTCTCTCCAGAATTGGTCGATGTCTCGACTCATAAAATAACCCATCGGCAGATCCGATATAGCATCAAGGGTGGTCTGAAATCTGAGCAGGTCACCAAACTCTTTCAAAGTAAAGGCATACTCTGTTCCAAATAGTCTGAATGTGGTAGTGTCGTCCTGACCAACGTATGGTTTGTGGCTGAAAGAGCTAAGGAACTCCAGAGTAAGGTACCTGTAGGTCTAGTGTAACTGGTCAGCATATTCGTCCCAATGGAGTTGATGACAGAGAAACCGTATGCTGGGCTCAATGCCTAAATCTTCCATGTAGGCCTGATCTGGGTACCGGGTCGGTGCCATAGGACGCTGTTGAAAAACATAGTACCTTTGCCTCTGGTTGTCGTCTCTAAAGTTGATGTGCATGTCGTCAAGAGGCTGCATTCTGCAAATAAAACTTAGAGAGCAAGTCCTGAAAGCACAAGCATCATAAACCATTGGTTGACACATAAAATAATTACTAAAAAAGTAGAAATAAAATAAAATAAAAGATAAGTAAAGAAAACTGTGGGTTGCCTCCCAGGCATCGCTTGTTTAACGTCGTTAGCTTGACGAGTAGAACCTATACGATTGAAGTAGGCAGTGGTGGATCAATCAAGGTATGGATGGAGTAATCATCAGGAATGTCCCCTCCTTCGTAGAATTTTAATCTCTTCCTGTTTATAATGAATGGGCTACATGACTGGTTCTGGATCTCGATTGCTCCTAATTGTAGAACTTTAGTAACTCTAAAGAGACTTGTCCACCTTGAACGAAGCTTACCAGGAAAGAGTCACAATCTGGAGTTGAGTAGGAGAACATGATCTCCTATATGGAAATATTTCTTCACGATCTTCTTATCATTCCATGCCTTGGTTCTTTCTTTATATATAATAGCCTTTTCGTAGGAGGATTGGCAGAGTTCTTCTAGTTTATGTATATCAAGGACGAGGTTTTCTCCAACAGTAAAATAGTCAAAGTTTAGGGTTTTTATGGCCCAATAGGCCATGTGTTCTAATTCGAAGGGTAGATGACAGGATTTTCCATAGACCAGTTGGGAAGGAGTTGTTCCAATAGGGGTTTTGAAGGCGGTTCTATAGGCCCATAGCGCATCTTGCAACTTCTGAGACCAATCTTTTCTTGATATAGAAACCGTTTTTTCTAAGATTTGTTTAATTTCTCTATTGGATACTTCTACTTGGCTACTAGTTGGTGGGTGATAAGGTGTCTCTATCCTATGCTTAACTCCATACTTTCTTAAAAGTTTTTCGAAGATTCTTGATATGAAATGCGATCCACCGTCGCTGATAACAAGACGGGGTGTTCCGAATCTAGGGAATATGTAATTCTTAAACAACTTTATGACTACACGTGTGTCGTTGGTGGGAGAGGCTATGGCTTCAATTCATTTAGACACGTAGTCAACTGCTACTAAGATGTATTTGTTTCCTAAGGAAGACGAAAATGGTCCTATAAAGTCTATGCCCCAAACATCAAAAAGTTCCACCTCTTGAATATTTCTTAAGGGAATTTCGTCACGCCTTGAGATGTTCCCAGTGTACTGGCATCAGTCACATTAAACTATATAGGTGTGTATATCACACCACATTATCGGCCAAAACATGCATGCTCTAAGAATCTTGGCGTGAGTTTTGGAGGTGCTAGAGTGTCCTCCATAAGGTGCAGAGTGGAAGTGTTCTATTATATTTCTTACTTCTTCTTCTGGGATGCAATGGCAGAAAATACCATCCGTGCCTCTTTTAAAAAGGAGTTGTTCGTCCCAATAGAAGTGTCTTACGTTGTTAAAGAACTTCTTTCTCTGCTGGTAGTTAAAATCGGGGGGTATGATGTCGGCAGCTAGGTAATTTACAAAATCCACGTACCAAGGTACACTGCTTACTGCCAGAGATCTCTTAGGGTTCTTAGAAGGATCTAGGTTGCTCTCTTCTATGGCTTCTATCATAGCAATTAACCTGTCGTAGGTAGAATCATCGTTTATAGGGAGTGGATCTGGTTTTAGGTACTCAAGCCTAGAAAGGCGATCGACAACTACATTTTTCGTGCCTTTCTTGTCGCTAATATCTAGATCAAACTCTTATAATAGGAGGATCCACCAAAGTAACCTAGGTTTGGCATCCTTCTTGTTTAATAAGTAACGGATGGCAGCATGATCTGTATAAACTATAATTTTGGCTCCTACAAGATAGGATCAAAATTTGTCCATAGCAAAAACTACGGCAAGAAGTTCTTTCTCAGTGGTAGCGTAGTTAAGCTGAGCAGCATCTAGGGTTCTACTATCATAGTATATAACATGTAATTTCTTATCCTTTCTTTTCCCTAGGACAGCTCCTACAGCGTAATCGCTAGCATTGCACATAATTTCGAAAGGTTCGGCCGAATCTGGAGGTTGGATAATGGGTGCCGAGATCAACGGTTGTTTTAGAGAGTTGAATGCTTCAAGGCATTTTTCATCAAAGTTAAACTCGATGTCCTTCATTAGGAGGCCGGTTAAAGGTTTGGTTATCTTAGAGAAGTCTTCAATAAAGCGCCGGTAGAAACCAGTGTGTCCAAGAAAACTTCGGACTTCTCTGACAGTGTTAGGGGGTTTAAGATTTTCTATCACTTCTATCTTAGCTTTATCTACTTCGATACCTCTTTCGGAGACTATATGTCCTATAAGACTATACCTTCGGTGACCATAAAGTGACATTTCTCCCAGTTCAACACCAGGTTGACATCAATACATCTTTTTAGGATTTTCTCAAGGTTAGCGAGACAGTTATTGAAATCAAATCCTCATACTGAGAAATCATCCATGAATACTTCCATAATTCCATCTAGGTAATCAGCGAAGATTGCCATCATGCAATGCTGGAAGGTTGCTGGTGCATTACAGAGACCGAAAGGCATTCGTCTGTAGGCAAAAGTTCCATAAGGGCATGTCAAGGTTGTTTTCTCTTGATCTTCTGGATGTATAGGGATTTGGAAAAATCCGGAATATCCATCCAGATAACAAAAATAGGAGTGTCTGGTCAAACGTTCCAGCATTTGGTCTATAAATGGTAAGGCAAAGTGGTCTTTTCTAGTGGCTTTGTTTAACTTCCTATAATCGATACACATACGTCATCCTCCTTCTATCCGTTTTGCTACATGTTCTCCTTTCTCTTTATGTACGACTGTAATGCCTCCCTTTTTAGGTACTACGTGCACAGGGCTCACCCACTTACTATCTGAGATTTGATAAATTATACCTGCTTCTAGTAACTTGAGAACTTCCTTTTACAACATCACTCATTATAGGGTTTGTCCTTCTCTGATGTTCTCTAGAAGGTTTTAAGTCTTCCTCAAGCGAGATCCGGTGCATGCACACAGATGGACTTACACCTTTCAGATCTGAGATGTTATACCCAAGGGCTGAGGGATATTTACGCTGGACAAACAAGAGTTGGTATGTTTCTACCTGGTTTAAGGTAGCACTGACTATAACTGGACGGTTCATTTCTTCGTCCAAGAAATCGTATCTTAGATTCTTGGGTAGTTCCTTAAGTTCTAGAGATGGTTTTTTAGGGCATGGTATTGGATCAGGGGTAAGGGATAAACATTCGTACAGGTTATCATCAATGTAGGGTTCCATAAATCCATCATCTTCCTTAATGTGGGTTGAAGGAAATTTGATGGTTTCTTCTAATTCTAGCTCCCTAATGCATTCATCGATGATGTCTATGGCATAACATGCATCTCCTAATACTGGTTCCATAAGAAACTTCGATAGAATGAATTCTATCTTTTCGTCACCTACCTCAAAAGTTAACTTCCCTCTCTTGACAACTATTATGGCTCCTGCGGTTGATAAGAATGGCCTACCTAGGAGGATTGGGATGTCATCATCTTCTTTAATGTCCATGACAACGAAATCAGTCTGGATGAATAATTCACCGATCCTAACGGGGACGTCTTCCAATATGCCGATCGGATACTTGACGGATCTATCGGCTAACTGAAGAGACATCTTCGTAGGTTGTAATTCTCCTAGTTTTAACCTTTCAAAAACTGCCAGAGGCATGAGGCTTACACTAGCTCCTAAGTCTAGAAAAGCTTTGTTGATGATATGACTCTCCAAAATACAAGGTATGGAGAAATTTCCAGGATCTTTCTCCTTTTTGGCAAGTTTATTTTCGAAAATGGAATTGCATTCCAAAAGTTTTGGATAGTCAAGTCTACGTTTATTGGTAAGGATGTCTTTGAGGAATTTTGCATATGATGGTATCTGGGTGATGGCTTTTGTGAAAGGGATCTCCACATAAAGTTTCTCTATGACTTTAATAAATTTCTGATATTGGTTATTGATCTTAGTTTTTTTTAGTCTTTGTGGATAGGGTATGGGAGATTTGTATGGCGGAGGTGGTTTGTTAGTTTTTTCTATAGTTTTTTCTTTATCTTGGTTTTTCTGGTTTTCAGATCCTACTGGTTCCTCTGCTTCGTCCGTGGGTGTCATGCTTTCTTTAGAAGTCTTGAGTTCGCTCAATGTTGGGTTGACCGGTTCATCGTAAGCTGTCCCACTATGTAAGGTAATTGCATTGGCTTGCCCTCAGGGGTTTTGTTGAGGTTGTCCAGGGAATTGCCCTCCGGGTGTAGTTTTGGGGGCTTGTTTTAAAGCTATTTGAGAGATATGGGTTTCAAGCATCTTATTATGGGTGACTGTTTGGTCTACCTTAGTTCCTAACTGGGTAATCAGTTCATTTACATGAATGTTATGGTTTAGGAATTCTTTGTTTTGCTGGGTCTGAGCCGTAATGAAGTTCTCCATGATTTTCTCAAGGTTCGGCTTAGGTTGCACAACTTGCATAGGCGGGTTTTGTCTTTGAGCTTGAAAACCGGATGGTCTCAGAGGTCCAGGGTTTTGGATAAGGTTATTTGGTCGGGAAAATAGCAAGTGTACTATTTTTACCGATTGTAGTAATAAGGGAAAAGTCCCAAGTATCGATCTCGCGGACTACGTAGTAATTAGCGGGATTTTTAGGATTCAAAGGAACAAAAGATCTAGTGGTTTGTTTGGTAGCAGAGTAATATAACAAGTAAATAAAGACTTATAAATCAATCTAAGAACAGTGTTAGGGGAGTGGATACGATGCGAGTAAAGACCATGTAGATTATCCTGCTAGAATAGTTATTAACCTTAATTCATCAGTTGACCAATTTAGTTTTTCTTAATTCCTTAATGAAAACCCTTTGATGAGTTTCATGTACACTAATTCCTCAGTGTCCATGAAAAGCATCAAGCAATAGTTCCGACCATAAAATTCGTGATACGGGATATCCTCATTCCTAAGCAATATCGACCGTGAGCCTATTTTGCAAAAGTGTTAGGTTGACTTTCCAGACTAAAACCTAAGCATAATTCGAATTCTACTTTCCAATATGAATACGCATTAAGATTGATGCAAAATAAAATATATAAGGTGAATAACATAGTTCTCATAGAATAATCAAACAAAAGTCATTACATCGCAACTTAGGACCACCCCCTAACAACTTGGGGTTTAGCTGCTCATGTTCCTTGTAAACATAAATGCACTTAGAAATGAAAAGGAGAAGATCATTACAATTCGAGTTGGATCCCTTGGATCATCAATTGCTTCCGCTTTTGATCGATCCTTTGTTCTCCAGAAGAACTCTCGCCTCAGTTGTCAATCCTAATATCAATTCAAAAGTGTCTCCTACTTTCTAAAAAGTGGCTCTTATATCTAAATTCAAATTACATCGCGAAATGTCTCAAATGCCCTTCGAAATAGGTCTGATAGCAAAAAATCAGAAAATATAACAATTTCACTCTCAGTGGCCCTGACACGGGCCGTGTTGTGCAACACGGGTGGCCGTGTCAGGCTGCTGACTCCTTCAGGGCACGTTTTCTTCTACAAGGGCTGCAACACGGGCCGTGTTGCATGACACGGGCACCCGTGTTGTACGTCTGTTTCCTATTTTCTTCTGCTTTGGCCTACCCGTGTATGCCAACCGTGTCCTTCATGACACGGGCCGTGTTGTGCAACACGGGTACCCGTGTTATGGCTCTGACTTCCCTTTTCCGACTTTTCTTTGCCTCCGAAAGAGGTGCGAATGTCATGCTATCCATTCCTGCCAAAAACACACTAAAAGAAACCGAATCAAACGCACCAGCGGCAAAAGTAATACAAACTTCAAAATAAGACTTGAAGACAAACAACTACGAGTAATTCAGATAATAACAACCAAAGCTTCAAAAACAGATAAAAACGGTGCGAAATTAACAACAAACAGCGTTTGAAAACACAAGTGAAATCCACCGATCAAACTCCCCCGAACTTGAACTTTTGCTTGTCCTCAAGCAAAAAGCTCGCCCAACCGAGCTTAATATCTTTTTCATAACGGAACTGTCCATAGAATTGTGAGTTACGGTGATGATACTCATACTTGAACTTCTCATTCCAAGTCCCACTAGGATTAATCTCGGCTTTTCCCTCAAAACAGGTAACATGCAAACACTAGACTGCGGTAAACCACAGACCTCAGTCTCCCTATGGGTAACCTCTCCGACTATGCTTTGTACTTAAGTCTTCTTTTTCGATTTTCCTCCCTTTCATTCGGACAATCACTATAACGACTTTTTTTTTATTTTCCTCGTGTGCACAAGATTCATCAATGAAAATTTTCTTTTTCTGGCACTATTATTATTTTTGAATGGCTTTCAGGTTCGACCGCTGTTGGGCTGAATAACCGGGTGAGGGTTACCCAACTTAGAAGGATTAGTCGCCTAATTGCCCATTTTTGTTTGTTTTTTTTTTCTTTCTCTGTGCCTTAGCTCAATATTTTTCGTTAACCTTGCACACATGATTCTTATTGATGAAACCTGATTGTCAAAATAAACTACTCAGGGGTACTTCTCAGATCAAAGCACTATGGTACAAATCTACACGTCGAACTCGTTCCTATTCGGGAAACCCAGGGTGTTTGCCTTTTACCTATCTCTCAAGATTGTTCCGATTTCATCCTCACAGTTCTTTTCTGAGTATTCTATATACTTTCTCATCACCTCACTCACCGACATCTCCACCAAACAGTTTCCCAAACCAACAATGTTATTAATTTTATTAGCTCAATGTCCGGGGGTTTTCCTGTGGACTTGCTATCATGTTTTCAAACTAACACTGAAAATTAAATAACCAAGTAACTAAAACAGAAATGAAAACACACAAATAACATAAACAAATAACATAAAAACACAAATAAAATACCCCCACACTAGGATTCAACAGTGTCTTCACTGTTGGAACACTAGTAGCAGAGGACTCACAGAGTTCATGGTTGCGGAGGTTGGTCACGCAGCATCATCTGCCACATCCATTCGTGCATTTCACCGATCAACCTGCCTTGTCGGATTTGTTCGTTCCCTTGTCTTGTCTGCTCATCGCCTTGCCTTGTTTGCTCACTTCGGAGATGACACATCTCACTCTCCATCCAATCCCATTCTTTTTTAGATAAGCTCCAAGAGCCGGAGCCGGACTCCTGATGGGGTGAGACTCGAGTAGGCGGTATAGGAGCTTCTTCTACCTGATCTCCTTCATCCTCAAAGAATTCTGTACCTGTACCATCATAAAATTGGTCTTCTTCATCCTGCATTGTGCTCTCATATAGCCAGTTATTCACATTTTGAATACTAATAAAGTCAGGGGCAGGTAAAGCGAGGAGATGACTGTTTCGGCTTACCAAGGAGTAGTAATTATCAAAGACTCGAATCATACATTGGGCAGTCAGTGTGGCAAGATCGATCTTTGTCTTACCTGCAACAGTGGGTTCCTCTCTCAAGAGGGCACCGTGGCCAAAGTGATTAGCAATTTGAGTAATCATACCGCCTACACTTATTTCGCCGGAAGGTGCATTCACAACCCTCTTCAGGTGGTCAACTGCAAAGGCAGCCACATTAATGAGTTCTTGATTTTCCATGCCATACATGAAGTACAACTCCCTCTGAGTCGCCACTCCTGTGCTGTCACCCCTACCGAACAGTGTATAGGCCAGCTCTTTTTGAGCATACTTGAAACATGGGTTATGGATACACGAGGCTTTTGCCACCTTAGCGACATAATCAGTTCTGCCTGTAATAGCCTTCCAGAAGTCCCCTGCACTAAAATTTCCCGGAGGAGCTCCAGGTCCAAAATTGGGGAGCTTCAGAATATCTCCCAAGTCGGCTATTGTCAGGCTATGGTCAGTATCAAATAGCCGAAACCTAAGTGTACCATAATATTCTTCCTCCACACCTGTCCACCTGTGCTTTAACTGAAATTCTAAAGTACTCAAGAATTCAACAGTTATGCGCTCATAAGTCGGCGCTTCCAATTGCATAAATTCTAGCATACCCAGAGTGTGAAACATCCTATGGACTTCTACTCTCAGCCCTAGATTATCAAGCGTAGTGTTACAGATATACCTTGTGGGAGTGAGCTTACGCTTGATGATGTTGGAGTATTTCTTCTGATGATTCGGGGCTTCAAAGAGTATGCCGTGAGGATTCTCCATACGGTGTGCTCTCTTTCTGGGGCGCGAAGTTTCCGCCACTGCTTTTCCTGTGTCTCTACGAGGAGGCATTATTAATCCTGCAAAACACAAATAACACAGATAGTTTGAAAATTTTCGAAATCACTGTTAGTAAAAAACGCAACCGTAGAAATGAGCACAAGGATGAGTAGAACGTTTTTTGTGAAGGGCGGAAGTGTTTCCGATGAGTGGGTGTGGTGGATATGGAAGCTTTTTGGAGAGAAGGCTATGGAGGCTAAGGGTTTTGTGAGGGAGAAGAAGAAGGGAGATGAAGTGATAGGGCACAATGATAAGAAATGAGTGGTTACTAATGATAAGTGGGGGAGTAAAGCAGGTGGGCCCCACTTGGTAAAACATGATTAGTGACTGCGTGCCTTGCAACACGGGCCGTGTTGCACAACACGAGCACCCGTGTTGCACCTCCTGTATTATATTTTTTTTTCAAAACCACGCACCTGCAACACGGGCCGTGTTGCACAACACGGGCACCCGTGTTGCACCACTGACTCCACCTTTTTTCAAGTTTTTCAGCCCTGATATGCTAGGCCTGACACGGCCCGTGTTGTGTAACACGGCCACCCGTGTCAGGGTGCTGTTTTTCAAATTTTTTCCTCTCCTCTGGTCTCCGACAATCTTCTTTCACCGATGAACCTCGAGTTAATCAAAACCTGTTAAAACAAAAAAAACAAAATGAAAGTGTGAGTGTAAAATACGTGGGTTGCCTCCCACGAAGCGCTTCGTTTTACGTCGCCTGGCTCGACGGTCCTTCATCGTATCATGTGAGATGAACGACATCGTTTCGATCTTTCTGCTGTCCCTCGTAGTAAGGTTTTAGACGCTGACCATTTACTTTAAAAATGTCTCTATTTGCTGGATTTTTCAGCTCGACTGCTCCGTGCTGAAATGCCTTATGTACTACAAATGGTCCTGACCATTTTGATTTAAGCTTTCCCGGAAAGAGTTTCAGCCGGGAGTTGTACAACAGTACTAATTGTCCTTCCCGAAATTCTTTCTTCTGAATTCGTCGATCATGCCATTTCTTTGCTTGATCTTTGTAAATTTTGGCGTTCTCATATGCCCGGTTCCTGAATTCCTCTAGCTCATGGAGTTGGAGAGTTCTAGACTCTCCTGCTTTGGTGAGGTCTAGGTTAAGGACTTTTGATGCCCATAATGCCTTGTGTTCTAACTCTAGAGGCAGATGGCAAGCTTTACCATAGACCAGTTGGTAAGGGGACATACCAATGGGTGTTTTGTATGCAGTGCGATACGCCCAGAGAGCGTCGTCTAGCTTTACTGCCCAGTCCTTACGGGAGGCACGCACTGTTTTCTCTAATATCTGTTTGAGTTGTCGATTTGACACCTCGGCTTGCCCGTTGGTTTGAGGATGGTATGGAGTAGATATTTTGTGCTTCACATTATACTTAAGGAGTAACTTTTCCATGAGATGATTCAGGAAGTGAGTTCCTTCATCACTTATAAGGGCCCTTGGTACTCCAAACCGCGAAAATATGTTCTCCTTCAGAAACCTGACCACTACCTTAGCATCATTTGTTGGTAGTGCCACTGCTTCTACCCACTTCGAAACATAGTCAACTGCCACCAGTATATAGTGTTTTCCAAATGATGGTGGGAATGGTCCCATAAAGTCAATCCCCCAAACATCAAACAACTCTACTTCTAACATGGAATTTTGCGGCATCTGGTTTCTTTTCGAGATATTGCCAGTCCGTTGACATCTGTCGCATTCCTTAACTACGTTCTGGGCATCCTTTAACAAAGACGGCCAATACAACCCCGATTGGAGGACTTTGACTGCGGTGCGGTCGCCACTAAAATGCCCTCCATAATCTGAATTATGACATGCTTCGAGCACCTTCCTTTGCTCGTTTTCCGGAATGCATCGTCTGATCAGTCCATCCACCACTTTCTTGTAAAGAAACGGGTCATCCCATAAGTAAAACCTGCAGTCATGAACAAACTTTTTCCGTTTGTTAGAATCAAAATCGTCAGATATTAGACCCCCGACCAAATAGTTGGCGTAATCCGCAAACCAAGGAACACCATGAATAACTAGGATGTGTTCATCAGCAAACTCATCCTTTATCGGACACTTTTCCTCGTTTTCTTCAATCGGTGACATTCGCGAGAGGTGATCAGCTACAGTATTTTCACATCCTCTCTTATCACGAATCTCCACATCGAATTCTTGGAGAAGTAGGATCCATCTCAACAGCCTGGGCTTTGACTCCTGCTTAGCAAAAAGATATTTTAGCGCAGCATGGTCAGTATAAACAATCACTTTAGAACCCAACAGATATTGCCTAAATTTGTCAAAGGCATACACCACCGCTAGCAACTCCTTCTTGGTAGTTGCGTAATTCATCTGTCCCGGGTTCAAAACGTGACTCGCATAATAAATAATATGCAAAAGCTTCTCTTTCCGCTGCCCCAATACAGCCCCCACCGCGATGTCACTGGCGTCACACATGATCTCGAACGGCAGCGACCAATCTGGGGCTATCACAATTGGTGCTGACACTAACTTATTTTTCAGGTTTTCGAATGCGTCAGCACACTCCTTATTGAACACAAATGTTGTGTCCTTGACTAACAAGGACGTCAACGGTTTAGCTATCTTGGAGAAGTCTCTTATGAACCTACGGTAGAAGCCTGCGTGACCCAAGAAGCTTCAGATACCTTTCTCGTTCACGGGTGGTGGTAACTTGGATACTACTTCCACTTTTGCTTGATTGACTTCGATTCCTTTGTGTGAGATTTTGTGACCAAGGACAATGCCCTCTCTTACCATGAAATGACATTTTTCCCAATTTAGGATCAAGTTACTTTCCTGACATCTCTGCAAAACAAGTGACAGGTTAGTTAAACAATTATCAAATGAGGACCCAAAAACCAAAAAATCATCCATGAAGACTTCCATATGTTTCTCAAGCATATCCGCAAAAATAGAAGTCATGCATCTTTGAAATGTTGCTGGGGCATTACATAACCCGAATGGCATCCTCCTATAAGCAAAAACTCCGTACGGGCATGTGAAGGCTGTCTTCTCTTGATCCTCCGGCGCAACCGCGATTTGGTTGTATCCGGAGTATCCATCTAGAAAACAATAGTAATCGTGCCCAGCCAATCTTTCTAGCATCTGATCAATAAAGGGCAACGAAAAGTGATCTTTTTTGGTGGCCAAATTAAGTCTCCTATAATCAATGCATACCCTCCAACCAGTGACTGTACGCGTAGGAATCAACTCATTCTTGTCATTAATCACCACAGTTGTACCTCCTTTCTTGGGCACCACGTGAACAGGGCTCACCCATGAACTGTCCGATATAGGATAGATAAGTCCAGCATCCAACAATTTCACCACTTCCTTTCTTACGACTTCCTTCATAACGGCGTTCAGTCTTCTCTGGGGCTGCACAACCGGTTTGTGGTCCTCCATAAGGATTTTGTGCATGCAAACTGTAGGACTTATACCCTTGAGGTCTTCGATTTTCCAGCCAATAGCACTCTTAAATTTTTTAAGAACCCCAATCAGTTGTTTCTCTTGGACACTTTTCAAACTAGAGCTGATAATGGCGGGACACTTTTCCTCGGTGTCCAGAAAAACATATTTGAGATTTTCCGGCAGTTGTTTCAATTCCGAACTTTTAGGCTTTTCGTCATTACCTTCCAGCGCTATAGGTTGCCGTAAGTCCTCCCATCGGTGTGGTCGGGATCCCCTTTGGAATGGTCGAGTTTCCAACATTTCAACTACTTCCCTGTCATTCTCTTCCACTTCTTTATCTTCCTTAAAAATTGACATGCTTAACACTCTCTCAAGGGGCAGTTGGGTCACACTCTCCAAATGTGCGCTCTCCACAACTTGTTCTAGCACTTGTATGTTGCTACTTGTGCCAAGATCCTGTTTATGCTTCATGGTATTACTAACATCAATTTTTAACTCCTCGTCATATACCTTCAAGGTCAGGGTGCCGCCTTCCATATCTATCATGACTCTCCCGGTTTCCAAGAATGGTCGTCCCAAAATTAACGGCATTTCTTCATCTTCCGGCATCTCTAGTATCACAAAATCAACCGGAAACACAAATTTATCTACCTTAACCAGAACATCTTGAACCACTCCATACGACCGCTTAACCGAATGATCAACAAATTGGAGAGTCATCCGAGTGTCTTGAACCGCACCAATATCCAACTTTTTGTAGATAGACAAGGGCATGAGGCTAATACTTGCTCCCAAATCAATTAAAGCTCTGTTGAATGACCTATCGCCAATAGTGCATGGAATAGTAACAGCTCCACTGTCTTTCTTCTTCACCGGAATCTTCAGACCCTGCAAAATAGCACTACAAGTTTCCGTTAGAATAACAGGTTCGGACTCACTAGTCCGCTTCTTAGCAATGATGTCCTTCATGAATTTGGCATAGGTGGGCATTTGTTCTAGTGCCTCCAACAACGGAATGTTCAGCTCTAACTTTTTAAACAGTTCAAGGAATTTTTCGAAATTCTTCTCTTGCTGTCCTTTCTTTTTATTTCTTGAGGGGTATGGCAGCTTGATCACCGGTTTCGGTTCCACCACTTTTTCTTTAGTTACCGGTACCGGTGTCACTACTTCTTCCTCAACCACTTCATTTTCTTTAATTTCCAACTCAACCTTAATCATCTGATCATTTAGTTCCGTTTCCTCTTCTTCTACTTCCTTGGGTTTTCCACTTCTTGTCACTACCGCCTTAATTTGGTGGTGATCCTTCGGATTTGGTACTGTGGCACTTGGAAGTGTACCCGGCGCTTGCGAACTCGCTAGTTGTTGAGCAATTTGACTCATTTGTACTTCAAGATTTTTAATGGATGCTCCAGCATTCCTGAAGTTGCTCCTTGTCTCTTCCTGAAATTGAGAACTTTGGGCGGCCATTTTCTCAATGGCTACTTCCCAATCAGCTTTTCTAGGCGCTTGTTGTTGATATTGAGGTTGGTACGGTGTCTGCTGGTACTGTTGTTGCTGAGGTTGATACGGTTGTTGGCCTTGAACCGGTTTTTGTACATTTCCTTGTTGATCTTTCCATGAAAAATTGGGGTGATTTTTCCAACCAGGATTATATGTGTTGGCGTAGGGATTGTTCTGCCTCAACATATTAATCTGTTCCACCTGCTCTTGAGTTGCTACACAATGCACGGTAAAGTGTGGTCCACCGCATATTTCACAAGGTGCTGCTTGAACTGGTTCAACCTGTGCTGTAACACCCCCTTCTATACCCCCAAATAAATGCATATACAAATTTATCAGAGTGAAAATTTTAGAATAAGGTATAAAGGAAGAATGTCACAATTTCACCAATGAAACACTTTAACATTTGCTCCATAAAATATGTAACATTTTCATGGTTTAGAAATCACATTTCAACATTTAAATTAAAGCGGAAGATAAAATCATTTAATCATTTCCAAAATATTAATTCACATACAGATAAGATATCCAGATTGATACATCATGTCAGGTCATTACAAAACCACATCAGCTGATACATCGCAATGTATCACAAAAGAATAACTATACTAGTCTAACTACCCGGTGTTACATATCAGAGCAACCGACTCAAAAGAATGAAGATAACTTCACAAAAAAACTCCAGCATCCTAATCTGCAATGCCTCGTAGAGCATTATAAAACAACAGAAGGGTGAGAAATATAACCATAATAATCAAAGCATAAGATTATATATATATATATATATATATATATATATATATATATATATATATATATATATATATATATATATATATATATATATATATATATATATATATATATATATATATATATATATATATATATATATATATATATATATATATATATATATATATATATATATATATATATATATATATATAGGTAATCATATAACTCAACTCCCTATTTCTCACCACAATTCACCCTCTTAGTCATATATATTTACCACACATATATAGACAACATGAATATTCACAAAGCATTCCCACATCATGCATACACTCACATTTCCACAATCTTATCATTCACACATAAGCATCTCTTCATGCATATGTCATATATCAATGTGACTCAACAACTCAATGCAACTCATGCAATGCGGTACAGACTCTCGTTATCATTTTTCGGTTTTTACATTAAACCGGGTCCACTCTTCTAGACCGATAACCCGTTATCATTTTTCGGTTTTTACATTAAACCGGGTCCACTCTTCTAGACTGATAACAACAAAGACCCGTCCTCTAAGCCTTCAAACCCACTCTTCTAGGTTTGGGACAAGTCACTAGTCTCCACGAAACTAGCAAGCATTGCCTCTTGACTAAATGATGCATATGCAATCGAAAATCAAATGCACTTAAGACCGACATCTTAATCTCATGCATTCCAATAATTCATCTCTTCAAGAATTACAACATGATTGCACACACAACATATTCATAACAATTCAAGGTATTCACATTAATACCATTAACGTAATTCACAAGTCATGCACACATATCCACAATGTTCTCATGCATACTTATCACACAATTGCATACAACATTAGGCATTCACAATTTATCAGACAATGCACACATAACCTCTATTATGTTCTCATGCATTTCCAATCAATACAAACAATATACACATCTCAAAACCTAGGATTCACGCCCGAAGGCTACCCACAGCATATCACAATAGTACATAAACTATGCGATTATTCAGGCAATAAACCATAGTCGAACCACACAATCAACCTATGGATAAATCTCAAATAAAACATCAACCTGTCATACTCGCTACTCCTTCGCTAAGGGAACTCCTAGCGAGTATTCGCTACTTGTTCGCCTAACGAACGTGCTAGCGAATCTCAACAGAAGTTACTGACTTCATTCGCTACCTGCTCGCTACAGCGAGCTTTCCAGCGAATCGTTCGCTATCTCTTCGCTACACTTTCGCTACCAGCGAACACACCAAAATCCATTCTGTCCAAGTCTGGGACCAAAACCGATTATTCTACATCATCTATTTCAGATTTTAACCGATTAAATTGAGTTCTACCGATTATTCCAACTTTTGCTCTAAATGGAAAAGGATGGAAACTACACCAAAACCTCAACCCAACATATATAACATCATGCAATGTTCAAATAGGAACATTTCTCACCCTTACCTCGATTAATCGGAGCTTTGATGTTGGTTCTTGATGATTTTCCACTTTCCTCTTCTTCTCCTCTCTTTCTCTTCTTCTTTCTTTCCAAATGTTTCTCTCTAACTTTCTTTTCTTTTCCTTCTCTATTATATATTTCCTTTATTTTCCTTCCTTCCAATTTCCTTCTCAATTCTCTATTAATTCCAATTAATAAAAATTAATTTCCAACATTAATAAAAATCCCACTAAATCAATTAATTACTATAATTAATTATTTAATGAAATTCGGGCTGTTACAACCCTCCCCCACTTTAGGAATTTTCGTCCTCGAAAATGTTACCTAGTTCAAACAGTTCCGGATAAGACTCCCTCATTTGGCTCTCTAGTTCCCAAGTCACATTTCCACTAGCCGGTCCTCCCCAAGCGACCTTCACCAAAGAAATCTCCTTGCCTCGAAGTTGCTTCAATTTCTGATCCTCTATCCGCATAGGTGATGTCTCAACAGTTAGGTTATCTCTCACCTGCACATCATCTAATTGGACTACATGAGACGGATTCGCAATGTATTTCCTCAACTGAGATACATGGAATACGTCATGAAGATTAGCAAGCGATGGTGGTAAAGCCACACGATAGGCCACTTCTCCTATCCTCTGCAAAATCTGATAAGGACCAATGAAACGCGGTGACAACTTGCGCGACTTTAATGCCCTACCAACACCTGTCATCGGAGTGACTCGAAGAAACACATGATCTCCCTCTTGAAATTCAAGTGCCTTCCTCCTCTTGTCATAATAACTCTTCTGACGACTCTGAGCAACTCTCATCTTCTCTTGAATCATCTTGATCTTATCAGTAGTCTGTTGAACTAACTCGGGTCCAACAACAGAACTCTCTCCGGACTCAAACCAACACAATGGTGTCCTACACCGCCTACCATACAACGCCTCAAATGGTGCCATACCGATACTTGAATGAAAATTGTTGTTGTAGGTAAACTCAATCAAAGGCAAGTAGCTATCCCAAGCTCCTCCTTTTTCCAATACACAAGCTCTCAAAAGATCTTCAAGCGACTGAATCGTCCTCTCCGTCTGACCATCTGTCTGAGGATGATAAGCTGAACTCAAACGCAACTTAGTGCCCAAAGCACTCTGCAAGCTCTCCCAAAATCTCGAAGTGAAACTCGGATCTCTATCCGAAACAATACTCGACGGAATACCATGCAAACACACAATCCTCTCAATATACAATTTAGCCAACTTCTCCAACGGGTAATCCACACGCATAGGGATAAAGTGAGCAGATTTAGTCAATCTATCCACAATAACCCAAATAGCCTCAAAATTACTCGGCGTCCTCGGCAAACCCAATACAAAATCGATGGAGATATTATCCCACTTCCACTCAGGAATAAACAACGGCTTCATCAAACCCGATGGCTTCTGATGCTCAATCTTTGACTTCTGGCAAGTCAAACAAGAATACACAAATTCCGCAATATCCTTCTTCATACTAGGCCACCAAAACACTTTCCTCAAATCCTGATACATCTTAGTAGCACCCAGATGAATACTCAATCCGCTACGATGTCCTTCCTCAAGGATACTCTTTTTAAGCTCCACAACATTCGGAACACAAACTCGATCCCGACATCTCATAATCCCATTCTCATCAATCCGAAAATCACCACCTTGGCCTTGGTTGATTAAAGTCAACCGATCAACTAAACTCAAATCCGATTTCTGTCCTTCTCGAATTTCATCCAAAATACCACTTGTAAGCTTTAACATACCCAACTTAAATCCAAAAGAAGTTCTCTCACATACTAAACTCAAATCCCGAAATTTCTCGACCAATTCCAACTCTTTCACCATCAACGCCGACATATGCAATGATTTCCGACTCAATGCATCCGCTACTACATTTGCTTTACCCGGATGGTAATTCAAACCAAAATCATAATCCTTTAAAAGTTCAAGCCATCTTCTTTGTCTTGCATTCAATTCCTTTTGATCAAAAAGATATTTCAAACTCTTGTGGTCACTAAACACTTCAAATCTTGCACCAAACAGATAATGCCTCCAAAGTTTCAACACGAACACAATGGCGGCCAACTCTAAGTCATGCGTCGGATAATTCTTCTCATGCACTTTGAGTTGCCTCGAAGCATAAGCCACAACTTGATTATTTTGCATCAACACACCTCCCAAGCCCATTAAAGAAGCATCACAATATAACACGAACGATTCTTCTGGATTTGGCAAAATCAAAACAGGGGCTGTCGTCAACCTTCGCTTAAGTTCTTGGAAACTCGCTTCACACTTGGCATCCTAAACAAAAGCTTGACCCTTCTTAGTCAACTGCGTCAACGACAACGATAACTTAGCGAATCCTTCAATAAAATTCCGATAATAACCGGCTAAACCAAGGAAACTTCTAATCTCAAAAACTGACTTCGGAGTCTCCCATTGCGATACCGCTTCAACCTTCGACGGATCAACCGCAATACCATTACTCGAAATTACATGACCAAGGAAACTAACTTCCTTCAACCAAAACTCACACTTAGAAAGCTTTGCAAACAACTGCTTCTCTCTCAACACAGATAACACAATCTTCAGATGCTCGGCATGCTCTTCTTCGCTCTTCGAATAAACCAAGATGTCGTCGATAAACACAACCAAAAACTTATCCAAATAAGGATGGAAAATCCTATTCATGTACTCCATAAATACACCTGGTGCATTAGTCACGCCAAATGGCATTACAGAATACTCATAGTGTCCATACCTCGTTCTAAAAGCAGTCTTCTGAATATCCTTAGCTTTCACACGAATCTGATGATACCCAAATCTCAAATCAATCTTGCTGAACACACTCGCACCAACCAACTGATCCATCAGATCATCAATCCTCGGGAGTGGATACTTGTTCTTAATAGTCACCTTGTTCAACTGTCTGTAATCCACACAGAGCCTCATAGAACCATCTTTCTTCTTAACCAACAACACCGGTGCACCCCACGGCGACACACTCGGACGAATAAACCTCTTTTCAAGCAAATCCTCAAGTTGACTCTTCAACTCTTTCAATTCTGATGCCGACATACGATAAGGAGCCATCGATATCGGACTAGTTCCAGGAATCAAATCTATTGAAAACTCCACTTCTCGCTCCGGTGGTAAATCCTTTATCTCTTCAGGGAAAACTTCTGGAAAATCTCTAACAATTGGTAAAGCACCAATCTCTTCACTTCCACCAATTCTCAAAGTTGCCATAAGAATTAATACCTTAGCTCCATCTTGCACTGATTCTTTCACTTGACTCGCTGTCATAAACAAATCTCTTGCAACGTCCGATTCCGGAAAAAATAACCGTCTTGTCAAAACAGTTAATATATACCCGGTTGAATTCCAACCAATTCATCCCAAGGATGACATCGAGTTGGTCTAGGTGAAGACACACTAAATCAATTCCAAAATCTTTACCGAAGATACTCAACGGACAATTCAAACAAACATACGGTGTAGTTACCGAACCCATAGCAGGAGTATCAATAACCATACCGCCACCAATCACAGACAACTCAAGATTCAACCTTCTAACACAATCCAAAGAAATAAAAGAATGCGTAGCTCCGGTATCAATTATAGCGATCAAAGGTGTACCATTAATGAAGCACGTACCTCTGATCAAGCGATCGTCACTAGCAGTCTCAGATCCAGATAGAGCGAACACTTTTCCTCTCCCTTGTTTCTTCTTCGGCTTATCGCATTTGGTACTAATGTGTCCTTGCTCGCCACAGTTGTAGCAAGTCACATTTGCACCGCTTCTGCATTCAAGAGCTTTGTGGCCTGGCTTGCCACACTTAAAACACTTCTGTTCCACACTCTTGCACTCAGGAGCACGATGTCCCGCTTCACCATAATTGTAACATCTCACTGGAGTAGAAACTCCCCCACTTGGCTTCTTACCGAAACCAACCCTTTGTTTCCCCTTATCAGCAGGAGTCACGTAAGGTTTCCCTCGGAAGTGGCCCTTTCCTTTCTTATCACTTAGGCTCTTGTAGTGGCTAGATCGAGCCCTGCTATCCTCATCGTAAATCCTACTCTTGTTTACCAACTCCGAAAATCGCTGGATTTCCTGGTAACCAATAGCTTGCTTGATCTCAGGTCTCAAGCCATTCACAAATTTGAGACACTTAGATCTCTCGACATTAGCAGTGTTGTAGTGAGGACAAAACTTGATCAACTCCTCAAATTTTGCCGCATACTCAGCTACCGTTGAATTACCTTGCTTCAGCTCAAGGAATTCAATCTCTTTCTTTCCGCGCACATCTTCTGGAAAATACTTCTCCAGAAATGTCTCTCTAAAAAGATCCCAGGTGATCACAATATCATCCTCTTCAAATCTTTGGCGAGTATTACCCCACCAGTCTTCGGCTTCCTCTTCGAGCATGTGAGTCCCAAACTGCACCTTTTGTGCATCTGAGCAATTCATAACCCGAAAAATTTTCTCGATAGCTTTCAAACAAATTTGTGCTTTGTCAGGCTCGTGGGTTCCCTTAAACATCGGGGGATTATTCCTTTGGAACCTTCCCAAAGCACGAAATTCATCATCAGCATTATTCCCCACACTCACATTGGCCGAAGGATTCTGCCCAATCGCTCCCGCCAACCTTGTCAAAGCTTCTGTGATCGCTTCATCGTTCCTCCCTGCAACCATCTTACTAATTCCAACAACAGAACCACGTAAGAACAACCAATATTGATGATGCAACACACGCATATCAATAACACACAGGGAAAAACACTCTAACAACTTGGCCGGACGGACCGACCTGCTCTGATACCACTATTGTAACACCCCCTTCTATACCCCCAAATAAATGCATATACAAATTTATCAGAGTGAAAATTTTAGAATAAGGTATAAAGGAAGAATGTCACAATTTCACCAATGAAACACTTTAACATTCGCTCCATAAAATATGTAACATTTTCATGGTTTAGAAATCACATTTCAACATTTAAATTAAAGCGGAAGATAAAATTATTTAATCATTTCCAAAATATTAATTCACATACAGATAAGATATCCAGATTGATACATCATGTCAGGTCATTACAAAACCACATCAACTGATACATCGCAATGTATCACAAAAGAATAACCATACTAGTCTAACTACCCGGT
Organism: Lathyrus sativus; assembly: GCA_963859935.3. Taxonomy (NCBI): domain Eukaryota; kingdom Viridiplantae; phylum Streptophyta; class Magnoliopsida; order Fabales; family Fabaceae; genus Lathyrus; species Lathyrus sativus. The sequence continues at coordinate 475,432,892 of OZ012739.1, forward strand.
GTTACATATCAGAGCAGCCGACTCAAAAGAATGAAGATAACTTCACAAAAAAACTCCAGCATCCTAATCTGCAATGCCTCGTAGAGCATTATAAAACAGCAGAAGGGTGAGAAATATAACCATAATAATCAAAGCATAAGATTATATATATAGGTAATCATATAACTCAACTCCCTATTTCTCACCACAATTCACCCTCTTAGTCATATATATTTACCACACATATATAGACAACATGAATATTCACAAAGCATTCCCACATCATGCATACACTCACATTTCCACAATCTTATCATTCACACATAAGCATCTCTTCATGCATATGTCATATATCAATGTGACTCAACAACTCAATGCAACTCATGCAATGCGGTACCGACTCTCGTTATCATTTTTCGGTTTTTACATTAAACCGGGTCCACTCTTCTAGACCGATAACCCGTTATCATTTTTCGGTTTTTACATTAAACCGGGTCCACTCTTCTAGACCGATAACAACAAAGGCCCGTCCTCTAAGCCTTCAAACCCACTCTTCTAGGTTTGGGACAAGTCACTAGTCTCCACGAAACTAGCAAGCATTGCCTCTTGACTAAATGATGCATATGCAATCGAAAATCAAATGCACTTAAGACCGATATCTTAATCTCATGCATTCCAATAATTCATCTCTTCAAGAATTACAACATGATTGCACACACAACATATTCATAACAATTCAAGGAATTCACATTAATACCATTAACGTAATTCGCAAGTCATGCACACATATCCACAATGTTCTCATGCATACTTATCACACAATTGCATACAACATTAGGCATTCACAATTTATCAGACAATGCACACATAACCTCTATTATGTTCTCATGCATTTCCAATCAATACAAACAATATACACATCTCAAAACCTAGGATTCACGCCCGAAGGCTACCCACAACATATCACAATAGTACATAAACTATGCGATTAATCAGGCAATAAACCATAGTCGAACCACACAATCAACCTCTGGATAAATCTCAAATAAAACATCAACCTGTCATACTCGCTACTCCTTCGCTAAGCGAACTCCTAGCGAGTATTCGCTACTTGTTCGCCTAACGAACGTGCTAGAGAATCTCAACAGAAGTTACTGACTTCATTCGCTACCTGCTCGCTACAGCGAGCTTCCCAGCGAATCGTTCGCTATCTCTTCGCTACACTTTCGCTACCAGCGAACACACCAAAATCCATTCTGTCCAAGTCTGGGACCATTCGCTACTTGTTCGCTGAGCGAGCTCCTAGCGAGCATTCGCGACCTGCTCGCCTAGCGAGCTGCTAGCGAGTGTCTGCGTATTTTGTTTTTCACTTACTGTTATCCAACTCAACCAACTCCAAAAACTCCAATCTCACCAATCCAATTCCAATACTCTTAGTCTAACATGTCTAGACTATTCTACATCATCTATTTCAGATTTTAACCGATTAAATTGAGTTCTACCGATTATTCCAACTTTTGCCCTAAATGGAAAAGGATGGAAACTACACCAAAACCTCAACCCAACATATATAACATCATGCAATGATCAAATAGAAACATTTCTCACCCTTACCTCGATTAATCGGAGCTTTGATGTTGGTTCTTGATGATTTTCCACTTTCCTCTTCTTCTCCTCTCTTTCTCTTCTTCTTTCTTTCCAAATGTTTCTCTCTAACTTTCTTTTCTTTTCCTTCTCTATTATATATTTCCTTTATTTTCCTTCCTTCCAATTTCCTTCTCAATTCTCTATTAATTCCAATTAATAAAAATTAATTTCCAACATTAATAAAAATCCCACTAAATCAATTAATTACTATAATTAATTATTTAATGAAATTCGAGCTGTTACAACCCTCCCCCACTTTAGGAATTCTCGTCCTCGAAAATGTTACCTAGTTCAAACAGTTCCGGATAAGACTCCCTCATTTGGCTCTCTAGTTCCCAAGTCACATTTCCACCAGCCGGTCCTCCCCAAGTGACCTTCACCAAAGAAATCTCCTTGCCTCGAAGTTGCTTCAATTTCCGATCCTCTATCCGCATAGGTGATGTCTCAACAGTCAGGTTATCTCTCACCTGCACATCATCTAATTGGACTACATGAGACGGATCCGCAATGTATTTCCTCAACTGAGATACATGGAATACGTCATGAAGATTAGGAAGCGACGGTGGTAAAGCCACACGATAGGCCACTTCTCCTATCCTCTGCAAAATTGGATAAGGACCAATGAAACGCGGCGACAACTTGCGCGACTTTAATGCCCTACCAACACCTGTCATCGGAGTGACTCGAAGAAACACATGATCTCCCTCTTGAAATTCAAGTGCCTTCCTCCTCTTGTCATAATAACTCTTCTGACGACTCTGAGCAACTCTCATCTTCTCTTGAATCATCTTGATCTTATCAGTAGTCTGTTGAACTAACTCGGGTCCAACAACAGAACTCTCTCCGGACTCAAACCAACACAATGGTGTCCTACACCGCCTACCATACAACGCCTCAAATGGTGCCATACCGATACTCGAATGAAAACTGTTGTTGTAGGTAAACTCAATCAAAGGCAAGTAGCTATCCCAAGCTCCTCCTTTTTCCAATACACAAGCTCTCAAAAGATCTTCAAGCGACTGAATCGTCCTCTCCGTCTGACCATCTGTCTGAGGATGATAAGCTGAACTCAAACGCAACTTAGTGCCCAAAGCACTCTGCAAGCTCTCCCAAAATCTCGAAGTGAACCTCGGATCTCTATCCGAAACAATACTCGACGGAATACCATGCAAACACACAATCCTCTCAATATACAATTTAGCCAACTTCTCCAACGGGTAATCCACACGCATAGGGATAAAGTGAGCAGATTTAGTCAGTCTATCCACAATAACCCAAATAGCCTCAAAATTACTCGGCGTCCTCGGCAAACCCAATACAAAATCCATGGAGATACTATCCCACTTCCACTCAGGAATAAACAACGGCTTCATCAAACCCGATGGCTTCTGATGCTCAATCTTTGACTTCTGGTAAGTCAAACAAGAATACACAAATTCCGTAATATCCTTCTTCATACTAGGCCACCAAAACACTTTCCTCAAATCCTGATACATCTTAGTAGCACCCGGATGAATACTCAATCCGCTACGATGTCCTTCCTCAAGGATACTCTTTTTAAGCTCCACAACATTCGGAACACAGACTCGATCCCGACATCTCATAATCCCATTCTCATCAATCCGAAAATCACCACCTTGGCCTTGGTTGATTCAAGTCAACCGATCAACTAAACTCAAATCCGATTTCTGTCCTTCTCGAATTTCATCCAAAATACCACTTGTAAGCTTTAACATACCCAACTTAAATCCAAAAGAAGTTCTCTCACATACTAAACTCAAATCCCGAAATTGCTCGACCAATTCCAACTCTTTCACCATCAACGCCGACATATGCAATGATTTCCGACTCAATGCATCCGCTACTACATTTGCTTTACCCGGATGGTAATTCAAACCAAAATCATAATCCTTTAAAAGTTCAAGCCATCTTCTTTGTCTTGCATTCAATTACTTTTGATCAAAAAGATATTTCAAACTCTTGTGGTCACTAAACACTTCAAATCTTGCACCAAACAGATAATGCCTCCAAAGTTTCAACACGAACACAACGGCGGCCAACTCTAAGTCATGCGTCGGATAATTCTTCTCATGCACTTTGAGTTGCCTCGAAGCATAAGCCACAACTTGATTATTCTGCATCAACACACCTCCCAAGCCCATTAAAGAAGCATCACAATACAACACGAACGGTTCTTCCGGATTTGGCAAAATCAAAACAGGGGCTGTCGTCAACCTTCGCTTAAGTTCTTGGAAACTTGCTTCACACTTGGCATCCCAAACAAAAGCTTGACCCTTCCTAGTCAACTGCGTCAACGGCAACGATAACTTAGCGAATCCTTCAATAAACTTCCGATAATAACAGGCTAAACCAAGGAAACTTCTAATCTCAAAAACTGACTTCGGAGTCTCCCATTACGATACCGCTTCAACCTTCGACGGATCAACCGCAATACCATTACTCGAAATTACATGACCAAGGAAACTAACTTCCTTCAACCAAAACTCACACTTAGAAAGCTTTGCAAACAACTGCTTCTCTTTCAACACAGATAACACAATCTTCAAATGCTCGGCATGCTCTTCTTCGCTCTTCGAATAAACCAAGATGTCGTCGATAAACACAACCAAAAACTTATCCAAATAAGGATGGAAAATCCTATTCATGTACTCCATAAATACACCTGGTGCATTAGTCACGCCAAATGGCATTACAGAATATTCATAGTGTCCATACCTCGTTCTAAAAGCAGTCTTCTGAATATCCTTAGCTTTCACACGAATCTGATGATACCCAGATCTCAAATCAATCTTGCTGAACACACTCGCACCAACCAACTGATCCATCAGATCATCAATCCTCGGGAGTGGATACTTGTTCTTAATAGTCACCTTCTTCAACTGTCTGTAATCCACACAGAGCCTCATAGAACCCTCTTTCTTCTTAACCAACAACACCGGTGCACCCCACGGCGACACACTCGGACGAATAAACCTCTTTTCAAGCAAATCCTCAAGTTGACTCTTCAAATCTTTCAATTCTGATTCCGACATACGATAAGGAGCCATCGATATCGGACTAGTTCCAGGAATCAAATCTATTGAAAAGTCCACTTCTCGCTCCGGTGGTAAATCCTTTATCTCTTCAGGGAAAACTTCCGGAAAATCTCTACAATTGGTAAAGCACCAATCTCTTCACTTCCACCAATTCTCAAAGTTGCCATAAGCATTAATACCTTAGCTCCATCTTGCACTGATTCTTTCACTTGTCTCGCTGTCATAAACAAATCTCTTGCTGCGTCCGATTCCGGAAAAATAATCGTCTTGTCAAAACAGTTAATATATACCCGGTTGAATTCCAACCAATTCATCCCAAGGATGACATCGAGTTGGTCTAGGTGAAGACACACTAAATCAATTCCAAAATCTTTACCGAAGATACTCAACGGACAATTCAAACAAACATACAGTGTAGTTACCGAACCCATAGCAGGAGTATCAATAACCATACCGCCACCAATCACAGACAACTCAAGATTCAACCTTCTAACGCAATCCAAAGAAATAAAAGAATGCGTAGCTCCGGTATCAATTATAGCGATCAAAGGTGTACCATTAATGAAGCACGTACCTCTGATCAAGCGATCGTCACTAGCAGTCTCAGATCCAGATAGAGCGAACACTTTTCCTCTCCCTTGTTTCTTCTTCGGCTTATCGCATTTGGTACTAATGTGTCCTTGCTCGCCACAGTTGTAGCAAGTCACATTTGCACCGCTTCTGCATTCAAGAGCTTTGTGGCCTGGCTTGCCACACTTAAAACACTTCTGTTCCACACTCTTGCACTCAGGAGCACGATGTCCCGCTTCACCACAATTGTAACATCTCACTGGAGTAGAAACTCCCCCACTTGGCTTCTTACCGAAACCAACCCTTCGTTTCCCCTTATCAACAGGAGTCACGTAAGGTTTCCCTCGGAAGTGACCCTTTCCTTTCTTATCACTTAGGCTCTTGTAGTGGCTAGATCGAGCCCTACTATCCTCATCGTAAATCCTACTCTTGTTTACCAACTCCGAAAATCGCTGGATTTCCTGGTAACCAATAGCTTGCTTGATCTCAGGTCTCAAGCCATTCACAAATTTGAGACACTTAGATCTCTCGGCATTAGCAGTGTTGTAGTGAGGACAAAACTTGATCAACTCCTCAAATTTTGCCGCATACTCAGCTACCGTTGAATTACCTTGCTTCAGCTCAAGGAATTCAATCTCTTTCTTTCCGCGCACATCTTCTAGAAAATACTTCTCCAGAAATGTCTCTCTAAAAAGATCTCAGGTGATCACAATATCATCCTCTTCAAATCTTTGGCGAGTATTACCCCACCAGTCTTCGGCTTCCTCCTCGAGCATGTGAGTCCCAAACTGCACCTTTTGTGCATCTGAGCAATTCATAACCCGAAAAATCTTCTCGATAGCTTTCAACCAAATTTGTGCTTTGTTAGGCTCTTGGGTTCCCTTGAACATCGGGGGATTATTCCCCTTGGAACCTTCCCAAAGCACGGAATTCATCATCAGCATTATTCCCCACACTCACATTGGCCGAAGGATTCTGCCCAATCGCTCCCGCCAACCTTGTCAAAGCTTCTGCGATTGCTTCATCGTTCCTCCCTGCAACCATCTTACTAATTCCAACAACAGAACCACGTAAGAACAACCAATATTGATGATGCAACACATGCATATCAATAACACACAGGGAAAAACACTCTAACAACTTGGCCGGACGGACCGACCTGCTCTGATACCACTATTGTAACACCCCCTTCTATACCCCCAAATAAATGCATATACAAATTTATCAGAGTGAAAATTTTAGAATAAGGTATAAAGGAAGAATGACACAATTTCACCAATGAAACACTTTAACATTTGCTCCATAAAATATGTAACATTTTCATGGTTTAGAAATCACATTTCAACATTTAAATTAAAGCGGAAGATAAAATCATTTAATCATTTCCAAAATATTAATTCACATACAGATAAGATATCCAGATTGATACATCATGTCAGGTCATTACAAAACCACATCAGCTGATACATCGCAATGTATCACAAAAGAATAACTATACTAGTCTAACTACCCAGTGTTACATATCAGAGCAGCCGACTCAAAAGAATGAAGATAACTTCACAAAAAAACTCCAGCATCCTAATCTACAATGCCTCGTAGAGCATTATAAAACAGCAGAAGGGTGAGAAATATAACCATAATAATCAAAGCATAAGATTATATATATATATAGGTAATCATATAACTCAACTCCCTATTTCTCACCACAATTCACCCTCTTAGTCATATATATTTACCACACAAATATAGACAACATGAATATTCACAAAGCATTCCCACATCATGCATACACTCACATTTCCACAATCTTATCATTCACACATAAGCATCTCTTCATGCATATGTCATATATCAATGTGACTCAACAACTCAATGCAACTCATGCAATGCGGTACCGACTCTCGTTATCATTTTTCGGTTTTTACATTAAACCGGGTCCACTCTTCTAGACCGATAACCCGTTATCATTTTTCGGTTTTTACATTAAACCGGGTCCACTCTTCTAGACCGATAACAACAAAGGCCCGTCCTCTAAGCCTTCAAACCCACTCTTCTAGGTTTGGGACAAGTCACTAGTCTCCACGAAACTAGCAAGCATTGCCTCTTGACTAAATGATGCATATGCAATCAAAAATCAAATGCACTTAAGACCGACATCTTAATCTCATGCATTCCAATAATTCATCTCTTCAAGAATTACAACATGATTGCATACATAACATATTCATAACAATTCAAGGTATTCACATTAATACCATTAACGTAATTCGCAAGTCATGCACACATATCCACAATGTTCTCATACATACTTATCACACAATTGCATACAACATTAGGCATTCACAATTTATCAGACAATGCACACATAACCTCTATTATGTTCTCATGCATTTCCAATCAATACAAACAATATACACATCTCAAAACCTAGGATTCATGCCCGAAGGCTACCCACAGCATATCACAATAGTACATAAACTATGCGATTAATCAGGCAATAAACCATAGTCGAACCACACAATCAACCTATGGATAAATCTCAAATAAAACATCAACCTGTCATACTCGCTACTTCTTCGCTAAGCGAACTCCTAGCGAGTATTCGCTACTTGTTCGCCTAGCGAACGTGCTAGCGAATCTCAACAGAAGTTACTGACTTCATTCGCTACCTGCTCGCTACAGCGAGCTTCCCAGCGAATCGTTCGCTATCTCTTCGCTACACTTTCGCTACCAGCGAACACACCAAAATCCATTCTGTCCAAGTCTGGGACCATTCGCTACTTGTTCGCTGAGCGAGCTCCTAGCGAGCATTCGCGACCTGCTCGCCTAGCGAGCTGCTAGCGAGTGTCTGCGTATTTTGTTTTTCACTTACTGTTATCCAACTCAACCAACTCCAAAAACTCCAATCTCACCAATCCAATTCCAATACTCTTAGTCTAACATGTCTAGACTATTCTACATCATCTATTTCAGATTTTAACCGATTAAATTGAGTTCTACTGATTATTCCAACTTTTGCCCTAAATGGAAAAGGATGGAAACTACACCAAAACCTCAACCCAACATATATAACATCATGCAATGATCAAATAGAAACATTTCTCACCCTTACCTCGATTAATCGGAGCTTTGATGTTGGTTCTTGATGATTTTCCACTTTCCTCTTCTTCTCCTCTCTTTCTTTTCTTCTTTCTTTCCAAATGTTTCTCTCTAACTTTCTTTTCTTTTCCTTCTCTATTATATATTTCCTTTATTTTCCTTCCTTCCAATTTCCTTCTCAATTCTCTATTAATTCCAATTAATAAAAATTAATTTCCAACATTAATAAAAATCCCACTAAATCAATTAATTACTATAATTAATTATTTAATGAAATTCGGGCTGTTACAACCCTCCCCCACTTTAGGAATTCTCGTCCTCGAAAATGTTACCTAGTTCAAACAGTTCCGGATAAGACTCCCTCATTTGGCTCTCTAGTTCCCAAGTCACATTTCCACCAGCCGGTCCTCCCCAAGTGACCTTCACCAAAGAAATCTCCTTGCCTCGAAGTTGCTTCAATTTCCGATCCTCTATCCGCATAGGTGATGTCTCAACAGTCAGGTTATCTCTCACCTGCACATCATCTAATTGGACTACATGAGACGGATCCGCAATGTATTTCCTCAACTGAGATACAGGGAATACGTCATGAAGATTAGGAAACGACGGTGGTAAAGGCACACGATAGGCCACTTCTCCTATCCTCTTCAAAATTGGATAAGGACCAATGAAACGCGGCGACAACTTGCGCAACTTTAATGCCATACCAACACCTGTCATCGGAGTGACTCGAAGAAACACATGATCTCCCTCTTGAAATTCAAGTGCCTTCCTCCTCTTGTCATAATAACTCTTCTGACGACTCTGAGCAACTCTCATCTTCTCTTGAATCATCTTGATCTTATCAGTAGTATGTTGAACTAACTCGGGTCCAACAACAGAACTCTCTCCGGACTCAAACCAACACAATGGTGTCCTACACCGCCTACCATACAACGCCTCAAATGGTGCCATACCGATACTCGAATGAAAAATGTTGTTGTAGGTAAACTCAATCAAAGGCAAGTAGCTATCCCAAGCTCCTCCTTTTTCCAATACACAAGCTCTCAAAAGATCTTCAAGCGACTGAATCGTCCTCTCCGTCTGACCATCTGTCTGAGGATGATAAGCTGAACTCAAACGCAACTTAGTGCCCAAAGCACTCTGCAAGCTCTCCCAAAATCTCGAAGTGAACCTCAGATCTCTATCCGAAACAATACTCGACGGAATACCATGCAAACACACAATCCTCTCAATATACAATTTAGCCAACTTCTCCAACGAGTAATCCACACGCATAGGGATAAAGTGAGCAGATTTAGTCAGTCTATCCACAATAACCCAAATAGCCTCAAAATTACTCGGCGTCCTCGGCAAACCCAATACAAAATCCATGGAGATACTATCCCACTTCCACTCAGGAATAAACAACGGCTTCATCAAACCCGATGGCTTCTGATGCTCAATCTTTGACTTCTGGCAAGTCAAACAAGAATACATAAATTCCGCAATATCCTTCTTCATACTAGGCCACCAAAACACTTTCCTCAAATCCTGATACATCTTAGTAGCACCCGGATGAATACTCAATCCGCTACGATGTCCTTCCTCAAGGATACTCTTTTTAAGCTCCACAACATTTGGAACACAAACTCGATCCCGACATCTCATAATCCCATTCTCATCAATCCGAAAATCACCACCTTGGCCTTGGTTGATTAAAGTCAACCGATCAACTAAACTCAAATCCGATTTCTGTCCTTCTCGAATTTCATCCAAAATACCACTTGTAAGCTTTAACATACCCAACTTAAATCCAAAAGAAGTTCTCTCACATACTAAACTCAAATCCCGAAATTGCTCGACCAATTCCAACTCTTTCACCATCAACGCCGACATATGCAATGATTTCCGACTCAATGCATCCGCTACTACATTTGCTTTACCCGGATGGTAATTCAAACCAAAATCATAATCCTTTAAAAGTTCAAGCCATCTTCTTTGTCTTGCATTCAATTACTTTTGATCAAAAAGATATTTCAAACTCTTGTGGTCACTAAACACTTCTAATCTTGCACCAAACAGATAATGCCTCCAAAGTTTCAACACGAACACAACGGCGGCCAACTCTAAGTCATGCGTCGGATAATTCTTCTCATGCACTTTGAGTTGCCTCGAAGCATAAGCCACAACTTGATTATTCTGCATCAACACACCTCCCAAGCCCATTAAAGAAGCATCACAATACAACACGAACGGTTCTTCCGGATTTGGCAAAATCAAAACAGGGGCTGTCGTCAACCTTCGCTTAAGTTCTTGGAAACTTGCTTCACACTTGGCATCCCAAACAAAAGCTTGACCCTTCCTAGTCAACTGCGTCAACGGCAACGATAACTTAGCGAATCCTTCAATAAACTTCCGATAATAACAGGCTAAACCAAGGAAACTTCTAATCTCAAAAACTGACTTCGGAGTCTCCCATTACGATACCGCTTCAACCTTCGACGGATCAACCGCAATACCATTACTCGAAATTACATGACCAAGGAAACTAACTTCCTTCAACCAAAACTCACACTTAGAAAGCTTTGCAAACAACTGCTTCTCTTTCAACACAGATAACACAATCTTCAAATGCTCGGCATGCTCTTCTTCGCTCTTCGAATAAACCAAGATGTCGTCGATAAACACAACCAAAAACTTATCCAAATAAGGATGGAAAATCCTATTCATGTACTCCATAAATACACCTGGTGCATTAGTCACGCCAAATGGCATTACAGAATATTCATAGTGTCCATACCTCGTTCTAAAAGCAGTCTTCTGAATATCCTTAGCTTTCACACGAATCTGATGATACCCAGATCTCAAATCAATATTGCTGAACACACTCGCACCAACCAACTGATCCATCAGATCATCAATCCTCGGGAGTGGATACTTGTTCTTAATAGTCACCTTCTTCAACTGTCTGTAATCCACACAGAGCCTCATAGAACCCTCTTTCTTCTTAACCAACAACACCGGTGCACCCCACGGCGACACACTCGGACGAATAAACCTCTTTTCAAGCAAATCCTCAAGTTGACTCTTCAAATCTTTCAATTCTGATTCCGACATACGATAAGGAGCCATCGATATCGGACTAGTTCCAGGAATCAAATCTATTGAAAAGTCCACTTCTCGCTCCGGTGGTAAATCCTTTATCTCTTCAGGGAAAACTTCCGGAAAATCTCTAACAATTGGTAAAGCACCAATCTCTTCACTTCCACCAATTCTCAAAGTTGCCATAAGCATTAATACCTTAGCTCCATCTTGCACTGATTCTTTCACTTGTCTCGCTGTCATAAACAAATCTCTTGCTGCGTCCGATTCCAGAAAAATAACCGTCTTGTCAAAACAGTTAATATATACCCGGTTGAATTCCAACCAATTCATCCCAAGGATGACATTGAGTTGGTCTAGGTGAATACACACTAAATCAATTCCAAAATCTTTACCGAAGATACTCAATGGACAATTCAAACAAACATACGGTGTAGTTACCGAACCCATAACAGGAGTATCAATAACCATACCGCCACCAATCACAGACAACTCAAGATTCAACCTTCTAACACAATCCAAAGAAATAAAAGAATGCGTAGCTCCGGTATCAATTATAGCGATCAAAGGTGTACCATTAATGAAGCACTTACCTCTGATCAAACGATCGTCACTAGCAGTCTCAGATCCAGATAGAGCGAACACTTTTCCTCTCCCTTGTTTCTTCTTCGGCTTATCGAATTTGGTACTAATGTGTCCTTGCTCGCCACAGTTGTACCAAGTCACATTTGCACCGCTTCTGCATTCAAGAGCTTTGTGGCCTGGCTTGCCACACTTAAAACACTTCTGTTCCACACTCTTGCACTCAGGAGCACAATGTCCCGCTTCACCATAATTGTAACATCTCACTGGAGTAGAAACTCCCCCACTTGGCTTCTTACCGAAACCAACCCTTTGTTTCCCCTTATCAGCAGGAGTCACGTAAGGTTTCCCTCGGAAGTGGCCCTTTCCTTTCTTATCACTTAGGCTCTTGTAGTGGCTAGATCGAGCCCTACTATCCTCATCGTAAATCCTACTCTTGTTTACCAAATCCGAAAATCGCTGGATTTCCTAGTAACCAATAGCTTGCTTGATCTCAGGTCTCAAGCCATTCACAAATTTGAGACACTTAGATCTCTCGGCATTAGCAGTGTTGTAGTGAGGACAAAACTTGATCAACTCCTCAAATTTTGCCGCATACTTAGCTACCGTTGAATTACCTTACTTCAGCTCAAGGAATTCAATCTCTTTCTTTCCGCGCACATCTTCTGGAAAATACTTCTCCAGAAATGTCTCTCTAAAAAGATCCCAGGTGATCACAATATCATCCTCTTCAAATCTTTGGCGAGTATTACCCCACCAGTCTTCGGCTTCCTCTTCGAGCATGTGAGTCCCAAACTGCACCTTTTGTGCATCTGAGCAATTCATAACCCGAAAAATCTTCTCGATAACTTTCAACCAAATTTGTGCTTTGTCAGGCTCGTGGGTTCCCTTGAACATCGGGGGATTATTCCTTTGGAACCTTCCCAAAGCACGAAATTCATCATCAGCATTATTCCCCACACTCACATTGGCCGAAGGATTCTGCCCAATCGCTCCCGCAAACCTTGTCAAAGCTTCTGCGATCGCTTCATCGTTCCTCCCTACAACCATCTTACTAATTCCAACAACAGAACCACGTAAGAACAACCAATATTGATGATGCAACACACGCATATCAATAACACACAGGGAAAAACACTCTAACAACTTGGCCGGACGGACCGACCTGCTCTGATACCACTATTGTAACACCCCCTTCTATACCCCCAAATAAATGCATATACAAATTTATCAGAGTGAAAATTTTAGAATAAGGTATAAAGGAAGAATGTCACAATTTCACCAATGAAACACTTTAACATTTGCTCCATAAAATATGTAACATTTTCATGGTTTAGAAATCACATTTCAACATTTAAATTAAAGCGGAAGATAAAATCATTTAATCATTTCCAAAATATTAATTCACATACAGATAAGATATCCAGATTGATACATCATGTCAGGTCATTACAAAACCACATCAGCTGATACATCGCAATGTATCACAAAAGAATAACTATACTAGTCTAACTACCCGGTGTTACATATCAGAGCAGCCGACTCAAAAGAATGAAGATAACTTCACAAAAAACTCCAACATCCTAATCTGCAATGCCTCGTAGAGCATTATAAAACAGCAGAAGGGTGAGAAATATAACCATAATAATCAAAGCATAAGATTATATATATATAGGTAATCATATAACTCAACTCCCTATTTCTCACCACAATTCACCCTCTTAGTCATATATATTTACCACACATATATAGACAACATGAATATTCACAAAGCATTCCCACATCATGCATACACTCACATTTCCACAATCTTATCATTCACACATAAGCATCTCTTCATGCATATGTCATATATCAATGTGACTCAATAACTCAATGCAACTCATGCAATGCGGTACTGACTCTCGTTATCATTTTTCGGTTTTTACATTAAACTGGGTCCACTCTTCTAGACCGATAACCCGTTATCATTTTTCGGTTTTTACATTAAACCGGGTCCACTCTTCTAGACCGATAACAACAAAGGCCCGTCCTCTAAGCCTTCAAACCCACTCTTCTAGGTTTGGGACAAGTCACTAGTCTCCACGAAACTAGCAAGCATTGCCTCTTGACTAAATGATGCATATGCAATCGAAAATCAAATGCACTTAAGACCGACATCTTAATCTCATGCATTCCAATAATTCATCTCTTCAAGAATTATAACATGATTGCACACACAACATATTCATAACAATTCAAGGTATTCACATTAATACCATTAACGTAATTCGCAAGTCATGCACACATATCCACAATGTTCTCATGCATACTTATCACACAATTGCGTACAACATTAGGCATTCACAATTTATCAGACAATGCACACATAACCTCTATTATGTTCTCATGCATTTCCAATCAATACAAACAATATACACATCTCAAAACCTAGGATTCACGCCCGAAGGCTACCCACAGCATATCACAATAGTACATAAACTATGCGATTAATTAGGCAATAAACCATAGTCGAACCACACAATCAACCTATGGATAAATCTCAAATAAAACATCAACCTGTCATACTCGCTACTCCTTCGCTAAGCGAACTCCTAGCGAGTATTCGCTACTTGTTCGCCTAGCGAACGTGCTAGCGAATCTCAACAAAAGTTACTGACTTCATTCGCTACCTGCTCGCTACAGCGAGCTTCCCAGCGAATCGTTCTCTATCTCTTCGCTACACTTTCTCTACCAGCGAACACACCAAAATCCATTCTGTCCAAGTCTGGGACCATTCGCTACTTGTTCGCTGAGCGAGCTCCTAGTGAGCATTCGCGACCTGCTCGCCTAGCGAGCTGCTAGCGAGTGTCTGCGTATTTTGTTTTTCACTTACTGTTATCCAACTCAACCAACTCCAAAAACTCCAATCTCACCAATCCAATTCCAATACTCTTAGTCTAACATTTCTAGACTATTCTACATCATCTATTTCAGATTTTAACCGATTAAATTGAGTTCTACCGATTATTCCAACTTTTGCCCTAAATGGAAAAGGATGGAAACTACACCAAAACCTCAACCCAACATATATAACATCATGCAATGATCAAATAGAAACATTTCTCATCCTTACCTCGATTAATCGGAGCTTTGATGTTGGTTCTTGATGATTTTCCACTTTCCTCTTCTTCTCCTCTCTTTCTCTTCTTCTTTCTTTCCAAATGTTTCTCTCTAACTTTCTTTTCTTTTCCTTCTCTACTATATATTTCCTTTATTTTCCTTCCTTCCAATTTCCTTCTCAATTCTCTATTAATTCCAATTAATAAAAATTAATTTCCAACATTAATAAAAATCCCACTAAATCAATTAATTACTATAATTAATTATTTAATGAAATTCGGGCTGTTACATGTGCCACTGTCTGCGTTTCTACATTCATTTTAACAACCTGGTCTGCCAGCTTCAAATCAATCTTACCTTCCGGTTGGTTTACCGTGCGATCATACAACTCAAGGTGCTCGTTAGCGGCAATTGCTTCTATGATCCTTTTGATACCCGTGGCCGTTGAGAAGTTGGTTGAGCCACCGGCTGCAGTGTCTATGAGCTGTTTCATTTTGAGTCGTAATCCATTCACAAAGTTTTGCATCTGCTCAGTGGCGTCCATGTTATGAGTAGGACATGCTGTCAGACACCTCTTAAACCGGTTATATGCATCCCCTAAAGATTCTCCTTCTTTTTGCTTGAAGTTGACAATGTCATATCTTTTTCGGATAAACACTGAAGCAGGGAAATACTCATTCAGGAACGCAGTTTCCATCTCTTGCCATGTTGTGATACTCCCAGCCGGAAGCGAGTAAAACCATTCTTCCGCATCATCAATGAGTGTGAACGGGAACATAACCAATCTCTTGGCCTCTTCGGAATGTCCTTCTATCTTCAACGAGGTGGTGGTCGTAAGGAATCTCTGAAGATGTTTATTTGCATCT
Source organism: Lathyrus sativus (assembly GCA_963859935.3). Taxonomy (NCBI): domain Eukaryota; kingdom Viridiplantae; phylum Streptophyta; class Magnoliopsida; order Fabales; family Fabaceae; genus Lathyrus; species Lathyrus sativus. The sequence goes on from OZ012739.1 coordinate 475,448,877, forward strand.
TCGTTGATTCTTCTGGCGAACGGCTTGCTCTCCAACTGACGGATGGTGGAAGGGTGTAGCTGAAAATGCGCAACATTCACCGGTTGATTCACAATGGTCATCCGGTTTGGTTGAGCATTGGCCCCTCCATAGTCTCCTAGCAGTCTTTCAGGCTGAGGTGGATTTCCAGCCATTTGAACAGTTTCAGGTGTTGTCTCTCTCTCTCTCTCTCTTCGGAGTCGCTCTGCACAGATATAATTTCCTCTATTTCTTCCAGTCTTTTAACTTTAGCTATTCTCCGTCTTTCGTGTAACGCTCGTTCTGGTTCTGTATCAAAAGAATATTTAGCTGAGGCCTGACCTCGCATACACAATTAGACAAACGTTAGATAATACAAGCAAAAAAAAAATGCAGCGAATAATAAAATTTTAGTCGCAGAGCAACAAAATTTCTTTTGGATTCGAAAAACAATGTTAATTTGGCAGTCCCCGGCAACGGCGCCAAAAACTTGGTCGGGAAAATAGCAAGTGTAATATTTTTACCGATTGTAGTAATAAGGGAAAAGTCCCAAGTATCGATCTCGCGGACTGCGTAGTAATTAACGGGATTTTTAGGATTCAAAGGAACAAAAGATCTAGTGGTTTGTTTGGTAGCAGAGTAATATAACAAGTAAATAAAGACTTATAAATCAATCTAAGAACAGTGTTAGGGGAGTGGATACGATGCGAGTAAAGACCATGTATGATTATCCTGCTAGAATAGTTATTAACCTTAATTCATCAGTTGGCCAATTTAGTTTTTCTTAATTCCTTAATGAAAACCCTTTGATGAGTTTCATGTACACTAATTCCTCAGTGTCCATGAAAAGCATCAAGCAATAGTTCCGACCATAAAATTCGTGATACGGGATATCCTCATTCCTAAGCAATATCGACCGTGAGCCTATTTTGCAAAAGTGTTAGGTTGACTTTCTAGACTAAAACCTAAGCATAATTCGAATTCTACTTTCCAATATGAATACGCATTAAGATTGATGCAAAATAAAATATATAAGGTGAATAACATAGTTCTCATAGAATAATCAAACAAAAGTCATTACATCGCAACTTAGGACCACCCCCTAACAACTTGGGGTTTAGCTGCTCATGTTCCTTGTAAACATAAATGCAATTAGAAATGAAAAGGAGAAGATCATTACAATTCGAGTTGGATCCCTTGGATCATCAATTGCTTCCGCTTTTGATCGATCCTTTGTTCTCCAGAAGAACTCTCGCCTCAATTGTCAATCCTAATATCAATTCAAAAGTGTCTCCTACTTTCTAAAAAGTGGCTCTTGTATCTAAATTCAAATTACATCGCAAAATGTCTCAAATGCCCTTCGAAATAGGTCTGACAGCAAAAAATCAGAAAATATAACAATTTCACTCTCAGTGGCCCTGACACGGGCCGTGTTGTGCAATACAGGTGGCCGTGTCAGGCTGCTGACTCCTTCGGGGCACGTTTTCTTCTACAAGGGCTGCAACACGGGCCGTGTTGCATGACACGGGCACCCGTGTTGTACGTCTGTTTCCCATTTTCTTCTGCTTTGGCCTACCCGTGTCTGCCAACCGTGTCCTTCATGACACGGGCCGTGTTGTGCAACACGGGTACCCGTGTTGTGGCTCTGACTTCCCTTTTCCGAATTTTCTTTGCCTCCGAAAGCGGTGCGACTGTCATGCTATCCATTCCTGCCAAAAACACACTAAAGAAACCGAATCAAACGCACCAGCGGCAAAAGTAATACAAACTTCAAAATAAGACTTGAAGACAAACAACTACGAGTAATTCAGATAATAACAACTAAAGCTTCGAAAACAGATAAAAACAGTGCGAAATTAACAACAAACATCGTTTGAAAACACAAGTGAAATCCACCGATCATTATTGTTTTTATAAGAAAAGTTTGGATGATTTTTCCATCCAGGGTTGTAAGTGTTTGAAAATGGGTTCCCTTGATATAGTTGACCTCTCCTGAATGAGTTTCATTCAACAGATTGCACTCTGCTGATTGATGGCCTTTGGCTCCACGTAATTCACATTCCGTTGAGACTGCTGCTGCAGTAACTGGGTTTGCGTACATATGTTCGACCTTAAGGGCCAAAGCATCCATTTTGGCTTGCATCATGTCTATAGAACTTATCTCATGTATTCCTCCTTGAGCTTCCTTCTTCTCCATCGTTGCTCACTCTACCTCCCATTGACAATGGTTTTGAGCGATATCTTTGATGAGAGCGCTAGCTTCAGGGTAAGGTTTATTCATCAGAGCGCCACCTGTGGCAGCGTCGATGTTCATTTTAGTGTTATAATGAAGTCCATTATAGAAGGTGTGGATGATTAGCCATGATTCTAGGCCATGGTGCGGACATATTCTCAACAGGTCTTTATATCTTTCCCAAGCCTCGAAGAGCGATTCACCTTGGTTTTGAGTGAATCTGGTTATTTAGTTTCTAAGAACATCTATTTTGCTCGGGGGAAAATATCTAGCGAGGAAAACTCTCCTAAGGTCTTCCCAAGTGATTATAGAATTGGCTGGAAGAGAATCTAACCAAGTAAGGGCTTTGTCTTTGAGGGAAAAGGGAAATAATCTTAAACGAATCGCCTCAGGAGTAGCACCATTGGTTTTAAAAGTGTTAGCTAGTTGAATAAAGATTTTTAAATGTTGGTTCGGGTTCTCAATAGGGAGACCCGCGAATTGGTTTTGTTGCACTAATTGTAATAGGGAAAGTTTTAGTTCGAAATTGTGAGCTGGGATATTGGGGTTCAAAATACTAGAACTAGGTTCGTCATTGGAGGGTTGGGCGAAATCCTTAAGGGGTCTTTGGTTACGGTCTTCGTCCATAGCTTTCTTAATTCTACGAAATAAGATACGTGTGCGAGTGCAATGTTCATGTTCCTCTAAAGGATCTACAAGAGTACCAGTGATGCGAGTTCTTTGCATTGACCGGTGGGTAAAACCTTAGTCTAGACGGTGTAACAATACGGTACGAAATTTTGACATAATTGGTCCCCAGCAACGGCGCCAAAAACTTGATGTTGTGTTTCGCAAGTGCGCGAATTGCGTCAGAGTAATATAAAACATTATCGATCCCACAGAGACCAAACGCCAATCTATCGGTTGCTATTGTTACGATGTTTATCAAAGGAAAGTCAATAAAGCGTTAAGTTGTGCGAAATAAAAGTAAACTGCGGAAATAAATTCAATAATAAAATAACAGGCTTAAATACAGTTCACATAGCTAGGTAGTATTGCAAATGCGTATAAATAGGATGCCTTATGGGGTAATGTTTTCTACTCGTGAAAATAACTAATTTAACGGGAACTGTCGCTTTCGCATATTCAGAATCGAGTTTATCCCCTAATCGATCCCTCTTATTGTCACTTATAAAAAGTTGCACATTGCGTTAGAGTTGATTAAACCTATTTTTAAGAAATACAGTTTCTTAACTTAGCTGAAAAGTATTTTGACCTGAAATTTCTAACAAAAAGAGGTTCTTGCGAACCGGACTTTAAATCCATAAACGCGTCCAAAAACAGTTTTAAAATCGTTTTTCTAAAACATTAAAGATTCCTACTTAAGTGGACCAAGCACTTTCGCTTCCTTTGAACAATTAAGACTAACCGAATTTATCTAAAGGTTGGACGGCTTTCGATCTTACCCAACAGATTTTAAATGCAGAAAAATAAGTGTTAAAAGTCAGAATAACCCCTAAGTAATTCTATCGAAAGCCGTATGGAATACTATTTTAACTACGATCGTTGCATCCTAGCCTTTAAGATTTAGCCGGACATGGTAAAGTAAATAGACATGGTAAATAAATGCAAGTAAATAAAGTGTGAGGAAATAAATAAAGGCCGATAAAGGGTGCGATAAATAAACAGTGCGATAAATAAATAGTGCGGGAAATAAAAGCGGATAAATAAAAGGGCGATAAATAAACAGAAACCTGCTTCAAGATTAACTTCTGCCAAAGTAAATGACGGAAATAAAAGGGCGATAAATCTTAGTACAACTTGAAGTAAATGATGGAAATAAAATGGCGGCAAGATTAACTTCTGCCAAAGTGCTTCAAACCCGATTACAGACTCAATTAGACAATGCAATAACCCTCGATGTGAAAAGTTTATCACTTTACAATAGGTGAAATTTATGGCTTGAGTTCTGTAACTAAGCTTGAATGATTAGAAATGAGACAAAACTCCTCTATTTATAGTGGTAGAAAAGTACAGGTAAGGACAAGAATGCCCTCCAACTCCTTTTGGGAGGGAAACGATTTTGCAAAGGTAGTGCCCGCCACCTTCCTATGGCGCCCGCCACATGAACTAGGGTGGAAAGGAGTGGGAGACGTGGCAGTTGTCAGCAGTTGGTCTTCTATCAAATGTGTGGCATCCCCTATGGCGCCCGCCATGGTGGAAGCCATGTGTACAATTCCAGAGAATGTTGGTTTTTTAGCTCGTTTTTCTTCATTTCTTCTCGAGTAGCTTTGAAAATACAAAAACACGAAAAAGAAACAAAACAGATGCATAATACAAGAAAACATAAATAAAATCCTAAATAACATGCGCAAATCGAGTCGAATAAACAGTATATTTTGAGTCTATCAATGATCTCAAGCGTTGAATAAAGAACAACGCCTCTACTCAGTCCACACGAATAAGGTGCCTTCAATCTCATTGCTATCTGATACGAATAAAGACTTTGAGTGAGAGAGAGAGAGAAAGAGAGAAATACGACAAAAGTTTCACCAACTGAATTTCATGAAGTTATAAAACTTCTACACAATGGTTGTATTTATAGAACTACTTGTGTGGGTTGCAAGTTAAAAAGCTCAACTTAAGTGCACCATATAATAATAATAATAATAATAATAATAATAATAATAATAATAATATTATTATTATTATTATTATTATTATATTATAATAACTATAATAATAATAATAATAATAATAATAATAATAATAATAATAATAATAAAAATAATAATAATATTAACTCTTATTATTATATTATACGATGTTCCATATTTCACTTAAGTACATCGTACTTTAAGGTGTTCCATAATTCTCTTTAGTATATGCTCCTTATTTATTCTATCTCACATCAATCTGTCCATATGTGTGTGACCCTCTAAGTTCTCGTGACAATGACAATTATATTAAATCATGTATTTAATATAAAAAATAGTGAGCGGTATTTAGCAATACATCACTGCTACCCAAGTCACAAAAATGTCATGTGATCTAACAAAATCTTTTTGTGATAGTACTTGTGTATATAACAATCCTTTTTCCCTTATGTCTATATTGAACATAAGACATATACCGTGTCATCCTTGTCCAGTTCAATTTTGGGACCTTAGACATTTATCCTGTTATGTAGAATGGACAAATTCCATCTAGGTCACTCATGTCCCTCAACATGCTTTGTGGAGCACCCATCAACCATCTTTAGGGTCATCCAGTTATGGAAAATGTTAGATCAGTAATAAAGTACTCGACTCTACATCTATGGTCCATAGTAGTTTCAGGTCGAAGGGTGATATACACAACTATCACCATGAGAGTAACTTATAACATTTTGCATAACATTCTATGTAGTACTCTCATAGCGGGTCAATCCACTATAAATACTACTCCTAATAGTTATACCTATGTTAAGACTTGATAACTCTTTATCCATGATCCATGAGATGTAATCATCAGTCTATCTACATAATAGTCTTAATGCGTTAAGGTTATCCCATTTCACAGTAAAACTCGACTACGAATAGTTTAAGAATAATGTCCTTATGTTTAATGGGATCTCATGATTAAGTCACACTTAATATTTTATTAAACGAACTAGCTATTCTAAGGACTTTATTGTTCTGGAAAAACAAACATAATAAAGAAATGCCTTTTATTATTAATAAATAATTCGATACAAGTACCAAAAGTAATGGCCTCTGGGGCTTACACCAACAATCTCCCACTAGCACTAGATTCAATCAGGCATACCCTTAATACCCATAGATCTAGTATGGTCATCATGCTTCTGCTACGCAAGAGGCTTTGTTAGTGGGTCAATAATATTGTCAAGTGTAGGTACTCTGCATATCTTCACATCTTCCGAATCTATTAACTCTCGAATGAGGTGATAATGCCTAAGTATGTGTTTAGATTGTTGGTGAGATCTAGGCTCTTTTGCTCGTGCTATAACATCATTGTTATCACAATAGAGATCAATGAGATCCACAATGCTAGGGACCATGCCAAGTTAACTAATGAACTTCTTGATCATAACTGCTTCCTTTGCTGCATTTGAGACAACAATGTACTCAGACTCGATTGTAGAATCAAAGTTGTTTCTTACTTTGAACTTTTCCAGCTCACAGCGCCACCATTTAAGCATAACACATAAACAGATTGCAATATGAAGTCATCCTTATCTGTCTGGAAGCTAGCATCGTTGTATCCAATTACAACAAGCTCTTCCTGACCTCCATATACCAAGAATGAATCCTTAGTCCTTCTTAAGTACTTAAGGATATTCTTGACAGCTATCCAATGAGCATCACCGAGATAAGATTGGTAACTACTCGTTGCACTTAAATCATACGAGACATCTGGTCGAGTACATAACATGGCATGCATAATAGATCGTATTGCAGATGCATATGGAATCTTATTCATATGATCTCTTTCTTCCTTAGTTGAAGATAAATGTGTTTTTGATAGGCACAAGCCAAATTAAATAGGTATGAATCCTTTCTTGCAATCATGCATATTATAGCGTCTCAGCACTTTGTCTATGTATGTACTCTGACTTAGGCCAAGTAGTTTTGGCGATCTATCTCTATAGATCCTGATTCCTAATATATAGGCTGCTTCACCAAGGTCTTTAATAGAAAAACATTTCCCTAACCAAGTTTTCACTTGTTGCAATATAGGGACATCGTTTGCAATGAGTAATATGTCATCTACATATAATACCAGGAAGACGATTATGCTCCCACTAACCTTCTTGTAGACACAAGTCTCATCTTCAATATTTATGAATCCATATTGTTTTACTGTTTCATCAAAATGAAGATTCCAACTTCTAGAAGTTTGCTTCAATCCATAAATTGATCGCTGTAACTTGCATATTTTTTGGGCTTCTTCTGGTATGTCAAATCCTTCCGGTTGTGTCATATACACATCTTAAAAAAGATTACCATTAAAGAAGACAGTCTTATACCAAACTTAAAATGGGTCACCAACATTTTTTTTATAACAAAACTATAAAAAAATGTATTGTTACAAAAATCCCTTATCAATTTACAAGCACATTTTTCACAAATATTTTCTGTGTAAGGCTGCCAGAACTTCCCAACTGATTTTGTTTTTCTTTTGTATTTTTGCTTAATATGTCTTTGTCTGAAACAGTTCAGCTCTTCCTAAAATTTGAATTTGTTGCAGGTTAGATTCTGCAGAGAGAAGACTAGAGATCATGTATTCGCAATGAATAAGCTAAAGAAATCAGAGATGCTTCGCAAAGGTTTTACTTGATCATGTTATTTAAGAGAGTAGCAATTTTTATACATGAGTGTAATAAAGTCATCATAATTCATACTTATCTCCTCTTTTGTGAAATTTTTCAGGTTGAACAACAGGATGATGAGTATGATCTTTATCTTATTATGGAGTATCTACCTGGTGGAGACATGATGACTCTACATATGAGAAAGGAGACCTTTACTGAAATTGAAGCCAGATTTTATGTTAGTGAAACTGTTGTAGATATCGAATCTATAAACACGCACAATTATATACAGAGATATATGAATGAGATTTGTATGACTTTAACAACATATAATACTATAACGCTTTCATGATTGGCAGCGAAATGGAAATTTTTTCAATGTATTTAAAAACAGAAGAAGTATAATACTACCTTAAATATACCGTAAGACCATCAAGAATATGTGAATTTTTTTCCCTTTCATTTTCATCATATCCTTGTTGTTTCAGCATCATCAATCTCTCTTGCGTTCAATGAACTTGTTTGCTCCATCAATCTACTAAGCTACAAAGAGGTGTGGTATAATGGACACAAGTCCCACATTGTTTTTGTTTTTGTTATGATTAATGATGAAGGTTTATATTGCTTACTCAAACTGTTATAGTTGTTGACTTGTGAATTGGGAACTAGGCTTTTGAGTTGAGTATTGATGTTCAAATAAAGAGGTTTTTTTTTTTTTTCCACCCTTCGGTTTATATTTGGCACCCCATATTTCAATAGAACAAGTAAAACTTTTGGTAAAATTTGAAATATCTGATAATGTATTCCAATAGTCTGATATGCATTTTTATTGGTTTTTTAAAAAAATAATCTAATCTACCATATTTTTTGATAAATTCATTATCTTTGATAATTTTTAAATTTATTATCTTTGATAATTTTTTGGGTTTTTAAAAAATTTGGAATTCATTTTCGATAAGGGAAAAAAATTTAATACTATTGAGTTTTTAAAAAAATTCGGTATGCACGATAGTTTTTTGGCATATTTGAAAAAAAATAGTAGAAATCATTTTTTTCAATAAGTTATTATTTCATACCCCATATTTGAAAAATACAGTGTAAAAAGTATCATTTTATACCGGATTTTTCAAAAACCCAATATAAAATCATTATTTTGTGGAAAGTTATATGTTTTCACATCTATTTTTTTAAAAGTAGGTGTAAATAGTATGTTTTTTACACCAAAATTTTTAAAAATCTGATAAACATTCATACGCGTCTCAAAAATTCGGTAAAAACTCATTTAATTCCTCAAAATTTGATAAAACCTCAAAAAATTTCCAAAATTTGGGTAACACAATTTTTATACAAATCGTAAAATTCGTCAAAGGTATTAAGGTAAAACTACTCTGGAGATGTCAAATTAAATTTAGGGGGTGGTAGGAAGAAACCTTTCAAATGAAATAGGCTTTGGCCCATAATTTTCTTTCCAACATTTTAATTATTTAATATTAAAAAAAAAAACTTGATTAAAATTATTAATTAATAATTTATTCTTTAAAAAGATATTTAATAAAAATTATCATAGTCATCATTGACACATAATTAACATTATATCACAACTACGGAAAACATATACAACAACGGTTGGAAAATGGATAACATCACGGGTGACATGCTGTTGTTACGCAGGATGTGGTTGTATATGCGCAACTTAGAATCAATGTCTTACAACCATTGTAGAAAACCTGAATGCGCGCTATATATGATCAGGTTTCTTTAACTAACCGTGGTGGTATATACTTTTAAGAAAATAACATTTTATAACAGTTATTATAAATAACCGTTGTTGAAAGTACCCATGATTTATTATATAATATGTAGATTGCTTGTTTTTCAATAAACCTCACAAGAACATACAACCATTCAAATTGCTGAAGAAGTATATAATCTGAAAATTAAACTATTCTTGAAAGTCAACTTAAACAAGCCACTGTTTTCCAAGTTGCATCCGTCTCATCGTTCATCTCACGTTGTTTAGCATATATAATGTGATTTAATGGTCTAAGTCTTTCATCACATCAATTCCTTCTACTCTATTTTAATTTGAATAAAACCAATAAATTATTGTTATTCAAATTAAACTATAAGAGAAGATATGGATGTGTTGAAGGACTCAAATCATTGACCCACATTCTACAAGTTAAACAGACAGAGATGAACGATGAGACAGATGTAATTTAGAAAATATCGATGTATATAAGTTGACTTTTAAATACAACTAAAATTTTAGATTATAAGTTTCTATGTCAATTTAAATAAAATGTATTTTCAGTAAAGGGTTAGTGAAACAAACAATCTACATAGCATATAATAAACTCAACTTCATACAACAACACAAGATATTACGTAATGTTTTGAGAATTTTATAAAGAACAAAACATTGTTAAGTGACAATAAGCTTCTTTCTTGAGACTTAATAATGTTTTATTCTTTAAATTCTTAAAACATTAATCAACAACAATAACACACAACAACATTTATCAACAACGCAACAACATACAATAAAATAAGGTTCAAGGATAATAATAACAACATACAACAACAACAACAACAACAACATACAACAACATACAATAACACAAGATATTATGTATATTTAAATAATGCACCTTTTTCTTTAAACTAATCGTGGATCTAGAAAAAAATATGATTTCATCTATAGTCTATGAAGCTATGAAGAAGAAGTGCAAGGTGAATGAATTTAACACAATAACTTCATACTTCTAATGTTTTTCTTCATAGCTACACAAACCATATGTATCATAGCCAAAGTATACGTTTTGTTAAGGTGATGAAGACGAATCTGAAAAAGAAATGAGAAAATTCACCAAATAAAAATATAAAAACCCATTTTTAACAAGAAATATAAACGAAATTGAAGCATAAGTTTAATGAACGAGCCTGAAATATGATTAAATAGAATCATAGCGATTGGTGAAGACGAATTTGAAGGTTTAAGAAAGTTTAAAGAGTGACATGAATGTTAGGGTTATGTTATGAGAGAGAAGAATGAAATATGTTAGGATTTTCATTTGAGAGAAACGATATTTATGTACTGAAAGATAGATACTTTCACTTATATAGTAAAAAATATCATATTTCATCACGGTTAAAAAGAAAAAACGTGATATAATACATAACTTTTACAACGGTTCTTTAGGAAAATCATGGTTAAATCTCTCACAATTTATTTATTTATTTATGAACCCAATTGTTTGAGAGGTATTAATTATTATTATTGTTATTTTTCATTACTGTTGCGATTGTTGTTTTTATTTTTGTTGGCTTGTACTATTTTTTTGTAAAACAATAATATATAGTGTATAAATGAAAGATTATATATAACAATAATAAATATTTTTATTAAGAGAGCCTAGCGGGCGGAGTACATAAGTTATTTCATTACATGATTTTGTCAATGTCGAAACAATAATCCATAGCAGCAAAGGAATCTTCATAATCTATGACTCTCTCCTCACTACCCTCGTCAGAATCATGGTGTTGTACTCTGGTGACTTCTGTTGAGAATTTTCTGTTAGCATTTTTAGATGAAGAACTCATGTTGCTATATGTAGCTAAGAAGAATAGTTTTGAAGAAGTGGTAATTCATTATATGAAACAGTGCCTTTATAGAAGAGGTTGAAGATGAAAGATCTGATGATTTAGTATTTGAAATGATTACTTCTAATTGTTGATATTCTTGAATGACATTCTGACCATTTTGAAAACTGAAGAAAATTTTCAATCATATTTATATTTGGGAAGAGTGTTTCTCTCTTTCGGGAAGTGCAAATGTTGTACATATAATATTATAACGGTCGCATATTAAATTCGTGATTAAATAATCTTAATTTTTTTTATTTATTTATGAATTTAAGTGACACACACTTTTTGTAATAGAAAAAATGGAAAAATGAAGATGCCAAGATTCGAACCATGCACCACTCACTTTATCACTACGAATGCGTCTATCAACCGTGATAAAATGAGTTTCAAATAAATAAATAAGTATTAGGCGCATCCAGTTTCATATATTACAATGGTGGAAGGAATGACTGTGGTAATATTATATTATCGAGTGTGTATTTTGTAGTAGTGTATTTTTTCCTAATAATCACTGTCACGTCTGCAAAAATGGTGGGAGACCAACAAAATCCCAATGGATGTAATGTTTAGGATCAAATGGGGGACTAAAAGTTAAATCATCAAACTAGGGAGACCAAGAGTGCATTTAAACCAAATATAAATTTGGATAACAGAAGAACTACAACAACACTAACATTAACCTTCAATCTCTATAACAATAACATCATAATCCTTTTACTAGCTAACAACAACAACATTAACTTTGCTTACAATACCAAAACAACATACTTTGTCCTTTTACTTAACAACTAACATAAATAAATGACATGAATAGGGATAAAGTGGTTACCTTATTCCATCACTACATTATGAAGGGTGTAACACCCACACATAATATACATCTAGAAAATATATTACATATAGTGTAATTTGGTGCTGATACATATAAGTTTCTAACGGCATTGTTATATATACATGTCCAAAAATAATAGAATAATATACAAGATTGGTGAAAGTGAGTTCAATCTGAAATTCATTTGCATTAAGGTTGATCAAATTAAAGATGATGTCCAAGTGATGTTGCAACAACTCATATTGTGTTTCCCACCTCCCGGGTGAGGTTTTTGTGAGTTTACTCCCTCTTGCTTCTGTTAAAACATTAAGGATAATATTTGGTCCAAGTTAGGGGGTATACTTCTTTACTTTTCTTTTGTTTTTATTTTCTTGTGTGTTTATGTTTATGCTTTTTCTTGTTCTTTAATTATTCCAATACTTTTCCTTTTCAAAAGACCATTTTTTCATAGCTTTTTTCGAACTAGGATCGTGTAAATTTTTTTTTTTTGTAAAACTTTAGTTATAGAGAAATCGGGAAAGTATATAGAGTTAGAGGGATGAAAGGTTAAAGACTAGGGACATTGGGAAAACTTGACCATTTAGGTATTACCCGGACACCCTAAGTTCCCTGAAGTAGAATGTGAGTCCAGCATGTTGATATGTTCCATACTACTTGACTTTTGAAAAGTACTCTCCAATTAGTTTATAATGACAGTCTGACATAAATTAGACTCGCATGCATGCTTGATTGGCTGGGAAACAAATAATTTTAGCACCAAAATGATGAAAAGGCGGTAAAAGGCAACTGCACCTTCTAAGTTGGGTAATCTTCACCCGGTTATTTAGCCTAACAGTGGTTGAACCCCAAACGCTATCTCGAAGTGGAAAAATAAGCGCACAAAAGTGTCACTACTACAAAAAAGTTTTTTAATAGCGCTTTTTTTGCTTTTTAATAGCGCTTTAAAGCGCTATTAATCAAGGCGCTATTGTAAAACAAAATTTTTAATAGCGCTTTAAAAGCGCTATTATAGTTCTAGTAATTAATAGCGCTTTTTCAAAAGCGCTATTATAGGACCTGTCTTTAATAGCGCTTTTACAAAACCGCTATTATAAGTCACATATTTGATAGCGCTTTCAAAAAAAGCGCTATTATAGTACAAATAATTTGCTTTAATTTTGATAGCACTTTCACATGCACAAGCCCGGTTGAGAATTTTTGTTTAGACGTTATTTTTAATTTATTAATTTTTTTGATGAAGTTACACACTTGTTTAAACACTTATGTGCGCTTATTTTTATTAATTTTTGTTTAGACATGTCTAAACAAAAATTAATAAAAATAAGCGCACATAAGTGTTTAAACAAGTGTGTAACTTCATCAAAAAAATTAATAAATTAAAAATAACGTCTAAACAAAAATTCTCAACCGGTCTTGTGCATGTGAAGACAAAAATAATTCTAATTTCCTAAATTTGATTTTCCGAATGAAAGGGAAGGAAAAATAGAAAAAAAACACTTAAGCATAAAATATAGTTGGAGAGGTTTCTGAAAGTGAGACTTGGGTATGTGGTCTTACCACGGTTAGTGTTCTTGGGAATACCTTTTTTGTTAAGTGATTACCATGAGAACTAGGCTTAGCCGATCGGAACGAAAACTCACGTATGAGTACCAGTAGCTTTATTTTCGTATGCTTTTTCATGTAGTGAACCGCTTGATCCAAAAAAAAATTATAAGCACTTTGTTGCTTGAGGACCAACAACGGTATACATTTTAGGGATTTCATATGTGGTTTTCATACCATTTTTACTTAGTATTTTACTGCTTTTTGTACAATTTTTTTTCGTTAACCGTATTTTATGCTTTAGTAGTGTGTTTTTTTTTTCAATTTTCAGGGTTTAATAAAGCGTTTAAGGGGAAAAATAAGCAAAGCGTGAAAAAACATCAAAACTCAGAAAATCCTCATACAAAAACCAGAGGGCTGCTACGGCCACCTATAGTAGCTACTACGGGCTATAGCGGCAAGGGCCTATGGGTTCCCCACTTTTGCACTCTCCATACAAAAAGTAAAGACCTGCTACAACCACTCGTAGCAGCTACTATGGGACGTATCAAGAGGGCGAGATACCTTTTATTTCTTTCCTTTTTAGACAAATTCTCATGTTTTGGATCTTTGGCATGATTAAATATGAGATATTTTGATGTAATGACTATTGAAAAATGATATTTTATCCTAGTTTTAGGTTTTTCTATAAAACTCAAAGATAGGTGTGAGTTTTAGGAGATCTAGCCCCAAATTTATTTTCCAAAAGTTTCTACGTATTCTATTTATCTTTGTACTCAAGTCTCCATTGGAGCTTCATATTAAAGCCTATCAATTCAATATTTTCATTATAATTGCTTGTCAAATTTAATTGTTTATTATGAATTCATATGTGAACATCAATTTGATTGTGTTTGCCCTCGCCATGAGTGAGTAATACATTGAGAAATAGGAGTTATGGGGATTATCTTATGATTGTTTGTATGATCTATCACAAGTCGATTATAATGAAAGTAAAGTGTTCTCAAGTAGTGACCGTAGTCTAAAAGGATGTGTTTGACATAATATGTACATAATTTTATAAGAAATATGTACATAAGAAATGTATAAATAAGAGAAACACATACATAATTTTATTGAATGACATAATATGTAATTATATTGCATGATAGAAATATGTAATTTTATTCAATAAGACAATATGTAATTTAACAAGTACCTTTGTCACTAAGATCTCTTTCTTTTCTTAGTTGGAACGTGGTTTACTTGTCTCTTAACAACACGGACAGATGGATTGATCTAAATTCCCTCGTTATGATCATTTCTAATATATGATTCGTCCGCTCTAATATTCTCATCTGGATCATCTATAATATAAGATTCATTCTCAACATCAACATCCCCCTTGTCTCCAATGTTATCATCAATTACTTTGTTGGAAAAAAGAACTATAGACCATTTCGTACTTGTCGGATCAGTGACATAGAACACTTGTTTAGCTTGCGTGGCTAGAATAAAAGGCACATCTTTGTACCCCACCTTATTAAGATACACTTGCAAAAATCCTGACTTATCCATTCGTATGCCACTATTATTTTCAACCCACTTGTATCCAAAGATAGGAATCTGAAACTTTTCATAATCAAACACCCAAATGCGCTCCATAACACCAAAATACGACAGATTCACATATTTGGGGTTTAAGTCCTTCACACTTGAAATGTGCATTGCTTCGGCAAGCACGGTGACACCACTATTTTGTATTGTACTCTTATCATCTTGTTCTTTGGTATAAAATTTGTATCCATTAATTGCGTATGCGCTATAAGAAAACACATGCAAACTTGGACTATATGCTAAACATCTCAACCTTTTTGTTATTGAAGCGGGATCAGAATAAAACTTTGAAAAAATATGATCCTTGAACCATGTTATAAAACTTCTATTGTGCTCACGTACTATCCAATTTTCATTTCGATTCAGATTTAAACATCGGAGAACGTCCTTGTGCATTTCAACATACGGCTCAACCTCAATGTCATTGTGCAGAACATACAAATGCATTTGCTCCCGTTCATCCCTTGAAACTGTCATAACTTTATTTCCAATTAACTGTTTACCTACTATTTTTTCAATTAACTGTTCATCCCTTGAAACTGTCACAACTTTACATCCATCTCATATAAGTTGGTCCACACAATTGTGTATCTTTCATAAGATGGACAACTAGATGTACCATTATGTCAAAAAATGATGGAGGAAAATACATTTCAAGCTCACACAAAGTAATAACTATTTCTTTTTGCAATGATGGTAAGATCGCAGGATCGATCACCTTACTACAAATTGACCTGAAGAAAAAACACAATTTAGTTATTGCGCCTCTCACTTTTTCTAGCAAAATAGAACGTATACCTATTGGTAGAAAGCGTTCCATTATAACATGGCAATCATGTGTCTTTAAACTCTTTAACTTGAGGTCTTTCATAGAAACAAGTCTTCTAATATTTGAAGAGTATCCTTCTAGAACTTTAACTTCACTCAGAAACTTACACAATATCTTTTTCTCCTTTCTAGATAAAGTATAAGCAGCAGGTGGTAGATATGTGTGATTTCCTTTCTTCAAGGGTCATAATTCATTTCTTATTCCCGTTGCTACCAAGTCCTTTCTTACTTTAAGGCTATCCTTAGACTTTCCTTATATATTGAGTAACGTACCAATAACACTTTCAAATACATTTTTTTCAATATGCATAACATCAAGAAAATGTCTTACATACAACGACTTCCAATACGACAACTCAAACAAAATTGACCTCTTCTTCCACCCACGTGTGGCAATAGTATGTGCAAAAGGCTTGCCAAACTGAGTACGCACATCTTTCACCTTTTCAAAAATTTGTTCGTCGGTCAATGTAGGTGGTTCTCTACGTTGTTCTGAATTTCCATTGAATGCTTTTCTCCACCCACGGTAGTAATGACTAGAATTTAAGAATCTACGATGACCAAGAAAGACATTCTTCTGACCAAATTCCAACCGCGTCCAATCTATGTTTTCTTCATAGATAGGACACGCACATTGACCTTTAATGCTATACCTCGATAGATTTCCGTATGCTGAAAAATCATTAATTGTGCCAAACAACATCGCCCTCAAATTAAAACTTTATTTCCTATATCCATCATAAACCTCCACACCGTTCTCCCACAAACTCTTTAAGTCTTCAATTAAAGGTGTCAGGTATACATCTATGTCATTCCCTGGTTGTTTAGGGCCAGAAATTAACATAGATAACATCATGTACTTATGCTTCATACATAGCCATGAAGGTAGGTTATAAATCATAATAATTACAGGCCAGGTGGAATATGAGATACTCTGCAGACCATGCGGATTCATTCCATCAGTTGATAATGCCAAGCGAAGGTTTCTAGCTTCTTCTCCAAAATCAGGATAATCATTATCAATTTTCATCCACTATGGTGAATCTTCCGGATGTCGATACTTCCCATCTATAATTCTATCATCTGCATGCCAAGTCAAGTGTTTTGCGTCTGTTTCACTATGAAACATGCGTCTGAATCTCGGAATTATAGGAAAATACCATAAGACTTTTGCTGGTGACAACTTTTTCTTATACCGAGATACACCGCATTTAGGACACTCGTTTAATGATGCATATTCATTTCGAAACAAAATGCAATCATTTGGACAAGGATGTATCTTATCATAGCTCATGCAAATAGAGCATAACATTTTTTTAGCTTCATAGGTTCGATTGGGAAGAACATTATCCTCTGGAAGCATATCTTGAAGTAGGGCTAACAACTCTGTGAAACTTTTATCCGACCATCCATTACCCGCCTTTAAGTTGTAAAACTTTAATACTGCGGACAATCGTGTGAAAGTAGTGCAACCTTTATACAACGGTTTCTCTGCATCGCTTACCAACTTCTCAAACATCTTGGGACAATCTTGAAGATCTTCTTCAAGTGCTTCTGCAATCTCTTCGACTCGATCACAATCATATGTATCCCCGCCATTGTCCTTTGAAGCACAGGTCGTATTATTCCGGGGTTCAACATTCTCGTTACTTATCTCACCATGTAATGTCCAACATGTGTAACTTCGATCAATTCCATGTCTCATTAAATGAGATTCCAACTGAACAATTTCAATTCGACGCCCATAACAGCAACCTAAGCAAGGACATGCGATCCTACTGGGGTCTTTGGCGTGTTCAACAGCAAACTTAACGAATTTCGATACCCCATTCTTGTACTCTTTTGACAATCGTCTAGCAGAAATCCATTTTTATCCATACTAATTGAGTAGTCTAAACTAAACTATGAAAGTTAAACAAAAACAGAGAATACCTGTAAAGAAATCACTAACTTCTAAGAAAGCTACACAGTAGGATGCTTAGAAACGATCACAACCTTGTTCTTCACAGGTAACCCCTATAACAGACAAAATATAAAATTTATTAAAATCATATTAATAATTAACTAAAACAAAAATACTAGATAATCCACCAAAACAAATCATATTAAAACGTTTAACATGGGTCTCTCACTTCCTTTTTTGATTGTATTCATTCTCCATTTGTACAACTTTTATCAATCTCTTCCATTCTTTATTCACCTTGCAAAACTATCTACCACCAAGCCATCACTTAACAACACTAACATTCATCCTCATATATACTCATCACTAATTTTCATGGTCTTACTCTCTTCCATTACGTGAACATGAACACACAACAAACTACAACTTACAGCGAAAATCAAACATAACTCTTTCGCCATAAAATCCTTTCCTTACAACCATCACCATATTTGTACAACTTTTACACACTAACTTCACTTTTTTGATGCTATTCATCTCTCACTATCGACTAACCTTCAATCTCTCACTATCGTAATTTATTGGTTCTATTCACCTGGTTTCTAATTTTACTCTTGTTCTGAATTTATCAGTTGAATCAAAATATATAAACACCAAACAGTTCCCAGGGAAATTCATTGGTTTCAATCCAAACTCTTGTTTGTCAATCTAAAACATACAAAATATATAACATGCAATGCATACAGAAGTTTTATACAGTAACAATGGTGAAAAGATAAGTAAGAAAGAAAACCAGAGTCAAACTTCAAATACCGTAACAATGGCGGAAATGCAATGCAGACGAATGGAGGCTGTCGTAAACGGATGGTGAACGGCGGCGAAATGCAACGGAGGAGGCTATCATTAATGGACGGTGAACGGCGGTGAAATGCAACGGAGAAGGGCGACAGTCGGATTGGGTAGGGCAACGTTAACGTTCACAGAGGAGAAGAAGGAAAGAAATACGCGATGACTGTTCTATTTCTTTTAAAAATTCTGGTGGGTATTTTAAATTTAATTCTAACTAAACCTACAACAACGCTTTTTAATGGCTTTAGCAGCGCTTTAGGAAAGCGCTCTCAAATGTGTGCCTTAGGAATGACAAATAGCAGTGTTTTCTAAAGCGCTTTATTATGTACCACCATATAGCAGCGCTTTACAGAAAAAGTGCTCTCGTAGGTAGGCAATTTTGTTTCTTATGTACCACCTACAACAGCGCTTTAGAAAAGCGCTTTCATAGGACACCCCTTTAGCAGCACTTATTAAGAAGCGCTGTCTTTGGTAGGAAATTTTTTTTCTTTTTTTTAATGACACTGTAGCAGCGCTTATTAAAAAGCGTTGTCTTTGATAGGCAATTTTTTTTCTTTTTTTTAATGACTCTTTAGCAGCGCTTCTTTTAAAAAGCGCTGTCTTTGAATGCACTGCTAAAAGTCAACTCTAGCGCAGTGGTCGCTACCAGAGCGCAGGTTTTTAAACAAACAAGTCCAATACAACAAAAGTGCTTATATAAATTTGAGAAAGTTTTATATATGATCAAAAGTAACGAATCCTTGACGAATATTTTGGTCGTGCGAAAGAAGACGAATTATTTGTCATTAATAGGGCAACGTATTGGCAAAAGTAGGTGTTTCCCATATTTATTTGTTTTTTTTATAAATCATGTTGAAACTCTTGTAATAGAAGTGACTCGGATTGTATGAACGTGTCAGACTGAGAACCGTAATCCCAAGTCTTATTTGCCTCCATTGTGATTTAAGTGATTATTCAATTAAGTTGTTTTCATATAAGTTATTTTTACCAAATCTAAAAGTATTGATTCCTCTAGCCTCAATCCAAAATTGAATTGAGATACTTTCAATTAATATTATCTTTGTAAAAATGTTTATATAAGAGATAAAGAACTCAAACCCCAAAATCCCTATGATTTGGGTTGCTTCTTACACCTCCAAACCTTTGATCAAAGCTTGATCAAGTGACAAACAATGCAGCTACAATCCTCTGATTATCTCGAGCACCCAACTTGTTGAAACCCAAGATTCCCAAACACAACTCATCATCTTACGCTACTCCCTTACAAGGAAACCACCTTGTCCAAAGGCTTTCTCTCGGTCGAATCTGTGTTGACGTGATCTTGTCCAAAACCTTCAAATCACACTGATCTTGAAGGAAAACCCCATCTTTGTTTTCTTATTTGAAACACACGAAGTTCCCAATCCAATATTCTTGATTACATCAAACCTAATTGGACGTTATCAACCCTAATCTAGATGGTCACCCAATCCAAAAATGATTATGTGTAGTCCAATTGTGTGTGTTAGTTCCATGATTCTATGATTGGCTAAATTTTGGTAAAACATGATTCTGCACTAATGTTAAGCAAGATATCATAACATCCACATCTACTATTATGACAGTACTACTGTCATGTATTTTAAACAGGATGTCATTACCAATGTGATGACATCGTTGTCTGGTGCAGTAGGAGCTAGCAGGAGCTGATGACAGTACCGATGTCATGTGTTTTAAACAGGATGTCATTACCAATGTCATGACATCACTGTATGGTGTAGTAGGAGCTAGCAGGAGCTGATGATAGAACTATTGTCATGTGTTTTAATCAAGATGTCATGCTGAATGTCATGATATCCTTGTCTGGTACAGCAGATGCTAAAACAGAATTGTTGTCATGGATGTCATACTGGATGTCATGACATCGTTGTCTGGTACAGCAGATGTTGCTATTGTATGTCTCTTGACAGAGGTGTTTTGTTTTGATGAGATCATGTTATATATACCTCATCAGTAAGTGTAGGTCAAAGATATTCATAACATGAAAATGCCGATTCAATTGGTGTTCATAAAAAGGATCTCTGAGACTTTTTAGGAAACTATAATAAATTTGTTTATACTGTTATGAAGAAAATTCTGCAGGAGTGGACTGTAAGGCGAGTTTGGTCAGATAAGAACAAAGTGTGTTGAATTTCATGATTAGATGTTATGACATCAAGCGTATGACATCAAGGCGCGTGTTTTGTTTTTCTGGTATAGTTCCTGATTTATCTCAGACTAGAATTTAGGAAACCTGTTATGGCTCCTTAGTTATCTCAAGCGAGATTCTAGTCAAGGCTGGGCATAACATGAAGCAGCTATGACCTAATTTGACATCACCTTGAATTATGGAAAGTGATTAACTTGGTTAAACCTAATGTTTGTTACTCTTGACCAGCCCAAGCCCAGTCTGCCTTGCTATTTAAGGAGGAGCAGAAGCAAGGGAAATCAAGCACTCACAACAAGAAAAACTTGAGTGTAGAATTAAGGTTTAGGGTTTTGAGAGTCCATTGTGTGTGACCTTGTATGTCACCCTTTTTATCTTTGGATGCATCGTGGTAGACATGTTTAGGTTGTTATTAGTACAATGTTAATTGTTCACTCAAAGATTTTAAGCAAGAGTGTATTTGTGAGTGAAGAGTTATGTTCTTCACGTGTATTTGTTTGTCTTAGGAATACTTGTACACCAAGCAATTATCTGCTATATGATTGCATTGGTCTAGAGTTCTTAAGTTGTCTGTTCACTCAAAGCTTGTAAGCAAGAGTGTATTGTTCTTGATTGAAGCTGTTAAGCAAAATCAAGTATTGTAACTTTGAAGAGTGTTTTTTAAAGTCTGTCTTTTGTATTGAATTGATTATCACTGCGGTGATTGAGGGGGAGTGAGCGGGGTGTCTTGTCTAGTGGATTCTAGGCAGAAATTGCATTGGGTAAAGATTAAGTGAGGAGTTGTAAACGGGGGAGTTTAGCTCTGAATTGATTATGCTAATAGTGGATTTCCTTCCTGGCTTGGTAGCCCCCAGATGTGTTAGAACACAGATTGGTTCTTAATAATTACTCTTTGTTTTGATGATAACTGTTAGGAAATTTATATTTAAGAATTATATACTCTAAAATTTGTTTGAGAGTTTTACTGCAGATTGAAATTATATTAACTCTCTAGAAGCAAATCTGCATTGAATACAAGAAGTTATTCTGACTCTGAAGCGCCAGATGCACCTTACAGAAGAATCTGTTTGTTCCTCACAGAAGATCCTGAGCGTAGTCTCCAGAAGGATCTGAAGGAAGAAGCTCCAGAACATTCTGAGTCAGAAGCATCTGAAGATAGTTAGAAGCATCTGAAGATAATCTGAAGCATTTGAAGCTGAAGCATCAGAAGTATAGAAGAATATTGATTGAAGAGTTTCTCAAAGCATTGACCTACAGAAGTTTCTGAAAGTACCTACGCTGCCAAGTACTGAAGTTCTGTGTCAAAATGCTCTGATGATCAACACGCTAGAAGCACACACGCTGTAGAAGACTCTGATACAGCATAGTTCTGAATCTCATTAAAAGACTCTGATCCATTCAGACTCTGAAGAACTTGCTGAAACTGAAGAAGTATTTTCAAGAATATATCCGTTGGAATTATTCAACGTCTCTTTCCTTATTTGTGCTAGACACACTTACACAGACAAAAAGGATTTTTCTGTGCCATCTATTTCAAGGAAAGGTCAGTTGATGTGAAGACAAAAAGGCTCAGACCTTTTGGGACTCTCTTTTCAAAGTTCAGCTTGCATAATTCAGCTGCCTATAAAAGGAGATCTTCACTTCATTCTTCAGTGCTACACGCTTGCTGAAAGAAATCATAATATTCTAAAAGCTTTCATTCTTATTCTTCATATAATCTCATTGTACTTAAACTTAAGAGAAAAATCACTGTTGTGATTAAAGCTTTATAGAAGCATTAAAAACTCTTGTATTTAATTTACATTGATTGTAAAGGATATTCCTTAAGAGGATTCAGTTAGAATCAGTAGCTCTTGAGAAGACTAAGAACTGTTGTTCTTAAGTGATACTATTGTAATCAGTTTGATTTAATAGTGGATTAAGTCCTTGTTGAGAAAGGCAAATCACTCTGGAAGGGTGGACTGGAGTAGTTGTTAAACGAACCAGGATAAAAATAATTGTGTGATTATTTTCAAGTCTTATTTTTCCATACTTATTCAATCCCCCCTTTCTAAGTATTATCTCACCTTCAGTTGGCATCAGAGCTCCGGTTCTGAGTGTGCTATCACTTAACAGTGTCAGTAAAGATCCAGAGAGATATAATTTGATAAATATATTTATTTGTTATCATGGCTGATAATTCAATGTCAAATATTAACAATAAATATGAAGAGAGGGATAGGATCAGCACCAAACCTCCAATGTTTGATGGAGAAAAATTTGACTACTGGAAAGATAGAATTGAGAGTTTTTTCCTGGGATATGATGCTGATCTATGGGATCTTGTCATAGATGGTTATGTACATCCCACAGATGGAGATGGCAAAAAGATTGACAGAAAATCTATGACAGATTCTCAGAAGAAAGACTTCAGAAATCACCATAAAGCCAGAACCATATTACTGAATGCTATTTCACATACAGAATATGAGAAAATCTCAAACAGGGAGACAACTTTTGATATGTTTGAATCCCTTAAAATGACTCAAGAGGGAAATTCTCAAGTTAAGGAGACAAAAGCTCTGGCTCTGATCCAGAAATATGAGGCTTTCAAAATGGAAGACTCTGAATCTGTGGAAGCCATGTTCTCCAGATTCCAGATACTCACTGCTGGGCTGAAAGTTCTGGACAAGGGATATTCCACGTCAGATCATGTAAAGAAAATCATCAGAAGTCTGCCCATCAGATGGAGACCAATGGTGACTGCCCTGAAGATGGCCAAAGATCTGAACAAGATCTCTCTAGAAGAACTCATCAGCTCACTGAGGAGCCATGAGATTGAGCTTGAGGAAGATGAACCTCAGAAGAAAGATAAAGGTAAATCTGTAGCTTTAAAATCTAACAAAACTGCTAAAGCTTTGCAGGTCATTCAAGAAAGCTCTGAAGAGTCTTCTTCTGAAGAACAAGATGAGTTATCCATGCTGTCCAGAAGGATTAACAAACTCTGGAAGCACAAGGGAAAGAAGTTCAACAACTTCAGAAGATCTGACAACAGAAAGGAATCTTCTAGTCACAGAAGATCTGCCAAGAAAGAAGTGGTGTGCTATGAGTGCAAAGAACCTGGGCACTACAAAAATGACTGCCCCAAACTTCTGAAAGATAAACCTAAGAAGAAGTTCAACAAAAAGAAGAAGGTTCTGATGGCAACATGGGATGACTCAGATGAGTGTGAATCATCTTCTGAATCAGAAGAAGAATGTGCAAACGTTGCACTGATGGCTAGGACAGAAGATCAAGAAGAAGGTACCTCAGGATATGAATCAGAATCTGAATCTGATGATGATGCAGAAGAGGTAATGGCTAAACTTACCAAAGAAGAACTCATTAAAGTTTTAACAGAAGTTCTTAAAAGTTACAACAACATCAAACTCAAATACAAGAAGCTGAAAAGCAATCTTGAATCTGAGATTGATCTTCTGAAAACAGAACTTGTTGAGCAGAAAGAAATAAATTTAAAAATAAAAAATGACCTTGATAGAACTCAACAAGAATCTGATTCTGAGACTAAGTCTAGTGAAAATATTTTAGAAAAATATGACTCTAGTTTTCAGAGATTTCTCACTAAGAGCATAGACAGAAGCAAGATGGCTTCCATGATCTATGGTGTTAGTGGAAACAACAGAAGAGGCATTGGATATGAGTCTTCATCTGGAAGCAATCCAAAACCTGTTGACAAACTTTTCATCAGGAAGACACCTCTGTATTCTCAATTCAAATTTGGTCACTTGAATGACATAAAACACACAAGCTCTGAGAAGAGTAATTATGTGTTTAAACCTAAGGCAAGTCAGAATAAACATTATGTTGCAAAACAGAAGTTTAGACAAACCTACAGACCAACTAACCCCAAATGACCCAAGAAGATCTGGGTACCTAAAAACAAAATAATTCCTGTTGCAGGTGTTCTTAGCAGCAAGGTCAGGACACCAATCATGGTACCTGGACTCTGGATGCTCACGACACATGACAGGAGAAAAGTCTATGTTCCAAAGCCTGGAACTTAAATCTGGAGGGGACGTGAAGTTTGGAGGGAACCAGAAGGGCAGGATCATTGGATCTGGCACAATTGGAAATGGTAAACTTCCCTCCATTACTAATGTTTTACTTGTTGAAGGGTTAAAACATAACTTATTGTCCATAAGTCAATTAAGTGACAATGGTTATGATATAACTTTTAATCAAAAATGTTGTAAAGCTATTAGTCAAAAGGATGGCTCTATCCTGTTTAGTGGTAAGAGGAAAAACAACATTTACAAAATAAATCTTTCAGAACTTAAAGTTCAAAATGTTAAATGCCTCTTGTCTGTGAATGAAGAGCAATGGGTCTGGCACAGAAGATTGGGCCATATTAATATGAGACGTATATCTCAGATTAATAAACTTAATCTTGTCAGAGGACTCCCTGATCTGAAGTTCTCTTCAGATGCTCTTTGTGAAGCATGCCAGAAAGGGAAGTTTTCAAAAACATCTTTCAAATCAAAAAATGTTGTTTCTACCTCTAAACCATTAGAACTACTTCATATTGATCTGTTTGGACCAGTGAAAACTGCATCCATCAGAGGCAAGAAGTATGGATTGGTCATTGTTGATGACTTTAGCAGATGGACATGGGTAAAGTTCTTAAAACACAAGGATGAGTCACATTCTGTGTTCTTTGACTTCTGCAAGCAAGTCCAGAATGAAAAGAATTTCAAAATTATAAAAGTCAGAAGTGATCATGGTGGTGAATTTGAAAATAAATATTTTGAAAAATATTTTTCTGAAAATGGCATTGCTCATGATTTTTCCTGTCCTAGAACTCCACAACAGAATGGGGTTGTAGAGAGGAAAAACAGAACATTGCAAGAAATGGCCAGAACCATGATCAATGAGACAAATCTGGCAAAACATTTTTGGGCAGAAGCAATCAATACAGCATGCTACATTCAGAACAGAGTTTCTGTTAGACCTCTTCTGAAGAAGACTCCTTATGAATTGTGGAAGAACAAAAAGCCAAACATTTCTTATTTTCATCCTTTTGGATGCATCTGTTTTATGTTAAACACTAAAGAAAATCTGGGCAAGTTTGATTCCAAAGCACAGAAGTGTTTCATGCTTGGATATTCTGAACGCTCTAAAGGCTACAGAGTATACAACACTGAGACACAGATTGTGGAAGAATCCATTCATGTCAGATTTGATGATAAACTTGGCTCTGAAAAGCCAAAGCAGGTTGATAACTCTGCAGATAGGGAAGTAGTCTTTATTGACTCTGAAGTTCCAGAAGCAGACAAACTTCAAGTGAAGGAACCAGAAGCAACTCCAGATGCTACTCCCTTAACTTCTCAGATGAATAATCTAAAAATTTCTGAAGAGTCAACTATCCGAGGATCATCATCCAGAATTAAAGCTTCTCATCCAGAGGACGTCATTATTGGAAAGAAAGATGATCCTATCAGAACAAGATCTTTTCTAAGATCATCTGAGGCGTCTCTATTTGGACTAGTGTCAGAAATTGAACCATCTTCTGTAGAAGAAGCTCTGCAAGACAATGATTGGATTATTGCCATGCAAGAAGAGCTTAATCAATTCAGCAGAAATGATGTATGGGATCTAGTTCAAAGACCTCAAGGATTTAATATTATTGGTACAAAATGGGTCTTCAGAAATAAACTGAATGAAAAAGGAGAAGTTGAGAGGAATAAGGCAAGGCTGGTTGCTTATGGATACAGTCAGCAAGAAGGTATTGATTACACTGAGACATATGCTCCAGTGGCAAGGTTAGAATCTATACTCCTTCTTATTTCTTTTGCTGCACAGAATAACATCACTCTGTATCAGATGGATGTTAAAAGTTCCTTTCTTAATGGTATTATAGAAGAAGAAGTTTATGTCCACCAACCTCCTGGTTTTGAAAATGAAAAATTTCCAGATCATGTTTTCAAATTAAAGAAATCTCTATATGGATTAAAACAAGCTCCCAGAGCTTGGTATGAGAGACTGAGTAATTTTCTTCTGGAGAAAAATTTTATCAGAGGCAAAGTGGATACAATTCTATTCTGTAAAACCATAAAGAAAGTTCTTCTAATTTGCCAAATTTATGTAGATGATATTATTTTTGGATCAACAAATATTATGCTTGGAAAGGAGTTTGCTACATGTATGCAGGCAGAATTTGAAATGAGCATGATGGGAGAACTCAGATTCTTTTTAGGAATCCAAGTTAGTCAAACTCAAGAATGCACCTACATACATCAGACAAAGTATGTTAAAGAACTTCTGAAGAAATTCAACATGTCTGACAGCAAGGTAGCAAAAACTCCAATGCATCCTACTAGCTCACTTGGGAAAGAAGAGGTAAGTAAGAAAGTAGACCAGAAGCTCTACAGAGAAAATCTGATGATTTCAAATTAGTTGGATTCTGTGATGCTGACTATGCTGGAGACAGAGTGGAAAGAAAAAGTACTTCTGGAAGTTGTCAATTTCTAGGAAGAAATCTAATCTCCTGGTACAGCAAGAAGCAACCCACAATTGCACTTTCAACCACAGAGGCTGAATACATTGTTGCTGCTGGATGTAGCACGCAGATGCTCTGGATGAAAAGTCAACTAGAAGATTATCAAATTTTTGAGAGTAACATTTCTATCTTTTGTGATAATACTTCTGCTATATGCTTGTCCAAGAATCCCATTTTACATTCTAAGGCAAACCATATAGAAATTAAGCATCATTTCATCAAAGACTATGTTCAGAAGGGAATCATAAATTTAGCCTTTGTTGATACAGATCATCAATGGGCAGATATTTTTACAAAACCCCTTGTTGAAGATAGATTCAATTTTATTCTGAAAAATATTGGTATGGATTTTTGTCCAGAATGATATTTATCAGAAGCAAATTGTTCCAGATGCAAAAATGCTTAATTCATCTGAAGTATTTCTTCTGTTCATTTATTCTATTCTGATTAATATTTCTGATGTGAAAATCTGAACTAACCATCTTTAGAAGATCTGAACATGGCTAACGTTTCATTTCTTGAGAGAATTCAGAACAGCATGCAAGCAAACACGTGTCCCACAAAATCTGAAGAGGTGGCGTGTGAACAACTGAAAAGACGTTTGAGGTGAAATTTGAATAGTAAATATCTTGGTTTTCCCCCCAAAACTGTCAGAAGCATTTATTATTTGAAATGATTTTATTCTCTTCATTTAATGCTGCTCAAACGTGCGTTATTTCTGTCTTTTGGTGTGCCTATGTGTTTAGTATAAATACTTGTTGTGTATTCACTTTCACATTTTTCACTCTCAGAATTTACATGCGTTTTCATCTATTATTCTCTCTGCATAAAAACCCAAAACCTAAGTGTTCTAAAAAGCATTCTTCAATGGCGTCTTCTTCATCAACAACTGCACAGTTTCAATCCACAATGGCTGCTGTGACTTCAGATAATCTAGGTGTTGTTCCGTATACTCCTCCAAAGAGAACTCTTCTCACACCAGTTGATAAACTAGAAGTATTGTGTGAATCCATGGTTGAATTTGATTCTCTGGCTGACAATGGGTTTGATTTTCGCTCCATTGTTAGTGCTCAAGGTTGGGTAAAATACTTTGATAGACTGTTTGGACCAGTTTACCCTCTGCTTGTTAAGGAATTCTGGATTCATGCATCTGTGTATCCAAAGTTTATTCTATCATCTGTGCTGGGAAAGGAGATCATCATCACAGAGGATCTGATTAGAAGACTGATTGGTTATGAAGAAACAGATGGTGTTTCACATCTGCCAGCTGGGCGTGTGGATATGGATGAAGTTTATGAGGAGGTTATGACTGCTGGACAAGCCTCTAACAGACTCAAAGATCTGAAGCCTGATTACAAGATCTGGGCCAAAAACTTCATGGGATGCATACATCACAGAAAGTCAACAAATTCCCCAGATTATGTCAACAATGAACAGATCTATTTTATGTACTGCCTTAGTCAGAGCAACAAGGTAGATCAGCCTTACATTTTGTTCATGCATCTGTGGAATCACATAAATGCATCTAGAGAATCTGTAAAAGAAAAAGGCCAGAAGATCAGGACTTGGATACCTTTTGGAAGGTTGCTCTTAGATCTTCTCACTGAAAATGGTTTAGTGGCTGCTCTGTATGATGCTGGTGTTACAGAAGAATTAGAATTCATTATGGGAAAGCCTCTGAATGCCAAAAGCCTTCTGAGACTTAAGATTAAAGATGAACTTACTACTGCTCCAAAGAGGTTAAATATGTCTGATCTGAATAAGAGGATTCCAGTATCAGATTTTCCTCTATTCTTTGCTGAAGAACCTAGACACATTGTTCTGATGTATATAGAGGAATGCAAAAGGGAAGGAGTGCCTGTTCCAGCCAATGTGTTTCAACTTGTCAAGCAACCACTGCCAGATGCAGAAGAAGAAGAAGAAGTTCCACTTCAAAGGAAAAGATCTCAGCCTGTAGCAGAATCTGAACCTGTCCAGAAGAAGGCTAAGATTACTGAGAAACCAAAGGATCTGTTAAAGAGAAAGGACTCTGGAGAAGCTGCTTCTGCACCTGCTAAGAAGATTAAACTCAAAGGTACAAAGACTTCTGCTATTTCTAAAACTGTTGTTATTAATGATTCATCTATTAAGTCTGTTCCCAAACCACCTGTCACTCAAACAACATCTGTTGCTGCCCCTAGTTCTGTCTCACCTCAGAAACAAACAACTGCCTCTGTATCAAAACCACCTCAACCTAAAATACACATCAAACACTTCACTCCACGTCCATCACCAACAGAACCACAACCAACAGAACCACAACCATCAGAACTACAACAAACTTCTGATAAATAAAACTCTGCTCAACCACAAACAGAAAATCAACCTAAATTTTCTGATCATCCAGAAAAACAAACCACAGAAGATCAACCACAAAAAGACTCTGTCATACCACCATCAGATACTCCATCTTCTGAACCGGTAGCACCTGTTACTTCTGAACCCACTAAAGTAACTTCTGCTCCTGTTTCATCTGAACCACCATCACAACCATCTGATATTCCTTCAGAACCATCTCATAACCCTGAGACAGAAGTTCTTGACATCACTCCTTTAAAAACAGTGTTTCAAGTTTCTTCTACCTCTTGTACACCTGAAACATCCTCAAATTCATCTGAATCAGAAATTCATCCTGATTTCCTGATTAATCCTTCTGAAAAATATCCTGTACATGAACTTGAACCTGAACCTGAATCAACCTTACCTGCTAAAACTTCCATTTCAGACCCTCTGCCTCCACCTGCACCATCATCTGAGATGATTGTTCCCTCTACCAATCCATCATCATCTGGAATATCTTGTGCCCAAGTGTCTTCTCTTTATCATAACTTATCTTATGGTTTCAAACTAAAAGATTTTTATGATAGAGTTGAGCCTTCTGAACCTTTGGAACCTATGAAACCAAAACTCATTCAGGCCCTTCCATCTGTAATCCTTTCATATATTCAATCCATGAACAATGAAGGATCATTAGCCACCATATCTGCTACATCTGGTAAAGCTGCTGTTTCAGCTCTGCATCCTGCATCTGATAACACAGTTGCATTTGATAAGCCATCAAACTCTGCATTCGTACCATACTCCAATGCATCTTTTGATGTTGTTTACCCACGCACAAGACCTCAACCAACTCTGCTTAATGCTTTAAACAGATCCTTACCTCAAAAACCAGAAATTCCATTCATTCCATATGTTCCTCCTCCTCTGATTTCCATCTCAAAATCACTGATACCACCAACTCCCAAACCTAAACAGATGACTCTGGAAACCTTGCTTAAACCTCCACCCAGACTTAATATTGATCATTTATTTCAAACGTTTTTGCAAGAAATACAGTTGTCTTTAGGTACTGTTCAGAAAAGATGCTCTGAAACTATGGATGCAAATGAGACTGACATCATCTGGAAAGGTTTTGTCAATAGATTCAACACTGTAGCTTCTAATCTGAAGAACATATGTTCTGATGATGCAAAGCTCAAAGCTGAAAGAACTCAATTCAGGATTGTGAACAAGACTGAACCTCTGCTGTGTTTGGATGCTCCTCCTCCTCCTCCACCAGAACCAACTGCTAATGCATTGACTATGACTCTGGTAGAACCCTCTTCAGGATCTCCAGACCCTATGGCAATTGACTCTGTTCAGAATACAGAACCTCCATTTTCTTCATCAGAGATAAAGACAGAAAATCCAGATTTTGGAGACAAGATTGCTGCTCTGGAAGCTGGTCAATCTGAAATCAAATCTTGGATGGTGAAGCAAGACAAGAAATCCGAGGACATGTCAGAGTGGATGTCTAAACAAGATGAGAAGACTGAGACAATGACTAAGTGGATGTCAAAGCAAGAGAAATCACAATCTGAGATCACAGACCTATTGAAGATGCTTTTATCAAAACAATCTTAGATTTTTTTCTCATATTTGTGCATCTGTTGTTTTGCATCTGAATGTTCTTGTTATATCTTCTGATATCTTCCTATGTACTTTTGCTCTGTTATGATTCAATGAATCTGCTTGTTATTCTCCATTGAATTATCTGCTCTTGTTCCTTTTATTTGTCTTTATTAAAAGCTTTTACTTTTTGCTTATGACAAAAAAGGGGGAGAAAATAAAGATCTGAACTATTTAATATAATTTCACTAGAACGAATCTTCAGACATATCTACTCTTTCTAATATCTAAATTGACTATTTCAGAACTTTTGATAAGAACACTCTATAAAAGAATCTCTGAGTTTCTCAGATCATTTATCTTTTATCAAACTCTGAATCTCTTATCTGCAAGATAGTCTGATCCATAATTATTACAATACAAACAAGATCTGACTCTGAAGATTACTCAAGATAAAAAGGGAAGTCTCTATTCCTTTTTCATATTTAACTCAGGGGGAGATTCATCATCTCAGGGGGAGTTATATTTCTTTATGTTCAATTAAATAAAATTTCTGATACTTTTTGTCATCATCAAAAAGGGGGAGATTGTTAGAACACAGATTGGTTCTTAATAATTACTCTTTGTTTTGATGATAACTGTTAGGAAATTTATATTTAAAAATTATATACTCTAAAATTTGTTTGAGAGTTTTACTGCAGATTGAAATTATATTAACTCTCTAGAAGCAAATCTGCCTTGAATACAAGAAGTTATTCTGACTCTGAAGCGCCAGATGCACCTTACAGAAGAATCTGTTTGTTCCTCACAGAAGATCCTGAGCGTAGTCTCCAGAAGGATCTGAAGAAAGAAGCTCCAGAACATTCTGAGTCAGAAGCATCTGAAGATAGTCAGAAGCATCTGGAGATAATCAGAAGCATCTGAAGCTGAAGCATCAGAAGTATAGAAGAATATTGATTGAAGAGTTTCTCAAAGCATTGACCTACAGAAGTTTCTGAAAGTACCTACGCTGCCAAGTACTGAAGTTCTGTGTCAAAATGCTCTGATGATCAACACGCTAGAAGCACACACGCTGCAGA
This sequence comes from Lathyrus sativus, assembly GCA_963859935.3. Classification (NCBI taxonomy): domain Eukaryota; kingdom Viridiplantae; phylum Streptophyta; class Magnoliopsida; order Fabales; family Fabaceae; genus Lathyrus; species Lathyrus sativus. The sequence continues at coordinate 475,481,324 of OZ012739.1, forward strand.
AGACTCTGATACAGCATAGTTCTGAATCTCATTAAAAGACTCTGATCCATTCAGACTCTGAAGAACTTGCTGAAACTGAAGAAGTATTTTCAAGAATATATCCGTTGGAATTATTCAACGTCTCTTTCCTTATTTGTGCTAGACACACTTACACAGACAAAAAGGATTTTTCTGTGCCATCTATTTCAAGGAAAGGTCAGTTGATGTGAAGACAAAAAGGCTCAGACCTTTTGGGACTCTCTTTTCAAAGTTCAGCTTGCATAATTCAGCTGCCTATAAAAGGAGATCTTCACTTCATTCTTCAGTGCTACACGCTTGCTGAAAGAAATCATAATATTCTAAAAGCTTTCATTCTTATTCTTCATAGAATCTCATGGTACTTAAACTTAAGAGAAAAATCACTGTTGTGATTAAAGCTTTATAGAAGCATTAAAAACTCTTGTATTTAATTTACATTGATTGTAAAGGATATTCCTTAAGAGGATTCAGTTAGAATCAGTAGCTCTTGAGAAGACTAAGAACTGTTGTTCTTAGGTGATACTATTGTAATCAGTTTGATTTAATAGTGGATTAAGTCCTTGTTGAGAAAGGCAAATCACTCTGGAAGGGTGGACGGAGTAGTTGTTAAACGAACCAGGATAAAAATAATTGTGTGATTATTTTCAAGTCTTATATTTCCATACTTATTCAATCCCCCCCTTTCTAAGTATTATCTCACCTTCAAGATGTAGGTTAGGTTGCACCGAACTGGGTAAACAATTCATTGTGTTATTTATCTTTCAGCATTTACAATTCTGCACAATTTAAATGGTTAGATAAATAGTCTGTCTGTCTGCTGATGTTACAACAAACGTCATGACATTGGTACAATTTAAAGTAATTTAAATTGGTCATGGTCTGTCCTTGTTCTGTTTCAGTAGAGATCAATGTTCTTTGCATCTCTTAGGACATATGAGATCTGCATACCAGAATTTTAGTGTGTATGCATAGAAAAGGGAAGAAGATGATGGAAAACTTTGTAATCTAGTTTCGTTTAGGATTTATCTATAGAAAACCATTAAACTAGAAGAAGGTGCATGTATGAGTATATATATGTGTGTGTGGAAATAGGCAAAGAGAATGCAAGAAAAAAAAGATGCAAAAAGACATTTTCAAATTTGAAGTTGCATTGGTCGGCATGATAGGTCGGTATACGAAGGTGTTCAGGCTGGCCTGTAAGGCGACCTATGGGCAGAGCCTACATGATTTATTTTTGAAGCTTGGGAGCCGACATGTAACTTGGATGTGCCGACCTGTACTGAAGCCAAGGCTTTCATAGGTCGACCTGAACTCGTATAGGTCGGCATGTGCTATTTTTTTGACACGTAAAACTTGGTTTTTGATGTGTATGACATGCCTAAGACCTATCAAACTTGTTCAAAGACTATTTTTATGCATCCTAAGGCTAAAATGAAAAATGCACGTCTAAGTTCAAGTTGACATCGTCCAATATAAAAAAACACTATGATATACTACCTTGTTTGACATCATTCAAAACCAGGTTGAATTTATAGATAACACTCACATATGGAAATTGCACAAGCTTAATAATTAACAACAATAATATCCAAAAGTGATACATAAGTCAATACTTAGTACACCAATGTAGCAATTTAAAAAATTGTTCTAACAACCAAGAAGTAACAAGAAAACAACCATAATTCAGAAAATGTAATAGATGAAACTCAAAGAACACAAGCCAAAGAGAAAAGACAACATATGACACCACATCATAAACACCAGTTAATGCCTTTTGCGTCCTCTTGGCCTTGGTCTTGCATTGAATTTTCCAATCTCACATACCTCGCAGTAGAAGCTATCATAATGATCTCCATCTGTTTCTTGGGTGTGAATAATGTGATTCAACCTTTCAATTTCCACAGTATGATTCTCACTAATAGTGTTACACAAAGACACAAGGCTTTCCATCGTATATGCAAAAAAGGAGTGGAAGTCAGCATCTTGGCCATGTGCTTCTGCATGAGAGGAAGCTGCTCCGAACAGAAAACCTCTCATCTTGTTGCACCTGCATGTTTTACAGCATGGTTATAATAGTAGCAGTTTCGATAAGGGAAATATAGGAACTATCGTCGTGACCAACTCCCTAATCTGCATCTTGCATAGTTGCATCACCATCTGGAGTACCATGATGAATTTCATCAGGCTACTCATTTTTAATATGATTTTCTCCAGCCTCGTCATCAACCACGTTAGGATCATCAAAGTTAAAAAATCTTCCTTCTATTCTTACGAAGACAGTATGCTTTATAATGTCCCAAAAATATCCCATGTTTGTAAGAGTCCGTTGTGAGAACTCTGATGAGGTACTTGGTGATTTGTAGATAAGATTTTCCACAACAATTTTAAAATGCTTCCAAATATTTGCAATCATAGACGAATAGCATAAAGATGTACCTTTATTGCATGTTCAGACGGAAAATATATGATCAACAAAGTAGTGTGGCCAACCGATTTTGACTTTGTGCAGCAAGACATACACCAGATGAACTTAAGCAAAACCCACTCTTGAAATTCCACCATTCTTTGGATGCAAGATATGAGACACATTTGAGGCAGCATCTTCCACCACTGTTATTCCAAACCAATTCAACTCAACCATCTCCAACCATTTCTCTACCATTAACCACTCAATCCATTTATGAAGAACCTCCTACTAAACTTCTTCAAACAATCAACTCTCCTTCAACCACACCATTAACCTCTCCACAAATAATCCCAGAAACCATACCAAACAATCTGAAACCTTCTTCACCAAGATCAAATCCTGAAATAATGATATCACTAATATGGGTGATTCTGCTGAAGAAACCCAACCATTACTTGAGAATCAACCTTCTGACCTTCCTCCTCCTAACATAGATGAAGTTATTTCTGATTTTAAGGACAGTGTAGTTATGAAATTCAAGACATTCTTTGATGAATCAAGTTCTAGCAAAGACCCCTCTGCTTTGGGTGCTCCTTGGGATCAATTCAATCAGTGGATGTCAGAAGAATTTCAGAAGATTCAAGATCTCTTCGTTCAGACAAAAGATTATTTTGTCCAGCAAGTTGAAAAGAGATTGAAAGCTAAAAGGGAAGTTGAAGCAAAGCTAGTTGCTAAAAGGGAACTATCTGAGAGATTGTCTAAGGAAGCTTTTGATAGAGAAGCTGAAAGGTTAGCTAAGGAAGCTCAAGATCAAGCTGAGATAGAGAAGCTGAATTAAAAAGTCAAGAAAAGCTCTGAAAGCTGCTGAAAACTCTACTTCTGATCCAGTACTAAAAACTTTAAAAAGAATTCATAAGGAGTAAGAGTTGTTCAGAATAAGAATAAACAAGCAAGATGAATTCACTTACAGCATTCAGAATGCACTTGCTCAGATCCTTTAGATGCTCGCTCCTCCTCCTTAACCTTATACACTCTTTAGGCTACCCTTAGTTTCCTTTGTATTTCTGTGTTTGTCTTATTTTGTCTTATTTACCTTTTTGATTATGGAAAAAGAGGAAGTACATTAATGGAAAATTATTTTGATAAGAATACCTTGTCTCTGAATCATAGCTCTAACATTCTAAGTCTTTAATTGCACATAGTCTTTCTTAAAATGTTTTTCAGGAACAAATTGATATATTGGCAATCAGGCTCTGATTTAACCAATCCAGCTCTGGTATATAATTAAACGCTGTTATTCTGGATCTAACAAGATATTATAAGACCAATCAGGCTCTGGCATATAATCAAAATCTGATTTCTGAATTTGATAAGATCTTTATAATCAGGCTCTGGTATCCCAAATCTGATAAGATTTTTTTTAAGTCTTAGATTCAGGGGGAGCTTGATAAACGGAATTTATTTCTAAACTTATTTCTATCATTTACTATTGATTATCTTCGTATAAATTGGACGTAAATGGATTAACCAGCGAATCTCCTTCAGGATACTTTAGAAACTTTAATATGAATCACATATTCACATTAAGTATATCGATCAACGATATTTTACGGAATACAGTTCTATTATTTATTCTTGTGTACTAGAAAAATAAAAGAATGACTTAGTTATAATTTTTGGTACTTAAAACAAGTCATTTTTATGTCTATTTTATGCCTAACAAGTATCTCTATTTATAGAAAAACTTGTAAATCAATTGTGAGAAGAAACAATGTTTCAATGGTTTAAAAATGATCATTTGCGAACCATTATATATCAATAATACCAAACCATTATATCAATAATAGCAAACTATTTCATGAAAAGTTGTGTTGATCTGGTGGTGGCACCTTATGACCACGTGTCTTATCACAATAAGGTATCTGGTTTGGTTATAGACAATTGCAACTTTTGGCCATTTATTTTGTTAATTTAACCATTATAATTTATCAATTTAATATTTTGTAAATTTCTCCAACAATCCCCCACCATTTTCAAAATAAATCTAAATTCATTATTCAGGAAATTTCATGATTTCAGATAAAGTATCTTACAATTTGAACCATTACTTAGTAAGTTAGGTTTTCACTCATCTCCGAATAGATTAGTAGACAAGCTTTGAACCAATTATTCATTAGAACAAGTGTGCATCACTCATGCATGAAATCTCGGTATCATTGATCGAATTATCAATATGACACATTTAATAAGGCCTTGTGTCTCATACCCTTTTCGTGAGAATTTAAGAGTCAAGCTCTTGAACTCTATGAAGTGGCACCACTTCATTCTCTTATAGGTAGACTGTATCAGAAATGCACCCATAATTATGCATTTCAGCAAACATATGTTATATGTCCATTAAGAGGAAAACTTCATCCTTCAACATTATTTTTAAGGTCCAAGTATTTCTACCCCTTAGGTTGTATCTATTGTCAAGTACTTCAATCACTGTAATAATGTACTTTCATCATTGAACTCAAGACTTAATGTTAATCAAGTGTGAGTTGAGTTTCCTCTATCGATGATTAATTAGATATGGGCTTGTTCCACATTCCTAATGATGTCTTCATTGTCTTCAATGTTATGTCCAAAGACATCATATCTTTGTCAATCGTTCCGTCAAAAAATTGCAAGATTTTCCGAACTTTAATAAACTTTGAATACTTACTATTTCAAATAGTCATTCCTATGATTATTTTATATACTCTTGATAGTATTTACAACTATCATCAACACATGACATTTTTGTCATTGTAATACAATTATCACATACAAAATAGATCTATATTCTTGAGAGCTTTGATAAAATATCATCATGACACTTTTGTTATTCATTTTGTCATATACACAAATTTTATTTCATTTAGCCTTTTTAATTGTAGTTTTATTACTCCCACTTAAATATATACAAAATATATTTAATGCATTAAACATTTATATTAATCGACAACCACAATCAAACAAACTTGTCATGACTAACTTTTATTTTATGAATTGAGTTCAAATATGTAATTCATAAACTCCATATAAATACAACACCATGTGATAAATTCATGTTTCATATTTAACAATGTTTATGATATATCCAAATAAAAATCACAATACAAAATAAACAATGAATTCAATTTATTAATATATATTTTCTATAATTTTTCTCCATAAATATTTGTCAAATTACATTAATCTAAAATATGCAAAAATTACTTTTAATATCAAGACGAAAAAGAAATAATATTTTCATATTATGATACATATATAGTATGAGATAAATCATTTTAAATTTAATAAATTATTGCACAAATTAAAATAAAATTTAATCATGTCATTTATATTTTTAACATTTTATTTACATAATTTTATATTACCAATATATGCACCGTTAATTCAAATTCATGATTTTTTTTATACCAAATCATTTCATCTAAAAATAATTTATTATTAATTAAAATAAATCACTTATATCAAAGAATATATTCAACATGTATTTTACATTCAAATATACACTATAAACCAAATATATTCTTAATAATTCAAATTTACTTACTTGTATAATTTATAAATCATGGATATATAAATTTATTGCACATGATGTACCTTTCACCATCATTGAAAGTTGTTAGCATCTTCTTTAAAGTTGCATACTTTAATATAATTATAAATAAAGTATGAATTAAAATCGAAAATCGAACCAAACTGATTGTTAGTTCTTGTGTAAATTTACTAGTAAACTGATTGTTACTACTGAACATGAACAAGAAGAAGATGAAAACGGTACGATAAAAGTTGCACAAAATAAATTCCAAAGCGTGTGTTTACACTAAGTTTTAGGTTCGATTCGCCCTACCAATTTAGACAAATTTTATGCAAATAGGTTAACCATCGAATCCCCTTCAAGATACTTTGAAAACCTTAACATGAATCGAATATTTACATTAAGCATATCGATCAACGATATTTTATGAAATAAAGTTCCATTAATTATTCTTGTGCACTAAAAAAATAAAATAATGACTTATATATAATTTTTGACACTTGAAACAAGTAATTTTTGTGTCTATTTTATGCCTAACAAGTATATGTATTTATAAAAAAACTTGTATCAATTGGTGAGGAGAAACAATATTTCAATGGTTTAAACATGACCATTCGCGAACCATTATATATCAATAATAGAAAATCATTTCATGAAAATTTGTGTTGGTCTCGTGGTGACACCTTATGACCAAGCGACTTATCAAAATAAGGCACTACTAAAAAAATTCATTTTTAATGACCAATTTAGTGACTGAAAAATTCCGGTCACTTTATCCATTGAATTAACCACCAAATGTTGGCATCATGTTAATAAAATATTTAAAGTCTCTAAATCGGTCGCCAAATAAAATTAGCCACCGAATAAGTGACTGAAATTTTGTGTATGTAATATTCAGTCACAAAATATATTTTTTTCACAAAATATATTTATTAAAAAATTTCAATGACATAAATTTTGGTCAGTAATGGTTTTGTTGGTTTCATTTTTTAAGTTACTACTTTTCCTCCTAATTTTTTTCCTTTTTTAATATTTTAAGTTCATCTTAATTTTTTTTAGTTAAAATTTCACATTTTTATTTTTATAACAAATAAAACATATATTTATATAAAAAAATTGATAAACATAAATTTATTAATTTAATAAAAAATGTAAATTAAATAACATTATAATAACTTAAATATATTTGAATAATGTATACCATTTTAAATATAAAATTGACAATTGTTATGATGTGTCCTAATGGTAACATGTGTACTCTACAACTCAAGGTCATGAGTTTAATACTTAAATGTGGCAATTATTTTCATTTTTTTATTTCGTTAACACAAAACGGTGGCAAAATCAGTCACTTATTCGGTCACTAAAATCGGTCACTGAATACGTTGCTAAAAGTTAACGACTAGCATTTTTCCAACCGAAAAATTGTGGTCACTAAACGTTATAGTGACTAATTTTGAAGTTTTTTCGGTCTCTATTTCGGTCACTAAACGCGAAGTTTTTAGTAGTGAGATCTCTGGTTTGATTTTAGACAATTGCAACTTTTGGCCATTTACCATTATTATTTATCAATTTAATATTTTGGAAATTTCTCCAACAATAACAACTAGTCATAAAACTAGCAAACACAATAAAAAAAGAAGGAATCTAGATCCACTACTACAAATAACGTATTTCATGACAATGATTTCACTCACGTATTTAAAAACCAAGGAATAATTTCTTGACATACCCTATTTTTTTTTGTATAAATATACAATATTATGTTGCTTATTTTGAAAAATGAGGGGTAAACATATTCAACGTACATGTTTTAAATTTCATTAGCCATATATTATGTTTTTATCTCATTAAAAGTGGTGTCTTATTGAATATTTTATTTTTAATATAAGAATACACCATATTTCACATCGGTTTTCTTTCCAACTGAGGTGAATATGTTTCTCTGATATATATAGCTTTACCTTCGCTTGTAGCATTCAGTTTCATTTATCTAAACAACACAAATAGAACCCTAAGGAAGAGAACTTAACAAAAGAGCACTAAACAACGAGAGTCATAAACACATATCATCTTTAATTGAAAGATATTATGTGTTTAGTACTCTCGTTTCTTTTTTAGAGATCCAAATCATTTTCTTTTACTTTTGCTTTAGAGATCTATTATGTCAAACATTACTACTAATATTTTTATCCCATATTGTTGTTGTTGTTGTTGTTGTTGTTGTGTTGAGATCCTAAACCCTAGAGGTTTTTTTTGTTGTTTTTATTGATGATTTTTTTGTCGATGTTGTTACTCTTGTTGTTGAGACCATAAACTCTAGAGGTTGTTTATTGATGTTGTTGTTCTTGATATTTTTGTTGATTGTTTTTTTGTGATGTTGTTTACTGTAAGTTGTTATTTTTTAGTTAAGTTTATGAAATTTATATGTTGTATTTTAGTTGTTGTTATTGTGTATGAGTTTGAGATTGATATTGAGATTATGTTTTTTGTGATTCTTTATGCAGCTATCTCATTTTGTTCCATTGAATTGAGTTTATTATATCTAATGTTGATTGTTTGTTTCACTAACCTCTCTTCATTTTGTTCCATTGAATTGAGTTTATTATATCTAATGTTGATTGTTTGTTTCACTAACCTCTCTTTCAACATATAACCTGTACATTGATTTTAGAAATAATCATACGAAAAATTATGTTGTATCTGAAACTTATCTTGCACTAATTAATGATTTTCTAACATTCTGCAACTCATCATTCATCTCTCATTTGTTTTATCGTTAAAATCTCTCTAATACTTCTAATTTTCGTTCAACTTTCTTCCATATTTATTCATTTTTCAAAGCTTTAAGTTTTATACTTTCAAGAATGAATTAGTAAGAAAGTGTTGAATAAAGAACTTGAAACACTGAAGAGATTTTAACCATAAAACAATGTTAGATGAATGATGAGTTGCAAGATGCTTTAAAATCACTAATCAATGTAAGTTGTTTTTCAAATATAACACAATTATTCATATAATTATTATCCTAACCAATTTTGATAAGTTATAGGTTCAGTATAGTTTTTAATGAAATAAACAATCCACATTAGATTTAATACATTTAAAATTGTTTTACTCTTAAGTTTTATGAGATAATCGAGGTGAAAATGTAATTCATCTATAGGTAAAATAACAAAACCAAAGAGACATGTGTTTTCTGTATTTTAAAATTCTCAAAAGGTCTTTCTAAAACTCAAATCCATGACCTGTACACATATTTGCCGATTTTTTCAAACCAAAAAATAAAGTATGCACTTTTCATGTCTATTCTCCCTTTAAACAATGGTTTTTAAGCCATTGTCGCTGATCCAAGACCAAATAATCTCTTATATATACCCCACTTTAATATATATATATATATATATATATATATATATATATATATATATATATATATATATATATATATATATATATATATATATATATATATATATTAATTATTAACTATACAACAACTGAATAATAATACTAGTTGTAAAATCAATTAGAGTTATAAAAAGCTATCATGGGATCGTAAATGACTTGTTTAGCATCAAAAGCTCCAATAAAATCAAGATGTGCATACTCATCTTTATACAATACCACAAGCTTGTCAGCATCATGATTACTTAGATCATTGAGCAAAACCTTCACATCTTGTACATCAGATAGATAATCTTTCCCTCCATAGCTTATAAAAAGTGGGAATTCTTTTGGAATTTTGGTCATGTCATAAGTTGGAGGAACCCCTTGTCCATAGTGTAGCATATTCTGTGCTTCATAATCATACTTTGCTATTTTTCCTGTTCTGATCACTACTCAAATTTATATTGAAAGAACATTAGTCCTATCGACACTACTACAAAAAAAAAATTTAATGGTTATATTTGAGACTTACTTTGAGATAGATGGATGAAATTCTTTGTTGCTGTTGGTTGATTAAGAGAGAAATCTATCCTAGAAGAATTTATGCAGCAATTTGGACCTACAAAAATAATATCAATAATTGTGTTAATAAATCTTACTATATACATAACAAGTAAAGTGAAATTTTCTCATCATTTCATTAATAACAAAGTACCTGTGAACAATGTGACTATGTCTCCGCAGTTTAAGTTTGAAATGAAGCAGATTCCATCCACAAGTTTTGTTACATCATACCTGATCATTAGAAAAACATATGCTAAACTATTTCTACTTTCTTTAGTAACACTAACAGAGATTTTACAAAAATAGAGCAAAGAATTATTTTTTCTCATACGCATTAGGATCGATTTCACGGACACCTAACCAATGCACATCCTGTTATATTGAGAGAAAAAAAGGTAAGTATTCTAATAAATGTAAACAATAGTTATTAGTTACATATTATTTTTTTTTCATGTCACTCACATTAGCCAAAAAGAGTTCAGCAATAAGTTTTGCTAGCTCTGAAGAAATCATATTCAAATGAGCAATAGGACTTAGTAATGCAGCTGATGTCAACATATTCAGAAGCTTCCCTTGAGATAAAGCAACAAAAGCCACTAAAGTTCCCTGAAATGATTAAATAATTAATAAATTTTTACAAACTAATTAAAAAATTTAGAAATAAATAATCAATTAGGGTTAACTTCACACACCTGAGAATGACCTGCATAATGTATTTTTTGACCAGTAAGATTGAACACATATTCTACTGATGCAGGAAGATCGTAGCTAGCTAATTCATTCCATGACCAATCCCAATAAGCCTAATAACACATATAATTAAATTAATCAATAATCAATTAAACATTCTATAACTGCGTCTTTTGAAAACCGAAATCATAAGAACCATGTCATTAGGAGTTAGTGTTGTGTGCCCGGTGCTATATTTTGAGCCGCGACCATTGGCAAGCCACACGTCGAATCCACTGTCTGCTAAAATAAATCCCAATGATTCTTTTGGAGAGTTGAACAGCCATACTACAGCATCCTGAAATAAATCATATACTTTAATTAACAAGATGACTTTTGCATCTATACAAAGTTTGTGTATATCAAATAAAACTTACACAAAAAAGACCATGTTGTAATAGCACAGGTGGCTTGTCGGCTTTCTCACCGGATCGTCCCGTCGGGATTCTTTGCAGACTCAAGATGTATCCATCATTTGTTGTTACCGTATGTTCTTCACATTTGTAACCTTGTGTCTCTACCAAGGTCTTGCAGATGCCATCATTGGTTACGGGATTGTATGCAGAAAGTTCATTGGTTGTGTGAAGTGATTTTCGTCCTTGTGCTGCTGCTGCAGTGCATAGCAAGAGTATTGAGATAAGAGTAATCCCTAGTTTGATTGCCATTTTGAGAATGTGGTTATTATGCTTCGTTTATGCATCTCCATAAAAAAAACTAGTGGAGTTTCATGGGGTTTTTGGTGGAAAATAATAATAGATAAGAATAAGTTGTTCCAATAATTAAGTGTAACCAACCATTCCTATTACTATGCATATGAGTTGGTATAGTTTGAATTATTCATTGCTTAATACTAGGAATCACCAATATAGTTTTCTTAGAATTAGGAATTAGTTATACACTCAAGTATTATTTGTATCTATAAATACTAAACACTTATGGCTGAAATAATATATAAAAGAATCATTTCCTTTATGGTATTCAGAGAGTAAAGCTTAAAAAGGATTTTTTTTCGCTGGAATAATATATAAAAGAATCATTCCCTTTAGAAAAGACAACGTTTAAGATAATATTGAACTTTAATGCATGGATGAACTTTTGTAACATTTTCAAATAATTATTTATGGTTTTGGATTGTTCTAGGATATTTATAGGCAAAAACAAAATGGTCCACGTGATGTTTTCTATATATTTTTAAGAAAAATGGTTAGTGGTACGAAAGCATTAATGGTGTGCTCAACCAATTGTCTGTTTTCTCCCTTTTGTCCATAAGCGACCAATACGAAAAGGTTTTGACATTTTCAATCAATGGCAAAAGTTGTGATAAAAGTCTCACTGCAAGAAAGAAGCATTGCCACAATTTTATGTATTGGTAAAACCCCTCGCAAAAATCACTTACACTCCAATAATCATCACATGTACGCACTTCAACATATGTCCCTTACTCACGGGCTACACTCCCTTCACCACTTGTACAACCATCACTCCCTTCATCATATTTCTTAACATTTCTCCACTTCAAACATGGATATCTAACCATCATATACCATTTATGTATCTTTCAGAGTAAGAATCCCCCTGATCCTTCTTGTCTAGTTCTAATAATAATTTAACTAACAATCACTACTATTAAAATAGCTTTTCTAAAAATTGACGTAAATTAAGATTTAGCATCGGCTTGATGACGATGTCAGGACGAGTTGAAAAATTACAAAATTATATGTAATGACGTCTGAAAATCAGACGAATCCAAAGTAGCCTTGGTCAAATTGAGTTTAATCTGACGTTATTCATCAACCACGCTACTATATTCCAGACATAAGAAGTCAAAAAAAGAAGGTAGTTTTGACCAAAATGACTAAAATCAAATAATGAAAAGTCAACAATTTTTTTTAAAAAAAATCACCTACCTTTGCATTTTATAAAGTCTTTTTGCACCTTTTTATATCCTGTTATGCATATATTAATGAAAATACAGAATACACTACAAACATCAACTCGTCAAATATATTTTCTATTCTTTAAATTTTAATTCATTATTTTTATGACTGGTGCAAAACAAATTATGGCTAATACAAACAAAAAGAAGGATGAGAGAATTGTAAACACAATAGCTTGCAAATGAAGAAAATCATGATTATTGATGAATGAATGATCATCTTAAATACATGATTAGATTAATGATCTTCTTTGTATAACAAGTTATCTCAAACTAGAAAACATAGGAAACTTGTATATTAAGTAAGTGTAAATCTAACATCCCCACTCAAGTTAGACTATGATTGTCGCATAAGTCTAACTTGGACATGTTGGTAAGGAAAGTTGCGTGATGTAAAGGCTCGGTGAAAGCATCTGCAAGCTGATTTGAACTGCTGAATAATAGGAAAAGAATGAACTATTGTTTTGAATTTTCTCTCAAGTGACATGGCAATACATTTATATATACTTGTTTCTTTCATGAAAAGTTGGATTGTTTGTCAAGTATATAGATGATTTGCTATCACAATAGATTGATTGAGGAAGGGCGAGGCAATGATATGGAGAAATCAAAAACAAGATTATGAAGGCATTGTAATTTACATGTAAGAGATGCAAGGGCTTAGTATTCTACCTCAGTTAAGGATCTTGAAACAATATTGTGATTTTTAGATTTATAGGATATGAGAAAGGTGTCAAGGAATACACAATATCCAAATATATTTTTTCTTGAATAAGGACATTTTACTCAATCAGAGTCAACAAAACCATGAATCTTGATTGTAACAGTGTTAGAGTAGAAGTTAACTTTGTTTGGTGAGGATTTCAGGTACCTGAAAATGTTGGTTGCTGCTGTGAACTGAGGGTCAATGGTTTTCAGATAAAATGACTTAGATGCTGCATAGAGAAAGAGATGTTTGACCTTGTGCGAGTGAGGAATAAAAGTCCACCAATGTGTCTTCTATAGGAAGTAGGATTTTCTAGGGAAGTACCCTCATGTTGGGAGAGTTTGGTGTAACACCCCCTTTCTATACCTCCTAATAATCAATTAAATCATTTAGGCACATAATAAAAATTCATTTATCAGAGTATATTTAAAACATGGTATAAAAGAGGTATGTCACATTATCCATGAAATTAAAACATACAATACCTGCTCAACAAGATATGCAACAGTGGGGTAACTTTCAAAACGGAGAAACTTAGTCCTTACACCCACATCTCAATATTTAGAATAAAAGCGGAAAATCTAAACATTGAATCACTACAAATATATATATATATATATATATATATATATATATATATATATATATATATATATATATATATATATATATATATATATATATATATATATATATATATATATATATATATATATATATATATATATATATATATATATATATATATATATATATATATATATATATATATATATATATATATATATATATATACATACATATCATCCAATTTGATTCACATTATCATTCAACATGTTTTCATAAATATTCATCAGCAGATACATATACAACGTATCACAAAAGAATTCTATACAATCCTAGCTACCCGGTGATACATATCAGAGCCAACCAACCAAAAAGAATGAAGTCACGCTTCACAAAAAGACCTCCAGCAATCCTACTTTACAATGCCTCATAGAGCATCATAAAACAGCAGAAGGGTAAGAAATATTATCATAATAATCAATGCATATAATTATATATTAACATAATAATACACATATCTCCATTCTCACCACATTCATCACAATTGAATCATATATATATCGCAACATATATATAATTCACCAAGCATATTCATCATACATATATTCACCATTCATTCATATACATCACAATGTATATATTCACACTCCACATAAACATTTACAATTATGTTTATTTAACAATACACAATTCATGATGATAAATGCAACTCATAGAGACCGACTCACGACTCTATGCAAATGCACATGCGGTACCGACTCAATCATCTCAAGTTCACTCAGGAACTTATTGGAACCATCGCTCACACCCCACATGGGCACACGATGTTCACCCATTGCTCACACCCCACATGGGCACACAATGTTTATGGATTGCTCACACCCCACACGGGCATATAATCCGATTGCTCACACCCTACATGGGCACACAATCGTTCAACAGATTCTACGTGGAATCAATCAGCACAAGAATGTGTATCATGATGCTTCACATGCAAAATGACTCCATACACTTCTTGAAATGCATACATATTCATAATATTTTCATGCATTCATCTCATATTATCACATACAATCCATATGCATTCACAACAATTATGTCAAATGGCAACAAAACTCCATCACAACCACCATGCATTTTTAATCAATTTAAACAATGCACACACACACACACACACACAGATATATATATATATATATATATATATATATATATATATATATATATATATATATATATATATATATATATATATATATATATATATATATATATATATATATATATATATATATATATATATATATATATATATATATATATATATATATATATATATATATATATATATGCCAAAAGGCCACATTTCATAATCGATTCCATAATCTAGGATTCACGCTATACAACTACCCACAACATATCATATAACAGAACACAGCTATACGTTATAAACATATATATCGGAATCGTCAATATTGGATGGAAGCAGCCAAATAAAGCAAGTTGCTGTCACATTCGCTAGCTTTTTCGCCTAGCGAGTTCGTAGCGAACACTCGCTACATGTTCGCCTAGCGAATAAGCTCACGAAGACAAACAGAAGCTAGTGTAAGGCTTCGCTACCTACTTGCTGGGGCTTCTCTACAGCGAACCCCTCGCTACCTAGCTCGCTACCAGCGAAGAGGATCATTTCCATTATGCCCAAGTTTGGGACCGTTCGCCACTAGCTCGCTACAGCGAACACTCGCGGCCTGCTTGCCTAGCGAAGGTGCTAGCGAGCGTCTGCGATGCTCAAAACCCCAAATGTCAAAATCATCAAATCATCACCAAATTAACTGATTCAATTCCAACGAATTCCAGTAGTCTTAGCCTAACATTCCTCGACTAAACTACGCCATTCATTCTAGATTTTATCCGTTAAATCATCGATTCTATCGATTAAACCAATTTCTGCCCTAAAATGGAAAATGAGTAAAAACTCTCCAACAATCCAAAACAATCCAGCAAACACATACATAATCATAAACATTGACACGATAATAACATTTCACACCCTTACCCGATTAAATCGAAGCCTAGATGTTGTTCTTTGATGAATCCAAGCTTTTCCTCTCTTTCTCCTCCTCCCTCTTTCTTTCTCTTCCTTTTCTCTTCTATTTCTATTTCTATCTCTTTTCTCTCCTCTTTCCACTTATATTCCTTTCCGTTCTATTTCTCTCAAAATATCTACTAATCCATTTTCTCACAAAATATCCAACTTAACATTAAATACTAAATGTGTAAAATACCCTCCAATCTATTTTCCTCGAAAACTCTCATAATCGATAAAATAGCATAATATGCAAACATAACATATTAACACATAATTCCACAATTAAAATAATAATCTCCCAATTAAATCAAAAAGACTCAACAAAATGGGAAATCAGAATCGGGGCGTTACAACTCTCCCCCACTTTAGAAATTTTCGTCCTCGAAAATATTACCTGATCCAAACAACTCCAGATACGACTCTCGCATCCCACTCTCTAATTCCCAAGTCATATTGCCTTCCGAAGCGCCTCCCCACGCTACTTTCACAAGCGCAATATCTTTGCCTCTTAGCTTCTTAACTTTACGGTCCAAAATCCTAATCGGTCAAGCTTCCACCATAAGGTTATCTCTTACTTCAACCTCGTCCATAGGAATAACATGTGACGGATCCAGAACATGCTTCCGAAGTTGCGAAATATGGAACACATCATGCAAATTCGAAAGATTTGGAGGCAACGCCACACGATAAGCCACAACACCGACTCGTGCAATAATCTGATACAGACCAATAAAACGAGAAGTCAACTTCCTCGACTTCAAAGCATGACCCACACCCGTAACCGGTGTGACTCTCAAAAACACATGGTCACCTTCTTGAAACTCAAGATCTTTCTTTCTCTTATCATGATAACTCTTCTGCCTACTCTGAGAAGCTTTCATCTTATCCCGAATAAACTTCACTTTCTCCATCGTTTGTTGTACCATCTCTGGTCCAACTACCGACTTCTCACCAGTTTCATGCCAACACAAAGGTGTTCGACATCTTCGACCATACAAAGCCTCAAATGGTGCCATACCAATACTTGAATGAAAACTGTTATTGTAGGTGAACTCAATCAACGCCAAATAACTATCCCAAGCACCACCTTGCTCTAGCACACAAGCATACAACAAATCATCCAACAATTGAATTTTCCTCTCGGTTTGACCATCCGTCTGCGGATGATAAGCCGAACTCAATCTTAGCTTAGAACCCAAAGCCCTTTGAAAACTCTCACAAAACCTCGATGTAAATCTAGGATCTCTATCCGATATAATACTCTTAGGAAATCCATGTAACTTCACAACCACACGAACATAAATCTCGGCTAACTTCTCCAAAGGATAGCTAATATCAATCGGAATGAAGTGAGTAGATTTAGTAAGCCTATCAACAATCACCCAAATAGCATTATGACCTCTTTGCGTATTCGGAAACCCTGTAACAAAATCCATCGATATACTATCCCATTTCCATTCTGGAATATCCAACGGTTGCATCAATCCACTAGGCTTTTGATGTTCTACCTTAGACTTCTGATAAGTCAACAAGCATACACAAATTGAGCTACATCCTTCTTCAATCCGGACCACCAAAAGATTTTCTTTAAATCTTGATACATCTTGTTCGCACCCGGATGAATACTTAAGTTACTTCGGTGTCCTTATTCCAATATCATGTTTTTCAACTCCACATCACCGGGAATGCAAATATGACCACGAAATCTCAGAACTCCAAAATTATCAACCTTGAAATCCTCATTCTCATTCATCATCAAATCAACGAACTTCAAATCCAACTTTTGCTTTTCACATACGGTTGCAAGAAAATCATTCGTAACATGCAGCATACCAAGTTTCACACTACTCGGCGTCATTTCACAAACCAAACTCAAGTCTCTAAAATTCTCCAATAATTCCCATTCTCTCGTCATCAATGCGGACATATGTAACAACTTCTGACTCAATGCATCGGCCACCACATTTGCCTTACCTGGATGGTAATTCAAACTAAAATCATAATCTTTCAAAAGTTCTAATCATCTTCTTTGTCTCATGTTCAATTCTTTCTGATCAAATAAATACTTCAAACTCCTATGATCACTAAAAACTTCAAACCTTGCACCATAAAGATAGTGCCTCCAAATTTTCAAAACAAACACCACGGCCGCTAACTCCAAATCATACGTAGGATAATTCTTTTCATGCACTCTTAATTGTCTTGAAGCATAGGCCACAACTTTTTCATCTTGCATCAAAACACCACATAAACCCGTCAAAGAAGCATCACAATAAACCATAAAAGGTTCCAACAGATTCGGAAAAATCAAGATTGGCGCCGTCGTCAATCTCCTCTTTAGTTCAATGAAACTCTTTTCACAACTAATATCCCAAATGAAAGCCTTTCCTTTACAAGTCAATTGCGTTAACAGAAGTGCCAACTTTGAAAATCCCTCAATAAACCTCCGATAATAACCCGCCAATCCTAAAAAGCTTTGAATCTCAGTAACTGATCTAGAAGATTCCCATTGCATCACCGCATCAATCTTGGATGGATCCACACAAATACCATTACCGGAAATAACATGTCCAAGAAAACTTACTTCCGACAACCAAAATTCACACTTCGACAACTTAGCATACAATTGCTTCTCTTTCAAAATCTGTAACACAATCCTTAAATGCTCTTCATGCTCCTCTTGAGACTTAGAGTAAATCAAAATATCGTCGATGAACACAACCATAAAATGATCCAACTGATCATGAAAAATACGATTCATGTATTCCATAAACATACCCGGCGCATTAGAAACCTCGAATGACATCACTAAATATTCATAATGACCATATCGTGTCCTAAAAGCCGTCTTTTGAATATCCTCTTCTTTCACACGAATATGGTGATATCCCGATCTCAAATCAATCTTGCTAAAAAAACACGCACCAATCAATTGGTCCATCAAATCATCGATCCTTAGAAGCAGATACTTGTTCTTAATCGTCACCTTGTTCAATTGTCGATAATCAATGCTTAACTGCATACTTCCATCTTTCTTCTTTACCAACAATACCGGTGCACCCCAAGGAGAAACACTTGGTCTTACGAATCTCTTTTCCAATAAGTTATTAAATTGCTCCTTCAACTCTACCAACTCCGATGCCGACATACGATACGGTGCCGTCGAAATCGGTCTAGTACCAGGAACTAGATCAATAGAAAACTCAACTTCTCTTTCCGGCGGTACATCCGTAATATCCTTCGGAAACACTTCTGGAAAATCACACACTACAGGAAGCACATCGAGCTCAACTTTGCTCTCCACCGACAATGATGCAAACAAACCAAACAACTGAGCTTCATCCGCTAAAAGTTTCTCCAACTCTTTAGTGGATAGAAAACTCTCATCTTCATCATCTTCCAAAGAAGGAAACCTCACTAACTTGTGATAACAATCTATACGAACTCTATTAAATTGCAACCAGTTCATACCCAATATCACATCCAAACCCTCTAACGGCAAACACACTAAATCCATAATGAAGTCTTTATCATACATGGTCAAAGGACAACTTACACACACCAAAAAATTAGTTACCGACCTTGAAGCAGGAGTCTCAATAACCATCTCACCACCACAAGAAGACATGCACAAATCCAAACGCTTAGCGCACTCAAAAGAAAGGAATGAATGAGTCGCTCCAGTATCAATAATAGAAACTAAAGGCATATTATTAATAAAGCATGTACCTTTAATCAAACGATCTGCACTAGTAGTGTATGAACCTACTAATGCAAACACATTTCCGCCCGCTTGAGCTTGTTTCAGTTTAGTACACTTAGTAATAATGTGACCAACTTCTCCATAATTAAAACACTTCACCACATTCCTTCTACAATTAGTTGTAATATGTCCAATACCTCCACAGTTAGAACACTTCACAATGGTCTTCCCACACTCAAAAGACTTATAGCCCATCTCGCCACACTTGTAGCACTTGACGAAACCAAAACTTCCTCCTCCAGATCTCTTCTCAAGGTTTCATTTATGCTTTCCCTTATCAACAGGTGTCACATAAGGTTCACTCCTAACTTGTTGTTTTCCTTTCCTCTCATTCAAACTCTTATAGTGAGTAGAACGAGCCTTGCTATCTTCCTCAAAAATTCTACAACATTCGGTCAAATCCGAAAATCTCCTTATTCTTTGGTATCCCACCGCTTGCTTAATCTCAGGACGCAAGCCATTCTCATACTTAATACACTTAGAAAACTCAGCAGTAATAGCAGCATAATGAGGATGAAATTGAACCAATTCCACAAACTTAGCAGTATAGTCCACTACGGACATGTTACCTTGTTTCAACTCAAGAAATTCCATCTCCTTCTTCCCCTTCACACTCTCGGGGTAATACTTCCTCAAGAACTCGTTACGAAATAGATCCCAAGTTATCTCTTCGTCATCTACTTCAAGAACTTGTCGCATATTGATCCACCAATCGTCGGCTTCCCCCCTCAGCATGTGAGATCCAAGCCTCACCTTATTCTCTTCTGCACGGCCCATGACTCTATAGATTCTTTCAATCTCTTTCAACCAAATTTGGGCATCATCGGGATCAAATCTTCCTTTGAAGACCAGTGGTTGATTCTTCCTGAACTCATCTTTAGCATTCACATTCGGCGCACCCTGCACTGCCCTAGCCATTGCCTCCAATGCAGCAGCCATCGCATTTTTGTTACGACCATCCATATTCTGATCATTCCTAAAAATAACAACAAGGTTAAACAACCGTTTGACCAACACAACAACGAGACAGACACAACTGACTCAACACTGTCTCTGATACCACTTAATGTAACACTCCTTTTCTATACCCCCAAATAATCAATTAAATGATTTAGGAACATAATAAAAATTCATTTATCAGAGTATATTTGAAACATGGTATAAAAGAGGTATGTCACATTATCCATTAAATTAAAACATACAACACCTGCTCAACAAGATATGCAACAGTGGGGTAAATTTCAAAACGGAGGAACTTAGTCCTTACGCCCACTACAAACATACACACACACACACACACACACACACACACATATATATATATATATATATATATATATATATATATATATATATATATATATATATATATATATATATATATATATATATATATATATATATATATATATATATATATATATATATATATATATATATATATATATATATATATATATATATATATACATATATATATATATATATATATATATATATATATATATATAGAATTCTATAAATTCCTAGCTACCCGGTGCTACATATCAGAGCCAACCGACCAAAAAGAATGAAGCCACGATTCACAAAGTTGAATGATGATGTGAATCAAATTGGATTATATGTATATATATATATATATATATATATATATATATATATATATATATATATATATATATATATATATATATATATATATATATATATATATATATATATATATATATATATATATATATATATATATATATCATCCAGTTTGATTCACATCATCATTCAACATGTTTTCATAAACATTCATTAGCAGATACATAAACAACGTATCACAAAAGGATTCTATACAATCCTAGCTACTCGGTGCTCCATATCAGAGTCAACCGACCAAAAAAAGTGAAGCCACGATTCACAAAAAGACCTCCAGCAATCCTACTCTGCAATGCCTCATAGAGCATCATAAAACAGCAGAAGGATGAGAAATATTATCATAATAATCAATGCATATAATTATATATTAACATAATAATACACATATCTCCATTCTCACCACATTCATCACAATTCGATCATATATATATCGCAACATATATATAATTCACCAAGCATATTCATCATACATATATTCCCCTTTCACTCATATACATCACAATGTATATATTCACACTCCACATAAACATTTACAATTATGTTTATTTACCAATACACAATTCATGATGATAAATGCAACTCATAGAGACCGACTCACGACTCTATGCAAATGCACATGCGGTACCGACTCAATCATCTCAAGTTCACTCAGGAACTTATTGGAACCATCGCTCACACCCCACATGGGCACACGATGTTCACCCATTGCTCACACCCCACATGGGCACACAATGTTTATGGATTGCTCACATCCCACACGGGTACACAATCCGATTGCTCACACCCCACATGGGCACACAATCGTTCAGCAGATTCTACGCGGAATCAATCAGCACAAGAATGTATATCATGATGCTTCACATGCAAAATGACTCCATACACTTCTTGAAATGCATACATATTCATAATATTTTCATATCTGGCCATGAAAGAGGTAGTCAGAAAAGAAGTTGTGAAGTTATTAGATGCAGGTCTTATCTATCCTATATTCGACAGCTCTTGGGTTAGTCCGGTCCATGTGGTACCAAAGAAAGGGGGTGCGACCGTCATCAAAAATGACCAAAACCAGTTGATCTCGACAACAATGGTAACAGGTTGGCGAGTCTGTATTGATTATCGAAGATTAAATCTTGCTACGAGGAAAGACCATTTCCCTTTGCCATTCATTGATCAAAAGTTAGAAAGGTTAGTTGGTCATGATTATTATTGTTTCGTTGACGGTTACTCCGGGTACAACCAAAATACCGTTGCACCTGAAGATCTAGAGAAGACGACTTTTACATGCCCGTATGGTATTTTTGCTTACAGAAGAATGCCATTTGGGTTATGTAATGCTCCGGCCACGTTTTAGAGATGCATGACTTCCATTTTCTCCGATATGTTGGAAAAACATATGGAAATCTTCATGGATGATTTCTCGGTATTTGGCTCGTCTTTTGATAACTGTTTAACTAACCTTTCTCTTGTTTTACAAAGATGTCAGGAAAGCAACTTAATCCTCAACTGGGAAAAGTGTCGTTTCGTGGTACGGGAAGGAATATTCTTGGGTCACAAAACTTCTCACAAAGGAATCGAAGTGGACCAAGCCAAAGTTGAAGTAATATCAAAACTCTCGCCTCCATTGAACGAAAAAGGTATAAGAAGTTTCTTAGGCCATGCAGGTTTATACCGCTGGTTCATAAGAGACTTCTCAAAAATAGCCAAACCTCTAACCACTCTTTTGGTTAAGGATAAGGCTTTTGACTTTGATGAAAAGTGTGCTGAAGCGTTTGAAAAATTGAAGAATAAATTAGTGTCGGCACCGATTGTGATTGCCCTCGATTGGTCTCTCCCTTTTGAGATCATGTGTGATGCTAGCGACATTGCAGTAGGGGTTGTGTTAGGACAGTGAAGAGATAAATTATTGCATGTTATTTACTACGCTAGTCATGTGTTAAACCCTGCACAAATGAACTACGCAACTACCGAAAAGGAGTTGTTAGCAGTAGTCTATGCCTTTGATAAATTCAGGCAATATTTGTTGGGTTCGAAAGTTATTGTATATACTGACCATGCTGCTTTAAAGTACGTGTTTACTAAACAGGATTCGAAGCCAAGGCTCTTAAGGTGGATTCTACTCCTGCAGGAGTTTGATGAGGAGATCCGTGATAAGAGAGGATGTGAAAACACTGTTGCTGATCATCTATCTCGAATGTCACCAATTGAAGAAACTGAGGACAACCACCTAATAAAAGATGAATTTACTGACGAACACATCCTCGTTGTTATTGGTGTCCCCTGGTTCGCAGATTATGCGAATTATCTAGTCGACGATATCATCCCTGACGATTTTGATGCTAACAAAAAGAAAAAGTTTTTACATGATTGCAGGTTCTATTTGTGGAATGATCTGTTCTTGTACAAAAGAAGCCTGGATAGATTGATCAGGAGATGTGTTCCTGAAGTCGAGCATATGAATGTTCTTGAAGTGTGTCATAACTCAGATTATGGAGGGCATTTCAGTGGTGACCGAACCACAACAAAAGTTCTTCAATCAGGGTTATATTGGGTGTTATTATTCAAAGATGCCCAAGACATACTCAAAGAATGCGACAAATGTCAACGAACGGGAAATATCTCCAAAATAAATCAGATGCCACAAAATTCCATGATGGAAGTTGAGTTATTTGATGTTTGGGGCATCGACTTTATGGGGCCATTTCCACCATCCTTTGGTAAAAATTATATTTTGGTAGCAGTTGGCTATGTCTTGAAGTGGGTAGAAGCAGTGGCTCTACCAACTAATGATGCTAAAGTAGTGATCAGGTTCTTGAAAGAGAACATCTTTTCTCGGTTTGGAGTACCAAGGCTCTTATAAGTGATGAGGAAACTCACTTTCTGAATTATCTCATGGAAAGGCTGCTCCTGAAATACAATGTGAAGCACAAAATAGCTACCCCTACCATCCGCAGACCAATGGGAAAATAGAGGTGTCAAATCGACAACTCAAATAGATCCTAGAAAAGACAGTGTGTTCCTCTCGCAAGGATTGGGTAGTGATGTTGGACGATGCTCTGTGGGTGTACCGTACGGCTTTCAAAACACCCATCGGTATGTTACTGTACCGACTAGTTTATGGGAAAGCATGTCATCTACCTCTCGAGTTGGAACACAAAGCATTGTGGGCCTCAAAATTCCTTAATTTGGATCTCACCAAAGCAGGAGATTCTAGAATCCTCCAATTCTATGAGTTCGAAGAATTCTAGAATCAGGCGTATGAGAATGCCAAGATTTACAAAGATCAAACAAAGAAATGGCGTGGTTGGAGGATTAAAAAGAAAGAGTTTTGGGAAGGACAGTTGGTGCTCTTATACAATTCCAGGTTGAAACTTTTTCCTGGAAAACTGAAGTCTAAATGGTCGGGACCGTTCATCGTACACAAGGTGTTTCCCCATGGAGCGGTAGAATTGAAAAATCAAGCAAATGAGGATATTTTTAAAGTTAATGGTCAGAGATTGAAACCTTACTATAATGGTCAAGAGAGGGGCATAAGTGATATTGTTCATCTTACAGGATAAGATGAAGAATCGTCGAGCCATGTGACGTTAAACGGAGCACTTCGTGAGAGGCAACCCACGCGTTTTTATACTAATGTTTTCTTTGTTTTTCTCATTTTGATAGGTTTTGTCAGCTTGCAGTGCTTTCACAAAAATGGAGAATTCACCCCTAAGAGTGGTATTTTGGAGAAACAGGATGCGTAATCATGTGTGATAGGATTATGTCGTAAAAATCCAGGAGAAATAGCAAACATTTGAAAATCAAGGGCCTGACACGGCCGCCCGTGTCAGCTGACATGGCCCATGTCAGGAAGGCACCCTAACATGGAATTTTGGAGGTAAAACAGGGAGCTGGAACGGTCCGTGTCAGCCCCCCTAAGAGTTACACGAATTGGAGGCTTAAACAGCAGGCTGACACGACCGCCCGTGTCAGCTGACATGGCCCGTGTCAGCCCTGTTGAGTGAATTTTTTTTAACTTTTCCCCTCCTTTCTGGTGAGACCACGCGATTAATATCACTTATCCCTTCAGATTTTCATCTTTTCTCTCATTTAAACCTCATTTCCTCTATTGAAACCCATAACCTCATTGACATTCTTCAAAAAGCTTCCACCTTTTCACTTTTCGTGCACCAAAACCCTATTCTCCCTTCATAAAAATCATTCTCCTCATCTTCCTCGACATTTCGACAGTAATATTTTTCGCTAATGCGTACTTTTATTTATTTTTTTTCTCTCTCTTGATTTTCAGGTACAAATGAAAATGCCTCCAAGATGGGTCGTTAGAGGGAAGCAGACGAAGAGTGAAACCGCAAGGCCTAGGAAACGCGCAAGTCGAATGCCGAACGCACACGACATAATGTTCGAACATCCCGAACATGAGAAGCGGTACGCGTGTCATGTAAAACGTAAGATCACACCAACCAGGTACATGTGCAATACCACTTTATCTGAATTAGGCCTGAACGTCGAAGTCGACAGAATGTTTCATAGTCTCGGCATGTTAGAGTTCATGCACTTAGAAGCCCCAGTGTTTGACCACATCACGCTGGAGTTTCTAAGTACAATTGAATTCCATTTGGAAAAATGCTGGACCGGGACTCTGAAATACTTCTTTGGAATGATGAAATTTCGACTGTATAATGCTGACCATGAGCTCAGTGTGGAAGAGCTAGGAGGTCTCCTCTGTCCCAGAGACTTTTGATGCTAACGAATTTTGGACAACAATTACGGGTAGTACTGAGTATGTGTCGAAAGTTGCGAAAGCATCTTGTATTCAGAATTCGTGTTTCAGGTATGCATAAAAGGCCTTAGCATACACCCTTTTTGGGAGAGGAGATAGTACAGGAGTGGCCACGCAACGGGAGTTGTTCTTCCTGCATGCTATGGCCAACGCAGAAATGGTAAGTGGTGCCGCTTTTGCAGCAGATTATTTAGGGAGAGTAGGAAAGGCGACTAAGGGAGGAATCTCAGTGGGGGGCATGATTACCAAAATAGCCCTTCACTTTGGCTATGACCCTGCTGAGTTATGTGACACACCGATGTCAGGTAAGAATAGGCTCGATATGGCAGCCTTGGTTCAACAAGGTATGTTTTCTATCACTCCTAATAATTATGTTGTAATGAGTCATAACAGGTTAGTTATTTCCCTCCCTGCTCCTGATAGAGTCAGTATTTCTGACCCAAATAATTGGATTTACGACAATACCGTCCATGCTGAGGACGAGTATTGTCCTGACCATCTCACTGCAGGTGAAACAGAAGAAGAAGATGCACCTGAATTTGAACAGTCTATTCGTCTTCAAGAGGAGCACATGTATACTGGCGCAGGAAGCTCATATACTGCTGACGACAACTGGTCGTGGGTGCGTGAAAAAATTGGACACCTCAGGGTTGAGCAAACATGTCAAGCAGAAGAGCAAGCTCGCCAAGGGGCGCTCATGGACGACATGCACAACATGATGTAGCATTTGATGTTGCATTTTCCCCCTCCTCAGTAAGACCCTGTGAGTCCCCTCTCATACGCGTCCTAAAACATTGAGGTCAATGTTTAGTTCTAGTGTGGGGGGGAGGGTGTTTATTGTTTTAGTAGTTTTCTTGTGATTATGATATTTCTGTTTCATTTTGTTTTTCGTTTACTTTGATTTGTTGTGTGTACTGTGTGTTACAGATAGATGGGACTTGACCGGATGCATGATGACCGGATGCATGACACCGAACCGAGAGTGAAAGATTTACTGAAACCAGATAAAGAAGCAACATTACATGAGAAGTGCTTTGGAACCTGTAAGTTATACCCAACATGGTGAGTGCACAATAGGCCAAATATCACATCATCATGAGAGTGAATCAGATATGGCTTTATCGCTTTAAATTTGCGTATGTTCTACTCACAGAACACTACATGAGAACACGCACTAAGGCATTCCTTTTTGATTTTTTTATTAAACCCCGAGCCTTTCTAGCCGTCCCTTCATTATGTTTACCTGTTGCTACCCCCTGTTGAGCCCACATCATTCTGTTTGTGATAACCACCGCCGTTAACCCATAGCCAAACACTCCCTACCCTGCTCGGCATTTGTGTTATAGTTGTTGAACTGGTGCTAATTCTAATTTTGGGGTAGTGTGCCTACAATAAGCAAGGCAAGTGCGGAAAAAAAAAAGAGATAAATATGTATATCATAAGAAAAATGGGAAGACACCATCATGTCTTCATATAAAAAAAAGAGAAGAAAGAAAGAAGAAAAAAAAAGAGAGCACTTACCTACGCGTCGATAAGTCGTAAATAAACGGCGCGATGGAACCCCATGGTAGTAATGCAAGCACAGAGGAGAAAAAAAGACATCATGAATGATGAGCCTACAAACCCATTGTGTACCCGTCTCATTGTTTATCCCACCATACCTCAGCCCCGTTACAACCCTAAGACCTTAAAAGTGTGTGTAATCTGTCTGTGTGATGAAGGTAGAATTTATTCAAATTTAAAAGTTGGTATTGCATATGCTGAATTTTGAGTGAAAAACACTTTAACCCAGAGACAATTGGTGAGAAGTATGAAAAGCTTGCAGGTAAATAAGTACTTTGATATGGAAGTGCAGCGGACAACATAGATCGAGAAACCGGACACTTGACATTAAGGTGAAAAGCAAGTTACGAAAGACATTGGTTGTATTATGGTAAGAAGAGAATTTTGGGGTGACCTTGTTTTGTCTCATGCATTGCTTGAGGACAAGCAACGAGTTAAGTTTGGGCTTGTGATCGGTCACCTGTTCTACTTGGTTTTCGTCATTTATTCGGCAAGAATTCCATCTAGCCGATAACACTGTGAGTTGTTTCTTGGTCATTTTCCTTTAACTGTTTATGTTTTCACATTATGTTCATTTAAGTTGTTGTAGTTTAAATTTATATTAAATAAAGCACTTTTGATGTCTTGGTCTGGTAGTGTTAGTAATTTCAGGTCCATAGAAGTAACCAGAGGAAGAAATGTGAAGTCTACTGAGTTCGGGAGGATTTTCCTCAAAATCAAAGGCCTGACATGGGTGCCTGTGTCACCTGACACGACCCATGTCAGGATGGGAAGAGAAGTGCATGAAAAGGAAGCAACCAGGGGGCTGACACGGGCGCCCGTGTCAGCATGCCTGAAGGTTAAATTTTTTAGGATTCCTGTCTGTGGGCCAACACGGGTGCCCGTGTCAGTTGACATAGCTTGTGTTAGGTAAGGCGACCATATTTTTGATGTTTTTTGAATTCTGGCCAGTGTGACTGCATGAAGGGTAATTTGGACATTACTGTCGCTACCGCGAAAATAAGGTGCCAGAAAAACAGAAGAGTCGCCACCTTTCGTTATTTTTCCCTCAGAACAGGAAAGGAAACAATCGGAAAAAACCTGACGAAAAGGTATAAGACAAGGTTATCGCAACCATGTATGGGTTCGGGAGTCGGTTACGCAAGGGGAAGGTATTAGCACCCCTCACGTCCATCGTACTCGATGGGATCCATGCTTGTTGGTTTGTCTATGGGTGAAAAACAATCTATTTACGGCTGCTAAAGCTAAACAGAAAGAAACTGACTCGATAGAGCATCGCGCTCTATGCTTACGTATTCCCTCGTGCAATGGGAAAGTCAGAGTCAACGTAGTTCGGGAAACTACGGGGGGGATTTTGCTCGCCGAGATATCGCATCTCGTGCCTACGTACTTTCACACAGCGCGGAAGATCAGAGCGAACATAGTTCGGGCTAACTACGGGTAGACAGGGTGTTCTCGACACACAGGGGTGAGAGCAAGGGTTGACGATACTAGCATGCGCATTCTAGAAGTTTGGTGTATGCTGCTCGACCATTGGAGACTTAGGCATTACCTGTTTGCGGTAGAACGGACGTAGTATGTCGGGTTTGAAGGTATGAGAACCTACGGGAACTAGAACTACGGTCTGGTCTCGATTGCGCTAGGGCAAGAGAAAGGGAACATCAGTCGTCAGCGGGAAAGTCTCGATCGCACGGAAGCGAGAGAACAGAGACATTAGTTGTTAGTGTGCTCGCTAGGATATCGCATCCTATGCCTACATGTTCTCGTCTGGTACGAGAAATCAGAGCAGCTGTAGTTCAGCACACTACGGAAAACGGTCTCGATCGCACGGGAGCGAGAGAAAAGGGAGTCTCGATTGCACAGAGGCAAGAGGGGGGATCTCAATCGCCAGGACGCGAGAGAAAGAGTTTCGATCGCACGGGGCGAGAACAAAGAGGAAGCAGGCCTAACACGCCTAAACGGGAAGGAACTCGGGACACACACGCAAGAACCTAAGGCGTAAGAGCGAGTGCGTCGTATGTCACCCAAAGGGTGCCACACTAAACACTCTAGACGATTGAGAGGAAACCCCTCAACCATCATTTCCTACGTATCTAACATTGCATCTCACAACACTCGACGGTTGCACGAAGACTTGAACAAGAAAGATGTTATCGAACGAAGCGGCTCCATTGGTCCTCGACATGTGCGCAAGCTCCATTCCAATCTTCTCCTCTCTGGATTCTTGATGATGACGTTCGAATCAGAACCAATGTAACGCTTAGACCATCATGATTTGACTTATACGATAAACCAAACTCTAAGAGGTAGCGTATTGATATCCGTGTCAAAGACGAGATAGAGAAATGATATCGAAAATCATTCTCGAATTGAATCATGTCACACGGCCAGCCCGAAATAAAATCCAAAATAAAATCAGATGGCAGAAGAGAAATGAGGAGAGAAATCCAATAACAAAATGGAAATAATATTCTACTCCTAAAATTGAAAATAAACTCCTATAGAATAAAATCTCTAAAGAAAAATAAGGAAATTGCATATAAGAAAATAACATGAAAATTATATACGTATCTCTATAATATTCTATAAAGAAAATAGAAATGAATCTATATACAATATTATTCTAAGAAATACTATCTAAAGAAAATATAAAATTCTATGTAAAACTCTATAATATCCTAAAAGAAAAATAGAATATAAATTCTAAAATATAAAATCTATATATTAAAAAAATGTAATATTCTAAACTATACTTCCTAAGAAGAAAAAAAATAGAAAATAAACTAAAATCTATTACAAGCAAGCATCCAATACAAGCAGACATTAAAATAAAAGGAAGGGGGTACAACAGCTAAACAGGGGAGTAAAGCAGCTAAAAAAACCCATTGGCCCCAACCCACAATACAACAGCTAAAAAAATAAACCAAAACAAAATATAAGGGGGGCGTGTATGGAAAAACGGAGGTGCAGACAGGAAAAACAGTGTTGTTGGGCCCTAAGCCCATCCGTGACAAAAAAACAGCAAGGAGAGGGGGGTGTCCGAGGTAATGGGAGTGTGCAGGGTCCAAGAAGTCAGTTGGGCTCGTTGTTTCAGCCCATAACCGGAAGAAAATCCATCAGCCAAAAAAAAGGAAAAAAAAAGGACGCGTGTGAATGGAAATGGGGGTGCAGTCCAAAAAACAACTGGGCCACAGGCCCAACCAACCCAAAGGAGTAGGGCATCCTCGTCTTCCTCATTCCTTCTGGCCAAAAAAACCCTAGAACACCTCCTTCTTCAACTTCCGCCGTCGGACGAACATCCTCCGTCTCCCTCTCTCAATCTCCGTCCCAACCTTCAATCTTCCCTAACCTTTCCCTTTCATATTCCTCACCAGCCTACGTTTCCATTTCCCAGTCTCAATCTCCTTACTTCTCTCTGTCTGAGCCTCGTGTACATCTTCTTCCATCAAAAATAAACAAAACGCACCTGCGAATGCGTTGTTGTTGCGTGGATCTTGAAGATGGCAATGATTGATGAGGCGTGAGGATCTTGATGCGCAAGTTGCAGATCATGGATTGAAGATGGTGATTCTTGACTTGGAGAAGACGAATATTGCTAACGGCAAATGGAAGATCCATTGTTTGGTGATGTTTCCGAAGAAAACTCACGAAGATGATGACGAACACCATGCACACCAGATGAAGCTTGATACGGAGACGAAGAAATCTGGAAAAATCATCGGTGAATACTGATGAAGATCGAAGAAGATCTTGGAACAAGCTTCAATCATGATGAAGCTTTGATGAATGTTTGAAGAAGTTTTCTGGAAAAAATTTGTGTTGTTGAAGGTTGTTGATGAACATCTGGAAACGAATGTGTGATTGAAGATTATTGAACGGTTTCTGGAAACAGATGATGAACGAGGATGAAGTTCTTTGAGGATCTGGAAAAAGCTTTGAAGATCTATGAGGATTGTTGCAGGTTCTTGGATCTTGTACGAAGATGATGAACATTCATGGCGGAGAAGATGAAGATCTGATGAATCTGGAGGTGGCGATGATGATTCCGGTAGATTGAAGGATTTTCTGGTGACGGTTATTGATTCCGACGACAGTTACCGGTGGGATCTAGGTTAGTTGATTTCGCCGGCGAGGAGCTCCGGCGAGTTTGCATGCCGGCCGATGAGGGATGTGAAGTGGGAGAACACGTGGCAGCTGGAGAGAAGTGAGAGGGTGAGTGGGACGCGTGTGGTCCATGCAGAGAGAAACGTGGTTGTGTGAGGTGGTGTGGCAGTGATGTGTCCTGGAGAGAGAGAACGCGTGTAGGACCTTATATACTAACATGTGGCACAGACTTGGATTGGGCCCCCAAAATTGGCCACCTGACCCACTAAAGACTGCAATTAAAGGTTTAACAGACCTAATTAAGGCTAATTAATGACTATTAGTGCTAAACGAAAAACATTAAAATCTGACTAAACTAATTGCTAATTAAAGACTATTAAGGACTTGATTAAAATTCAATTAACATCTAATTAATTCTGAAAAAAGAATTTAAAACCTATTAAATTCTAAAAAAAATTATATTAATCTAAAAAAAGAAATTAAAATCTATTAATTTCTAAAACAAATTAAATCCTACACCAATTAATCTAGAAATAAAACCTATAAATTTCTAAAGCAAATTAAATCTAAAAAAAGATTAAACCTATTAATCTCTAAAATCTATTACATCTAAACAATTCAATAATATTTAGAAAAAAGAATTAAATCTATAAATTTCTAAAACAAAATCAATTATTCTAAAAAGATGAATAAAATCTATCCATTTCTAAATAAAAAAAGAGTTAAAATTTACTAATTTCTAAACAGATTAATATCTAGAAAAGAAATTAAAATCTAAAAAATTTCTATTAATTTCTAAAACAACTCAATTAATCTAAAAGAAATTAAAATCTATTAATTTCTAAACAAATCAATATCTAGAAAATAGAAAAAACTATTAATACCCAATAATATCTAAAAAATTATTCTAGAAAACAATTAACCTATTTAAAATCTATTTAAACTCTATTTTCTAAAATAAAAAATACCTTAAAACATGGAAGCTAATTAACGGAATAAATCCTAGGAAAATGCTAATAATTCCATAAGGAACAAAAACATCAATTAAATCGGCGAGCCAAACTGCGAGAACACAACGAGATAACCGGTAAAAATACGGACACCGAAATATCCTGAAAAACAACAGCAAAAGCTGCAAACACCGGGAAGAGCACAACTCCCAAAATAAATCTCTGTATTCGAACTGGCCTGAAATGCCTGAAATGCCCGGAAAAGACTGTAATCCCGATAAAGTCAAATTGATTAAAAAAAATGCAATGAAAGTGATATGCGGATGCAAAATGAAATGAGTTGAAACATAAGCCAAATAACGAGAAATGGTTGGTCAAATTTTGGGGTGCAACAATTACGCATGGAAAAGATTGATCTGATACTATTAAGATGTGATTTTGGAAAGGAAAAATGGACTTTTGATCATACGAAGAAAATACAACTGAAACTTGGAAGCTCTGAAGAATTGGGAAGACGAGGAGATTTTCATGATCGGAAGAAATTGAAGATCAACTTTATTCCCTAAATCTTGTAATGTTTCTATTTTCTATGTTGTTTTTGTTGAATACTATGCATAACAAAACCCCCATTGCTAGGGGGTGTCTCTGAATTGTGTTGTAATGAACCTCTGTTGCCTTTCTTAATGAGATTTTGTTTCATTCCTTAATATTTTTGTTATGCAAATCGTTTAAACTTTTAAAGATCGTACAAATTGGAACGATTTACGATTAGGGATTTGGCCTGAAAAACCGATCGATTATGTTGTATAACACATTACAGTAAATATCGCCTAGGAATAGGGATCCTGTAATGATTGTAAAAAGCCTTTGTCAGAACTATTTCTTGATATCTTTCCTTGACTGCTAAGGAATTAGGGTTGAGGAAGAACATCAAAGGTTTTTCAGTTAAGGAATTTAAAAAAAAAAACACTTGTGAGGTGCAATAAAAAATTAAAGTTTTGAGACATTTCTCATTGATATACTCCAGGGTTTGTACTAAGCAATTCATACAATTCTCTTAGCATATTTTCTCTTAATCGTAAAATAATTTTATCATTATGCTTTTTCCTGTTAAAAACCCCAAACAAAATCCCAAGGTTATTTTGTTTGATTGAAATAACATCTGTACCTAAATATTTACACGCAGTCCTCAGAGATCGATACTGAGAAAACCCATATTATTACTACATCGGTATAATTAGTACACTTGCTAATTTACCGATCAAGTTTTTTGCGCCGTTGTCGGGGACTGCCAAAATTTTAAGTACCTTGTTAGTTCAGTTAGAATAAATTTTAAGTTATTCATTTTCTGATTATATTTTTGTTATTACTAATAATTTTCTAACCTGTGTATGCGAGGTAAGACCTCAAATTTATTTTCTGTTGACTCAGAACCTGAATGATTGTTGCACGCCAGACGCAGAAAAGCTAAGCTTGAAACACTGACAGCTTCAAACTCAGGAACATAAGTTTCAGAGAACGACGAAGAAGTTGTGAGTCTTTCCGAGCATACAGATTCGAGCACAGAGATAGAGCCCGAAACTTTCATCATGAACGGAGATCCAGCTCCAGCCGAAAGACTTATGGGAGACTATGGAAGAGAAAATGCTCCAACAGGGCGTTTGACCATAGTGAATCAACCAGTGACTGTTGCATAATTCACTACGCCAGAATTGACTTTTAGCAGCGCATACAAAGACAACGCTTTTAGAAAAAGCTCTGCTAAAGAGTCATTAAAAAAAAGAAAAAAATTGCTTACTAAAGATAATGCTTTTTAAAAAGCGCTGCTAAAGGGGAGCCCAAAGAAAGCTCTTTTTAAAAAGCGCTGCTAAAGGGGGGGGGGGGTCTAAGACAACCCTATGAAAGCGCTTTCCTAAAGCGCTGCTGTAGGTCTAGTCTACGAGAGCGCTTTTTCCATAAAGCGCTGCTATATGGGGTACATAAGAAGATCTTTGAGAGCGCTTTTTAAAGCGCTGCTAAAGCCATTAAAAAGCGCTGCTATAAGTTTAGTTAGAATTAATTTAAAATACCCACCAGAATTTTTATAAGAAACAGAACAGTCATCGTCATCGTATTTCTTTCTTTTTCTCTGGCGAACAAAGTTTCCCTATAAACCCATATTCAGTCACTGTCGCCCTCCTCTGTTGCATTTCGCCGCCGTTCACCGTCCGTTTTCGATATCCTCTACTCGTCTGCATTGCATTTCCGCCATTGTTATGGTATTTGAAGTTTTACTCTAGATTTCTTTTTTACTTATATTTTCACCATTGTTGCTGTAATTTTTAAGACAAACTGAATATGTTTTTACTATTTTAATGCAATCAAGTTAAGTCATTTTCTGTAATCTTTAAGACAAACTGAATATGTTTTTATTATTTGTATAGATATCTACATGTTAAGTCTCTTTGTTGCATGTTATATATTTTGTATTTTAATATACATGTTAAGTCTCTCTGTCATTGTTACGGATATTTTGTATGTTTTAGATTAACAAACAAGAGTTTATATTTTTTAAGAGAGTTTATATTTTGTATGTTTTAAGAGAGTTTTTATAAACAGAGAGTTTTTTAAGAGAGTTTATAAGAGAGTTTTTTAAGAGAGTTTGTATGTCTTAACCGAGAGTTTATATGTTAAGTCTCTTTGTTGAATATGTTTTTAAGAGAGTTTATATTTTGTATGTTTTAGATTGACAGACAAGAGTTTATATTTTGCATGTTCAATATAGTTTGGAAATTCCTATTTTTTAAGAGAGTAGCCAACATGAATATGGTTTTATATGATATGGTTTTATATGTTATTATGGTTTTATATGTTGATGGTTTTATATGTTGATATGTTAGTATGGATTTCTCAATGTTTATATGATATGTTATCATGGTTTTATATGTTTAGTTAGGATTTCTGAATGTTTAGTAAGGGTGTCATTTTGGTTTAAGGATTATCTAGTATTTTTAATATGATTTATTTTGGTGGATTATCTAGTATTTTTGTTTTGGTTAATTATTAATATGATTTTAATAAAATTTATATTTTGTCTGCTATAGGGGTTACCTGTGAAGAGCAAAGTTGTGATCGTTTCCAAGCATCCTACTGTGTAACATTCTTAGAAGTTAGTGATTTCTTTACAGGTATTCTCTGTTTTGTTTAACTTTCATAGTTTAGTGTAGATTACTCAATTAGTATGGATAAAAAATGGATGTCTGGTAATCGATTGTCCAAAGAGTACGAGAATGGGGTATCGAAGTTCGTTAAGTTTGTTGTTGAACACACCAAAGACCCCTGTAGGATCACATGTCCTTGCTTAGGATGCTGTTATGGGCGTCGAGTTGACGCCGTTCAGTTGGAATATCATTTAATGAGACATGGAATTGATCGAAGTTACACATGTTGGACATTACATGGTGAGATAAGTAACGAGAATGTTGAACCCCGGAATAATACGACATGTGCTTCAAAGGACAATGGCAGGGATACATATGATTATGATCGAGTTGAAGAGATTGCAGAAGCACTTGAACAAGATCTTCAAGATTGTCCCAAGATGTTTGAGAGGTTGGTAAGCGATGCAGAGAAACCGTTGTATAAAGGTTTCACTACTTTCACAAGATTGTCCAAGGTATTAAAGTTGTACAATTTAAAGGCGGGTAATGGATGGTCGGATAAAAGTTTCACAAAGTTGTTAGCCCTACTTCAAGAGATGCTTCCGGAGGATAATGTTCTTTTCTATCGAACCTATGAAGCTAAAAAAATGTTATGCTCTATTGGCATGAGCTATGATAAGATACATGCTTGTCCAAATGATTGCATTTTGTTTCGAAATGAATATGCATCATTAAACGAGTGTCCTAAATGTAGTGTATCTCGGTATAAGAAAAAATTGTCACCAGCAAAAGTATTATGGTATTTTCCTATAATTCCGAGATTCAGACGCATGTTTTGTAGTGAAATAGATGCAAAACACCTGACTTGGCATGCAGATGATAGAATTGTAGATGGGAAGTATCGATATCCGGCAGATTCACCACAGTGGATGAAAATTGATAATGATTATCCTGATTTTGGAGAAGAAGCTAGAATCCTTCGCTTGGCATTATCGACTGATGGAATGAATCCGCATGGTATGCAAAGTATCTCACATTCCACCTGGCCTGTAATTATTATGATTTATAACCTACCTTCATCGCTATGTATGAAGCATAAGTACATGATGGTATCTATGTTAATTTCTAGCCCTAAACAACCAGGGAATGACATAGACGTATACCTGACACCTTTAATCGAAGACCTAAAGAGTTTGTGGGAGAACGGTGTGGAGGTTTATGATGGATATAGGAAAGAAAGTTTTAATTTGAGGGCGATGTTGTTTGGCACAATTAATGATTTCCCAGCATACGGAAATCTATCGGGTTATAGCATTAAAGGTCAATGTGCGTGTCCTATCTGTGAAGAAAACATAGATTGGACGCGGTTGGAATTTGGTCAGAAGAATGTCTTTCTTGGTCATCGTAGATTCTTAAATTCTAATCATCACTACCGTGGGTGGAGAAAAGCATTCAATGGAAATTCAGAACAACGTAAAACTCCACCTACATTGACCGGCGAACAAATTTTTGAAAAGGTGAAATATGTGAGCACTAAGGTTGGCAAGCCTTTTGCTCATACGCTTGTCACGCGTGGGTGGAAGAAGAGGTCAATTTTGTTTGAGTTGCCGTATTGGAAGTCGTTGTATGTAAGACATTTTCTTAATGTTATGCATATTGAAAAAAATGTATTTGAAAGTGTTATTGGTACGTTACTCAATATACAAGGAAAGTCTAAGGATGGCCTTAAAGCAAGAAAGGACTTGGTAGCAATGGGAATAAGAAATGAATTAGGACCCTTGAAGAAAGGAAATCGCACATATCTACCACCTGCTGCTTATACTTTATCTAGAAAGGAGAAAAAGATATTGTGTAAGTTTCTGAGTGAAGTTAAAGTTCCAGAAGGATACTCTTCAGATATTAGAAGACTTGTTTCTATGAAAGACCTCAAGTTAAAGAGTTTAAAGACACATGATTGACATGTTATAATGGAACACTTTCTACCAATAGGTATACGTTCTATTTTGCCAGAAAAAGTGAGAGGTGCAATAACTAAATTGTGTTTTTTCTTTAGGTCAATCTGTAGTAAGGTGATATATCCTGCGATCTTACCAACATTGCAAAGAGAAATAGTTATTACTTTATGCAAGCTTGAAATGTATTTTCCTCCATCATTTTTTGACATAATGGTACATCTAGTTGTTCATCTTGTGAAAGAGACACAACTGTGTGGACCTGCCTATATGAGATGGATGTACCCTGTTGAACGTTATATGAAAATATTGAAACAGTATATGAAAAACCGAAGTCGACCAGAGGGATGTATTGTTGAACGATACATTTTTGAAGAAGCTATTGAGTTTTGCACTGAATATTTGTCCAACGTTCAATCCATTGGCCTCTCAAAATCTTATGTTGTAGAAAAAATAGTAGGTAAAAGTTAATTGGAAATAAAGTTGTGACAGTTTCAAGGGATGAACGGGAGCAAGTGCATTTGTATGTTCTGCACAATGACATTGAGGTTGAGTCGTATGTTGAAATGCACAAGGACGTTCTCTGAGGTTTAAATTTGAGTAGAAATGAAAATTGGATAGTACGTGAGCACAATCGAAGTTTTATCACATGGTTCAAGGAGCATATTTTTTCAAAGTTTTATTCTGATCCCGCTTCAATAACAGAAAGGTTGAGATGTTTAGCATATGGTCCAAGTTTGCATGTGTTTTCTAATAGCGCACACGCAGTTAATGGATACACATTTTATACCAAGGAACAAGATGATAAATGTACAATGCAAAATAGTGGTGTCACCGTGCTTGCCGAAGCAATGTACATTTCCTCGTATTATGGGGTTATCGAGCACATTTGGGTGTTTCATTATGAGAAGTTTCAGATTCCTATCTTTGGTTGCAAGTGGGTTGAAAATAATAATGGCATACGAATGGATAAATCAGGTTTTTTGAATGTGGATCTTAATAAGGTGGGGTACAAAGATGAGCCTTTTATTCTAGCCACGCAAGCTAAACAAGTGTTCTATGTCACTGATCCGACAAGTACGAAATGGTCTATAGTTCTTTTTTCCAACAAAGTAATCGATGATAACATTGGAGAAAAGGGGGATGTTGATGTTGAGAATGAATCTTATATTATAGATGATCCAGATGAGAATATTAGAGAGGACGAATAATATATTAGAAATGATCATAACGAGGGAATTTGGATCAATCCATTTGTCGGTGTTGTTAAGAGACAAGTAAACCCCGTTAAAACGAAAAAAAAAGAAAGAGATGTTAAAGGTACTTGTAACATATTATTTCTTATTTATATCATGCAATAAAATAACATATTATTTCTAATTTATACCATGTTTTTCTTATTTATACATTTCTTATGTATATATTTGTTATTTACATATATGCATGTCATTCATTTGATACTTTGGTTTTTCTGAATTACAGGTATATATATTATGGCCAGCAACGAGGAAACATCACATGATGGAAAACAAACAACAAAAGATGTGGAAGGCGATACTAAAAGAGGCATAACGATTATGAAAAAAATCATCCGTGCGAGAGATAAAGGAGTAAATTATGATGTCCATTGGAATGAAAGAGATCAGTTAGTTGAGCCTAACGGTGCGTTGCTAACAAGTAACATCGGAGCACTTGTACATTCGCAAGTTCCGATTACTTGCGATAATTGGAAAATTCTTTCATTACAACCGGCTAAAGATAAAATTCTTTCAGGTATGATATTTAATTATTTTTAATTATGTTGACAGTTACGTCTTTAAATTAATTATACTAACATGTTATAGGTATGTAAGTTTGTTTGCAGAGATCTTTTAATATTGAAGATCATAGGAGAAAATATTGTATTCAATTGTCCGGAAAACGCTTGAGGGGATTTAGAGCGTTTTTAACAAACAAGTTTCTAAAAGATTCTGAAGGAAACTTTGTTGACTCCGAGCGTCCAATGAAGTACACGGATTTGATTTCGGATCAAGAATGGGAGACGTTTGTTGCAAAGCGAAGAACAAAAGAATTTGAAGTAAGTACAACTTATCATGAACTATGTATAGTATATATACTTCTTCCACAAGAGTTCTGATAAACTTGTTTTTTCAGGTTGTTAGTGGTGTAAATCGTCAATGGGCATCAAATCCCGCATATCCATACAGAAAGGGGCGTTTGGGATATGCATGCTTAGAAAAAAAAATAGTAAGTACATATAAATACTTTAATATGATATATTTACAAAAAATAGTAAGTATATGTAATAGGATATAATTCTTTATTATCTGTCTTAATGCGTAGTTGGAAGAGGAGAAGAGTGATGCGACATCTCTTTCGGACCATGTTGTATGGAAGGCTGCCCGTGTGGGAAGAGATGGAGTCATTCAGGAAGAAGTTCAACAAGTCTTTGAACAATGTGTAAGTACAACGTTATCTTTGCCAGTAACTGATCAAAAGTGTATAATATATTTATATATGTTTTTATCTATATTTCAGGAGACTCTATCCCAGACCATAACTCCCGCTGAGGACGATGATTGCAGGAGCTTACTGAGCCGGGTGTTGAATATTCCTGAGTATTTTGGGCGTGTGAGGGGTAAGGGATTTGGTGTCACTCCATCCAAACTGT
Source organism: Lathyrus sativus (assembly GCA_963859935.3). Lineage (NCBI taxonomy): Eukaryota > Viridiplantae > Streptophyta > Magnoliopsida > Fabales > Fabaceae > Lathyrus > Lathyrus sativus. Next base: position 475,521,868 of record OZ012739.1, read on the forward strand.
ATAAGCAGCCAAAGAAAAAAAATCCAACCAATAAAGAAGTGATGGATACTTTGGAGGAATTGAAACCGCAGATTCGTGAATTACAGAAGGAAAAGGAGAGATACATGTTGGAAAGGCGCGCTCTAAAGGGTAAAGCTACTAGTGACAAAGATAGTATCGGTTGTCCGCAGAAGCTTCCCGAGGTAATTGTATATATTACATTGAAATTAATTTAGCACAGTTTACTTAATTGACACATTAACTGATCATTATTTGTTTAGGGCATTTCACTTTGCCGGCTATATTTGTTGTCACCGACTCATCGAATGGTGGACAAGGGAAAGGTGCATAACACTCTGGGAGACTTACTTCACCACAAACTGCTCCCTTCTGGATTTTTGAAAGTATCTATTGATATTGCGTTAGAGGGGGGTGCGTTGTTGCCTATACCAGATGATATTTCAGGCGCAACAGTGGTGGGAGACGCAATAGGAGCGTATGTGGCATGGCCGACAAATCTCATTTGCATAGATGATGAGGTAGGTTGAACCTTTTAATACTTAAATGTTTTATGATCCATACATGAAAGTTATTCTTACATTTACATTTTCTTATTTACATGATGATCTTAGACTCCTAGAAAATCCAAATCAAAAGATGATAGAATTATTGTGCGGGATACCGATTCAGCTGCATCAAAGAAACATGTACTACTACAGTTACATGATTATCTTATTATACATTAATTACTGAACTTATATATGACTTTTAGATCCATGATCAGCAGTCGCAACAAGTCAGCAAGGGTAAGATGTCTGAAACTTCCAAGGTGCCCAGAAAAGCATTTGTTCCTCGATTTAGGATGTGCCTTGAAACATATGTGGGAACATCAAATGTGCCTGAGGGTGGCATCCGTCAAATACATATGGACGGAGGTATTTTCGGTTTTGAATATCCCGAAACAATTGCTAAGGAGGATTTTGACCAGGTTTTCAACTATTCTGAATTGGGCGTCGGTGTTATGCATTCATACATCAGGTACTTCGATCCATTTTAATTAAATAATTGAACATTTTAAAATTTGCTCATTTAACTGAATATTCTAATGTTGATTATGTTTTTTTAGGCTCTTGTATGACAAGTTATTGGTCCCGAATGATTTGACTTCAGTATTCGCATTCTTATCTGCTAGCTGTGTCAACTCACAGACAATAGACCAGACACCAGATACAATCAAAGAGTACACAGTGCAGAGATTTATGGGCGCGACTACGGAGAAGTTGTTCTTGTTGCCATATAATACTGGCCATGGGTTAGATTTTATTCTAAATTCATTTATTATAATTGTTCGATTTTTGCCTTTCTGTATAACGTTTCCGTCTAAACTGTTGTCTTGTTTTATAGTGGACATTGGTTGTTGGTCGCGATTAATCCGAGAAAAGAAATAGTGTATTATATAGATTCATTGGATGGCGATGCAACAAAATATGAAAATCTGAGGAACATGGTTGATACGTAAGTGATGAGATATACTGTTCTGAATAATTATATATCTTTATTTATTATGTGACATTGTTCTAAATATGCGTTTATATTATGTTAGAGTTATACAAATATTCAGAGCACAAAGAGATGCAACGGTGCCAAAAAGCAAGGCTAACAACATCAACTGGATCAAAGTGGAGGTATATTTTCCCATGTTTGACTGTTATAGTGGCTCTACTTGATAAAACTATTTAAACTATATATCCTGGTAAATGTTCGTTTGTTTTTTGCATTTACAGTGTCCTCGTCAGTGCAATGGGATTGACTGCGGATATTTTGTATTGCGCTTTATGAAGGAAATTATTCTTTCTGGTCAAATAGAGGTTCCAATCATGGTATGGATCAATTCATTATATAAGTTATATGATTCATTTTGATAATTATCCGATACTTCATCTGAGTAATTAGTTTTAAAATTAAATCTTGCATGTTCTGTTATATTATGTAATATTTTGATGAATTCAAGTGCGCTACTTACACGAAACCAAGATTGGAAGAAATTAAAGAGGAATGGTGTCAATTTATTCTTGAGTTGAGAATTGTATAAAGTTATCGGATTGGAAGAATTGTAATTATATGTAAATTGACTGTATTTGTGATGTTGTAATTCTGAGGATCGAATTTTGTTATAACATGTTTAAGCAGGTTTATGTGTATTAAAATGATTATGGGCAAAGTGATGAGTTACAATGTATACTTAAAGGCCAAAGTTTTGAATTGTATATATAAGGCCAAAGTTTTGAATTGTATATATAAGGCCAAAGTTTTGAATTGTATATATAAAGTCAAAGTGTTGAAATAAAGGCCTGAATTATAAGCAGGTTTGTGTAATATAAGCAGGTTGTTGGTAAATATACAAAACAGCGTGAATATTTTTTAAAAAAAAATTTAAAAATCTGGGACATTATACAGCGCTTTTACAAAAAAACACTGCAAAAGGTTACAAACATAGCGCTACAAAAGCGCTGCTATAGGTTTGGAGGGGGGGGTCTAAGACAGCGCTTCTAAAAAGCGCTGCTAAAGGGGGGGCTATGACAACGCTTTGTAAAAGCGCTGCTAAAGGTGGGGTCTAAGACAGCGCTGCTAAAGGGGGGATGGTTGGGGGAATATGCAGCACTTATAAAAGCGCTGCTAAAAGTGTTGCTGAAGGGAGCCTTTAGCAACGCTTTTTCCATAAAAAAGCGCTGCCTTTACCTTTAGCAGCGCCACTTTTGGCAGTGCTTTTAAGCGCTGTTAAAGGTCTTTTTTGGCATAGTGCTTTCAGCTACATCCATCAATCATCCGGCAGCTTCGGAGCATACCTTTCTCAGAAAGAATAAATGAAGATGCAAATAAACATCTTCAAAGGTTTCTAACTATGAGCACCTCATTAAAGATAGAGGGGCACTCCGAAGAAACAAAGAAGCTAGTTATGTTTCCTTTCACCTTATCTGATGAAGCTGAAGAATGATTTTATTCATTACCAGCTGGGAGTATTAACACTTGACACGAGATGTAGATAACATTTCTGAATGAATTTTTTCCTGCTTCTGTCTATATTAGAAAAAGATACGACATAGTAAATTTTAAACAGAAGGAGGGAGAGCCACTTGGAGATGCTTACAAAAGGTTTAAGAGGTGACGTGTTTTGAAAATGTTACAGAGTTGCCATTTTATGGAATCATAAGTTATTTCGACTAGAAAATAATGAGATTCCACTTGGCACACCAATACAAGTACAAAAGAACACAAGCTGAGTCAGTTACATCAATATTGGGAGAGCGCGCAACATTAGGCCATAGGTCGCCCAAAATGTATGCGAAGTCTCTCTATTTGACTTGGATCAAGCTGTTATAATTGAACCATGTTTCCTCTTGATACAACTGATAGGGTGTGTGGTGTGCATGGAATCAGCCAAGAGAAGGAAAGAAGCACCTCATATACATTTGTAGATAGAATCCAATCTCTCCACTCTCCTAACTTTGACAGAAATAACCACTAGAACAAAAATAAGTCTAGGCAATAACAGAAAACCACGACTAGATGTAAAAAAAACGTAGCCTAAGCCTTTAGCCTATGGTTATCTAGACGTGAAATATGTGGTAGTTGTCTATTGCTACTTGGTACAATTTTTTTACTTTAGTCCATGACTGAGAGAAAATATATTTTCTTGTGAATATGTTGCAGTTTTCTAACTAGTTTTAGACTACGGTTTTGTTTATGCTACACATGTACAATGATTTTCTATTGATTAGACTACATTTTGTTTACTGAGTCAGTTAGTCCACAATTTTTATTTAGGTCACACTTATAAACTGCTGCCTGATCTATAAGCCAAATAAAAAAATTTAGACAATAAACAATATAGATGAAAATTTCATAAATTCCACTTCAAACCTGATAAACACCATAAGTTAATTTTAAAAATTTTATAAAAACTGCACAACTTACATCCAACACCTATTCCATAATAAACAACTCTAGATATAACATAATGAGCCTTATAACAACTCATAAGCTATATGAACCAAACATAGGAGAAAATGTATACATATATTAAAAATAAAAGGATAAATAAACTCACAAATTCATAGAATTGGAAAATACTTATTAGCATGTGGATGTCAAATCTCAAGTCCATGCCTGAAAAGAAATATAAAAGTAAAATCAGGAGAGGGTTTAAACATACATGAATAAGTAGCATATGCATAAGTTTGATAGTATGAACAAGAGACAAGATATTTTTAAAATGAACCATTGATAAATTGTATCATTGGTATTCTCCTATTCATGGAAGCACAATAATGAAAGCTCCCAAATAAAGGTGTAAAAAAAACTGTTGAAGATTACTAATCCAAAAGCAATAACTTAAAGATAAAGAGCGACCCCAAATATTACCACCAATATATAATAGCAGACATTGAAACTTGAATGCTGCGTAGTCCCTAAGTCAAACCAACCATGGGTACATTCCAACATATTATAAAAATAATAATAAAAATAAAAACATACACTAAAATAAAAATTAACAACCCAAAAGACACTTACAAATTAAAATCTTATCACAGAAAACACAACTGTCAAAAATGAAACAACAAGAGCGAATAAGTAGATTCATTAATACAAATAATATATTTTATTACAACGATTTTATTTTATATATTAAAAAATTAAGGTAAATTTTTTAGATGTTCCATTTTGTTATAAATGTACAATATACTTTATTGTTTATTTTGAAAAATGAAGGATAAATCTATTCAGCGTATATGTTTCAAATCTCATTAGTCATAAGTTTATGTTTTTATCTCATTAACAGTGTCACTTTCTTGAATATTTTATTTTTAATATAAGAACACGTCATATTTCACTTCGGTTTTCTTTCCAACTAAGATGAATATGTTTCTCTGATATATATAGCTTTAGCTTGTATCATTCAGTTACATTTGTCTAAATAACACAAACAGAATCCTAAAGAAGAACCTTTAACAAAAGTTTCATAAGCAACGAGAGTCATAAATACATATCATCTTCAATACGAAGATGTTATGTGTTTAGTGATCTCGTTTCTTCTTCAGAGATCCAAATCATTTTCTTTTACTTGTGCTTTAGAGATCTAGCACGTCAAACATTACTATAAATATTTTTGTCATATTGTTGTTGTTGTTGTCTTGTTGAAATCCTAAACCCTCGAGGTTTTCTTGTTGTTTTTATTGATGTTTTTTTTTGTCGATGTTGTTACTCTTGTTGTTGAGACTCTAAATCCTAGACATTGGTTATTGACATTGTTCTTGATGTTGTTGATTATTTTTTTTTGTGTTGCTGTTTAACGCGAGTTGTTATTTTTGAGTTAAGTTTATTAAATTTATATGTCGTATTTTAGTTGTTATTATTGTGTCTAAATTTGAGAATGATATTGATATTAACATTATGTTTTTTTGTGGTTTTTTGTGCGCTCTCATTTTGTTGCGTCGAATTGAGTTTATTATATCTTATATTGATTGTTTGTTTTACTAATCTCTCTTTGAACATATAACCTGTAAATTAATTTTGAAATAATCATATAAAAAATTGTGTTGTGTCTGAAACTTATCTTAAACCGATTGATGATTTTTTAGCATTCTACGACTCATATAATTTTTAGCATTCTACGACTCATCATTCACTCATATAATTTTACTTGTGCTGCTGCATCAGTGCATAGCAAGAGTATTAAGATAAGAGTAATCCCTAGTTTGATTGTCATTTTGAGAATGTGGTTATTATGCTTCGTTTATGCATCTCCATCAAAAATAAAATAGTGGAGTTTTATAGGGTTTTTGGTGGAAAATAATAATAGAGAAGAATAAGTTGTTTCAATAATTAAGTGTAACTAACCATTCCTATTACTATGCATATGAGTTGGTATAGTTTGAATTATTCATTGCTTAATATCAGAAATCACCAATAGGGTTTCCTTAGGATTAGAAATTACTATACACTCAAGTATTATTTGTATCTATAAATACTCAGCACTTATGGCTAGAATAATATATAAAAGAATCATTCCCTTTATGGTATTCAGAGTGTAAAGCTGAATTTTTTTTTCCTATCCGTGTTATACCTGTATCTATAAATACTCAGCACTTATGGCTGGAATAATATATAAAAGAATCATTCCCTTTAGAAAAGACAACGTTTAAGAAGCATTGCCACAATTTTATGTATTGGTAAAACCCCTCGCAAAAATCACTTACACTCCAATAATCATCACATGTACGCACTTCAACATATGTCCCTTACTCACGGGCTACACTCCCTTCACCACTTGTACAACCATCACTCCCTTCATCATATTTCTTAACATTTCTCCACTTCAAACATGGATATCTAACCATCATATACCATTTATGTATCTTCAGAGTAAGAATCCCCATACTCCTTCTTGTCTAGTTCTAATAATAATTTAACTAATAATCACTACTATTAAAATAGCTTTTCTAAAATTTGACGTAAACTAAGATTTAGCATCGGCTTGATGACGATGTCAGGACGAGTTGAAAACCTACAAAATTATATGTAATGACGTCTAAAAATCAGACGAATCTAAAGTAGTCTTGGTCAAATTGAGTTTAATCAGACGTTATTCATCAACCACGCTACTATATTCCAGACACAAGAAGTAAAAAAAAAAAGGTAGTTTTGACCAAAATGACTCTAAAGTCAAATAATAAAAAGTCAACAAATTTAAAAAAAAAATCACCTACCTTTGCATTTTATAAAGTCTTTTTGCACCTTTTTATGTCCTGTTATGCATATATTAATGAAAATACAGAATACACTAAAAACATCAACTCGTCACATATATTTTCTATTCTTTAAATTTTAATTCATTATTTCTATGACTGGTGCAAAACAAATCATGGCTAATACAAACAGAAAGAAGGATGAGAGAATTGTAAATACAATAGCTTGCAAATGAAGAAAACCATGATTATTGATGAATGAATGATCATCTTAAATACATGATTAGATTAATGATCTTCTTTGTATAACAAGTTATCCCAAACTAGAAAAAATAGGAAACTTGTATATCAAGTAAGTGTAAATCTAACATCTCCACTCAAGTTAGACTATGATTGACGCATAAGTCTAACTTGGACATGTTGGTAAGGAAAGTTGCGTGATGCTTGGTGAAAGCATCTGCAAGTTGATTTGAACTGCTGAATAATAGGAAAAAAATGAATTATTGTTTTGAATTTTCTCTCAAATGACATGGCAATACATTTCTATATACTTGTTTCTTTCCTGAAAAGTTGGATTGTTTGTCAAGTATATGGATGATTTGCTCTCAGAATAGATAGAGGAAGGGTGAGGCAAGGATATGGAGAAATCAAAAACAAGATTATGAAGGCATTGTAATTTACATGTAAAAGATGCAAGGGCTTAGTATTATACCTTAGTTAAGGATCTTGAAACAATATTGTGATTTTTAGATTTATAGGATATGAGAAAGGTGTCAAGGAATACACAATACCCAAATATATGTTTTCTTGAATCAGGACATCTTACTCAATTAGAGTCAACAAAACCATGAATCTTGATTGGAACAGTGTTAGAGTAGAAGATAACTTTGTTTGGTGAGGATTTCAGGTACCTCAGAATGTTGGTTGCTGTTGTGAACTGAGGGTCAATGATTTTTAGATAAAATGACTTAGATGCTGCATAGAGAAAGAGATGTTTGACCTTGTGCGAGTGAGGAATAAAAGTCCACCAATGTGTCTTCTATAGGAAGTAGGATTGCCTAGGGGAGTACTCTCATGTTGGAAGAGTTTGGTGGTAGGATGAATAGGAATGAGAGATGGCTTGGGTCCTAAGTAACTAGTGTTTTCAAGTAATTAAAGGGTGTACTTTATCTGGTTCTTTATAATGCTTTCATCTGATCTTGCAATCTCAATACCAAGGAAGAATATGAGTTTACAAATATTTTTAATACGAAATTGTTTATCAAGGAATTGCTTAACATTTTTTAGTTATGTCAAGCAATTTCCAACATGGACTATATCATCAACATATACTAGGATGGATGTCAATGAATTGTCATCAAATTTGAGGTAGAGAGTAATCAGCTTGTGATTGTTTGTATCCCAAATTGAGTACAACTTGGGAAAATTTAGAATACCATTGCCATCTTGCTTGTTTCATACCATAACATTACTAAAATTTAGAATACCTATTTTAGTAATGTGAACTATTTTGGGCTTTTATAGTTTTGGGCTTTGCCTCAGGGTGCAAGCTAACCTAAATCTATAAATAGGGAGCAACCCTTATTTTGTGAACAACTCTCGTAACTCATAACATTGTATTCATAGAATTTGCAGATGCAAGTGAATAAGAATTTCCAGTTTGGAAGTAAAGAGAAACTCTGCAGAATATTCATTCTTTTTCTTCTCCAACATTATTTTCTTTCTTTCTCACATAATGCATCGAAATATTTCGGTACATACCCTCCACCACCATCATTCCTAAAAATCTTTAGCTTTCGACCATAGATTTGAATTTGACAAATACCTCGATCACTTCAATTTTCTTCTTGATTAGGTAAGTCCACTGTTTTTGACTAAAATCATCTATGAACGTGATACAGTATCTATTACCTCCAATCGAATCCACCTGGATATGACCACATACACCAACGTATATGACTTCGAGAATTTTCTTCTACTTACTTCCTGCATCCTTGCTGAAGTTATTCCTGTGTTGTTTCGCCTGAACACGTTCTTCACACACTTCACTTGGAATATCGATTTTTGGTAATCCTAAAACCATATTTCTTCTCTTCAAATCTCTGATGTCTTTGAAGTTGAGAAGGTAAAGTCGATAATGCCATAACAATTAATCTTTGTTGGTTGCAGTTGCAAGACACTTATGCTCTATCACATTAAGTTCAATCTTGAAGGTCATATTCTAAGACATTGGGTTCTTCAAGATTAAACTACCACCTGAGTCGAGAACTTTCATCATCTTGTCTTTGATCAACACCTAGTAGTTCTTTTCGACCAACTGACCTATACAGAGAAAATTACTCTTCATGTATGGTATGTATAACACATTGGAAATTACTGACCTCTTGCAATCTTTCCTCATAATCATCACATCATCAATACCTTTAGCTGTTAGAGCACTGTCATTTGCAAACTTCACCATATTCTTCATTGAGGGCTTCATGTTGACAAACCAATATTTCCGACCAGTCATGTGTTATGAGCATCACGAGTTCAAATACCATTGATCCTAGAATCTTTCTTCATCTCTTGTTGTGACCATCAACAATATCTCTTCTTTTTCACGTTTCGCCAGTTTTGAATCAGTTTCTTAATTTTTCATCTTTTCTGGACAATCACTAAAATAGTGACCATACTTATGACAATTGAAACACTGAATGTGACTTTTTTCAGGCTTTCGATCCCCACCTCTTCCTCTACCTGCAACACCACCTGTTGGGTTGCCTTGGTTTAGGGTTTTCTAGGATTCGACCAGTTTCCTTCATGTTGATTTCGACCAGTCGAATTGTTCTAGCCTCTTGACGGGGGGGAATGAAATGATTAAAGAAAATCTTAAAATAGGAGAAGACATGGTCTCACAACCAAATCCTGGGTTCGCGAGTCGATTACGCGAGAGGAATGTATTAGCACCCCCTCGTGTCCGTTGTACTCAACGGGATCCACGCTTGTTATTCTAATCAAAGGGTGTGTTTATCTAAAGCCTACTTGCTAACGAAAATAGAAAAGGAAAAATAGAAGGAGACTCGATAGGACTTCGTCGTCCTAAGCCGACGTATTCCCTTGTGAAAATGGAAAAGTCAGAGTCAACATAGTTCGAAAGACTACGGGTGAATGGGGGGAAATTAATCACCAAGACTTTGCCGTCTTGTACCTACGTATCCTCATTCGGACGAGAAATAGGAAATCAGAGCGTTCGCAGTTCGTGGGACCCATTATTAAGCATTTTTTATGAGCGATGCTAAATTTGCGTTCCAGCAGTTAGGGTCGATGCCTGTTTGCGGTAGAACGGAAATAACATGCCCTTTCTGAAAATGTTTGACATAAAATCTCGAAGGATAAAATGATTTTAATTTGTTTGTGAATTTTTAAGAACTGTTTTGAATTTGTTTGAGATTCGTATTACACTAAAGTCTATGACATATGAGCGAATGTGTCGCAAGTTTTCCCCCAAACGGGACGTATGCTACATGAGGGAAAAGTGTCTCATACTTGGTTATACTTGTTTTAATGATGTCAAAACATATATAGTTTAAGAAGTGTACTTTGGACTGTATCATCGAGTCGCATATGCATCAATTATTTTTCTAGTGTCAAACATTTGTCAAAATGTGTCTTGGTTCATATATGAAAAGCACTATATGTGTTCTATATGAGTTTGATCATGTTGGTTGAGTTAGAGATGCATTTGAAACACTTAGAAGTAGCTAAATATATCAAAATCTGCATTTTTTGAAGTTTTGAGTCTTTGAGCCTACTTAAAGCTTGCTTAGGTCGACTCATGCAGAAATTAATTTTCAACTTTTGCTCTCAAGAGAGCTCGCGTCAACCTTCCGGTCGACTCATACTGTGTGCATTTATATTATTCAAAACTGGGGTGCTTTGCATGACGCATGGACCTGTTCTGGTCGACGCAAAGAGCATTTTTCTATATAATCCTAAATTCGGGAGAGCTCAGGTCGACCCTCCATTTGTTTTAGGTTGACCGTTTGCTCATTAATTTTCTGTTATATTTACCATTCAAAGTGATTGTTATGTTGGTTATTGGTTATAGCTTTGCATATATATTGAGTTAGCTCATTCTACCAAAAAAAACAAGAAAAGTGAAAATATACACTGATTTGGTTCTCATCATCTTCATCCTGTTTCTTGCATTTTCTTAGTAACTACACATAATCATTTTTGTTGTGCATTCTGCACCATCGAGGTGATAATGTCCAAACATAGGATCGGTGTATCGGGTTTAGATTTGAGAAATCAGTGGGTTTTTCACTACAAGAAAAATGCCAAATTGCGACGGTTCATTTTGATAGATTACGACGGTTTTAACCGTCGCAATTTGTAAGTTACGATGGTTTCAAGCCCGTCGCAGAAACGTGTGTCGCGAGGCCGTATTGCGACGGTTGTGAAAATTGCCGTACAAACCGTCGTTATTTTCACGACGGGTAGCTAACTGTCGTAATCTCCATATTGTGACGGTTTTCAACCGTCTTAACTTGCTTAATGATTTTTTTTTTATTGCGAAAGTATACTGTGGCGGTTTGAACCGCCGCAAGTTGCAAATATTTGTTTTTTTTTTTAAAATCTGCACCCATTTAGGATTCATAATACAGCTATTGTAGGTTACATTAATGGCAATCATCAATATTCATGATATTCACACAATAAACAATAATCTATTAGAACTGTATGGGATTGAATCCCTAATCTAAATATCTATCATTTATATCATACTATTTTAGTAAAAAAACATGTACATTTTGGGTGTAATTACAAGGCCAAAATGCTTGGATATAGTTATGATTTTCCTCTGATGATCTTCCCTTGCCACGAAGGATGTCTCCGAAATGTCCCAGCATGATGCGTCTAAATCTAGTGTCCTCCGCCGGTGGTGGTGGTGACGCAGCACTCCTGGGAGAAGTAGACTTTTCTGATAGCACTTCTGTACTGTCTCTCCTTCCAAGCAAGCCACCATCACCAAAGATGTTGCTCATTGGTGATGCTGTCATACCCTAAATTTGTCCTACCCTTTTGTAATTATTTTCGCTTTTTTTTTTGTTGTTCCGTGCCATTTAGACACGTGTCGTCTCGCAATTGGTCGTTTTTTCAAAAAATTTATCTTTTGACCAGTCAGAATGTGACATGTGGCCTAAAAGGACATTTTTTTGTGTATTTTATTTCTTTTCTTAATTTCATAAACCCTTTTCTTTTTTTTCTTCCTTTTTTCAAAAAAAGTATTATTGATACCAATATTTTATGCACACATATAATTCTTTTATTTGTAAATATCTTTTTTATTTTTTAGGCTTGTTTTACATATACATTTATTAATATCTTTTATTTTATATTTATATTTAATATTCTTTTTTAAAAAAAAATATAGTTTTAATTTAGTTTAAATCAATTATTATTTTTATGTTTGTTAATGGCAATGGAAAAGAAGCAAAAAACATGATTTAGGGAAGGCCCAATTGGGACGGCCGTTAGGGTTGGCATTGGAGCTGATTATTAAAAGAGGAGGGAGTCTAATTTTGAGGGAGAGAATCACTGTTCATTATCATTCCCACTTCTCTCAAAACGGCGCCGCAAACCCTAAATTTTGATTTCCACTGTTCATCTCCTAGAACAGCAAAATTCGTCGCCTGGAAACCCAAACCCTTGCCATCATCACTCCACCATCTCTTCGCCTTCATCTTCACAAACCTACCTACACCTCTGAACCGTGAATAAGCCCTTGTAACGCCATCCATGATCGCACCGCCGTTTTGAAACGAAATTAACAGATATGTTGTGAACATTAGCAACAATTTCAGAAGATCTGGTTCACTCTGATTCGGAGCCACAACGGTGTTCTGCAATCCCACTCGACATCGCCAACATCAATAACCGTGGATACAACAACAAGTGGCTCAGTGTTTCAGCGACGTAATGACGACGCGAGTTTATTACGAAACGGATGTGTTTTCGTCAAACTTGTTCGGTAGCAGCAACACTACGATCTTTCTTCGACAATGATTCGAGCGGTTGGTAACACTTCAATCTAATACATAACATGTTGTTATTATGTAGTCCAAGTTCAATGCCAATAGCATACATTTTGTCTCTGATTTGTTGGACTATATAGGTCAAATGATGCATTGATTTGTTTTTCTTTCTGGTTAAGTTTATCTTCAGATTTTGGTGCTTAATGTTTAGTTTTTGCTTAACGTTTCATGTTGAATGCTTTTGAACGCGTCGGTTTCTTGCGGTAATCTTTTTTCAAACCAAGTCTTCATGTTATGCAAATTGTTGTTGTTTCAGTGTCAAGTGTAGATCTTATTTTGTCAAGATGTTATCGTGTGGCTTAATAGAATTATGTGCATTCTATTGCCGTTGAAATCACAACTTTTGGTACTGCAAGATTAAGTGCAGTTGCTGGCTGTTGTTGCCTGTTGTATTTTCTTCCACAAATAAATGTTGGCTGCCGCATATATGCTGCTTATTGCTACTACATACATAATTATTCTGCAAAATGCATTGTCGTACATGCCGCAATATTTCATTTCTGGTTCATGAATATCGATACATTAATAAAACACGATGACTTTCGGTTACGGTTGTTTACTTCATATGCTAGCTGTTTCGGTCTTGCTGCATTGTTAACTTGTTTCTCTAGGATGTTGATTATGTTATTACTGTTGATTGTAGTATTTCTCATTTTCATTTTTCTTTTAAAGTAGCAACAGTGAATTTCTTTTGGTTGAAAAGTTTGATTCTAAGTTTATGAATAAGTACTTAGTGTTGTATTGCTTATGTAATTTCAATAAGATTTTGCATTTTCATATTGTGATTAGATGCTATATTAAATGTTGATACTTAGCTCATGTTCTCTTTCTTGCTAAGATAATGTGATTAAATTTGACATGGTGTATGTTGATAATATTCTTCTAATGTATTAATTATAATGTATAATATGTTACTGTTCTTCCGGAAAGCATACTGCATAATTTTCTTTTCATGGCTAGAAATTTTACAAAGTTAATTCTTTTATCATTTCAAGTTACAATGGTCTGTGACAATAATTGGTAATTTCTAAGTGACATCATGGAGAAACCAATTAGTAAAAAGAGTACAAGTTTATTACATAATATATATTAAGCCAATTTAAACCTTTTTTCTTTATTGCTATTATTTTTATAATCAGTATTATTGCTAGTTGAAATTTGGTTTGAAATCTACAATGAAAAGTTCTGTGATGCTTGTTAGAATTAATCAGTTTAGTTTTAATATTAATTACTATTTTGATGATGATTTTTAATTAGACTTCTTGCTCAGTAAAGCTTATTAGACTTCTGTTGTTACTTCTTGATAATTCTAGTCTATTAAAGTAAAATTAATTGTTTTGTTTCAAAACAACTTTAATTTCTTATTAGTGTTAAATTTTTTTTAGAAATATTAGGACACTTTCATGAATGCTATGTAAATTTCAAAACAACTTTATCTTATTTTCTCGATTAATTGGATCAATTTTTTTTATTATCCCCATTTGAATAAATGTATCCCAACTCCTACAAAATGTAATATTTTTATCGCTTTTGTATTGTTTATGCTTCAAAACAATTTTTAAAATAAATTTTCGATTTATCGAGCCATTTTCTACCCTTGTAAGTCGAGTGCTTTCAAAGCCTCGCCATCAACCTTTGATCACAATACACAACATTTTAAAGCTTAATCCTGGGCTTCCTTACAGTGACACCTATTTGATCAATTATTTCTAGTTGGTCACTTAGAAGACTAGCCCACTTTGCTAGTACACACGCTTAAAATTCAAATTCAAACTTCGACTCAGTTCGAATACTCTTTCAAAGCAAATTAAATCTTTGAAATCCAGCATTTCTTGGATTTTTGGATGATCATTAGCGAGGTGTACACCTTAAATAATGTATTATTCAACTTTTCGTTTTAATACACTATTTTGGACAAAGGAATATTATAGGAATCAAGCATTCTGTGTGATATTTCTATCGTTCATTCAAACATTCTCCAAATGAAAAAGGTGTCGTCGAGATCTAGCATTTCGATAATACCACAATTAATTGGTTGTGAGGCCTACGTCTCATTTATCAAATAATTGTCATTTCTCTCATTTTTTAAAACCAATCTCACGTCCTCACATCTCGTACCTCAAATTATTTTCATACCTCATTTCACTTCAAATCTTTTTCAAACATGTTCTCGATCAAACTTCGAAGGAAGGAGGTTCTTGGAGTCTAGCATTCCTTGAATTTTCGAGTGAATAATTCTCGAGGCACGCCCTTTGAGTTATTATTCATTCAATCTTTCGACCTTTTTAAATATCTTTTTTCGATTCAAACTTCGAAAGAAGGAGATTCTTGGAGTCTAGCATTCCTTGAATTTTCGAATGAATAGCTCTCAAGGCACGCTCTTGAGTTGTTATTCACTCAACCTTTCGACTCTTTCAAATTCAATCATTTTTCTAACATTCTCCTAAGACGAGTGCTCGTACGCATTCGCAACCA
Organism: Lathyrus sativus; assembly: GCA_963859935.3. Classification (NCBI taxonomy): domain Eukaryota; kingdom Viridiplantae; phylum Streptophyta; class Magnoliopsida; order Fabales; family Fabaceae; genus Lathyrus; species Lathyrus sativus. Next base: position 475,537,148 of record OZ012739.1, read on the forward strand.
TCGACATTTTGCACACACATTCACAATTCCCCGTGGTTTCGATATTAGGAGCACCCTCAGGGACTAATATCGTTTCTCACAACCTTAACCCTTGACACGTCGTCAAGCCGGTTCCATCTTCAATCAAATCTTCGACACGTCGTCGGTTCAAAACAATTCCCTTTTGGCCTCGCATGCCATTCTTCGATTCGATCCTTTCACAAACACGTTTTTTTTTTACTTACGAAAGAGGGATATTCTTAGAATCCAGCATTCTTTGAATATTCGAATGAATAACTCTTGGGCGCGCCCCCGAGTTGTTATTAGTTCATTCTTTCGTTTTCAAAATATCCAACTCTTATCTACAACTCATTCAACCCAATTTCCGAAAGAACTGAGTTCTTGGGATCTCGCATTCCTTGAATTCTTGAGTGACAAGCTCTTGAGGCACGCCCTTAGGTTGTTTGTCAGTCACTCTTTCGTCTCTCAACTCAACGTCAAACCAATTCAAACCTCATTTTTTCGTGGTTGTTACCACGAACTACGGACGCTCTGATTCTTTATTCATTCTTGAATACAAGATACGTAGGCACAAGATTGCGATGATCTTGGCGAGCACACTTCTATCCATCTTCCGTTTCCCCCCATCCTTTCCCGTAGTCGAACTACGACGCTCTGATTTCTCATTCTCGTCCGAATGAGCATACGTAGGCACAAGGGCCCCAATCCTTGGCGAGCACCCTATCTTCTAACCACCCATCTCTCCTTAGCGTCTTTAACCTTTTACCTTACCAATTCTACCTTTAACAATGAGAAGAAAGCAAGTAAACCTAAACAACACTCCCCACATTTACCTTAAGAGGTTCCCGTCGAGTACGACGGACGTGAGGGGTGCTAATACCTTCCCCTCACGTAACCGACTCCCGAACCCGGAACTTGGTTGCGACAGCCCTGTTCCTATCCTTTCGTTTTTAAGAGGTTTTCTCGATATTTTCCTCTCCCGTTTATTCGGGAAAAATAAAGTTCGGTGGCGACTCTGTCGAACCGCATTTTCCGCGCCCTTTCGCGCGAGGGTCGTATTTTCGAACTGTCTCCGAGATTTTTCGAGGTGCGACAGGTGGCGACTCTGCTGGGGACGCATTGCTCCATGCAAAGAGAGAGTCGAGCCTATCTTTTGGTTTGTGAGGAGTGTTTGTTTTTTATTTGTTTTCTTTTTGTTTTTGTTCTCTTATAGATTTTATTTGTGCTTTGTCGCCTGTTGGTTACTGGGATAACATCATGAGTAAGGCTCTACACCCGAGCTTTGGTAAAAGCAGAGAGAACACATAGTTTAGAATTGGTAGTCGAGTAGTGTTAGTCTCTGAGGACTTGCTCCTTATGGGCCTAGCATGAAAGCTCCTCCAGAGGAGACCTATTCGTAGATCTTGTTGTAACACAGCTAGCCTGTTGCACAACTTGATTAATGAAGGGTCCGTGATTCTGGGAACCTTTTGTTAGCACCAGTTTCGATATTGGTGGTCGTGTAATGTTAGTCTCCAAAGACTCGCTCCTTGTGTGTCTAGCACGAGGACCCCACTCAGGAGAGACCTTATCGTCATTATCGTCGTAATACAGCCAGCCTGTTGCGTGACGCTGATACGACTAGTGTCCGTGATCCTGAGAACCAAACATAGAAACCATCCTGTGAGAGGGTTTATGGGTAGGATGTTTAGACCTTCCCGTATAGGTTGTACCTGTCAGTTTTCTTTGAGCAGGAATTATGGTTATTTATCTATTACTGTTACCAGCTTCAGGAGTTGTTGGAGTTGTGATCCTGTGATCCTGGATCTTGTATCTTGCATTGCATCTTGCATATCATTTGCATTGCATTTCATATGTTGTGCATTTTGCATTTCCAGTCCTCCAACAGAATCTTATGTCTCCGTTCCTTCCTCTCCAGTAAATCAAGCTGATTCCCCGACACCAGTACGCAACTAGAGCCAATACCAGACGAATGATGGAGCAGATTCAACAGGAGCAAGTCGCCTTCAGGGAAGAGTTGGATTCCATGAAAGGAAAGATCGACCAGATCCTCGAAGCCATCCTCACAGCCAGGAGAGAAGAAGAACAGCGTGAAGCCGCCGCTGTTGTCAATGGACAAGGGTCTACTGCCATCCCTTTGGTCCCAATTCCGAATTCTCAGGGAATGCCGTTGAACTTCAACAACGCAGTCGAAGGAAACACTTCTCAGCCAATCCCAGCGCCTGGAGTTACCGTTGGAGTTATCCCGCACGCCCAGCCTGTTGCTGTGCAAATCCCGGTTCCTCATGTTGAAGATACCCTGATGGATCAGTATGATGATGTTCAGAACTATCATGCTGCTATTCCCATCGCCAGTCCTGTTGCTGCTCAGGATTCTGAAGCCATGAAGATGTGCCGAGATCTAGCCGAGAAACTCCGCGCCATGGAGGGGCATAACTCAAATTCTTTCAGCGCTTTGGAATTGTGCTTGGTGCCTGACGTTGTCATTCCTCCAAAGTTCAAGGTGCCCGAATTTTCAAAGTACAAAGGTCTCAGTTGCCCAAACATTCATCTGAAGATGTACTGTCGCAAGATGGCTGCCTATGCCAGAGACGAGAAGCTCATGATCCATTGCTTCCAGGACAGCTTGTCTGGGGCATCACTTGAATGGTATATGCAGCTGGAGCGTAATAGTGTGCGCACTTGGGCCGAGCTAGCCGATGCATTTGTCAAGCAGTACAAGTACAACACTGACCTTGCTCCTAATCGTACTCAGCTTCAGAGTATGACTCAGAAGGACAACGAATCCTTCAAGGAGTACGCGCAACGATGGAGAGAGCTAGCCGCAAGGGTGCATCCACCTCTTGTTGACCGAGAATTGATTGACATCTTCATGGGCACTTTGCAAGGCCAGTACTACGAAAAGTTGATCGGTAGTGTCTCCGCTGGATTTTCTGACTTGGTGATCATCGGTGAGAGAATTGAGGAAGGGCTGAAGAGTGGGAAGATCCCAGGAGGTTCTAACAGTCAGGCTAATGCCAAGAGGCCTTTTAATGGATACAAGAAGAAGGAAGGCGAAACAAATGCCATCTTCGCGCAGAAAGGGCAAGCTTCTCAACAAGCTCCTCCTATGCCTTATCAAGTTCCCTACTATCAGTATCCATATGTTGCTGCTGCGCAATATGCTCCAATGCCTTATCAGCCAGCTGTTCATGCAGCGCAAGCTCAGATGCCACGACAACAGGCTCCTCAGCAACAAGCCTACAACCAGCAAGGATATCAGTATCCCCCTCAGCAACAGCAGATGCAAGCAACTCAGCAACGACAAGGTGCTCGCCCACAGCGTCCGCAGAGAACATGGAGGCCAGATAGAGTCTTTGATCGTCTACCAACGACATATGCCAAAATCTTTGCTCAGTTGATGGAGAAGAAAGCTGTTATTCCCAGAGATTTGGCTCCTCCAACTGTCATTCCTGCCGGCTACGATGCAAATGCTCATTGTGAGTTTCATAAAGGCACTCCAGGTCACACCATTGAGGATTGCAGGGCTTTCAAGCACATAATTCAAGACATGATCGACAGGGATGCTATCAACTTCAACGGGAAGTCTCCAAACATCATCAACAATCCGATGCCACCAGTCAACTAGTGCCAACAGTCACTCCCAGTCAAGTTCATTCTCCGAAGAAGGCAGTCATGTTGCCATTTCATTATTCGCAGCTTCTTATGTTTTGTCTTTGTTTATTTAAGTATTGTATGCTTTGAACAATTGCCATTCGTATTTGGTTTTCATTAATGTATCGTTTATGCATGTTTTGAATTAGTTATGTCGTATTCACTCTCTTTTTTCATTTATCACCGACACATTTATTCACTCCACTCTATTCACTGTTGTTTAGCATGATTTGAGGGAGGATGACGAAAACGAGATACCCATAATTGCAAACGGTATGCTTTCAGATAGAATCTCGTCGATGATGTACAGGCATTGCTTCAATTCCCCAAACACCGGAGTTATGAGGAGTTAATCCCTAGTAAACCATTTCGAGCCTAGAAGTAGCAGTTTCCTTCGGATCTATAAACCTTTTACACTCAACCTGGGGCAGGGTAGTGTTCAGTTAATCCAATCCCGTATTCAAATCAATATATAAAAGACGGTTGTCCATCAAAGACCCATGTTATGGCAGTCCCAACAAAATCAAGCATCAAAAGCCTGCTAAGTCAGACACCTTAGAGGGGACTTAGGCAAAATCAAGGCAATCCCGATGGATCTGACAAGCGAAGTAAATCCATGCAAAAGTTAGGGATCAAAAACAAAGCAAAAGAGGACCCCGAAACCTTCAACACAAAAACAAAATAGGATTCAGTGGTCACCCAAGTCAAGGGGCACTAACATCCATCAAAATAAGGTGACTGCCACGTCAAGCAAACCTTGAACCATCAAGCTCACACCGTTCAGACAAGTGTAGGATTAACTGAGCGTAGGACTGGAGATCATTAAGAAGAAGGGTGGGTACAAATCATACTTTGAGCCTAATAACCTTTTGTTTCATAACCGTAAACCAGACCACGTTACAACCCTCGAAAGACCTAATTGAGGCGAGGTTTCTTCTGAAAGCATGCTATCGCGAGGTTGCGTAACCTGACTCCTCACATGATTTCTAATCATCAATATTGGTGTCACTTCTCTTGATATATTTTTCGCACCAATCAATTAGCACAACGTTTGGGCTAGCAGTCCATTCGTCTCACTATCACGACACCTCAACAAAAGACACTTTTTCAAATCTTGCATCGAGCTTTGCATTAACGTCACCATCTATGAATGTACGATTTTAATTGCAAATCAGTGCTAGGTATTCAAAGACACTTCAACAAGGGGCAATCAAGGAAGAACTTGACTTTCAGTGACTGTCACAAAGCAAGACTACCTCAGAACCCACAGGCTGGGGCAAATCACTCGACAGCTCGAGCAGGGGCAGGCCACTACAAGTTCAGACTGGGGCAAGACCATGTCGCCTTGATTATCAAGCAGAGTTGCAACCTTCTCTGAAGAAAATTCACAACAAGTCACCAAGTATCCAGAATTGGGGCATCCAGAGCAACATCTTCTGTTTCAATCGTGACGTCTACAACAAGCTGCGTGTCGAGGAAGTCAATCCCTCCCACCACCCGAAGTCCAATCCGCATTGGCAACTACCCAAAGTCCACCACGCTGGCGTCTCCCTGCATTTCCAATCACCCATTTGCAATCATGTGCATCATACGCATCGCATCCGATCTCATAAATATCTTGCATCATATGCATACTCCAATCATACCATACTTCCCTAGCTCTTGCATCTACGCTCGTCAGCATTTGCATTTGCACGTCCACTCATATGGAATATCATCCAGCATTCATATATGCAAGTCAAGGTCCAGGGTCAATCCCGAAGATTTCCAAGACCGTCGACCGCTCAGTCAGGGGCATTTTCCACAAGATGGTGGGTTTATCCCACAATTTTCAAAGAGCTTCAAAGCAGTTATCAACCCAGTCAGGGGCAATCTTCTGCAATCGTGGGTCTCTCCCCATCAAAATTCGAAGTTATTCAAAGCAAGATTCAGCCCAGGCAGGGGCATTCTTTTCAAGACCATGGGCGTCTCCCATGACGCATTTCAACCTCGTGGTTGATCAAGTATGCAAATCAACATTCAGCCCAGCCAGGGGCATACCATTCAAGACCGTGAGCGTTCCTCACGAAGTTGTTCAACCTTTTGTTGGGCAAATCCAAGAAGTTCAGTGCAAGATCCAACCCGAACAGGGGCATCTTCAGCAAAACCGTGAGCGTCCCTCATGAAGTTGTTCAACCTTTTGTTGAGCAAGACATCCAGACAAATTTAGCCCAGTCAGGGGCGTCCTCTTCAGAACTCATGGGTGTAACCATGAAATCATTTCAGCAAATCATGATTTCCTAGCAAAGACGGTGGGCATACCCCGTCAACTCATTTCAAATTCAATCTTCTTCTCAGGGGTTCCCCAATGAGTTGTGTTCAGCAAGCGTGACCGTTGTCAATTGCCTTACTATCATCCTTTTGGTGATAGTCGAACTTCGTCAGTTCAACCTAGCCTGCATCCTTTTGATGTTGGTAAACTTCAAATCTGTGTTGTCCTATCATCCTTTTGGTGATAACGACTTGTTTTCTTTTATGTTTTCGCTCTACCATCCTTTTGGTGGTAGGTCTGATACTTCGTCGGTATCAGATTGTGCGATGTTTTCTTTTATGTTTTCACTCTACCATCCTTTTGGTGGTGGGTCTGGTACTTCGTCGGTATCAGATTGCGCGATGTTTTTTATGTTTTCGCTCTACCATCCTTTTGGTGGTGGGTCTGGTACTTCGTCGGTATCAGATTGCGCGATGTTTTTTATGTTTTTGCCCTATCATCCTTTTGGTGATAGGTCTGATACTTCGTCGGTATCAGATTGCGCAATGTTTTGTTGGTGTTTTTGCTCTATCATCCTTTTGGTGATAGGTCTGGTACTTCGTCGGTATCAGATTGCGCGATGTTTTTATGTTTTTGCTCTATCATCCTTTTGGTGGTAGGCCTGGTACTTCGTCGGTATCAGATTGTGCGATATTGTTTTGCGTTGTGTTTCGCTCCGTCATCCTTTTGGTGAGGGTCTATCATGGTCATTAGTGATGGATTGTGCGAATTTTGTTTATCTCACTCCGTCATCCTTTTGGTGGGGGGTCTATCATGGTCATTAATGATAGATTGTGCGATTTGTTTTGTGTCTCGCTCCGTCATCCTTTTGGTGGGGGGTCTATCATGGTCATTAATGATAGATTGTGCGAATTTCGCTTGTCTCGCTCCGTCATCCTTTTGGTGGGGGATCTATCATGGTCATTAATGATAGATCATGCGATAGTGCTTTGCTTTGCCATCCTTTTGGTGGTAATAGCTGTGCGTGTTTCATTCCCATCATCCTTTTGGTGATGACAACCTGTGCCAGTTATTTACAGCTTACTCAGAGGTTTACATCATCCAGCGTTTTCAACTCTCTAGCATCTCACTTTCATTCGGACAAATTCAGGGTCTTTTTATATCTAATAGACTTCTACCTCAGGGATGTGAACGCCAATGCAATTCATCCTCCTAGGTTTAAGCCTATTAGATAGGGGCATCTGTCATACCCTAAATTTGTCCTACCCTTTTGTAATTATTTTTCGCTTTTTTTTTTTTTTTGTTGTTCCGTGCCATTTAGACACGTGTCGTCTCGCAATTGGTCGTTTTTTCAAAAAATTTATCTTTTGACCAGTCAGAATGTGACATGTGGCCTAAAAGGACATTTTTTTGTGTATTTTATTTCTTTTCTTAATTTCATAAACCCTTTTCTTTTTTTTCTTCCTTTTTTCAAAAAAAGTATTATTGATACCAATATTTTATGCACACATATAATTCTTTTATTTGTAAATATCTTTTTTATTTTTTAGGCTTGTTTTACATATACATTTATTAATATCTTTTATTTTATATTTATATTTAATATTCTTTTTTAAAAAAAAATATAGTTTTAATTTAGTTTAAATCAATTATTATTTTTATGTTTGTTAATGGCAATGGAAAAGAAGCAGAAAACATGATTTAGGGAAGGCCCAATTGGGACGGCCGTTAGGGTTGGCATTGGAGCTGATTATTAAAAGAGGAGGGAGTCTAATTTTGAGGGAGAGAATCACTGTTCATTATCATTCCCACTTCTCTCAAAACGGCGCCGCAAACCCTAAATTTTGATTTCCACACTGTTCATCTCCTAGAACAGCAAAATTCGTCGCCTGGAAACCCAAACCCTTGCCATCATCACTCCACCATCTCTTCGCCTTCATCTTCACAAACCTACCTACACCTCTGAACCGTGAATAAGCCCTTGTAACGCCATCCATGATCGCACCGCCGTTTTGAAACGAAATTAACAGATATGTTGTGAACATTAGCAACAATTTCAGAAGATCTGGTTCACTCTGATTCGGAGCCACAACGGTGTTCTGCAATCCCACTCGACATCGCCAACATCAATAACCGTGGATACAACAACAAGTGGCTCAGTGTTTCAGCGACGTAATGACGACGCGAGTTTATTACGAAACGGATGTGTTTTCGTCAAACTTGTTCGGTAGCAGCAACACTACGATCTTTCTTCGACAATGATTCGAGCGGTTGGTAACACTTCAATCTAATACATAACATGTTGTTATTATGTAGTCCAAGTTCAATGCCAATAGCATACATTTTGTCTCTGATTTGTTGGACTATATAGGTCAAATGATGCATTGATTTGTTTTTCTTTCTGGTTAAGTTTATCTTCAGATTTTGGTGCTTAATGTTTAGTTTTTGCTTAACGTTTCATGTTGAATGCTTTTGAACGCGTCGGTTTCTTGCGGTAATCTTTTTTCAAACCAAGTCTTCATGTTATGCAAATTGTTGTTGTTTCAGTGTCAAGTGTAGATCTTATTTTGTCAAGATGTTATCGTGTGGCTTAATAGAATTATGTGCATTCTATTGCCGTTGAAATCACAACTTTTGGTACTGCAAGATTAAGTGCAGTTGCTGGCTGTTGTTGCCTGTTGTATTTTCTTCCACAAATAAATGTTGGCTGCCGCATATATGCTGCTTATTGCTACTACATACATAATTATTCTGCAAAATGCATTGTCGTACATGCCGCAATATTTCATTTCTGGTTCATGAATATCGATACATTAATAAAACACGATGACTTTCGGTTACGGTTGTTTACTTCATATGCTAGCTGTTTCGGTCTTGCTGCATTGTTAACTTGTTTCTCTAGGATGTTGATTATGTTATTACTGTTGATTGTAGTATTTCTCATTTTCATTTTTCTTTTAAAGTAGCAACAGTGAATTTCTTTTGGTTGAAAAGTTTGATTCTAAGTTTATGAATAAGTACTTAGTGTTGTATTGCTTATGTAATTTCAATAAGATTTTGCATTTTCATATTGTGATTAGATGCTATATTAAATGTTGATACTTAGCTCATGTTCTCTTTCTTGCTAAGATAATGTGATTAAATTTGACATGGTGTATGTTGATAATATTCTTCTAATGTATTAATTATAATGTATAATATGTTACTGTTCTTCCGGAAAGCATACTGCATAATTTTCTTTTCATGGCTAGAAATTTTACAAAGTTAATTCTTTTATCATTTCAAGTTACAATGGTCTGTGACAATAATTGGTAATTTCTAAGTGACATCATGGAGAAACCAATTAGTAAAAAGAGTACAAGTTTATTACATAATATATATTAAGCCAATTTAAACCTTTTTTCTTTATTGCTATTATTTTTATAATCAGTATTATTGCTAGTTGAAATTTGGTTTGAAATCTACAATGAAAAGTTCTGTGATGCTTGTTAGAATTAATCAGTTTAGTTTTAATATTAATTACTATTTTGATGATGATTTTTAATTAGACTTCTTGCTCAGTAAAGCTTATTAGACTTCTGTTGTTACTTCTTGATAATTCTAGTCTATTAAAGTAAAATTAATTGTTTTGTTTCAAAACAACTTTAATTTCTTATTAGTGTTAAATTTTTTTTAGAAATATTAGGACACTTTCATGAATGCTATGTAAATTTCAAAACAACTTTATCTTATTTTCTCGATTAATTGGATCAATTTTTTTTATTATCCCCATTTGAATAAATGTATCCCAACTCCTACAAAATGTAATATTTTTATCGCTTTTGTATTGTTTATGCTTCAAAACAATTTTTAAAATAAATTTTCGATTTATCGAGCCATTTTCTACCCTTGTAAGTCGAGTGCTTTCAAAGCCTCGCCATCAACCTTTGATCACAATACACAACATTTTAAAGCTTAATCCTGGGCTTCCTTACAGTGACACCTATTTGATCAATTATTTCTAGTTGGTCACTTAGAAGACTAGCCCACTTTGCTAGTACACACGCTTAAAATTCAAATTCAAACTTCGACTCAGTTCGAATACTCTTTCAAAGCAAATTAAATCTTTGAAATCCAGCATTTCTTGGATTTTTGGATGATCATTAGCGAGGTGTACACCTTAAATAATGTATTATTCAACTTTTCGTTTTAATACACTATTTTGGACAAAGGAATATTATAGGAATCAAGCATTCTGTGTGATATTTCTATCGTTCATTCAAACATTCTCCAAATGAAAAAGGTGTCGTCGAGATCTAGCATTTCGATAATACCCCAATTAATTGGTTGTGAGGCCTACGTCTCATTTATCAAATAATTGTCATTTCTCTCATTTTTTAAAACCAATCTCACGTCCTCACATCTCGTACCTCAAATTATTTTCATACCTCATTTCACTTCAAATCTTTTTCAAACATGTTCTCGATCAAACTTCGAAGGAAGGAGGTTCTTGGAGTCTAGCATTCCTTGAATTTTCGAGTGAATAATTCTCGAGGCACGCCCTTTGAGTTATTATTCATTCAATCTTTCGACCTTTTTAAATATCTTTTTTCGATTCAAACTTCGAAAGAAGGAGATTCTTGGAGTCTAGCATTCCTTGAATTTTCGAATGAATAGCTCTCAAGGCACGCTCTTGAGTTGTTATTCACTCAACCTTTCGACTCTTTCAAATTCAATCATTTTTCTAACATTCTCCTAAGACGAGTGCTCGTACGCATTCGCAACCATCGACATTTTGCACACACATTCACAATTCCCCGTGGTTTCGATATTAGGAGCACCCTCAGGGACTAATATCGTTTCTCACAACCTTAACCCTTGACACGTCGTCAAGCCGGTTCCATCTTCAATCAAATCTTCGACACGTCGTCGGTTCAAAACAATTCCCTTTTGGCCTCGCATGCCATTCTTCGATTCGATCCTTTCACAAACACGTTTTTTTTTACTTACGAAAGAGGGATATTCTTAGAATCCAGCATTCTTTGAATATTCGAATGAATAACTCTTGGGCGCGCCCCCGAGTTGTTATTAGTTCATTCTTTCGTTTTCAAAATATCCAACTCTTATCTACAACTCATTCAACCCAATTTCCGAAAGAACTGAGTTCTTGGGATCTCGCATTCCTTGAATTCTTGAGTGACAAGCTCTTGAGGCACGCCCTTAGGTTGTTTGTCAGTCACTCTTTCGTCTCTCAACTCAACGTCAAACCAATTCAAACCTCATTTTTTCGTGGTTGTTACCACGAACTACGGACGCTCTGATTCTTTATTCATTCTTGAATACAAGATACGTAGGCACAAGATTGCGATGATCTTGGCGAGCACACTTCTATCCATCTTCCGTTTCCCCCCATCCTTTCCCGTAGTCGAACTACGACGCTCTGATTTCTCATTCTCGTCCGAATGAGCATACGTAGGCACAAGGGCCCCAATCCTTGGCGAGCACCCTATCTTCTAACCACCCATCTCTCCTTAGCGTCTTTAACCTTTTACCTTACCAATTCTACCTTTAACAATGAGAAGAAAGCAAGTAAACCTAAACAACACTCCCCACATTTACCTTAAGAGGTTCCCGTCGAGTACGACGGACGTGAGGGGTGCTAATACCTTCCCCTCACGTAACCGACTCCCGAACCCGGAACTTGGTTGCGACAGCCCTGTTCCTATCCTTTCGTTTTTAAGAGGTTTTCTCGATATTTTCCTCTCCCGTTTATTCGGGAAAAATAAAGTTCGGTGGCGACTCTGTCGAACCGCATTTTCCGCGCCCTTTCGCGCGAGGGTCGTATTTTCGAACTGTCTCCGAGATTTTTCGAGGTGCGACAGATGCCAGACCAACATGAGTACTCACCACCTTATTACTTATACTACTATAACTTGTCCCTGATCTTTCCTTCATAATAATGTCAAGGGCTTCTTTATGCGCTGGATCCAGTGCATCCAAGTCTTTAAAAAGGTTTTGTATTGCAGGCAGGAGGTGGTCTTTGATAGTGTTTGCAGAAAGATTTGTATGATAAACAGTAATAAATCATGCTTGCTGTAAGAAAGAGAAGCTAAAGATCAGAAAAATCATGTTTCCGATCCTTACATATGTGATTATTGTGAGGAAGTATGAGAACTGCTACGAACAAAGATGGAACTGAACCACTTTATTTTTGAAAGTGAAAATGTGGAATAGCCAATTTTTAATCAAGGAATGAACTTTGATTAAAAAAAATCAAGAATGAAATTGGGGAGAGTATCCTTAAATCCAGTAGTTGTGGGATATTAATACTCTATGTTAACAAGAGCTAGGAATGTATTCTTCACATTTTTGTTTTGACAAGGTAACAAAATTCCTTATGAATACATAATAACATAGTCTTAAGGTTGATTTTTGAATCATTGCTCAAAGGGAAACTGATATGAATTGTAAGTGTAACACTAACATCTATTATTATACCCAGTGTCTCCTTGGTATAAATAAAAACAATACATATTGATGTGTCAGAACATTTGCAAGTAACAATAACAATGTAAAACATTTTTGCATTGATGGTACATACAATGACAAGAGTTAGGTTTTCAGAGCAACTCTGGCAAGGCCATGTGAGATATATTACTAATACTATTGTTACACCATGGCAAGAATATCAGAAAATACCTTGAAAATGATCAATAAGAAAGATTTATAAATGTCATGGAGCAAACCTGTAGCATCCAGAGCACAGATTGCCTCATAAAATACATTGGCTCTTTCTTGCTGGCGCGTCAAATTAGTTGAAGTAGTAGCTGGCAAGGTTGTAAGTTGAGTAATCTTGGACAAAAGATGTGCATCAAGGTTAAGAAACTAACAGTGGAAATTAAAAAACGCATAAAGCCAATAGAAAATGAGACAGAATGTTGAGTTGAGAGTCGGGAAATTAAAAACACACTTAATATTATTTTCAAACAAATAAAGTTAAGGATATAATCTCTAAGTTGTTCTGTTGTATGAGGTACTGCAACTACCAACGCGTGAATGACAACAATAATAGATTCATGGGATCCATCTTCAATAAAAGCACCCATTTGAACACGTATCTTGTCAACTATCTGCAATATATCATATTCTTAGTCGGGAATTGTCAACTAACCATTCCTATTACTATGCATATGAGTTGGTATAGTTTGAATTATTCATTGCTTAATACCAGAAATCACCAATAGGGTTTCCTTAAGATTAGGAATTAGTTATACACTCAAGTATTATTTGTATCTATAAATACTCAGGTTTTTTAAAATTCTTTTGAAGGCTTTTAGAGCCCTATTATATTATAGTTACAAAATAAAAAGGGGGAAATAAAAAAAAATATTCTAGTGTAAAATAAGGTATTAGTTACAACCATCACTCCCTTCATCATATTTCTTAACATTTCTCCACTTCAAACATGGATATCTAACCATCATATACCATTTATGTATCTTCAGAGTAAGAATCATATACTATTAAAATATACCCATAATCCTTCTTGTCTAGTTCTAATAATAATTTAACTAACAATCACTACTATTAAAATAGCTTTTCTAAAAATTGACGTAAACTAAGATTTAGCATCGGCTTGATGACGATGTCAGGACGAGTTGAAAACATATAAAATTATATGTAATGACGTCTGAAAATCAGACGAATCTAAAGTAGCCTTGGTGAAATTGAGTTTAATCTGACGTTATTCATCAACCACGCTACTATATTCCAGACATAAGAAGTCAAAAAAAGAAGGTAGTTTTGACCAAAATGACTAAAGTCAAATAATGAAAAGTCAACAATTTTATTTAAAAAAAAATTACCTACCTTTGCATTTTATAAAGTCTTTTTGCACCTTTTTATATCCTGTTATGCATATATTAATGAAAATACAGAATACACTAAAAACATCAACTCGTCAAATATATTTTCTATTCTTTAAATTTTAATTCATTATTTCTATGACTGGTGCAAAACAAATTATGGCTAATACAAATAGAAAGAAGGATGAGAGAATTGTAAACACAATAGCTTGCAAATGAAGAAAACCATGATTATTGATGAATGAATGATCATCTTAAATACATGATTAGATTAATGATCTTCTTTGTATAACAAGTTATCTCAAACTAGAAAAAATAGGAAACTTGTATATCAAGTAAGTGTAAATCTAACATCCCCACTCAAGTTAGACTATGATTGTCGCATAAGTCTAACTTGGACATGTTGGTAAGGAAAGTTGCGTGATGTAAAGGCTCGGTGAAAGCATCTGCAAGCTGATTTGAACTGCTGAATAATAGGAAAAGAATGAACTATTGTTTTGAATTTTCTCTCAAGTGACATGGCAATACATTTATATATACTTGTTTCTTTCATGAAAAGTTGGATTGTTTGTCAAGTATATAGATGATTTGCTATCACAATAGATTGATTGAGGAAGGGCGAGGCAATGATATGGAGAAATCAAAAACAAGATTATGAAGGCAATGTAATTTACATGTAAGAGATGCAAGGGCTTAGTATTCTACCTCAGTTAAGGATCTTGAAACAATATTGTGATTTTTAGATTTATAGGATATGAGAAAGGTGTCAAGGAATACACAATATCCAAATATATTTTTTGTTGAATAAGGACATCTTACTCAATCAGAGTCAACAAAACCATGAATCTTGATTGTAACAGTGTTAGAGTAGAAGATAACTTTGTTTGGTGAGGATTTCAGGTACCTGAGAATGTTGGTTGCTGCTGTGAACTGAGGGTCAACGGTTTTCAGATAAAATGACTTAGATGCTGCATAGAGAAAGAGATGTTTGACCTTGTGCGAGTGAGGAATAAAAGTCCACCAATGTGTCTTCTATAGGAAGTAGGATTTTCTAGGGGAGTACCCTCATGTTGGGAGAGTTTGGTGTAACGCCCACTTTCTATACCCCTTAATAATCAATTAAATCATTTAGGCACATAATAAAAATTCATTTATCAGAGTATATTTAAAACATGGTATAAAAGAGGTATGTCATATTATCCATGAAATTAAAACATACAATACCTGCTCAACAAGATATGCAACAGTGGGGTAACTTTCAAAACGGATAAACTTAGTCCTTACACCCACATCTCAATATTTAGAATAAAAGCGGAAAATCTAAACATTGAATCACTACAAACACATATATATATATATATATATATATATATATATATATATATATATATATATATATATATATATATATATATATATATATATATATATATATATATATATATATATATATATATATATATATATATATATATATATATATATATATATATATATATATATATATATATATATATATATATATATATATATATATATATATATATATATATATATATATATATATATATATATATATATATATATATATATATATATATATATATATATATATATATATATATATATATATATATATATATATATATATATATATATATATATATATATATATATATATATATATATATATATATATATATATATATATATATATATATATATATACATATCATCCAGTTTGATTCACATCATCATTCAACATGTTTTCATAAATATTCATCAGCAGATATATATACAACGTATCACAAAAGAATTCTATACAATCCTAGCTACCCGGTGCTACATATCAGAGCCAACCGACCAAAAAGAATGAAGCCACGATTCACAAAAGGACCTCCAGCAATGCTACTCTGCAATGCCTCATAGAGCATCATAAAACAGCAGAAGGGTGAGAAATATTATCATAATAATCAATGCTTATAATTATATATTAGCATAATAATACACATATCTCCATTCTCACCACATTCATCACAATTCGATCATATATATATCGCAACATATATATATATATATATATATATATATATATATATATATATATATATATATATATATATATATATATATATATATATATATATATATATATATATATATATATATATATATATATATATATATATATATATATATATATATATTCACCAAGCATATTCATCATACATATATTCACCATTCATTTATATACATCACAATGTATATATTCACACTCCACATAAACATTTACAATCATGTTTATTTACCAATACACAATTCATGATGATAAATGCAACTCATAGAGACCGACTCACGACTCTATGCAAATGCACATGCGGTACCGACTCAATCATCTCAAGTTCACTCAGGAACTTATTGGAACCATCGCTCACACCCCACATGGGCACACAATGTTCACCTATTGCTCACACCCCACATGGGCAGACAATGTTTATGGATTTCTCACACCCCACACGGGCACACAATCCGATTGCTCACACCCCACATGGGCACACAATCGTTCAACATATTTTACGCGAAATTCATTAGCACAAGAATGTATATCATGATGCTTCACATGCAAAATGACTCCATACACTTCTTGAAATGCATACATATTCATAATATTTTCATATCTGGCCATGAAAGAGGTAGTCAGAAAAGAAGTTGTGAAGTTATTAGATGCAGGTCTTATCTATCCTATATTTGAAAGCTCTTGGGTTAGTCCGGTCCATGTGGTACCAAAGAAAAGGGGTGCGCCGTCATCAAAAATGACAAAAACCAGTTGATCTCGACAACAACGGTAACAGGTTGGCGAGTCTGTATTGATTATATAAGATTAAATCTTGCTACGAGGAAAGACCATTTCCCTTTGCCATTCATTGATCAAAAGTTGGAAAGGTTAGCTGGTCATGATCATTATTGTTTCGTTGACGGTTACTCTGGGTACAACCAAAATACCGTTGCACCTGAAGATCAAGAGAAGACGACTTTTACATGCCCGTATGGTATTTTTGCTTACAGAAGAATGCCATTTGGGTTATGTAATGCTCCGGCCACGTTTTAGAGATGCATGACTTCCATTTTCGCCGATATGTTGGAAAAACATATGGAAATCTTCATGGATGATTTCTCGGTATTTGGCTCGTCTTTTGATAACTGTTTAACTAACCTTTCTCTTGTTTTACAAAGATGTCAGGAAAGCAACTTAATCCTCAACTGGGAGAAGTGCCATTTCGTGGTACGGGAAGGAATAGTCTTGGGTCACAAAACTTCTCACAAAGGAATCGAAGTGGACCAAGCCAAAGTTGAAGTAATATCAAAACTCCCGCCTCCATTGAACAAAAAAGGTAAAAGAAGTTTCTTAGGCCATGCAGGTTTCTATCGCCGGTTCATAAGAGACTTCTCAAAAATAGCCAAACCTCTAACCACTCTTTTGGTTAAGGATAAGGCTTTTGACTTTGATGAAAAGTATGCTGAAGCGTTTGAAAAATTGAAGAATAAATTAGTGTCGGCACCGATTGTGATTGTCCTCGATTGGTCTCTCCCTTTTGAGATCATGTGTGATGCTAGCGACATTGCAGCAGGGGTTGTGTTAGGACAGCGAAGAGATAAATTATTGCATGTTATTTACTATGCTAGTCATGTGTTAAACCCTGCACAAATGAACTACGCAACTACCGAAAAGGAGTTGTTAGTAGTAGTCTATGCCTTTGATAAATTCAGGCAATATCTGTTGGGTTCGAAAGTTATTGTGTATACTGACCATGCTGCTTTAAAGTACTTGTTTACTAAACAGGATTCGAAGCCAAGGCTCTTAAGGTGGATTCTACTCCTGCAGGAGTTTGATGTGGAGATCCGTGATAAGAGAGGATGTGAAAACACTGTTGCTGATCATCTATCTCGAATGTCACCAATTGAAGAAACTGAGGACAATCACCTAATAAAAGATGAATTTACTGACGAACACATCCTCGTTAATATTGGTGTCCCCTGGTTCGCAGATTATGTGAATTATCTAGTCGGCGATATCATCCCTGACGATTTTGATGCTAACAAAAAGAAAAAGTTTTTACATGATTGCAGGTTCTATTTGTGGAATGATCCGTTCTTGTACAAAAGAAGCCTGGATAGATTGATTAGGAGATGTGTTCCTGAAGTCGAACAGAGGAATGTTCTTGAAGTGTGTCATAACACAGATTATGGAGGGCATTTCAGTGGTGACCGAACCACAACAAAAGTTCTTCAATCAGGGTTATATTGGGCGTCATTGTTCAAAGATGCCCAAGACATAGTCAAAGAATGCGACAAATGTCAACGAACGGGAAATATCTCCAAAATAAATCAAATGCCACAAAATTCCTTGATGGAAGTTGAGTTATTTGATGTTTGGGGCATCGACTTTATGGGGCCATTTCCACCATTCTTTGGTAAAAATAATATTTTGGTAGCAGTTGACTATGTCTAAAAGTGGGTAGAAGCAGTGGCTCTACCAACTAATAATGCTAAAGTAGTGATCAGGTTCTTGAAAGAGAACATCTTTTCTCGGTTTGGAGTACCAAGGGCTCTTATAAGTGATGAGGAAACTCATTTTCTGAATTATCTTATAGGACGGCTGCTCCTGAAATTCAATGTGAAGCACAAAATAGCTACCCCTACCATCCGCAGACCAATGGAAAAATAGAGGTGTCGAATCGACAACTCAAATAGATCCTAGAAAAGACAGTGCGTTCCTCTCGCAAGGATTGGGCAGTGAAGTTGGACGATGCTCTGTGGGTGTACCGTACGACTTTCAAAACACCCATCGGTATGTCACTGTACCAACTAGTTTATGGGAAAGCATGTCATCTACCTCTCGAGTTGGAACACAAAGCATTGTGGGCCTCAAAATTCCTTAATTTGGATCTCACCAAAGCAGGAGATTCTAGAATCCTCCAACTCTATGAGTTAGAAGAATTCTAGAATCAGGCGTATGAGAATGCCAAGATTTACAAAGATCAAACGAAGAAATGGCATGATTGGAGGATTAAAAAGAAAGAGTTTTGGGAAGGACAGTTGGTGCTCTTATACAATTCCAGGTTGAAACTTTTTCCTGGAAAACTGAAGTCTAAATGGTCGGGACCGTTCATCGTACACAAGGTGTTTCCCCATGGAGCGGTAGAATTGAAAAATCAAGCAAATGAGGATATTTTTAAAGTTAATGGTCAGAGATTGAAACCTTACTATAATGGTCAAGAGAGGAGAAAAAGTGATATTGTTCATCTTACAGGATAAGATGAAGAATCGTCGAGCCATGTGACGTTAAATGGAGCGCTTCGTGAGAGGCAACCCACACGTTTTTATACTAATGTTTTCTTTGTTTTTCTCATTTTGATAGGTTTTGTCAGCTTGCAGTGCTCTCACAGAAATGGAGAATTCACCCCTAAGAGTGGTATTTTGGAGAAACAGGATGCGTAATCATGTGTGATAGGATTATGTCGGAAAAATCCAGGAGAAATAACAAACATTTGAAAATCAAGGTCCTGACACGGCCGCCCGGGTCAGCTGACACGGCCCATGTCAGGAAGGCACCCTAACATGGAATTTTGGAGGTAAAACAGGGAGCTGACACGGCCCGTGTCATCCCCCCTAAGAGTTACACGAATTGGAGGCTTAAACAGCAGGCTGACACGACCGCACGTGTCAGCTGACATGGCCCGTGTCAGCCCTACTGAGTGAATTTTTTTTAACTTTTCCCCTCCCTTCTGGTGAGACCACGCGATTAATATCACTTATCCCTTCAGATTTTCATCTTTTCTCTCATTTAACCCTCATTTCCTCCATTGAAACCCATAACCTCATTGACATTCTTCAAAAAGCTTCCACCTTGTCACTTTTCGTGCACCAAAAACCTATTCTCCCTTCATAAAAATCATTCTCCTCATCATCCTTGACATTTCCACAGTAATATTTTTCGCTAATGCTCACTTTTATTTATTTTTTTCTCTCTCTTGATTTTCAGGTACAAACGAAAATGCCTCCAAGATGGGTCGTTAGAGGGAAGCAGACGGAGAGTGAAACCACAAGGCCTAGGAAACGTGCAAGTCGAATGCCGAACGCACACGACATAATGTTTGAACATCCCGAACATGAGAAGCGGTACGCGTGTCATGTAAAACGTAAGATCACACCAACCAGGTACATGTGCAATACCACTTTATCTGAATTAGGTATGAACGTCGAAGTCGACAGAATGTTTCATAGTCTCAGCATGTTAGAGTTCATGCACTTAGAAGCCCCAGTGTTTGAAGACATCATGTTGGAGTTTCTAAGTACAATTGAATTCCATTTGGAAAAACGCTTGACTGGGACTCTGAAATACTTCTTCGGAACGATGAAATTTCGACTGTATAATGCTGACCATGAGCTCAGTGTGGAAGAGCTAGAAGGTCTCGTCCGACTTCCACTATACGGCCCAGGTGCTGTCCCAGAGACTTTTGATGCTAAATAATTCTGGACAACAATTACGGGTAGTATTGAGTATGTGTCGAAAGGTGCGAAAGCATCTTGTATTCAGAATTCGTGTTTCAGGTATGCATAAAAGGCCTTAGCATACACCCTTTTTGGGAGAGGAGATAGTACAGGAGTGGCCACGCAACGGGAGTTGTTCTTCCTGCATGCTATGGCCAACGCATAAATGGTAAGTGGTGTCGCTTTTGCAGCGGATTATTTGGGGCGAGTAGGAAAGGCGACTAAGGGAGGAATCTCAATGGGGGGCATGATTACCAAAATAGCCCTTCACTTTGGCTATGACCCTGCTGAGTTATGTGACACACCGATGTCAGGTAAGAATAGGCTCGATATGGCAGCCTTGGTTCAACAAGGTATGTTTTCTATCACTCTTAATTATTATGCTGTAATGAGTCATAACAGGTTGGTTATTGCCCTCCCTGCTCCTGATAGAGTCAGTATTTCTGACCCAAATAATTGGATTTACGATAATACCGTCCATGCTGAGGACGAGTATCGTCCTGACCATCTCACTGCAGGTGAAACAGAAGAAGAAGATGCACCTGAATTTGAACAGTCTATTCCTCTTCAAGAGGAGCACGTGTATACTGGCGCAGGAAGCTCATATACTGCTGACGATAACTGGTCGTTGGTGCGTGGAAAAATTGGACACCTCAGGGCTGAGCAAACATGTCAAGAAGAGGAGCAAGCTCGCCAAGGGGCGCTCATGGACGACATGCACAACATGATGTAGCATTTGATGTTGCATTTTCCCCCTCCTCAGTGAGGCCCTGTGAGTCCCCTCTCATACGCGTCCTAAAACATTGAGGTCAATGTTTAGTTCTAGTGTGTGTGTGTGTGTGTGTGGGGGGGGGGGGGTTATTGTTTGTGATTATGATATTTCTGTTTCATTTTGTTTTTCGTTTACTTTGATTTGTTGTGTGTACTGTGTGTTACAGATAGATGGCACTTGACCGGATGCATGATGAACGAGTAGTTAGAAGATGAAAGATTCAAACCTAGACTGGCTACTTAGGCATCCCAAAAGTTCATATAACCAAAAACAATTGTCGGACGCAGCTTGATGACACCGAACCGAGAGTGAAAGGTTTACTGAAACCAGATAAAGAAGAAGCATTACATGAGAAGTGCTTTGGAACCTGTAAGCTATACCCAACATGGTGAGCGCATAATAGGACAAATATCACATAATCATGAGAGTGAATCAGATATGGATTTATCGCTTTAAATTTGTGTACGTTCTACTCACAGAACACTACATGAGAACACACACTAAGGCATTCCTTTTTGATTTTTTTTATTAAACCCCGAGCCTTTCTAGCCGTCCCTTCATTAATGATTACCTGTTGCTACCCCCTGTTGAGCCCACATCATTTTGTTTGTGATAACCACCATCGTTAACCCATAGCCAAACACTCCCTACCTTGCTCGGCATTTGTGTTGTAGTTGTTGAACTGGTGCTAATTCTAAGTTTGGGGTAGTGTGCCTACAATAAGTAAAGCAAGTGCAAAAAAAAAGAGATAAATATGTATACCATAAGAAAAATGGGAAGACACCATCATGTCTTCATATAAAAAAAAGAGAATAAAGAAAGAAGAAAAAAAAGAGAGCACTTACCTACGCGTCGATAAGTCGTAAATAAACGGCGCGATGGAACCCCATGGTAGTAATGCAAGCACAGAGGAGAAATAACGACATCATGAATGATGAGCCTACAAACCCATTGTGTACCCGTCTCATTGTTTATCCCACCATACCTCAACCCCGTTACAACCCTAAGACCTTAAAAGTGTGTGTAATCTGTCTGTGTGATGAAGGTAGAATTTATTCAAATTTAAAAGTTGGTATTGCATATGCTGAATTTTGAGTGAAAAACACTTTAACCCAGAGACAATTGGTGAGAAGTATGAAAAGCTTGCAGGTAAAGAAGTACTTTGATATGGAAGTGCAGCGGACAACTTAGATCGAGAAACCGGACACTTGACACTAAGGTGAAAAGCAAGTTGCGAAAGACATTGGTTGTATTATGGTAAGAAGAGAATTTTGGGGTGACCTTGTTTTGTCTCATGCATTGCTTGAGGACAAGCAACGAGTTAAGTTTGGGCTTGTGATCGGTCACCTGTTCTACTTGGTTTTCGTCATTTATTCGGCAAGAATTCCATCTAGCAGGTAACACTGTGAGTTATTTCTTGGTCATTTTCCTTTAACTGTTTATGTTTTCGCATTATGTTCATTTAAGTTGTTGTAGTTTAAATTTATATTAAATAAAGCACTTTTGATGTCTTGGTTTGGTAGTGTTAGTAACTTCATGTCCATGGAAGTAACCAGAGGAAGAAATGTGAAGTCGACTGAGTTCGGGAGGATTTTCCGCAAAATCAAAGGCCTGACACGGGTGCCTGTGTCACCTGACATGGCCCGTGTCAGGATGGGAAGAGAAGCGCATGAAAAGGAAGCAACCAGGGGGCTGACACGGGCGCCCGTGTCAGCATGCCTGAAGGTTGAATTTTTTAGGATTCCTGTATGTGGGCCAACACGGGTGCCCGTGTCAGCTGACACAGCCTGTGTTGGGTAAGGCGACCATATTTTTGATGTTTTTGAATTCTGGCCAGTGTGACTGCATGAAGGGTAATTTGGACATTACTATCGCTACCGCGAAAGTAAGGTGCCGGCAAAACAGAAGAGTCGCCACCTTTCGTTATTTATCCCTCAGAATGGGAAAGGAAACGATCGGAAAAAACCTGACGAAAAGGTATAAGACAAGGTTGTCGCAACCATGTCTGGGTTTGGGAGTCGGTTACACAAGGGGAAGGTATTAGCACCCCTCACGTCCATCGTACTCGATGGGATCCACGCTTGTTGGTTTGTCTATGGGTGAAAAACAATCTATCTACGGCTGCTAAAGCTAAACGGAAAGAAATTGACTCGATAGAGCATCACGCTCTATGCTTACATATTCCCTCGTGCAATGGGAAAGTCAGAGTCAACGTAGTTCAGGAAACTACGGGGGGGATTTTGCTCGCCGAGATATCGCATCTCGTGCCTACGTACTTTCACACGGCGCGGAAGATCAGAGCGAACGTAGTTCAGGCTAACTACGGGTAGACAGGGTGTTCTCGATCACACAGGGGTGAGAGCAAGGGTTGACGATACTAGCATGCGCATTCTAGCAGTTTGGTGCATGTTGCTCGACCATTGGAGACTTAGGCGTTACCTGTTTGCGGTAGAACGGACGTAATATGTCGGGTTTGAAAGTATGAGAACCTACGAGAACTAGAACTATGGTCTGGTCTCGATTGCGCTAGGGCAAGAGAAAGGGAACATCAGTCGTCAGCGAGAAAGTCTCGATCGCACGGAAGCGAGAGAATAGAGACGTTAGTTGTTAGTGTGCTCGCTAGGATATTGCATCCTATGCCTACATATTCTCGTCTGGTACGAGAAATCAGAGCAGTTGTAGTTCAGCGCACTACGGAAAATGGTCTCGATCGCACGGAAGCGAGAGAAAAGTGAGTCTCGATTGCATAGAGGCAAGAGGGGGGATCTCAATTGCCAGGGCGCGAGAGAAAGAGTTTCGATCGCACGGGGCGAGAACAAAGAGGAAGCAGGCCTAACACGCCTAAACGGGAAGGAACTCGGGACACACACGCAAGAACCTAAGGCGTAGGAGCGAGTGCGTCGTATGTCACCCAAAGGGTGCCACACTAAACACTCTAGACGATTGAGAGGAAACCCCTCAACCATCATTTCCTACGTATCTAACGCTGCAGCTCACAACACTCGACGGTTGCACGAAGACTTGAACAAGAAAGATGTTATCGAACGAAGCGGCTCCGTTGGTCCTCAACATGTGCGCAAGCTCCATTCCAATCTTCTTCTCTCTGGATTCTTGATGATGACGTTCGAATCAGAATCAATGTAACGCTTGGACCATCATGATTTGACTTATACGATAAATCAAACTCTAAGAGGTAGCGTATTGATATCCGTGTCAAAGACGAGATAGAGAAATAATATCGAAAATCATTCTCCAATTGAATCATGTCACACGGCCAGCCCGGAATAAAATCCAAAATAAAATCAGATGGCAGAAGAGAAATGAGGAGAGAAATCCAATTACAAAATGGAAATAATATTCTACTCCTAAAATTGATAATAAACTTCTATAGAATAAAATCCCTAAAGAAAAATAAGGAAATTGCATATAAGAAAATAACATGAAAATTATATACGTATCTCTATAATATTCTATAAAGAAAAATAGAAATGAATCTATATACAATAATATTCTAAGAAATACTATCTAAAGAAAATAGAAAATTCTATGTAAAACTCTATAATATCCTAAAAGAAAAATAGAATATAAATTCTAAAATATAAAATCTATATATTAAAAAAATGTAATATTTTAAACTATACTTCCTAAGAAGAAAAAAATAGAAAATAAACTAAAATCTATTACAAGCAAGCATCCAATACAAGCAGACATTAAAATAAAGGGAAGGGGGTACAACAGATAAACAGGGGAGTAAAGCAGCAAAAAAAAAAACCCATTGGGCCCAACCCACAATACAACAGCTAAAAAAATAAACCAAAACAAAAATAAGGGGGGCGTGTATGGAAAAACGGAGGTGCATTCAGGAAAAACAGTGTTGTTGGGCCCTAAGCCCATCCGTGAGAAAAAACACCAAGGAGAGGGGGGTGTCCGAGGTAATGGAAGTGTGCAGGGTCCAGGAAGACAGTTGGGCTCGTTGTTTCAGCCCATAACCGGAAGAAAATCCATCAGCCAAAAAAAAGGAAAAAAAAAGGACGGGTGTGAATGGAAATGGGGGTGTAGTCCAAAAAACAACTGGGCCATAGACCCAACCAACCCAAAGGAGGGGGCATCCTCGTCTTCCTCATTCCTTCTGGCCAAAAAAACCCTAGAACACCTCCTTCTTCAACTTCCGCCGTCGGACGAACATCCTCCGTCTCCCTCTCTCAATCTCCGTCCCAACCTTCAATCTTCCCTAACCTTTCTCTTTCATCTTCCTCACCAGCCTATGTTTCCTTTTCCCAGTCTCAATCTCCTTACTTCTCTCTTTCTGAGCCTCGTGTACATCTTCTTCCATCAAAAATAAACAAAACGCACCTGCGAATGCGTTGTTGTTGCGTGGATCTTGAAGATGGTGATGATTGATGAAGCGTGAGGATCTTGATGCGCAAGTTGCAGATCATGGATTGAAGATGGTGATTCTTGACTTGGAGAAGACGGATATTGCTAACGGAAAATGGAAGATCCATTGTTTGGTGATGTTTCCGAAGAAAACTCACGAAGATGATGACGAACACCATGCGCACCTGATGAAGCTTGATACGGAGACGAAGAAATCTGGAAAAATCATCGGTGAATACTCATGAAGATCGAAGAAGATCTTGGAACAAGCTTCAATCATGATGAAGCTTTGATGAATGTTTGACGAAGTTTTCTGGAAAAAATCTATGATGTTGAAGGTTGTTGATGAACATCTGGAAACGAATGTGTGATTGAAGATTATTGAACGGTTTCTGGAAACAGATGATGAACGAGGATGAAGTTCTTTGAGGATCTGGAAAAAGCTTTGAAGATCTATGAGGATTGTTGCAGGTTCTTGGATCTTGTACGAAGATGATGAACATTCATGGCGGATAAGATGAAGATTTGATGAATCTGGAGGTGGCGATGATAATTCCGGTAGATTGAAGGATTTTTCGGTGACGGTTATTGATTCCGGCGACAGTTACCGGTGGGATCTAGGTGAGTTGATTTCGCCGACGAGGAGCTCCGGCGAGTTTGCATGACGGCCGGTGAAGGATGTGAAGTGGGAGAACACGTGGCAGCTGGAGAGAAGTGAGAGGGTGAGTGAGACGTGTGTGGTCCATGCTGAGAGAAACGTGGCTGTGTGAGGTGGCGTGGCAGTGATGTGTCCTAGAGAGAGAGAGAACGCGTGTAGGACCTTATATACTGACATGTGGCACATACTTGGCCACCTGGCCCACTAAAGACTGCAATTAAAGGTTTAACAGACCCAATTAAGGCTAATTAATGACTATTAGTGCTAAATGAAAAACATTAAAATCTGACTAAACTAATTGCTAATTAAAGACTATTAAGGACTTGATTAAAATTCAATTAACATCTAATTAATTCTGAAAAAAGAATTTAAAACCTATTAAATTCAAAAAAAAAAGTTCTATTAATCTAAAAAAAGAAATTAAAATATATTAATTTCTAAAACAAATTAAATCCTATACCAATTAATCTAGAAATAAAACCTATAAATTTCTAAAGCAAATTAAATCTAAAAAAGAGATTCAAGCTATTAATCTCTAAAATCTATTACATCTAAACAATTCAATAATATCTAGAAAAAAGAATTAAATCTATAAATTTCTAAAACAAAATCAATTATTCTAAAAAAAAGAGTTAAAATTTACTAATTTCTAAACAGATTAATATCTAGAAAAGAAATTAAAATCTAGAAAATTTCTATTAATTTCTAAAACAACTCAATTAATCTAAAAGAAATTAAAATCTATTAATTTCTAAACAAATCAATATCTAGAAAATAGAAAAAACTATTAATACCCAATAATATCTAAAAAATTATTCTAGAAAACAATTAACCTATTTAAAATCTATTTAAACTCTATTTTCTAAAATAAAAAATGCCTTAAAACATGGAAGCTAATTAAAGGAATAAATCCTAGGAAAATGCTAATAATTACATAAGGAACAAAAACATCAATTAAATCGGCGAGCCAAACTGCGAGAACGCAACGAGATAACCGGTAAAAATACGGACACCGAAATATCCTGAAAAACAACAACAAAAGCTGCAAACACCAGGAAGAGCACAACTCCCAAAATAAATCTCCGTATTCGAACTGGCCTGAAATGCCTGAAACGCCTGGAAAAGGCTGTAATCCCGATAAAGTCAATCTGATTTAAAAAATGCAATGAAAGCGATATGTGGATGCAAAATGAAATGAGTTGAAACATAAGCCAAATAACGAGAAATGGTTGGTCAAATTTTGGGGTGCAACAATTACGCATGGAAAAGATTGATCTGATACTATTAAGAAGTGATTTTGGAAAGGAAAAATGGACTTTTGATCATACGAAGAAAATACAACTGAAACTTGGAAGCTCTGAAGAATTGGGAAGACGAGGAGATTTTCATGATCGGAAGAAATTGAAGATCAACTTTATTCCCTAAATCTTGTAATGTTTCTATTTTCTATGTTGTTTTTGTTGAATACTATGCATAACAAAACCCCCATTGCTAGGGGGTGTCCCTGAATTGTGTTGGAATGAACCTCTGTTGCCTTTCTTAATGAGATTTTGTTTCATTCCTTAATATTTTTGTTATGCAAATCGTTTAAACTTTTAAAGATCGTACAAATTGGGAACGATTTACGATTAGAGATTTGGCCTGAAAAACCGATCGATTATGTTGTACAACACATTACAGTAAATATCGCCTAGGAATAGGGATCCTGTAATGATTGTAAAAAACCTTTATCATTATGCTTTTTCCTGTTAAAAACCCCAAACAAAATCCCAAGGTTATTTTGTTTGATTGAAATAACATCTGTACCTAAATATTTACACGCAGTCCTCAGAGATCGATACTGAGAAAACCCATATTATTACTACATCGGTATGATTAGTACACTTGCTAATTTACCGGTCAAGTTTTTTGCGCTGTTGTCGGGGACTGCCAAAATTTTAAGTACCTTGTTAGTTCAGTTAGAATTTTGTCACTCGGTGACTAAAATTTTAAGTTATTCATTTTCTGATTATATTTTTCTTATTACTAATAATTTTCTAACCTGTGTATGCGAGGTAAGACCTCAGATTTATTTTCTGTTGACTCAGAACCTGAATGATTGTTGCACGCCAGACGCAGAAAAGCTAAGCTTGAAACACTGATAGCTTCAAACTCAGGAACATAAGTTTCAGAGAACGACGAAGAAGTTGTGATTCTTTCCGAGCATACAGATTCGGGCACTAAGACAGAGCCCGAAACTTTCATCATGAACGGAGATCCAGCTCCAGCCGAAAGACTTATGGGAGACTATGGAAGAGAAAATGCTCCAACAGGGCGTTTGACCATTGTGAATCAACCAGTGATTGTTGCATACTTCACTACGCCAGAATTGACTTTTAGCAGCGCATACAAAGACAGCGCTTTTAGAAAAAGCTCTGCTTAAGAGTCATTAAAAAAAGAAAAAAATTGCTTACTAAAGATAGCGCTTTTTAAAAAGCGCTGCTAAAGGGGAGCCCAAAGAAAGCGCTTTTTAAAAAGCGCTGCTAAAGGGGGGACCTAAGAAAGCGCTTCTAAAAAGCCCTGCTAAAGGGGGGGGTCTAAGACAGCCCTATAAAAGCGCTTTCCTAAAGCGCTGCTGTAGGTCTAGTCTACGAGAGCGCTTTTTCCATAAAGCGCTGCTATATGGGGTACATAAGAAGATCTTTGAGAGCGCTTTTTAAAGCGCTGCTATAATATTAGTTAGAATTAATTTAAAATACCCACCAGAATTTTTATAAGAAACAGAACAGTCATCGTCATCGTATTTCTTTCTTTCTTTTTCTCTGGCGAACAAAGTTGCCCTATAAACTCATATTCAGTCACCGTCGCCGTCCAACCGTCACCGTCCAACCGTCGCCCTCCTCTGTTGTATTTCGCCGCCGTTCACCGTTCGTTTTCGATATCCTCTGCTCGTCTGCATTGCATTTCCGCCATTGTTATGGTATTTGAAGTTTTACTCTGGTTTTCTTTTTTACTTATATTTTCACCATTGCTGTTGTAATCTTTAAGACAAACTGAATATGTTTTTATTATTTGAATGCAATTAAGTTAAGTCATTTTCTGTAATCTTTAAGACAAACTGAATATGTTTTTATTATTTGTATATATATCTACATGTTAAGTCTCTTTGTTGCATGTTATATATTTTGTATTTTAATCTACATGTTAAGTCTCTCTGTCATTGTTACGGATATTTTGTATGTTTTAGATTGACAAACAAGTTTTATATTTTTTAAGAGAGTTTATATTTTGTATGTTTTAAGAGAGTTTATAAGAGAGTTTTTATAAAAAGAGAGTTTTTTAAGAGAGTTTATAAGAGAGTTTTTTAAGAGAGTTTATAAGAGAGTTTTTTAAGAGAGTTTGTATGTCTTAACAGAGAGTTTATATGTTAAGTCTCTCTGTTGAATATGTTTTTAAGAGAGTTCATATTTTTTAAGAGAGTTTATATTTTGTATGTTTTAGATTGACAAACAAGAGTTTATATTTTGCATGTTCAATATAGTTTGGAAATTCCTATTTTTTAAGAGAGTAGCCAACATGAATATGGTTTTATATGACATGGTTTTATATGTTGATGGTTTTATATGTTGATATGTTAGTATGGATTTCTCAATGTTTATATGATATGTTATTATGGTTTTATATGTTTAGTTAGGATTTCTCAATGTTTAGTAAGGGTGTCATTTTGGTTTAAAGATTATCTAGTATTTTTAATATGATTTGTTTTGGTGGACTATCTAGTATTTTTGTGTTGGTTAATTATTAATATGATTTTAATAAAATTTATATTTTGTCTGCTATAGGGGTTACCTGTGAAGAGCAAAGTTGTGATCGTTTCCAAGCATCCTACTGTGTAGCATTCTTAGAAGTTAGTGATTTCTTTACAAGTATTCTCTGTTTTGTTTAACTTTCATAGTTTAGTGTAGATTACTCAATTAGTATGGATAAAAAATGGATGTCTGGTAATCGATTGTCAAAAGAGTACGAGAATGGGGTATCGAAGTTTGTTAAGTTTGCTGTTGAACACGCCAAAGACCCCAGTAGGATCACATGTCCTTGCTTAGGATGCTGTTATGGGCGTCGAGTTGACGCCGTTCAGTTGGAATCTCATTTAATGAGACATGGAATTGATCGAAGTTACACATGTTGGACATTACATGGTGAGATAAGTAACGAGAATGTTGAACCCCGGAATAATACGACATGTGCTTCAAAGGACAATGGCAGGGATACATATGATTGTGATCGAGTCGAAGAGATTGCAGAAGCACTTGAAGAAGATCTTCAAGATTGTCCCAAGATGTTTGAGAGGTTGGTAAGCGATGCAGAGAAACCGTTGTATAAAGGTTGCACTACTTTCACAAGATTGTCCGCGGTATTAAAGTTGTACAATTTAAAGGCGGGTAATGGATGGTCGGATAAAAGTTTCACAGAGTTGTTAGCCCTACTTCAAGAGATGCTTCCGGAGGATAATGTTCTTCCCAATCGAACCTATGAAGCTAAAAAAATGTTATGCTCTATTGGCATGAGCTATGATAAGATACATGCTTGTCCAAATGATTGCATTTTGTTTCAAAATGAATATGCATCATTAAACGAGTGTCCTAAATGCAGTGTATCTCGGTATAAGAAAAAATTGTCACCAGCAAAAATATTATGGTATTTTCCTATAATTCCGAGATTCAGACGCATGTTTCATAGTGAAACAGATGCAAAACACCTGACTTGGCATGCAGATGATAGAATTGTAGATGGGAAGTATCGATATCCGGCAGATTCACCACAGTGGACGAAAATTAATAATGATTATCCTGATTTTGGAGAAGAAGCTAGAAACCTTCGCTTGGCATTATCGACTGATGAAATGAATCTGCATGGTCTGCAAAGTATCTCACATTCCACCTGGCCTGTAATTATTATGATTTATAACCTACCTCCATGGCTATGTATGAAGCGTAAGTACATGATGTTATCTATGTTAATTTCTAGCCCTAAACAACCAGGGAATGACATAGACGTATACCTGACACCTTTAATCGAAGACCTAAAGAGTTTGTGGGAGAACGGTGTGGAGGTTTTATGATGGATATAGGAAAGAAAGTTTTAATTTGAGGGCGATGTTGTTTGGCACAACTAATGATTTCCCAGCTTACAGAAATCTATCGGGTTATAGCATTAAAGGTCAATGTGCGTGTCCTATCTGTGAAGAAAAAACAAATTGGACGCGGTTGGAATTTGGTCAGAAGAATGTCTTTCTTGGTCATCGTAGATTCTTAAATTCTAATCATCACTACCGTGGGTGGAGAAAAGCATTCAATGGAAATTCAGAACAACGTAAAGCTCCACCTACATTGACCGGCGAACAAATTTTTAAAAAGGTGAAAGATGTGAGTACTAAGTTTGGCAAGCCTTTTTCTCATACGCTTGTCACGCGTGGGTGGAGGAAGAGGTCAATTTTGTTTGAGTTGCCGTATTAGAAGTCGTTGTATGTAAGACATTTTCTTGATGTTATGCATATTGAAAAAAATGTATTTGAAAATGTTATTGGTACGTTACTCAATATACAAGGAAAGTCTAAGGATGGACTTAAAGCAAGAAAGGACTTGGTAGCAATGGGAATAAGAAATGAATTAGGACCCTTGAAGAAAGGAAATCGCACATATCTACCACCTGTTGCTTATACTTTATCTAGAAAGGAGAAAAAGATATTTTGTAAGTTTCTGAGTGAAGTTAAAGTTCCAGAAGAATACTCTTCAGATATTAGAAGACTTGTTTCTATGAAAGACCTAAAGTTAAAGAGTTTAAAGACACATGATTGCCATGTTATAATGGAACACTTTCTACCAATAGGTATACGTTCTATTTTTCCAGAAAAAGTGAGAGGCGCAATAACTAAATTATATTTTTCTTTAGGTCAATATGTAGTAAGGTGATAGATCCTGCGATCTTACCAACATTGCAAAGAGAAATATTTATTACTTTGTGCGAGCTTGAAATGTATTTTCCAACATCATTTTTTGGCATAATGGTACATCTAGTTGTTCATCTTGTGAAAGAGACACAACTGTGTGGACCTGCCTATATGAGATGGATGTACCCTGTTGAACGTTATATGAAAATATTGAAAGGGTATATGAAAAACCGAAGTCGACCAGAGGGATGTATTGTTAAACGATACATTGTTGAAGAAGCTATTGAGTTTTGTACTGAATATTTGTCCAACGTTCAATCCATTGGCCTCCCAAAATCTCATGTTGTTGAAAAAATAGTAGGTAAACAGTTAACTGGAAATAAAGTTGTGACAATTTCAAGGGATGAACGGGAGCAAGCGCATTTGTATGTTCTGCACAATGACATTGAGGTTGAGTCGTATGTTGAAATGCACAAGGACGTTCTCCGAGGTTTAAATCTGAATAGAAATGAAAATTGGATAGTACGTGAGCACAATCGAAGTTTTATAACATGGTTCAAGGAGCATATTTTATCAAAGTTTTATTCTGATCCCGCTTCAATAACAGAAAGGTTGAGATGTTTAGCATATGGTCCAAGTTTTCATGTGTTTTCTTATCGCGCATACGCAATTAATGGATACACATTTTATACCAAGGAACAAGATGATAAAAGTACAATGCAAAATAGTGGTGTCACCGTGCTTGCCGAAGCAATGCACATTTCCTCGTATTATGGGGTTATTGAGCGCATTTGGGTGTTTGATTATGAGAAGTTTCAGATTCCTATCTTTGGATGCAAGTGGGTTGAAAATAATAGTGGCATACGAATGGATAAATCAGGTTTTTTGAAAGAGGATCTTAATAAGGTGGGGTACAAAGATGAGCCCTTTATTCTAGCCACGCAAGCTAAACAAGTGTTCTATGTTACTGATCCGACAAGTACGAAATGGTCTATAGTTCTTTTTTCCAACAAAGTAATCGATGATAACATTGGAGAAAAGGGGGATGTTGATGTTGAGAATGAATCTTATATTATAGATGATCCAGATGAGAATATTAGAGCGGACGAATAATATATTAGAAATGATCATAACGAGGGAATTTGGATCAATCCATCTGTCCGTGTTGTTAAGAGACAAGTAAACTCCGTTAAAACGAAAAAAAAGAAAGAGATGTTAAAGGTACTTGTAACATATTATTTCTTATTTATATCATGCAATAAAATAACATATTATTTCTTATTTATACCATGTTTTTCTTATTTATACATTTCTTATGTATATATTTGTTATTTACATATTTGCATGTCATTCATTTGATACTTTGGTTTTTCTGAAGTACAGGTATATATATTATGGCCAGCAACGAGGAAACATCACATGATGGAAAACAAACAACAAAAGATGTGGAAGGCGATATTAAAAGAGGCATAACGATTATGAAAAAAATCATCCGTGCGAGAGATAAAGGAGTAAAGTATGATATCCATTGGAATGAAAGAGATCAGTCAGTTGAGCCTAACGGTGCGTTGCTAACAAGTAACATCGAAGCACTTGTACGTTCGCAAGTTTCGATTACTTGCGATAATTGGAGAATTCTTTCATTACAACCGGCTAAAGATAAAATTTGGAGCGAGATTCAGGTATGATATTTGATTATTTTTAATTATGTTGACAGTTACGTCTTTAAATTAATTATACTAACATGTTATATGTATGTGTGTTTGTTTGCAAAGATCTTTTAATATTGAAGATCATAGGAGAAAATATTGTATTCAATTGGCCGGAAAACGCTTGAGGGGATTTAGAGCGTTTTTAACAAACAAGTTTCTAAAAGATTCTGAAGGAAACTTTGTTGACTCGGAGCGTCCAATGAAGTTCATGGATTTGATTTCGGATGAAGAATGGGAGACGTTTGTTGCAAAGCGAAGAACAAAAGAATTTGAAATAAGTACAACTTATCATGAACTATGTATAGTATATATACTTCTTCCACAAGAGTTCTGATAAACTTGTTTTTTCAGGTTGTTAGTGGTGTAAATCGTCAACGGACATCAAATCCCGCATATCCATACAGAAAGGGGCGTTTGGGATATGCACGCTTAGAACAAAAAAAAGTAAGTACATATAAATGCTTTAATATGATACATTTACAAAAAATAGTAAGTATATATAATAGGATATAATGCTTTATTATCCATCTTAATGCGTAGTTGGAAGAGGAGAAGAGTGATGCGTCATCTCTTCCGGACCATGTTGTATGGAAGGCTACCCGTGTGGGAAGAGATGGAGTCGTTCAGAAAGAAGTTCAACAAGTCTTTGAACAATGTGTAAGTACAACGTTATCTTTGTCAGTAACTGATCAAAAGTGTATAATATATTTATATATGTTTTTATCTATATTTCAGGAGACTTTATCCCAAACCATAACTCCCGCTGAGGACGATGATTGCAGGAGCTTACTGAGCCGGGTGTCGAATATTCCTGAGTATTCTGGGCGTGTGAGGGGTAAGGGATTTGGTGTCACTCCATCCAAACTGTATAAGCAGCCAAAGAAAAAAAATCCAACCAATAAAGAAGTGATGGATACTTTGGAGGAATTGAAAGCGCAGATTCGTGAATTACAGAAGGAAAAGAAGAGATACATGTCGGAAAGGCGCGCTCCAGAGGGTAAAGCTACTAGTGACAAAGCTAGTATCGGTTGTCCGCAGAAGCTTCCAAAGGTAATTGTATATATTACATTGAAATTAATTTAGCACAGTTTACTTAATTGACACATTAACTGATCATTATTTGTTTAGGGCATTTCACTTTCCCAGCTATATTTATCGTCACCGACTCATCGAATGGTTGGCAAGGGAAAGGTGCGTAACACTCTGGGAGACTTACTTCACCACAAACTGCTCCCTTCTGGATTTTTGAAAGTATCTATTGATACTGCGTTAGAGGGGGGTGCGTTGTTGCCTATACCAGATGATGTTTCAGGCGCAACAGTGGTGGGAGACGCAATAGGAGCGTATGTGGCATGGCCGACTGTTGCACCCCAAATTTGTCCTACCTTTACATGGTTTCTAGTGCCACTTTATTTCGAATGAATAAAATGGCACAATTGGCAAGAGACCGTGTGTAAGGAGTTGTGAGTGTGAGAGGTCGAGAGTTCGAATCCCACCTTCTTCACTTTTTGTTTTTCTTTTATTTTTATTCTAACTTTTCTATTTTCAAAAAAAAAAATAACAAAAATAGTTTTTTTATTATTTAATTGTTATTTTCGTATTTTATTTAAATTATTTTTTAAAAAAATATTATTTTTTCACTTTTTTCCATATTATTCATAAAAACATCCAAAAATCATAAAATTAAAAATATTAGAAAAGATTTTATTCTTTTAAGTTTGTTTTAGTTTATTTTTTAGTTTTGACTAATTATTTAAGTTGGGCTTTAAAATAGGCATTAGGTTAGAGTTAACCCTAATTTGTTACCTATATAAACATGAGTTGCATTTGATAATAGGGGAAGGAGACAAAAAGAGAAAAACGGCGGCCGTTCTCACGATTTATCAGAAGAGGGAATATAGCTTCATCATCGCCAGAGGACGAGCATCAATACCTCCATCAAATTTCATCACCGCCAATCGGTCGAAAGGTATGGGTTTATGAAATCTCATGGTTTTGTTTGGTGATTTGTGTTTCAGGAAGAAGATTGAGACATGCATCAAGAAAAGAAAAAGTTTGGCGCCATGAAGAAGAAGAAGAAGTCGGGTCTTTGGAAAGACAAAGTCTAAAATGAAATGCCAAACTTACCTCTGTTCATTTATGCCTCCGTTTCATTTTCTTGTCCTTTTCTATTTTTTATTTCTCTTATTTCCTTTTTCTTTTTCTATTTCATTGTCATTAATTGGTTTGAGTTTTATAGATACTAACGTAAGGTTTTGTTAATTAAGTAACTAACGTAATGTTTTGTTAATTAAGTAACTAACGTAATGTTTTTGCAAATATTTTTTTGTATTCCTAGAATAAGAGCATTTGGTAATATAAAAACAATTTCTTTTCAATAAAAACAAATTCTTTTCAATAAAAATCTAAAAAAATAAAAAAATAAAGTATTTCTCTCTAATTAAACTAAAACACTCTTTTAAAATTTAAAAAGTTTTTAAAGTTAAACCAAAACAGTTTTTTAAAATAAGATTAAAACATTTCTTAAATAAAAATTAAAACGTTTTTTAAATTTTAAATTTACAATCTAAAACTTTTTTAAATAAAAACTAAAAAAAAACATTTTCAAAATTAAAGCTAGATCTTTTTCAAAATTAACCCAAAACATTTTCAAAATTAAATTAATTTTCTTTTTAAATTAATTTTTTATAAAAAAATATATAATAATAATAATGTTAAATAAACGTTCAAATTCGTAATTTTCCTTTTTCACTATTTTATTATTTGCCATGAATTTCTATCTAACCATTTTCACTAATGTTCTCTGTTTCTTTCCTCAGATTATATTTAAATTATTTGTTCAATTTATTTTGTTCCATGGATGTAATTTACGCGAGGCCATCGTCGCGGCTTATTTATTTTTTATTTTCACTTTTTTTTTTGGGATTTGTAATTTACGCGAGTGATCGTCGCGACGCTTTCTTTATCGCTTTATTTACTTTCCGCACTTTATTTTTGCCGTACGATATTTTTTCTGCTTGTATGTTTTACCGTTATTTTCCTTCCGAAGGATTAGGTCTAGCCGTTTGACCGCCGAGTCAATAACCCTAACGTTTGACCATTTCAAAACCCTAATCGCCTAGGTGTCCCGCCGTGGACGAAAATACCCTTTACCCTAGCATTAGGTCAAAGAGTCGCCGTACTCTGTTTTAGGGTTTCCCGCCGTGGAATATTTAATTTAACCCTAATTTCAATTAACAATTTCAACGTAGAAATAGGAGTTTCAAGACTCCACGTAGGCGCTTCCCTATGAACGCTTACTCCCCAATGAAACCTTGACCACAGTCAAGACGTTTCTAACCTCCCTTTCGAGGGGAACTACAATTACTCTGATTCCATTCCCGTCAGGATATGTAGGCACAAGATGCGACGTCTTGCCGAGTAAACTTAGGACTAACCCTTAGGTCTTTAGGTCACTTTATCCCTTAGTAATATATTTCAAACATATAATAAAATAAAAAAGCATACAATAAACAAAAGGTTCCTGTAGAGTACTACAGAAGTTTAGGGTGCTAATACCTTCCCTTAGCTTAACCAACCCCTTACCTAGATCTTTCCCCTCCTTGTCTTTACAATGCAAAATTAGGTTTTCCTCTTTTGACCTTTTCCTTCGGATAAATCAAAGTGCGGTTGTGAACTAAAGATGCGATTCAAATTAATTAATAATTTGATATCATATTCTAACCGCAACAGAAAATGGCGACTTCACTGGGGACCCTCCTAATTTTTAAGGGTCGCCCCTATTTTGTTTATTATATGATATTTCTATTTTATTTTATTTTCTGTATATATTGTACCTTGCTTGGGGTATCTTTGTTGTGAGATAAGTCCTACACCCGGACTTGAGTGACCTTATTATAGGAAGGTGAGATATTCGACGAGGCTTGCCGGGAGTGAGTCTCGGCCAAGTTGACTCGAGAATCACCGCTCAGTTGAGACCCTTTCGAAAATGGTTCGGTTGATCGAGTGCAGTCGTGAAAACTTTTACTATTTTCAATTGGAGTCTGTGATACTGGGGACCGTAGTACCTTAACACCACCTTGGCCTTATATAGGACGTAGTGCGGGAACTATGTGAGAGTAGTCCTACAATAGTTGCTACACGATACTACACTCAAAAGAGGTTCTCTTGAGAATATTATCGACCTCCGAGTCAGTTGGAAAGTTGATAATATCCGAAGGATGGACTGATGACTTTGGGCACCTCTTTAGAACCTTATTCTGCAGGTACAACTACCCCATAGTACATACCTTTTGGGAAGGGTAGACCTTAACTCCATTCATTGTTCCTCTAACCTAGGACTTTGTTGTTTGTGTGTATTTGTGCATGGCATTCATAAAACATCATTCCTAGTTTCAAGGAATTCAACAGTACTTTGCGAATTCAAAAGTCATATATTTCAAAGTTTAAAACTGTTTCCAACTTTCCAAAAAAAGAAATATTTGCAATCGACCGTTGAAGTTCTTGAAACTATTGCATTGCATTAGCATCATGTCTTGCATGGCATATTTCCCCGGGTTTCTCATGTCCAGTTGTCTTTATCTTCCAGTGTTCCGTTGAGTCGTCAAGCTGATTCCTCGACACAGATATCAGACTAGAGCTAACTATAGACGCCAGATGTCAGAACAAGAGGAACATAATGCGGAAGTCCAAATGGAGATTGATGAGTTGAAAGCAGGCATGACCAGGCTTACCGAGATGCTTCAAGTACTGATTGCCAGAGGAGAGCCACCTCAGAGCACTGTCATTCAGGAAGTTTCGGGCGCTGATCCACCTTCTGTTCAAATGCCACCATTTACTTGGCCAGAGTTTGGTTTACCTCCTAACTACTCTCCACCTGTTGCATCAGCTGCTATGATTGGTCAGGCTGTCAGACCGGTTTTTCAAGCTCCTGTCCTTACCGAGGCCCAACCTGTGGTCCACACGGTTAATCAGACTATCCAAGCTCCCGTTGAGAATCCTCCCTATGAGTACAATGTTGCCGATGTTCAAGAAGATTTTGTTGAGCCTGAGATCACCCGTGAACAGTTTCAGATCATAAACAAGAGACTTCAAGCTGTCGAGGGTACTGATTTCTTCAATGTTGATGCCGATAATATGTGCCTAGTTTCTGGTCTTATTTTGCCTGCCAAGTTCAAGACTCCTGAGTTCGTGAAGTATCAAGGTCATTCATGTCCAAGAGCCCATCTAGTCATGTACTTCCGAAAGATGGCAGCTTACACCAACAATCAGAAGTTGCTCATCCATTGCCTTCAGGATAGTTTGAGTGGTGCTTCTCTTAAATGGTATATAAACTTAGAGCATAACAGTGTCCATTGCTTCCAAGATCTCGTCAACGCTTTTATGAAGCAATACAAATACAATTTGGATATGGCTCCCAATCGTCGTCAGCTTCAAAGTATGTCTCAGAAGGAAAAAGAGTCGTTCAAGGAGTATGCTCAGCGTTGGAGGGAGTTAGCTTCCCAAGTCGAACCCCCTATAGCAGAGAAGGAACTGACAGGAATATTCATGGATACTTTGTCTCCTTTCTATTGGGAAAAGATGATTGGGAGTGTCTCTTCAAGCTTTACAGATCTGGTGACTATTGGCCAAAGGTTAGAAGAAGGTTTGAAAAATGGGAAGGTATCCAAAGCTGCCGAATCTTCTAATGGTGCAAAGAAATCCTATGGGAATTTCCATAAGAGGAAGGATGAGCAGACCAATGCTGTCATGACTGAATCAAGAAAGCCTCGCCAGGGATCTCAACCAGTTGTTGCTCCGCAGCCAGCTCAGAATCCTCAACGTCCAGTTATTAGACAAGACCAGTATCGAAATAGGAATGAATTTAATCCTATTCATATGACTTACACAGAACTTTATCCTTACCTAGTTCAACGAGGGCTGATCACTACAAGGGCTTTACCACCTCCTCCTAATCCGCCTCCACCTGGATTTAGGGTTGATTTCTAGTGCGCTTTTCATGAGGGTGCCTTAGGCCACGACTTGGAGCATTGTTTTGCACTGAAAGCCAGAGTGAGTGAGCTGATGAGAGCAGGGATACTTGATTTTCCAGACAATCCTCCGAATATCCATAAGAATCCTTTGCTAGGGCATCGTAAGTGAAGCTTCGGGCTGACCTCAGCAGGCTATTTATTTGTTTTAGACATGACAGTTTATCTTTGTATTGTTTTAATCACAGACCTTTGTTTCTCATTGTTTGTATTTTCCTTATTTTATTAGTTGTTTGCTTTCGAACTATGTTTGTACTTTTATATTGATGAACTGAGCATTGCAACTTTTCATTTAATTCATTTTATCTATTATTTTCATCTCTATGCTTTATCTTTCAAATATTTACTTTTGTCCGAATTTTTGGTATGCAAAGATTGGAGGGAGGATGACGAAAACGTTATACCCATAACTGCTGTCAGTATGCTTTCAATGAATCCTTATTGATGATGTGAGGCATTGTTTCAACTCCCAAATACTGGAGAAATAAGGAAGTTATCCCCTTGTCACCCCCTTTGAGCCTAGAAGTTGGAGTTTCTTTCTTTACAAAAAAACCCGCAATCTTAGCCTGGGGATGGGTAGTTCTCAGTTAATTCGGTTGTGCTTTCCTGCAATACACCTTTCATATAAAGGTTGAATTCACAAGTTTTCCTTCGTACACAGCAAGTAAGTGTCGAAGATGTTTTCCAAGTCAAAAGCCGATGATGGTTCACCGTGATCATTAAGCTAGGCAGTCACTTTCTTTCACAAAAAAAAGCCCGCTAAGTCAAAACCTATAAAGGAGACTTAGGCAAAACTGGGGCATCCCGCTGACTGTAATCTTCACAAGAAATAGCTCAGGAAAAATTTAGGG
This sequence comes from Lathyrus sativus, assembly GCA_963859935.3. Lineage (NCBI taxonomy): Eukaryota > Viridiplantae > Streptophyta > Magnoliopsida > Fabales > Fabaceae > Lathyrus > Lathyrus sativus. The sequence goes on from OZ012739.1 coordinate 475,577,777, forward strand.
ATAATGCAGAGAGGAGTTTTAAATCCTTACCCTAAAAATCCTAAATGTCAAAACAACTAGATGTTATAGGAAAGTAGTGACGGCCATCTCAAGAGTCCCTTGACTTTCGAACCATCATTACTACCATCAGTGCAATTCCTAACCTATAGGAACCTGAATGCATAATATGAGTTAACTGAGCGTAGGACTGAAGATTATCACGTAGATTGGGTGGGAACAATCAAATTTTGAGCCTTTATCCTTTGTTTCATAAACCGTGAACCAGACCACGTTACAACCCTCAAAAGACCTAATTGAAACAAGGATATTTTGAAAGCATGCTACAGCAAGGTTGCGTAAGCTGACTCCTAAAGATCTTTGTGAATCATTTATTTTGGCCGTATACCTGTATTAAACTTTGAGCGTCCTGGACCGCCACGTTCTAATCGATGACTCATTTATTTTTCATCTTTCAAAAATAATTTTGATTTCAAAAGTTGCATGAACTTTGCATTACCATGTTTGTATGAATATTTTTGTTTGCAAACTGGCTTTCCTCTAAGGAAATTTCGAACAATCGAGAAACTTGGTCAAATGATCCTATCAGGGGCAAAGTCTTCTCAGATCTGGTTTATCCATGAGATTTTCAAGACTCGGACTGGGGCAAACCTTCCGAGGGTACAGTAAAACAGTCATTTTCAGAATCAGACAAGCTGAAGTAATTATCAGTTCATCTGTAATGGACAATTTAATCTGGGGCAGTTTACTTGAAAGATCTCCAAGCGGCTTTCCATCCTTCCTACGAGGACCATCAACCTGATTACAATTTAGCAAGTGGCAGTGATCTCCGGGTTGAGGAATCAGTTTTCCAGTCTTGTCATCTTACCAACAGAGTCGAGCCTTGTCGTCGACATCTGCATTGTCATTTGATCATCTATCATAGCATGATTTATACACATGTGCATATCATGGGTGTTTTATCCCCATTTGCTTCTTCTCCCGAGGTCGTGTTTTACCCGCGTATTACCTCGTGGACGAAGTCCAGTTTACCTGGCATCATGGGTGTTTTATCCCCATTTGCTTTTTCTCCCGAGGTCGTGTTTTACCCGCGTATTACCTCGTGGACGAAGTCCAATTTACCTGGCATCATGGGTGTTTTATCCCCATTTGCTTCTTCTCCCGAGGTCGTGTTTTACCCGCGTATTACCTCGTGAACGAAGTCCAATTTACCTGGCATCATGGGTGTTTTATTCCTATTTGCTTATTCTCCCGAGGTCGTGTTTTACCCGCGTATTACCTCGTGGACGAAGTCCAATTCACCTGGCATCATGGGTGTTTTATCCCCATTTTCTTCTTCTCCCGAGGTCGTGTTTTACCCGTGTATTACCTCGTGGACAAAGTCCAATTTACCTGGCATCATGGGTGTTTCATCCCCATTTTCTTTTTCTCCCCGAGGTCGTGTTTTACCCGCGTCTTACCTTGTGGACGAATTTATTTACTTGGCATCATGGGTGCTTTATCCCCATTTGCATTTTTCTCCCCGAGGTCGTGTTTTATCTGCGTCTTACCTTGTGGACGAATTTAGTTACTTGGCAGCATGGGTGTTTTATCCCCATTTGCATTTTTCTCCCCGAGGTCGTGTTTTATCCGCGTCTTACCTTGTGGACAAAGTCCAGTTTACTTGGCGCCCATCGACTATTTCGTGTCATGTCTATCTGACGTTCTTCCAGATACGACGTGTCTCCTTTTCGACGTTCTTCCGAAATGTTCTGATGTTTGTCTCTCCCTATATGTTTTCCGGTGAGTCCTGAAGATCCCGCTCGATCTCTTCAAGGAATGTCCCGAAAACTCTAGCGTCTGTCGTTTACCTGGTCCTGTCTCAGTGTGGATCCTATGTTACCTTGTCACCACCGCGTGTCTTCTTCCCCAGTGCAATTCTTCGTTGCGCTGTCCCCTATGACGTCGTGTCGTCTGCATCCTTGCATTGATCATTCCATCATACGCATCATATTAGATTCATGGCATTGTCAGCATTATAGTTCGTGTTATTTTGTCCATATCATTGCATATCACTGCATCTAGGGGCCAAATTTCCGGTTATCTGTATTTAAATCCCTTTCACCGCGATTTCTCAAGTCTCCGCTGCTCAAATCATCCGATGAAGCTATTTAAATAGGGGCATCTGTTGCACCCCAAATTTGTCCTACCTTTACATGGTTTCTAGTGCCACTTTATTTCGAATGAATAAAATGGCACAATTGGCAAGAGACCGTGTGTAAGGAGTTGTGAGTGTGAGAGGTTGAGAGTTCGAATCCCACCTTCTTCACTTTTTGTTTTTCTTTTATTTTTATTCTAACTTTTCTGTTTTCAAAAAAAAAATAACAAAAATAGTTTTTTATTATTTAATTATTATTTTCGTATTTTATTTAAATTATTTTTTAAAAAATATTATTTTTTCACTTTTTTCCATATTATTCATAAAAACATCCAAAAATCATAAAATTAAAAATATTAGAAAAGATTTTATTCTTTTAAGTTTGTTTTAGTTTGTTTTTTAGTTTTGACTAATTATTTAAGTTGGGCTTTAAAATAGGCATTAGGTTAGAGTTAACCCTAATTTGTTACCTATATAAACATGAGTTGCATTTGATAATAGGGGAAGGAGACAAAAAGAGAAAAACTGCGGCCGTTCTCACGATTTATCAGAAGAGGGAAGATAGCTTCATCATCGCCAGAGGACGAGCATCAATACCTCCATCAAATTTCATCACCGCCAATCGGTCGAAAGGTATGGGTTTATGAAATCTCATGGTTTTGTTTGGTGATTTGTGTTTCAGGAAGAAGATTGAGACATGCATCAAGAAAAGAAGAAGTTTGGCGCCATGAAGAAGAAGAAGAAGTTGGGTCTTTGGAAAGACAAAGTCTAAAATGAAATGCCAAACTTACCTCTGTTCATTTATGCCTCCGTTTCATTTTCTTGTCCTTTTCTATTTTTTATTTCTCTTATTTCCTTTTTCTTTTTCTATTTTATTGTCATTAATTGGTTTGAGTTTTATAGATACTAACGTAAGGTTTTGTTAATTAAGTAACTAACGTAATATTTTGTTAATTAAGTAACTAACGTAATGTTTTTGCAAATATTTTTTTGTATTCCTAGAATAAGAGCATTTGATAATATAAAAACAATTTCTTTTCAATAAAAACAAATTCTTTTCAATAAAAATCTAAAAAATAAAAAAATAAAGTATTTCTCTCTAATTAAACTAAAACACTCTTTTAAAATTTAAAAAGTTTTTAAAGTTAAACCAAAACAGTTTTTTAAAATAAGATTAAAACATTTCTTAAATAAAAATTAAAACGTTTTTTAAATTTTAAATTTACAATCTAAAACTTTTTTAAATAAAAACTAAAAAAAAACATTTTCAAAATTAAAGCTAGATCTTTTTCAAAATTAACCCAAAACATTTTCAAAATTAAATTAATTTTCTTTTTAAATTAATTTTTTTATAAAAAAATATATAATAATAATAATGTTAAATAAACGTTCAAATTCGTAATTTTCCTTTTTCACTATTTTATTATTTGCCATGAATTTCTATCTAACCATTTTCACTAATGTTCTCTGTTTCTTTCCTCAGATTATATTTAAATTATTTGTTCAATTTATTTTGTTCCATGGATGTAATTTACGCGAGGCCATGGTCGCGGCTTATTTATTTTTTATTTTCACTTTTTTTTTGGAATTTGTAATTTACGCGAGTGATCGTCGCGACACTTTCTTTATCGCTTTATTTACTTTCCGCACTTTATTTTTGCCGTACGATATTTTTCTGCTTGTATGTTTTACCGTTATTTTCCTTCCGAAGGATTAGGTCTAGCCGTTTGACCGCCGAGTCAATAACCCTAACGTTTGACCATTTCAAAACCCTAATCGCCTAGGTGTCCCGCCGTGGACGAAAATACCCTTTACCCTAGCATTAGGTCAAAGAGTCGCCGTACTCTGTTTTAGGGTTTCCCGCCGTGGAATATTTAATTTAACCCTAATTTCAATTAACAATTTCAACGTAGAAATAGGAGTTTCAAGACTCCACGTAGGCGCTTCCCTATGAACGCTTACTCCCCAATGAAACCTTGACCACAGTCAAGACGTTTCTAACCTCCCTTTCGAGGGGAACTACAATTACTCTGATTCCATTCCCGTCAGGATATGTAGGCACAAGATGCGACGTCTTGCCGAGTAAACTTAGGACTAACCCTTAGGTCTTTAGGTCACTTTATCCCTTAGTAATATATTTCAAACATATAATAAAATAAAAAAGCATACAATAAACAAAAGGTTCCTGTAGAGTACTACAAAAGTTTAGGGTGCTAATATCTTCCCTAAGCTTAACCAACCTCTTACCTAGATCTCTCCCCTCCTTGTCTTTACGATACAAAATTAGGTTTTCCTCTTTTGACCTTTTCCTTCGGATAAATCAAAGAGCGGTTGTGAACTCATAACCTTTATATATACTTGCAATTTTTAAAAAAAATCGAGAGATAAAGTGTGCACTTTTCATGTCTATTTCGGTTTAAACAATGGTTTTTAAATTTTTGCCTATTATTTTATTGTCTAAAATAAAAAATATTGTAATAAAATGGTATCTGCGGCTCTTGTCTCTGATTCAAAAAAGGAATGTTCAATTTAAAAACGGTGGTTACAATTTTCCAAAAAAAACTGAGTCTATCACAAGCTTTTTCCAAAAAAAACTGAGTCTATCACAAGCTTACGTGAGCAGCCCTTCAACACATTCTAACCCTCTAAAACTTCCTATAGTCCAACACGAACAATGAACAGGGTTTCTCCTAATTGTACTTTTTAGCAATTACAATAAGTTAGACCAATAAATATATTAATTAGAAACTCTTATAATATCTATCTTGAATTCTAGAATGATCTTTCATATTTATATACAACAAGTGAATAACTTATAACACTATAAAAAAAACTAATGAAAACACTAGAGGCATATTAATAATAATACTAGTTGTAAAATCAATTAGAGTTATAAAAAGCTATCATGGGATCGTAAATGACTTGCTTAACATCAAAAGCTCCAACAAAATCAAGGTGTGCATATTCATCTTTATACAATACCACAAGCTTGTCAGCATCATGATTACTTAGATCATTGAGCAAAACCTTCACATCTTGTACATCAGATAGATAATCTTTCCCTCCAAAGCTTATAAAAAGTGGGAATTCTTTTGGAATTTTGGTCATGTCATAAGTTGGAGGAACCCCTTGTCCATAGTGTAGCATATTCTGTGCTTCATAAACATAATCATACTTTGCTATTTTTCCTGTTCTGATCACTACTCAAATTTCATATTGAAAGAATATTAGTCCTATAGACACTACTACAAAAAAAATTTAAAAATGGTTATATTTGAGACTTACTTTGAGATAGATGGATGAAATTCTTTGTTGCTGTTGGTTGATTAAGATAGAAATCTACCCTAGAAGAATTTATGCAGCAATTTGGACCTACAAAAATAATATCAATAATTGTGTTAATAAATCTTACTATATACATAAAAAGTAAAGTGAAATTTTCTCATCATTTCATTAATAACAAAGTACCTGTGAACAATGTGACTATCTCTCCGCAGTTTAAGTTTGAAATGAAGCAGATTCCATCCACAAGTTTTGTTACATCATACCTGATCATTAGAAAAACATATGCTAAATTATTTCTACTTTCTTTAGTAACACTAACAGAGATTTTGCAAAATAGAGCAAAGAATTATTTATTCTCATACGCATTAGGATCGATTTCACGGACACCTAACCAATGCAAATCCTGTTATATTGAGAGAGAAAAAAGGTAAGTATTTTAATAAATGTAAACAATAGTTATTAGTTACATATTCTATTTTTTCCATGTCACTCACATTAGCCAAAAAGAGTTCAGCCATAAGTTTTATTAGCTCTGAAGAAATCACATTCAAATGAGCAATAGGACTTAGTAATGCAGCTGATCTCAACATATTCAGAAGCTTCCCTTGAGATAAAGCAACAAAAGCCACTAAAGTTCCCTGAAATGATTAAATAATTAATAAATTTTTACAAACTAATTAAAAAATTTAGAAATAAATAATCAATTAGGGTTAACTTCACACACCTGAGAATGACCTGCATAATGTATTTTTTGACCAGTAAGATTGAACACATATTCTACTGATGCAGGAAGATCGTAGCTAGCTAATTCATTCCATGACCAATCCCAATAAGCCTAATAACACATATAATTAAATTAATCAATAATCAATTAAACATTCTATAACTGCGTCTTTTGAAAACCGAAATCATAAGAACCATGTCATTAGGAGTTAGTGTTGTGTGCCCGGTGCTATATTTTGAGCCGCGACCATTGGCAAGCCACACGTCGAATCCATGGTCTGCTAAAATAAATCCCAATGATTCTATTGGAGAGTTGAACAGCCATACTACAGCATTCTGAAATAAATCATATACTTTAATTAACATGATGACTTTTGCATCTATACAAAGTTTGTGTATATCAAATAAAACTTACACAAAGAAGACCATGTTGTAATAGCACAGGTGGCTTGTCGGCTTTCTTACCGGATCGTCCCGTCGGGATTCTTTGCAGACTCAAGATGTATCCATCATTTGTTGTTACCGTATGTTCTTCACATTGGTAACCTTGTGTCTCTACCAAGGTCTTGCAGATGCCATCATTGGTTACGGGATAGTATGCAGAAAGGTCATTGGTTGTGTGAAGTGATTTTCGTGCTGCAGCGGTGCATAGCAAGAGTATTGAGATAAGAGTAATCCCTAGTTTGATTGCCATTTTGAGAATGTGGTTATTATGCTTCGTTTATGCATCTCCATCAAAAATAAAATAGTGGAGTTTTATAGGGTTTTTGGTGGAAAATAATAAGAGAGAAGAATAAGTTGTTCCAATAATTAGGTGTAACTAACCATTCCTATTATTATGCATATGAGTTGGTATAGTTTGAATTATTCATTGCTTAATACCAGAAATCACCAATAGGGTTTCCTTAGGATTAGAAATTACTATACACTCAAGTATTATTTCTATCTATAAATACTCAGCACTTATGGCTGGAATAATATATACAAGAATCAAATGACATGGCAATACATTTCTATATTCCACGCTACTATATTCCAGACACAAGAAGTCAAAAAAAGAAGGTAGTTTTGACCAAAATGACTCTAAAGTCAAATAATAAAAAGTCAACAAATTTTTAAAAATAAAATCACCTACCTTTGCATTTTATAAAGTCTTTTTGCACCTTTTTATGTCCTGTTATGCATATATTAATGAAAATATAGAATACACTAAAAACATCAACTCGTCACATATATTTTCTATTCTTTAAATTTTAATTCATTATTTCTATGACTGGTGCAAAACAAATTATGGCTAATACAAACAGAAAGAAGGATGAGAGAATTGTAAATACAATAGCTTGCAAATGAAGAAAACCATGATTATTGATGAATGAATGATCATCTTAAATACATGATTAGATTAATGATCTTCTTTGTATAACAAGTTATCCCAAACTAGAAAAAATAGGAAACTTGTATATCAAGTAAGTGTAAATCTAACATCTCCACTCAAGTTAGACTATGATTGACGCATAAGTCTAACTTGGACATGTTGGTAAGGAAAGTTGCGTGATGCTTGGTGAAAGCATCTGCAAGTTGATTTGAACTGCTGAATAATAGGAAAAAATGAATTATTGTTTTGAATTTTCCCTCAAATGACATGGCAATACATTTCTATATACTTGTTTCTTTCCTGAAAAGTTGGATTGTTTGTCAAGTATATGGATGATTTGCTATCACAATAGATAGAGGAAGGGTGAGGCAAGGATATGGAGAAATAAAAAACAAGATTATGAAGGCATTGTAATTTACATGTAAAAGATTCAAGGACTTAGTATTATACCTCAGTTAAGGATCTTGAAACAATATTGTGATTTTTAGATTTATAGGATATGAGAAAGGTGTCAAGGAATACACAATACCCAAATATATGTTTTCTTGAATCAGGACATCTTACTCAATTAGAGTCAACAAAACCATGAATCTTGATTGGAACAGTGTTAGAGTAGAAGATAACTTTGTTTGGTGAGGATTTCAGGTACCTGAGAATGTTGGTTGCTGTTGTGAACTGAGGGTCAATGATTTTTAGATAAAATGACTTAGATGCTGCATAGAGAAAGAGATGTTTGACCTTGTGCGAGTGAGGAATAAAAGTCCACCAATGTGTCTTCTATAGGAAGTAGGATTGCCTAGGGAAGTACTCTCATGTTGGGAGAGTTTGGTGGTAGGATGAATAGGAATGAGAGATGGCTTGGGTCCTAAGTAACTAGTGTTTTCAAGTAATTAAAGGGTGTACTTTATCTGGTTCTTTATAATGCTTTCATCTGATCTTGTAATCTCAATACCAAGGAAGAATATGAGTTTACAAATATTTTTAATACGAAATTGTTTATCAAGGAATTGTTTAACATTTTTTAGTTATGTCAAGCAATTTCCAACATGGACTATATCATCAACATATACTAGGAGGGATGTCAATGAATTGTCATCAAATTTGAGGTAGAGAGTAATCAGCTTGTGACTGTTTGTATCTCAAATTGAGTACAACTTGGGAAAATTTAGAATACCATTGCCATCTTGCTTGTTTCATACCATAAATAGATTTGTGAAGCTCACACACTTGAGGTGGTGTGGAATTGAATGCAGAATGGCCATGAGGTAAAGCCATATACACTTCTTCATTAGATAGTTTAGCCACAATGTCATAACCATTCATCTTTGCTCGCTGCAGTTGCAAGACACTTATGCTCCATCACATTAAGTTCAATCTTGAAGTGTCGAAGACTAAGAGCTATGATGAGTATAGATAGTTTAGACATAATAAATTAGGTGGTGTGTGAAGCATGTAATTCTTTGTGTCAAAATATTTATGTGTCGAGTTGTATTAGTGTGTCGAAGTGTCAAAACAGATTGCTTCACACAAAATTTTAACTTAGGCCTATTTTAGTAATGTGAACTATTTTGGGCTTTTATAGTTTTGGGCTTTGCCTCAGGGTGCAAGCTAACCTAAATCTATAAATAGGGAGCAACCCTTATTTTGTGAACAACTCTCGTAACTCATAACATTGTATTCATAGAATTTGCAGATGCAAGTGAATAAGAATTTCCAGTTTGGAAGTAAAGAGAAACTCTGCAGAATATTCATTCTTTTTCTTCTCGAACATTATTTTCTTTCTTTCTCACATAATGCATCGAAATATTTTGGTACATACCCTCCACCACCATCATTCCTAAAAATCTTTAGCTTTCGACCACTCTGTCTTTCGACCATAGATTTGAATTTGACAAATACCTCGATCACTTCAATTTTCTTCTTGATTAGGTAAGTCCACTATTTTTGACTAAAATCATCTATGAACGTGATAAAGTATCTATTACCTCCAATCGAATCCACCTGGATATGACCACATACACCAACGTATATGACTTCGAGAATTTTCTTCTACTTACTTCCTGCATCCTTGCTGAAGTTATTCCTGTGTTGTTTCGCCTGAACACGTTCTTCACACACTTCACTTGGAATATCGATTTCTGGTAATCCTAAAACCATATTTCTTCTCTTCAAATCTCTGATGTCTTTGAAGTTGAGAAGGTAAAGTCGATAATTCCATAACAATTAATCTTTGTTGGTTGCAGTTGCAAGACACTTATGCTCTATCACATTAAGTTCAATCTTGAAGGTCATATTCTAAGACATTGGGTTCTTCAAGATTAAACTAACACCTGAGTCGAGAACTCTCATCATCTTGTCTTTGATCAACACCTAGTAGTTCTTTTCGACCAACTGACCTATACAGAGAAAATTACTCTTCATGTATGGTATGTATAACACATTGGAAATTACTGACCTCTTGCCATCTTTCCTCATAATCATCACATCATCAATACCTTTAGCTGTTAGAGCACTGTCATTTGCAAACTTCACCATATTCTTCATTGAGGGCTTCATGTTGACAAACCAATATTTCCTACCAGTCATGTGTTATGAGCATCATGAGTTCAAATACCACTGATCCTAGAATCTTTCTTCATCTCTTGTTGTGACCATCAACAATATCTCTTCTTCTTCACGTTTCGCCAGTTTTGCATCAGTTTCTTAATTCTCCATCTTTTCTGGACAATCACTAAAATAGTGACCATACTTATGACAATTGAAACACTGAATGTGACTTTTTTCAGGCTTTCGATCCCCACCTCTTCCTCTACCTGCAACACCACCTATTGGGTTGCCTTGGTTTAGGGTTTTCTCGGATTCGACCAGTTTCCTTCATGTTGATTTCGACCAGTCGAATTGTTCTAGCCTCTTGACGGGGGGGAATGAAATGATTGAAGAAAATCTTAAAATAGGAGAAGACATGGTCTCGCAACCAAATCCTGGGTTCGCGAGTCGATTACGCGAGAGGAATGTATTAGAACCCCCTCGTGTCCGTTGTACTCAACGGGATGCACGCTTGTTATTCTAATCAAAGGGTGTGTTTATCTAAAGCCTACTTGCTAACGAAAATAGAAAAGGAAAAATAGAAGGAGACTCGATAGGACTTCGTCGTCCTAAGCCTACGTATTCCCTTGTGAAAATGGAAAAGTCAGAGTCAACATAGTTCGAAAGACTACGGGTGAATGGGGGAAAATTAATCACCAAGACTTTGCCGTCTTGTACCTACGTATCCTCATTCGGACGAGAAATAGGAAATCAGAGCGTTCGCAGTTCGTGGGACCCATTGTTAAGCAATTTTTATGAGCGATGCTAAATTTGCGTTCCAGCAGTTAGGGTCGATGCCTGTTTGCGGTAGAACGGAAATAACATGCCCTTTCTGAAAATGTTTGACATAAAATCCCGAAGGATAAAATGATTTTAATTTGTTTGTGAATTTTTAAGAACTGTTTTGAATTTGTTTGAGATTCGTATTACACTAAAGTCTATGACATATGAGCGAATGTGTCGCAAGTTTTCCCCCAAACGGGACGTATGCTACATGAGGGAAAAGTGTCTCATGCTTGGTTATACTTGTTTTAATGATGCCAAAACATATATAGTTTAAAAAGTGTACTTTGGACTGTATCATCGAGTCGCATATGCATCAATTATTTTTCTAGTGTCAAACATTTGTCAAAATGTGTCTTCGTTCATATATGAAAAGCACTATATGTGTTCTATATGAGTTTGATCTTGTTGTTTGAGTTAGAGATGCATTTGAAACACTTAGAAGTAGCTAAATATATCAAAATCTGCATTTTTTGAAGTTTTGAGTCTTTGAGCCTACTTAAAGCTTGCTTAGGTCGACTCATGCAGAAATTAATTTTCAAGTTTTGCTCTCAAGAGAGCTCGCGTCAACATTCCGGTCGACTCATACTGTGTGCATTTATATTATTCAAAACTGGGGTGCTTTGCATGACGCATGGACCTGTTCTGGTCGACGCAAAGAGCATTTTTCTATATAATCCTAAATTCGGGAGAGCTCAGGTCGACCCTCCATTTGTTTTAGGTTGACCGTTTGCTCATAATTTTCTGTTATGTTTACCATTCAAAGTGATTGTTATGTTGGTTATTGGTTATAGCTTTGCATATATATTGAGTTAGCTCATTCTACCAAAAAAGAACAAGAAAAGTGAAAATATACATTGATTTGGTTCTCATCATCTTCATCCTGTTTCTTGCATTTTCTTAGCAACTACACATAATCATTTTTGTTGTGCATTCTGCACCATCGAGGTGATAATGTCCAAACATAGGATCGGTGTATCGGGTTTAGATTTGAGAAATCAGTGGGTTTTTCACTACAAGAAAAATGCCAAATTGCGACGGTTCATTTTGATAGATTATGACGGTTTTAACCGTCGCAATTTGTAAGTTACGACGGTTTCAAGCCCGTCGCAGAAACGTGTGTCGCGAGGCCATATTGCGACGGTTGTGAAAACTGTCGTACAAACCGTCGTTATTTTCACGACGGGAAGCTAACTGTCGTAATCTCCATATTGTGACGGTTTTCAACCGTCTTAACTAGCTTAATGATTTTTGTTTTATTGCAAAAGTATACTGTGGCGGTTTGAACCGCCGCAAGTTGCAAATATTTTTAAAAAAAAAAAATCTGCACCCATTTAGGATTCATAATACAGCTATTGTAGGTTACATTAATGGCAATCATCAATATTCATGATATTCACACAATAAACACTAATCTATTTGAACTGGATGGGATTGAATCCCTAATTTAAATATCTATCATTTATATCATACTATTTTAGTAAAAAAAAAACATGTACATTTTGGGTGTAATTACAAAGCCAAAATGCTTGGATATAGTTATGATTTTCCTCTGATGATCTTCCCTTGCCACGAAGGATGTCTCCGAAATGTCCCAGCATGATGCGCCTAAATCTAGTGTCCTTCGCCGGTGGTAGTGGTGACGCAGCACTCCTGGGAGAAGTAGACTTTTCTGATAGCACTTCTGTACTGTCTCTCCTTCCAAGCAAGCCACCTTCACCAAAGATGTTGCTCATTGGTGATGCTAGACCAACATGAGTACACACCACCTTATTACTTATACTACTATAACTTGTCCCTGATCTTTCCTTCATAATAATGTCAAGGGCTTCTTTATGCGCTGGATCCAATGCATAAAGGTTTTGTATTGCAGGAAGGAGGTGGTCTTTGACAGTGTTTGCAGAAAGAACTGTATGATAAACAGTAATAAATCATGCTTGCTGTAAGAAAGAGAAGCTAAAGATCAGAAAAATCATGTTTTCGATCCTGGACTGTTAGTACCAAATAGGGCATAAAATTGAAATTACAAGTGTTTTTCCATTACATATGTGATTATTGTGAGGAAGTATGAGAACTGCTACGAACAAAGATGGAACTGAACCACTTTATTTTTGAAAGCGAAAATGTGGAATAGCCAATTTTTAATCAAGGAATGAACTTTGATTAAAAAAAATCAAGAATGAAATCGGGGAGGGTATCCTTAAATCCAGTAGTTGTGGGATATTAATACTCCATGTTAACAAGAGCTAGGAATGTATTCTTCACATTTTTGTTTTGACAAGGTAACAAAATTCCTTATGAATACATAATAACATAGTCTTAAGGTTGATTTTTGAATCATTGCTCAAAGGGAAACTGATATGAATTGTAAGTGTAACACTAACATCTATTATTATACCCAGTGTCTCCTTGGTATAAATAAAAACAATACATATTGATGTGTCAGAACATTTGCAAGTAACAATAACAATGTAAAACATTTTTGCATTGATGGTACATACAATGACAAGAGTTAGGTTTTCAGAGCAACTCTGGCAAGGCCATGTGAGATATATTACTAATACTATTGTTACACCATGGCAAGAATATCAGAAAATACCTTGAAAATGATCAATAAGAAAGATTTATAAATGTCATGGAGCAAACCTGTAGCATCCAGAGCACGGATTGCCTCGCAAAATACATTGGCTCTTTCTTGCTGGCGCGTCAAATTAGTTGAAGTAGTAGCTGGCAAGGTTGTAAGTTGAGTAATCTTGGACAAAAGATGTGCATCAAGGTTAAGAAACTAACAGTGGAAATTAAAAAACGCATAAAGCCAATAGAAAATGAGACAGAATGTTGAGTTGAGAGTCGGGAAATTAAAAACACACTTCTTAATATTGTTTTCAAACAAATAAAGTTAAGGATATAATCTCTAAGTTGTTCTGTTGTATGAGGTACTGCAACTACCAACGCGTGAATGACAGCAATAATAGCTTCATGGGATCCATCTTCAATAAAAGCACCCATTTGAACACGTATCTTGTCAACTATCTGCAATATATCATATTCTTAGTCGGGAATTGTCAACTAACCATTCCTATTACTATGCATATGAGTTGGTATAGTTTGAATTATTCATTGCTTAATACCATAAATCACCATTAGGGTTTCCTTAGGATTAGGAATTAGTTATACACTCAAGTATTATTTGTATCTATAAATACTCAGGTTTTTCAAAAATCTTTTGAAGTCTTTTAGAGCCCTATTATATTATAGTTACAAAATAAAAAGGGGGAAATAAAAAAAAATATTCTAGTGTAAAATAAGGTATTAGTTACAACCATCACTCCCTTCATCATATTTCTTAACATTTCTCCACTTCAAACATGGATATCTAACCATCAAATACCATTTATGTATCTTCAAAGTAAGAATCCCCATAATCCTTCTTGTCTAGTTCTAATAATAATTTAACTAACAATCACTACTATTAAAATAGCTTTTCTAAAAATTGACGTAAACTAAGATTTAGCATCGGCTTGATGACGATGTCAGGACGAGTTGAAAACTTACAAAATTATATGTAATGACGTCTGAAAATCAGACGAATCTAAAGTAGCCTTGGTCAAATTGAGTTTAATCTGACGTTATTCATCAACCACGCTACTATATTCCAGACATAAGAAGTCAAAAAAAGAACGTAGTTTTGACCAAAATGACTAAAGTAAAATAATGAAAAGTCAACAATTTTTTTAAAAAAAAAATCACCTACCTTTGCATTTTATAAAGTCTTTTTGCACCTTTTTATATCCTGTTATGCATATATTAATGAAAATACAGAATACACTAAAAACATCAACTCTTCAAATATATTTTCTATTCTTTAAATTTTAATTCATTATTTCTATGACTGGTTCAAAACAAATTATGGCTAATACAAATAGAAAGAAGGATGAGAGAATTGTAAACACAATAGCTTGCAAATGAAGAAAACCATGATTATTGATGAATGAATGATCATCTTAAATACATGATTAGATTAATGATCTTCTTTGTATAAAAAGTTATCTCAAACTAGAAAAAATAGGAAACTTGTATATCAAGTAAGTGTAAATCTAACATCCCCACTCAAGTTAGACTATGATTGTCGCATAAGTCTAACTTGGACATGTTGGTAAGGAAAGTTGCGTGATGTAAAGGCTCAGTGAAAGCATCTGCAAGCTGATTTGAACTGCTGAATAATAGCAAAAGAATGAATTATTGTTTTGAATTTTCTCTCAAGTGACATGGAAATACATTTATATATACTTGTTTCTTTCATGAAAAGTTGGATTGTTTGTCAAGTATATGGATGATTTGCTATCACAATAGATTGATTGAGGAAGGGCGAGGCAATGATATGGAGAAATCAAAAACAAGATTATGAAGGCATTGTAATTTACATGTAAGAGATGCAAGGGCTTAGTATTCTACCTCAGTTAAGGATCTAGAAACAATATTGTGATTTTTAGATTTATAGGATATGAGAAAGGTGTCAAGGAATACACAATATCCAAATATATTTTTTCTTGAATAAGGACATCTTACTCAATCAGAGTCAACAAAACCATGAATCTTGATTGTAACAGTGTTAGAGTAGAACATAACTTTGTTTGGTGAGGATTTCAGGTACCTGAGAATGTTGGTTGCTGCTGTGAACTGAGGGTCAATGGTTTTCAGATAAAATGACTTAGATGCTGCATAGAGAAAGAGATGTTTGACCTTGTGCGAGTGAGGAATAAAAGTCCACCAATGTGTCTTCTATAGGAAGTAGGATTTTCTAGGGGAGTACCCTCATGTTGGGAGAGTTTGGTGTAACACCCACTTTCTATACCCCTTAATAATCAATTAAATCATTTAGGCACATAATAAAAATTCATTTATCAGAGTATATTTAAAACATGGTATAAAAGAGGTATGTCACATTATCCATGAAATTAAAACATACAATACTTGCTCAACAAGATATGCAACAGTGGGGTAACTTTCAAAACGGAGAAACTTAGTCCTTACACCCACATCTCAATATTTAGAATAAAAGCGGAAAATCTAAACATTGAATCACTACAAACATATATATATAGAATAAAAGCGGAAAATCTAAACATTGAATCACTATATTTATATATATATATATATATATATATATATATATATATATATATATATATATATATATATATATATATATATATATATATATATATATATATCATCCAGTTTGATTCACATCATCATTCAACATGTTTTCATAAATATTCATCAGCAGATACATATACAACGTATCACAAAAGAATTCTATACAATCCTAGCTACCCAGTGATACATATCAGAGCCAACCGACCAAAAAGAATGAAGCCACGCTTCACAAAAAGACCTCCATCAATCCTACTCTACAATGCCTCATAGAGCATCATAAAACAGCAGAAGGGTGAGAAATATTATCATAATAATCAATGCATATAATTATATATTAACATAATAATATACATATCTCCATTCTCACCACATTCATCACAACTCAATCATATATATATCGCAACATATATATAATTCACCAAGCATATTCATCATACATATATTCACCATTCATTCATGTACATCACAATGTATATATTCACACTCCACATAAACATTTACAATTATGTTTATTTACCAATACACTATTCATGATGATAAATGCAACTCATAGAGACCGACTCACGACTCTATGCAAATGCACATGCGGTACCGACTCAATCATATCAAGTTCACTCAGAAACTTATTGGAACCATCGCTCACACCCCACATGGGCACACGATGTTCACCCATTGCTCACACCCCACATAGGTACACAATGTTTATGGATTGCTCACACCCCACACGGGCATATAATCCGATTGCTCACACCCCACATGGGCACACAATCGTTCAGCAGATTCTATGCGGAATCAATCAGCACAAGAATGTATATCATGATGCTTCACATGCAAAATGACTCCATACACTTCTTGAAATGCATACATATTCATAATATTTTCATGCATTCATCTCATATTATCACATACAATCCATATGCATTCATAGCAATTATGTCAAATGGAAACAAAACTCCATCACAACCACCATGCATTTTTAATCAATTTAAACAATGCACACACACACACACACACACACACACACACAGATATATATATATATATATATATATATATATATATATATATATATATATATATATATATATATATATATATATATATATATACATATATATATATATATATATATATATATATATATATATATATATATGCCAAAAGGCCACATTTCATAATCGATTCCATAATCTAGGATTCACGCCATACAGCTACCCACAACATATCATATAACAGAACACAGCTATATGTTATAAACATATATATATCGGAATCGTCAATGTTGGATGGAAGCAGCCAAATAAAACAAGTTGCTTTCACATTCGCTAGCTTCCTCACCTAGCGAGTTCGTAGCGAACACTCGCTACATGTTCACCTAGCGAACAAGCTCACGAAGACAAACAAAAGCTAGTGTAAGGCTTCGCTACCTACTCTCCAACAATCCAAAACAATCCAGCAAACACATACATAATCATAAACATTGACACGATAATAACATTTCACACCCTTACCCGATTAAATCGAAGCCTAAATGTTTTTCTTTGATGAATCCAAGCTTTTCCCCTCTTTCTCCTCCTCCCTCTTTCTTTCTCTTCCTTTTCTCTTCTATTTCTATTTCTATCTCTTTTCTCTCCTCTTTCCACTTATATACCTTTCCATTCTATTTCTCTCAAAATATCTACTAATCCATTTTCTCACAAAATATCCAACTTAACATTAAATACTAAATGTGTAAAATACCTTTCAATCTATTTTCCCCGAAAACTCTCATAATCGGTAAAATAGCATAATATGCAAACATAACATATTAACACATAATTCTACAATTAAAATAATAATCTCCCAATTAAATCAAAAAGACTCAACAAAATGGGAAATCAGAATCGAGGCGTTACAACTCTCCGCCACATTAGAAATTTTCGTCCTCGAAAATATTACCTGATCCAAACAACTCCGGATACGACTCTCACATCCCACTCTCTAATTCCCAAGTCATATTGCCTTCCGAAGCGCCTCTCCACGATACTTTAACAAGCGCCATATCTTTGTCTCTTAGCTTCTTAACTTTACGGTCCAAAATCCTAATCAGTAAAGCTTCCACCGTAAGGTTATCTCTTACTTCAACCTCGTCCATAGGAATAACATGTGACGGATCCAGAACATGCTTCCGAAGTTGCGAAATATGGAACACATCATGCAAATACGAAAGATTTGGAGGCAACACCACACGATAAGCCACAACACCGACTCGTGCAGTAATCTGATACAGACCAATAAAACGAGAAGTCAACTTCTTCAACTTCAAAGCATGACCCACACCCGTAACCGGTGTGACTCTCAAAAACACATGGTTGCCTTCTTGAAACTCAAGATCTTTCCTTCTCTTATCATGATAACTCTTCTGCCTACTCTGAGAAGCTTTCATCTTATCCCGAATAAACTTCACTTTCTCCATCGTTTGTTGTACCATCTCCGATCCAACTACCGACTTCTCACCAATTTCATGCCAACACAAAGGTGTTCGACATCTCCGACCATAAAAAGCCTCAAATGGTGCCATACCAATACTTGAATGAAAACTGTTATTGTAGGTGAACTCAATCAACGCCAAATAATTATCCCAAGCACCACCTTGCTCTAGCACACAAGCACGCAACAAATCATCCAACGATTGAATTGTCCTCTCGGTTTGATCATCCGTCTGCGGATGATAAGCCGAACTCAATCTTAGCTTAGAACCCAAAGCCCTTTGAAAACTCTCACAAAACCTCGATTTAAATCTAGGATCTCTATCCGATACAATACTCTTAGGAACTACATGTAACTTCACAACCACACGAACATAAATCTCGGCTAACTTCTCCAAAGGATAGCTAATATCAATCGGAATGAAGTGAGTAGATTTAGTAAGTCTATCAACAATCACCCAAATAGCATTATGACCTCTTTGCGTATTCGGCAACCCTGTAACAAAATCCATCGATATACTATCCCATTTCCGTTCTGGAATATCCAACGGTTGCATCAATCCACTGGGCTTTTGATGTTCTACCTTAGACTTCTGATAAGTCAACAAGCATACACAAATTGAGCTACATCCTTCTTCAATCCGGACCACCAAAAGATTTTCTTTAAATCTTGATAATCTTGTTCGCACCCGAATGAATACTTAAGTTACTTCGGTGTCCTTCTTCCAATATCATCTTTTTCAACTCCACATCATCGAGAATGCAAATATGACCACGAAATCTCAGAACACCAAAATTATCAACCTTGAAATCCTCATTCTCATTCATCATCAAATCAACGAACTTCAAATCCAACTTTTGCTTTTCACATACGGTTGCAAGAAAATCATTCGTAACATGCAGCATACCAAGTTTCACACTACTCGGCGTCATTTCACAAACCAAACTCAAGTCTCTAAAATTCTCCAATAATTCCCATTCTCTCGTCATCAATGCGGACATATGTAACAACTTCTGACTCAATGCATCGGCCACCACATTTGCCTTACCTGGATGGTAATTCAAACTAAAATCATAATCTTTCAAAAGTTCTAACCATCTTCTTTGTCTCATGTTCAATTCTTTCTGATCAAATAAATACTTCAAACTCTTATGATCACTAAAAACTTCAAACCTTGCACCATAAAGATAGTGCCTCCAAATTTTCAAAACAAACACCATGACCGCTAACTCCAAATCATACGTAGGATAATTCTTTTCATGCACTCTTAATTGTCTTGAAGCATAGGCCACAACTTTTTCATCTTGCATCAAAACACCACATAAACCCGTCAAAGAAGCATCACAATAAACCATAAAAGGTTCCAACAGATTCGGAAAAATCAAGATTGGCGCCGTCGTCAATCTCCTCTTTAGTTCAATGAAACTCTTTTCACAACTAATATCCCAAATGAAAGCCTTTCCTTTACAAGTCAATTGCGTTAACGGAAGTGCCAACTTTGAAAATCCCTCAATAAACCTTCGATAATAACCTGCCAATCCTAAAAAGCTTCGAACCTCAGTAACTGATCTAGGAGACTCCCATTGCATCACTGCATCAATCTTGGATGGATCCACACAAATACCATTACCGGAAATAACATGTCCAAGAAAACTTACTTCCGACAACCAAAATTCACGCTTCGACAACTTAGCATACAATTGCTTCTCTTTTAAAATCTGTAACACAATCCTTAAATGCTCTTCATGCTCCTCTTGACACTTAGAGTAAATCAAAATATCGTCGATGAACACAACCACAAAACGATCCAACTGATCATGAAAAATACGATTCATGTATTCCATAAACATACTCGGCGCATTAGAAACCTCGAATGGCATCACTAAATATTCATAATGACCATACCGTGTCCTAAAAGCCGTCTTTTGAATATCCTCTTCTTTCACACGAATATGGTGATATCCCAATCTCAAATCAATCTTGCTAAAAAAACACGCACCAATCAATTGGTCCATCAAATCATCGATCCTTGGAAGCAGATACTTGTTCTTAATCGTCACCTTGTTCAACTGTCGATAATCAATGCATAATCGCATACTTCCATCTTTCTTCTTTACCAACAATATCGGTGCACCCCAAGGAGAAACACTTGGTCTTACGAATCTCTTTTCCAATAAGTCATTCAATTGCTCCTTCAACTCTACCAACTCCGATGCCGACATACGATACGGTGCCATCGAAATCGGTCTAGTACCAGGAACTAGATCAATAGAAAACTCAACTTCTCTTTCCGGCGGTACATTCGTAATATCCTCCGGAAACACTTCTGGAAAATCACACACTACAGGAAGCACATCGAGCTCAACTTTGCTCTCCACCGACAATGATGCAAACAAACAAAACAACTGAGCTTCATCCGCTAAAAGTTTCTTCAACTCTTTAGTGGATAGAAAACTCTCATCTTCATCATCTTCCAAAGAAGGAAACCTCACTAACTTGTGATAACAATCTATACGAACTCTATTAAATTGCAACCAGTTCATACCCAATATCACATCCAAACCCTCTAACGGCAAACACACTAAATCCATAATAAAGTCTTTAGCATACATGGTCAAAGGACAACTTACACACACCAAAGAATTAGTTACTGACCTTGAAGCAGGAGTCTCAATAACCATATCACCACCACAAGAAGACATGCACAAATCCAAACGCTTAGCGCACTCAAAAGAAATGAATGAATGAGTCGCTCCAGTATCAATAATAGCAACTAAAGGCATATTATTAATAAAGCATGTACCTTTAATCAAACGATCTGTACTAGTAGTGTATGAACCTGCTAATGCAAACACCTTTCCGCCCGCTTGAGCTTGTTTCGGTTTAGTACACTTAGTACTAATGTGACCAACTTCTCCATAATTAAAACAGTTCACCACATTCCTTCTACAATCAGTTGTAGTATGTCCAATACCTCCACAGTTAGAACACTTCACAATGGTCTTCCCACACTCAAAAGACTTATGGCCCATCTCGCCACACTTGTAGCACTTGACGGAACCAGAACATCCTCCTCCAGATCTCTTCTCAAAGTTTCATTTATGCTTGCCCTTATCAACAGGTGTCATATAAGGTTCACTCCTAACTTGTTGCTTTCCTTTCCTCTCCTTCAAACTCTTATAGTGAGTAGAACGAGTCTTGCTATCTTCCTCAAAAATTCTACAACATTCGGTCAAATCCGAAAATCTCCTTATTCTTTGGTATCCAACCGCCTTCTTAATCTCAGGACGCAATCCATTCTCATACTTAATACACTTAGAAAACTCAGCAGTAATAGCAACATAATGAGAATGAAATTGAACCAATTCCACAAACTTAGCAGTATAGTCCACTACGGACATGTTACCTTGTTTCAACTCAAGAAATTCCATCTCCTTCTTCCCCTTCACACTCTCGGGGTAATACTTCCTCAAGAACTCGGTACGAAATAGATCCCAAGTTATCTCTTCGTCATCTACTTCAAGAACTTGTCGCATATCGATCCACCAATCGTCGGCTTCCTCCCTCAGCATGTGA